>CM076241.1:22841725-23448502 GCA_038380155.1 Pseudococcus jackbeardsleyi | reverse complement strand
ACTCGATCAATCGATATCGGTATTCGGTTTTTTACTATTTTCAAAATATATCTCTACGTGTATCATTGGACAGATTAGCCATTTCGGTCTTATTAAATAGCCCATATTTAAAACCCATGGCATCGCGACCGGTTCACTTCGCGCCGTTTGTGTTGCGAATTAAACGAAACGTAAAATTTAAAATCTGAAAAAAAATTTCGGCTTGGAACCAAATTACTAGATAACTGATGTATCGTGTTCGACTGGATTCCTATTTTAATTATAAGGTAAAAATTGCACATTTTGTATCGAATTTTTACAGATTACTGTAAAAACTTGCGCGCTGATGAGATCTAAATGTGTAACCTATACTCTTCGCCACGAGCCCTATAATTCTTGAAATAATATAAATTCTTTACTAAATCAGTTCATCGGTTAAAATACGATAAATTTCTCATCTGTGAGCCATGAAAGCAGGAAATACTTATCAATTATGTAAATATAGGAGATAACTAGGCGAAGACAAATAGACAAATCTACAGTATGCAATTGACAATGATAAGTTATTGTTTTTGTGAGAACAATTGATGTGGTCGTATGTCTGAAAAATTGTCGTCATGTCGTTTAGAATAAAAATTTCGATTATTTTGGTCATTTTGGCTGCTGTCAGTATCCAAGGTGCTTTTCGAAGACGAATAGAGAAAGAAAAATGTCCAAAAGTGAATTTATTAAAAACGTTTGATTTTCAGAAGGTAAGTTTTTGATGTTTTTTAGTCGATTTTTGCGTAGGTAGGTAGAAGTCTAGAAATTTTGTGATGATTTTTTCATCGATTGAAGATGTTGGGATCGTGGTATGTGATCGAATACTATGCCAGTTCCGAAGAATCGCAAATATATCGATGTATGAGGACTGTGTTCTCTTTAGCCAGCGATGACATAGAAATTTCTATGAATTTTACATACAGCTTCATTGATGATCCAGATAATGAACATTTATACGGAAACATCACATGGAGAATTCCGGATCTGAAACAGCCATCTCACTGGGTACATGCGGAAGATACGTGTAAGTTTTTTTTTACCATTTTGCGAGAGTAATTAGCGCAATATGCGTGACAAGTTTTCATTTGTATCGGGAACGGTTTTTTTGCTTGTTGAGCTAAATAAAAATTATGGAAGATTGGCAGATGAGAGAAAATTGAGTTATTTGGTGGTTTAATTTTTTTTTCAAGATGACACGCGCAATTTTTTGAGACTGAATTCAACCATCGACTCAATTTTTTTCATTTATTATTATTTTGGTACATACTTTGAAGTTTAGATGAAAAAACTGCACGAAATGTAGGAGTTGACTTTGAAGTCCGAAAAAACAATTGCTCCGGTGTCAATCTGGAGTCAGAGCTCAAGAGTCAAGGTCCGAAATTAACATGATTTTTTTTTTTGGGGGGGGGGGGGGGGGATTATACTTCACAAATTCGTGGTGAAAGGCAGAAAAAAGTCATTTTCCAAGAATGGAAATCAAGAAATGTCAAACATAAGGTATGTCTGAGTAGTTTGAAATCGTGGTGTTGGAGCGAATGACCTCGGATCCGCAATTGCTCCGGAGTAGAGTCAATGGAGGTGTTTGACTAAGGAATCAAGCTGGAGTGAGGAGTCTTGGTCTGAAATTAACTCCGAAATCAGAACTGTCAGAAGTCAAGGTCCGAATTCGACTTTAGAGACTTATAGAGTCAAGCAAGAGTCGGGAGTCAATTAACTCTGAGTCAGATGAGTGAACTTTCTACATTGACTGCGGAAGTCGGGTCAGAGTCAGGAGTCGATTTTTGACTGGCGAACCTTTTCCTTCTCATATGCACCTAGCCACTGGAAATTGAGAAAGTATCTATCCAAAAAGTTGAGAGAAAAAGGCAATTGAACTAAATTTAGAATCGTAGCATAAAAAGTACTCCATTGAAATCAACGACCCAGGAAATATGATTTGCAAAATACATGCCAGGCCAAATGTGTTGAGAAAGAAAAAAAAGGGGTGAAAGATGATCGGTATCTAAATCTAACTAGATAAATTTCTGAGTTCAGCCTCATCCAAAACGCAACAATCGGAATGCCACTTGACTTTCACTTTCATCATTTTTTGGTGCAAATTTGGACTTCCCTAGAGGAAATTAGAGAAGTAAGGTTTAAAAAAAAAAAATATTTGAATACAGCGTCCGCCTCAAAGAAGAAAAATAAGTGGTGTTTCCCATGCAAATTTTATATTTGGCCGAAATGGGACGCCTCATCGCATTGCTCTCCCCCCCCCCCCCCTCAAAAAAAAACTCTGTGGTTGCATCCCCTTCTCTTAAATTACACCAGACAGAAATTTTTAAAGCTTTGGAACACAAAACAAATTTTGGGCCTTCGACACCAAATTTCTCAAGCTTCAGTCCCAGTGTTGGCCAATTGTTTGAAACACTTTTGTTTAAAACGCGTTTAAAACAAAGAAAAAAAACAATTTTCATTTCAAACAAAAAATCGTTTTACTTAAATTATTTTTTTCTGTTTTAAACATGTTTTTTTCCATCTGTCTGTTTTTTTTGAAAAATGGATTTTTTATATGCAAAAATGAATGTTTATAGTATTATTTAGCGCTGAGTACGAGAAAATTGAGAAAAAATAAATGATTAAAAAATTCTAGCACGACTGAGAAGTGAGAACTGACTTTTTCACGATCACATTTTCCCGAGTTTTCAGAAATTTTGGCAATTTTTGATACAATGCATAACGAAAACTGAAACCTATGTAACTGTAACCGTATCTTATTAAACTTTTTAAAGGCCAAAAATATGTGGTTTTTTTTGTGTTTAAAACAGTTTTTTTTACGTTTAAAACATGTTTTTTTACGACTCTATCATAGGAGCCCGCGCCGAAGTATCATTTCAGCTTTTTACGTCACTGCGCATGCGTGGGCACTTGGTATTTTTTCTCGTCGCATTTCTTATCAATATCATATCGTTTTTTTCGGTTTTTCCCTGCTGTTGTGCTGTTGGTGTTGATCACCGGAATTTTTTCCGTAAAATGCAAATAAATATATATTTTATTTCTGTAAGCCATTTGAAAGATTGAAAATCGAAATCTTATCTAAAATATTTGTGGTCATATTTTGAACGTTGTTGAGTGTTGAGTAATTTCATTTCAAATGCTAAGCTAAAATGAAAAATATAATCAGTTGGAGATGGGATACGAGACCTTACGAAGAATAAGAAAAAATATGAACTTGTGTTTCATAAATCTATCAGTAATTCGCGTGTTCAAGAACTTTTCTATTATTCTATTTTAGCAGCGAAAAGATGTATTTTAGCACTTCAAAATTCGTCTCTTGGTTGCTTTCTACTCAACACTCAACAACAACAACAACCAAGGTTCATAATAATTATGACCACAAATATTTTAGATATTAATATTCCGATTTTCAATCTATAAAACTGCTTACAGAAATAATTAAGAATTATATTTTATTTATGCACTTTATGGAAAATAAATATTAATTCCGGTGACCAACATTGATAAGAAACGCGACGAGAAAAAATACCAAGTGCCCACGCATGCGCAGTGACGTAAAAAGCTGAAATGATACTTCGGCGCGGGCTCCTATGATAGAGTCGTGTTTTTTTTTATTCTCAATTACAACAATACTTTTCAAGGGGAGAAAAGTGGTTTGCAAATTTCTATACCTTCTATTTTTTGAGAAATGTCCCCCCAAAATCGAGAATTGCATATTATGTTTATTTTATTTTGATGATAATTGAGTGAGGCATTTAGAAAAAATTGGTATTATACCCTCTTTGCCCTGAAAATTTTTCCGAAAAAAAAAACATTTTTAACAAAAAAAAAACACTGTTTTTGTTTTTTTTTTTTTCAACACTGAGCTTCACTCGACCCTACTTATAGCGACAATGCGTCAGAAAGTTCAAAGTTCATTTTTTGCCTCCTTCAGCGGCTTCAGCCTCCAGGCCAATGTTTTTAAAAAGCAGGCAAACGTTTTTCATCATAAACCAACGTTTTTCCACATTTCCTCACGGGCTGACACGAATCAACTTTTTTAAAAACAGGTTGGTGTTTTTCAAAATCGGCTAACAATGGCATCATCAAGGGGGCCTAAGGGGTCCCCTCCTCGAAAAAATGCTGGCCCCTGCTTGGCCCCCAGAAAATCCATCTGAAGCAAAAAAAAATGCAAAAAAGGCTCGTTTTTAGCTTTTTACCCCTTCTGGAATTATTTCAAGTCTTTCATACCCACTTGTATACTTTCAAAAAAGTTTCCGACGCCACTGGATATGTGCGTTTTTGGCCACTGAAAAAAGTTATCCCCCCCCGCATCGAAAAAATTAAAAAAAGTGAACAGTTGTCCAGCACAGTTCAAAAAATCCCTCTGCTTCCATCCACCATTTGCTTGAAAAAGCGCTGATGCTATACAGGGTTACTATTTTATGAAGAGAAGAAATTGGAACAAAAAACTATTTTGGGATTTTTGGGTCTAGGAAAATGGAAAATCATGATTCGGTTCTGAAAAGGTAACTTGAGTCTATTTTGCAATCTTGCAGATGATGTTGCTCTTTCAGGGTGCAATGCCTCCAGGTCACTTCAATTTTTTTCTCAATTTCTTCTGATTTTTCCAAATTAAAAATTTCATCCAAAAAATTTTTAAATCATATTTGTTTAAATTCTTCAATTTAGAATAAGTATTTCAAAAAATTTTCAACTTAAAGTAAGTATCGATTTGAAAAAAAAAATGTAGGTTTCATTCTTGCTCATCTGCCAATTTTTGTAAAAATCCGGGATGTGTATTATGGGTACTAGTTTTTATGCAAGGAGAGGTGAGGGGGGTAAATCCATAAAAGGAGACTGAATTTTTCATACTACTGATACATCCTAAATTTTGACGAATTTGTAGAGACAAATAATTTAACAGTGACATTCTGACATTTGGCTAGATTTGATATTTGATGAGTCTGACAAAATATCGGAATTTCACAGAAAATAGAACTTCATTTTGAATTTATTAAAATTGCTTACCTGGCAGTTTTGAAAACTATCCCTTTGGAATAAAAATGCATTATTAGGTTATTAAAATTTTTTTAAATTCAGCTCTCAGAATTTGATTTTCGGTATTTCACATAAAATTTTGATTTTCTTCTCTTCAAATTTTCAATTGTTGATTTTCAAAATTTCCCTTACATCACAAATAATTTTATTTGGGAAGAGACTTCCGTCGTTCCATCAATAATTGAAAACGAGTATTTCATGTTGGCAAACATTTTTATCTGGCCAACTTGAACCCAGGAAGCAGGAACAAATGTGTGAATAAATGTCGAGCCCCCTCCCCCTGCATATTTTGCTTTTTATTTCCAGATGAAGGTATCTACAACACATATCTTTTGGACATGGACGTAACCGGCAACAACCCCTGGTCACTGTTACTCCACTGCGCCGAAAAATCAGGCAGTCCAAGATACCTATCTAGTTTCGTACTCTCGCGCCAATCGACTCTGTCTCCTCAAGTAATATCATTCTTACGAGACAAACTTCCACGTTACGATATCGATCTTCAATACATGTTCAAAATGGACCAGCACGACTGCTCAACCGAGCATCTGCCATTATTTTACCAAGCAATCAAGAACATGATGAAACAGCGTGTCGGTGGTACCAAGGATCCGCTCAAACATCCAGAACATCAATAAAAATGACATTTGGTTATTACCTAACCGATGTTTATTAATTAAATTTTTTTACATTACATATTTATATTTATATAACAATTTAACATTACCTAGTATGTTCTCGAATCGTATTTTATAACCTAAAACGAAAAAAAAAAGTACAAAAAAATAGTAAAAATGTAAATCTAAACATAATTGTTTTTCGTACAGGTTTTTACATAATTCTCCGCATTTACATGAGTACAAACTACAGTTTACTCTCGTAATGTTTAATTTTTTTAATCAGTCTGAGGAAAAAGCCGGTCATCATAATGTAATATTGTCGCTTATTAGGATACCAGTAGATCTTCCGAGGACATATTCGCGTCAACGCTTTTTTATTAGTCCGGTTCATGACACAGAGCGCCGAGATGGTAAACCATCATCTCGCAAATCGCGCTATCTTGATAAGCGTCTAAAATTGGTACAAAATCGTCACTAATCGGATGAGAAAAAACTACGTGAAGAAAAAAAAACAATGCCTGACTCGTGTTAGAGGCGCTAGGTAAAAAAAACCACATGTCGTAATTAGTACATATTAAATACGTCAAGAAACTGAGTAAATTAAGTTTGCATCGATATTTTGTAATCCGAATCAATGTGTTGAATTACACTTTTTATTTCAGAACCGTACGATTTTTCGGCGGTAATTTTTTGTTACAACCATTGCTGTGTTACGTGATGGAGAGAAAATATCGAGATATGATCTCATCGAACAGTAACCGGGCAGATTGACCAAAAAAAACTTGGACGATGTTGGTACACGTGGGTAGAATTCGAATTTCGTACATTGAACGTTTTGTCGTTTATGTATCATTCGCAATGCAGTCGTAGATCTTAACAGACTACTTAGTAATGTTGAAAATTTCCGAGAAATTAATCATTTAGATTATAAATAAATAATAATGATAACAGCGATAAAAATAACGATAATAATAAATCTTAAAATATAGTACATTAGTATGTAGCTGGATGCTGTGCTAAAAGAAAATTATGAAATTTCAAAATGAAAATCAAAATAGAAAAGAAAACAATAATTACAGGTTCCCAATTTCTCAATATCTAAGTATACCCGTGGATCATAAAAATTTATAAATGCGATTATCTTTGTTATTAGATCACAATCATAATAGAAGGATGATTTCCATAAAACTTTTCAGGTGTAAATTCTATATTAATTAATGTGATCGCCTATGTACAGATCATAATTTCGAGTGTTTGGATGAAATCGGCTGTTTTCGGCTAAGATCGGAAGAATTCGGGCGAGGATCGGTTGAATTCGGTTCAGATCGGAGATTTTCGGATATGCTCGGCTAGATTGAAGGAGGAAGAATTCGGTTCAGATCGGAAATTTTCGGATATTTCCGGTTAAAATCAAAAAAAAATGGGGGAAATTGAAGGAATTCGGGTAAGATCGGAGGTTTTCGGATATTGTCGGTTAAAATCGGATGAATTCCGGCAAAAGGTGTAACAATTCGGTTCAGAATGAAGATTTACGGAAATAATTGGTCAAAATCAGAAGAATTTCAGCTAGGTAAAGTTGGATGAATTTGATTCAAATTCAAAATGAAGATTCTTGGACATGTTGGATCAAGTGACTAAAATGTAAAATCATGAACTCAAAAATTTTTAGGAAAGTCAGTTTTAAATTTCAGATCATAAAAAATTAGATAAGTAAAAACATATGGTTTTTTTTTTGTAGAAAAATTCATACGAGAACAAAAATTTTAACATGAGTACCGTATCAAGTAGGTACAATTTTTCAATCAATGAAAAAATCAAAAGATAATTTTTAGGACATTGAGCAATGCAAATTTCAAAATGATTAATCAATTCAGAATACAAGTCAATATCGAATCAATTCACAAATTATCATTCAAACTGATAATTTCCAGCATTTCATGAACATACAGGTAAGATCAACCGAAAATCAACCATTACTGATCAAAATTATTGACAAACAATTGAAAAAAAAATACTCAAAATTCGATCAAATTGTGCCACGAATAGATCAATTTTCCATTAATTCAGTATTTTTAAATTTTGAGCAGACATCTTTGAAAAAATTCGAACAGAATTGGAGGAAAATTACTTTAGCTGCACAATGTACAGAAATCAAGAAAATTTGGAATTTGATCCCAATTTGAACTACCTATCACAAACTTTATTCACTGTGTTCTGCGCACTTTCATTTCCTCCATAATTTCTCCATAATTTGAAAAAGTCTTTATTTTCAGACAACTTGAAAATTTTTTGGATTAAGTTTGGCCATCAGTTCAGGGTTAGCGTTTCCCTTTCCCATCCCCTTCCTACTTCTTTGTCAATACCTAATTTGAAAGTTTTAAATAATTTTGCAAAAGCCAGAGAAAGTTTGGTCATAATAGGAAAAAAAAACAGCAATGATTTTAGTATTATTAAAATTAAAAATTAATCATGTTTTGCCCTCTCTTCCTTGTAAATTTGAAAATCCACCAACTACCGTAAAAAATTTTCAAACTTTTTTTAAAAACTCTAGAAAATTCGCATTACCCAACAAATTTTTTAGTAATAATTACAATCACATAAAATTTGAACTCTATTACATTTTGCACCCCCCCCCCTCCCCACCATTTTTATGTACATTCGGAAATCGTCGGTCCAAGTCGACAATTTTCGGGAAAATTCGGGTAAATCCGAACATCTCCGAGCAAATTCGACAGTTTACGCCCCACTTCGCGAATATCCGGCTCTAATATTCGGCTTTACTCGACAATTTCCGCAATAGTTCGCGAATATTCGTATATTTTCGGCCATTACCCTTCGAAATTAGATAATCTGTTCAAACTTTAAACCATAATTTCACCCTATTGGCTCCAAATTTCAACCCTTGAATAATATTTTCCAGCACTAGCTCAAAATCTAGGATAAGCTCCAATCTACTCCTACGATTTCATCCGACACACTCGTGACTACCTAAACATTACAAATCATTCCCATGTCAGACTTAAATTACCATAAATACAATATCCCTGAATGCATAGTGATTATTGATTATATTTCGAGTGTAAAATAGCTAATTTACAGAACCCCTAGCACAGGGCACAATGCACGACTCAAAGGCTCATAAAATCACCCAGATTACTAATAATAAAAATGTTCGTAATTAAAAAATCGAGATCACAACTCTTTTGGCAAGAATTTCCACCCAGAACCCATTGAATCGTGTAGAGGCCCCGGACGCAGAAAATTTTCAAATTTGCTTCGTATAATAAGAAAAAATCGTAACTACGAAAAAAAAAAAACAAAGAAATACGTACCAGAAAAAATGGATTAGAATTTTCCGATATTTTACACATGCTACATAAACTTAAACATAAGAGAAAAAAAAATGAAAATGGGGAAAAAATAAATAAAAGTAAAAATCAAACGAAAAACATTCCTAATAAAATTACGTATAATTCATATATCGTGTAATAAATATTAATACGTTAAATAAGAGAATTTCACAAATTCTTAATCAATAATAAACGCATTAATTAGTATATAGATATATACTGTCTCAAATAAATATCGTAACATCCTTCTTTTTTTTTTAGATCAGTTAAAAAACAAGATGTTTTCTCCAATAAGGAAGCTTCTTATCAGCTTCGATCAATTTTCCAATTTCTTTTGTTGGGTTGTTTTAAGTACATACAATTTTACAAAGTAAATTAATTTTTCCATCGTTAGGTGAAAATTTACTCTCGATCGAGATGGTATTCAATCAATTCGAGATATTCGTCGACAGATTTTTCGACAGATTAGAGCCATACTCCCACACCCAGACCCTACCACAAAGAACTCTCGATAGTTGAAATTTCCGAGTATTGAGATCAAATACACACAAATAAAAATCACGACTTCAAGAACGAGCGACGATGAGGGAAAGATCTCTTCCATTCTATCTCAAGCTCATACATCTGGTGTCAATTTTCTACGATTAAGCTCTTCCAAACCAAAGGAAAAATTACGCTTATAATTCGACATATTTTTCGGGAGAAGGAGGACAGAGGCACACACACAAAGAAAGAAAAAAAAACACCGTAGTAGTAATTAAAAGGCAATACAGCGAGATACGCGACGTACACACAACCATGAAAATCTACGCGCTCATTTGGGCACGTCTCAGATTAGAACTTGTACACGCGTCAATTCGGATACGACGTAAAATACATGATAAGTAAATATGAAAGTTGGCGATGCGTTAAATTCAAAATTCGAAAGGAAAAAAAATGCATACTTAGAATTTAGAATAGAAACGAAAGGAAAGGAAAGGAAAAAAAATCAAAGAAAGTCGGCGAAAGGAAAATAATAATAGATAAAAATTACGCTATTAAAAATCACAATCCGCAAAATTTGGAATCAACTCTGGCTATTCGTTTCTCTCTCTTTTTCTCGGATCCCCGAGCACATTTAAATAATGTCTCGACAGGGAAAAATAAAAATTACGTCTTAGAAAACAAAAGAGAAATAGGTAGCTATGAAATAAAATTTATATAATATGAATTATATAATACCAACGTAATAAATAAAACTGAAAATTTTTCAAAACTTTCGAATTTCGTACAAAATATTTCTCCATTCAGCCTTCCGATACAAAATATTAAAAAGACGAAGAAAACAGCATAATATAACTTTTAAAAAACAAAAAAAACACACCTAAAGAGTACATTTCACAATATACTTTCGTAAAAAGCTCGAATTATCAACTCTCTTCCCTTTAGAAAACAAAAACAAAACGAAAAAATCACCGGAAAATTTAAAACTCTAAAACAAAATAATGCTCATTACCCCTAAAAAATTTTCAAAAGCGATAAAATTTTATTCCTACAAGAATAGCAATCTGCTTTTTTAAATCATACCGTTGATAAATACGGTACTGGAAATTAGGCTCGAAAAATTGAACATAATTTAGACCCAATCAAAAGAACAGAATAACAGAAAAAAACAAATAAAGCGCTTTTTCAAAGCTTGATTTGAAAGCAAACCAATAACATAATAAAAATAACATTTTACTCATTACGAAAATATATAGAGGAAAAAAAATTTTAATAGGAAAAAAATTATTATAACATAGAATAACATCAGGGATAGAGAGAAAGAGAGAGAAAGGACATTAAACGAAAGAAAAAAATATCCGCGATCGAAAAAATAATAATAATAGAAGAAAAAAAATAAGAAAAAAAAAGGTAAAAGTAGGATGAAGTAGTTTAGGTGATAATAATAATGATGATGACGAGGATATCGTGTGAATATCCATTGTATTACGTAAGGCGAATTTTTGTTTTGAATATATCGGGCGTAGTTGTAATATTTGTATACGACGAGCTGATTTTCTCGGCTAAGCCGAATTTCCATTCACCAATGCAGGTTGCTCGTTTTGTTTGTCGTTTACGGCGGCTGAGCTGACCACGTTACGTTTAGACGATGATTTCTGGCTCTTGGAGCGTTGCTGACGCGGTCCGTCTGAGACGGCGTTTTCTTTAATGTTGTTCGGTACAGCGTTATCGAGACCGTTGTTTGCGGCGGAGTTCACTGCAATGAGAGAATTAGGTGATTTTATTAGACGAGATGATCGGTAAATGGAAAGGCAAGGTCTGAGGTATTAGAGTAAAAATAACGTAAAATGTAGAGGGCTACAGCTGTACTTATTGAATGGGTTAAAAATCAATTTTTAATATGAAACAAAAATGGATTTTCGAAAAAATTTAAATATCAATTTTTTGAAAGAATGGATCAAAAATTTTTTTTAAAAAAAGCATAAAAATTGATTTTTTTTAAAAAAAAATCTAGAATTTTGAATTATAACACCAGAAATTAATTTTTCGAGAAATTGATCAAAATTGATTCTTGAAATGAATATGGATCGAAAAACGGTTTCTTAAAAAAAAAAAAATCAAAAATCAACTTTTGTAAAAAAGGATTGAAAATCATTTTTCAAAAAATTGAATGGTTCGGAAATTGGCTAAAAAAAAATATCAAAGAATTATTTCTAAAAAAAAAAATTTTCAACTGAAAATCGATTTTTGGCGATTTTCAAAAATTTCGAGATAAGAGTGGTAATTTACTAATTCGAGGTCGCTGATTCCGAATTCGGTGTCCGTTTCGCGTTTGGAGCCTTTGTTGTCGAGTTATGGCCCATTTTCGACCTAAAAATGCCGTTTCCGGGCCAACCAAAGGCTACCGCCGCAAACGAACGTCAGATTCGTGTTCAGCGACCTCGACAAATGGATCAAATATAAATTTTGGAAAAAAAATGTTTCAAAAGAATGAATCAAAAATTCGTTTTTTAAATAAATGTATCAAAATTAAATTTTGAAAAAATGAATCTAAAACCAATTTTTGAAAAAAAAATTACCAAACATCAATTTTTGTAAAAAGCTGAAAATGAAAAAATCGATTTCTCCAACAACGTATGATTTGATTCACGGACGTTGAAGAAAAATAAGATTTCTGTAAAATATATGATGGGTTAATTTGCAAAAATTATAAAAAAATCCCCTAGCAAATGATTCATCATCTTTCAAAAACGATGGATTCGTCAATTTCAAAAAAAAAAATCGACCGTGATCTTCAAAAAACCACTCTATTTGTACTTTTTTTTTCGAAAAAGTAACATTCAAAAATTACGACCGAAATGGATTTTTTACAAATTTTATGACTGGAAGAACAAAATGAAAATTTTTCAAAAAATTTCACCTCATTTTGAAAATTTCCCGACTCCAAACTTGACTCTTTCGACTAAAAATGAAGTTATGCCATATGTTAAGGGGGAGGAGACCAGGGAAAACTGTCCTCGTCTCTCATTTTTTCTGCTCAGAGGTCAAAAAATATTTATCAAGAAAAAATCGACTATCGACATACGTAATGAAAATTTTTGAAGAACAAAAAAAACAATTGAAACCTTGGAAAAAATTGGGGGTAAAAAATTCCTCCACGCATCAACTTCTAAAGAAAGAAATCGATTTCGATACTTCAAACCATTCAAACACAATCGAATAATGAATTGACCCGAAGAATGTCATTGGGCCATTGGGAAAAAATTTAGCTAAAATTTTCTCAATCAATTTCATCTCAACCTATTATTATACAATTTTTTTCAATTACATGATCAAACGAAACTTTCAATTTATTAAATTTACATCATTAATGAAAAAAAAATTGAAAAATTCAATTGCATTTTTATAGCAGAAATTTAACCTACGTGATGTAACTTACTGCAATTTTCAAGAATATCCCACCCACTTGTAAAATAACCAGAACAGAAAGTAGGGGAGGAGGGTTCAAGAAAAAAAATCCCAGCAGAAAATAAAATGGTACCTATTAATAACAAATTTGAAATATTTCTTCATTCGTCAAGTCGTTTTTTCTCAATCTCTTTTAAATTCGCTCGTAATAAGTTCGCGTCATAACGACAAAGAAAAAAACACAACTACGTTTACTCTCCAATAAACTCGAAATATAACGAGACAATAATTCATTCGAGAGTTGGAAATTTCTCTTTCGGCGCATCTTCAACGTAAAAACATTCTCGAAACTGACCTACCCACACACGTGCATTCCATTTCCAAATATATCAAAAAATTCGTCATTCGCGTTGTTAAATTCCGTTCAAGTAAATACGTCTCACGCTCGTTTTTCAAGTTCAAACTCGAGGGAAAAATTTCAGATTGGAGTCCTCGAATGAATATTTTTCATTTTTTTATAATTTTTTCTTTGTTTGATGAAGATCTGACTGATATCGACAGCTGGATGGGCTATTCCATTCCAATTTGAACCAAAAATTAAGTAAGGTCTGTCAATTTACCCGAAGTTTTTTTTTACGAGTTCCTCTAGACGATCTATTCTTGAATCCAGGACCATTTTGCTTCAACCCTCAAGTGGGCTGGGAGATGGACTTCGTAACTTTTATGCCATTTTGATTTTTTGTCAAATTATCTAACTTCAAAGGCTCATACCTTGAGATAAGTTTTAATTGGGAGAAAACTGTTTGAACTGATAAGAGAACTGATAAGAGAATGAAGACCAAAGAAAACACTCTAAAAAGCTCAAAGTTGAACTTTGCTGGTGAAAGCTCAACTTTCATGATAATTATAAAAACTGAAAGCTATCATTCGAAAATCTGAAAAAATTACAGTAAGTAGCCCTTTTTACTTTTTTTTCAACCAATGAATTTTCAAGATGAGATCTTCACTTTCTAGAGGTACAAGAGTCCACAATTTTGACCCCTCCCTTCCCTACCAAACTCGTATTTTTCACTTGGTTCAAGCACGACGAAGGGAATCGAATAAAAATAATTCGATATTCGAATTCTACGCTCTCAAATCAGTGAGAATCGATATGTCACACGCCAGTTCAATTTCTCAACATACTTTTCCCGAAATTGGGGGGGGGGCACGGGGCACTGAATGATCAAATTCAAAAAATGATCGAATATTCGAACTCACCGCCTTAAAATACCCAACAAACGACAGGTTACACGTTATTTTCCATTTAAAAAAAAAATCAGGGGCTAAGAGGGGTTTAGAGGAGTCGGATGAAAAAACTGAGTACATATTCGAACTCAGCACCTTCGAATTAGTAGAAATCGATACTTCACATTGCTTTTTTAATTTTTTTGAATTTTGATCAAAATTGTGGGCCCCTGTACCCCTATCATGAAAGTTGAGCTTTCGCCACCAAAGTTCAACTCCTAAGATTTTCAAAAAGTGATTATATGTGACCCTGCCGTAAAAAAGGGACCTAGTGTAAAAAAAATTGATGTCTCATTTTTCATGTTTTCGATTAAAATGACACCAGATCTAGACCAAACACATAAAAAACAACGATTTTTTTACACAAGGTCCCTTCTTTAGGGCAGGCTCACATATCTTGAGTAGTTTTCAAATCTCCAATCAATTCTGTTTCAGATCCCCAAACAGTTTTGAATCGATATGTCACACGCCTATTTTATTTCTCAACGTGCTTTTCTCCTAAATGGGGGGGGTGTCAGGGGGCAATTAAGGTCAAATCCAAAAAAATTTGCAAATATTCGAACTCAACACTTTAAAATATCTAACAAACGACACCTCGCACGTTATTTTTCATTTTTTTGAATTTTAACCTTTTCAGGGGCTACCGGAGGGGGGGGGGTGTCAGATGAAAAAATCAAGTACATATTCGAACTCAGCGCTTTCGAATTAGTATAAATCAATATGCCACAATAATTTTTCAATTTTTTTGAATTTTGATAAAAATTGTGGGCCCCTGTACCCCTTAGGGGTGAAGAGATCCCGTATTGAAAATTTATTGGTTGAGAAAAGGGTAAAAAGGGCTACTTGCTGGGATTTTTCAGATTTTCAAAGGGTAACTTTCATATTTTGTACTCATCATGAGAGCTGAGCTTTCGTCACCAAAGTTCAACTCTTGGAATTTTCAAAAAGTGACTATATTTTATGTAGTTTTCAAATCTCCAATCAATTCTCTTTCAGATTCTGCAAACAGTTTTCCTTCAAGTACAGTCTATCTCAAAACATGAGCCTTTAATGTGGAGTAATTTGACAAGAATCGAAATTGCATAAAACTTACGAGGCCCAGCTCTCTTGAGTGTTTGAAAGAAAACAGCGCATAGAAGTCGACTCCGGAAATTGACTCAGACTCCGGCTTGACTCCGGTTAAAGAGTCAAAGTCAAAGATTGGCTCCGGAGTCAAACGGAGTCAAGAGTCGAGGTCCGAAACTGACTCCGGAGTCAAGCCGGAGTCAACAGTCAAGGTCTGAAAGTTGGGAATCAAATTTACTCCAAATTGACTTCTGACTCCAGTTTGACTCCGGAGTCAAGATAGAAAGTTAATTCTGGATTTCGTAGTCGGTTTCAGACCTCGACTCTTGACTTCGTTTGACTCCGGAGTTAATCTGTGACTTTGACTCCCTGACTCCGGTTAGAAGTAAACTTTCTGTCTTGACTCCGGAGCCAAGCTGAAGTCAGGAGTCAAGGTGTGAAATTTACTCCGGAATCAAGCCGGAGTCAGGAATCAAGCTGTGAAATTTACTCCGGAGTCAACGTCAACTGGAGTCAGGAGTCAATTTTCTCCATTGACTCCGGAGTCAAGGCCGGAGTCAGAAGTCAACTTTCTATTTTGACTCCGGAGTCAAGCTGGAGTCAGGAGTCAAGGTGTGAAATTTACTCCGGAATCAACTGGAGTCAGGAGTCAAGGGGTGAAATTTACTCCGGAGTCAAGGGCAATGCCGGAGTCAGAAGTCAATTTTCTATTTTGACTCCGGAGTCAAACTGGAGTCAGGAGTCAAGGTGTGAAATTTACTCCGGAGTCAACAGGAGTCAGGAGTCAATTTTCTCCATTGACCCGGAGTCAAGGCCGGAGTCAGAAGTCAACTTTCTATCTCGACTCCGGAATCAAACTGGAGTCAGGAGTCAACTTTTTTGCTGACATGCCCTGAAAGAGAATGATCGTCGATTAATAAATAGACAATCCAGGGAACTCGTAAAAATAATTGAGCGAAATTGGAAGGCCCAACTCCACTTTCAGGTCAAATCGCTATGGAAAAGCCCGGATGAATTTTTCCATTATAATTTAAAATCATTTCCAGTGCGGATTCATTTTTCACACCGAATCCGCCAGATACGAATGGAATACTCATATACGAGCACGTAGAACACAGATAGATAAAAAATTACGAGACTACAGTCCGTAACGCTAATTACATATGTAAGCTCGCAATAAAGCATCTTCAACCAGGTAAAGTACTATGTACCTAGATAGGTTGATACATACGTAACAAGTACATTTACAAGTACACATAAGCGTGCGACAATGTGCCGAAGGAGGAAGATATAATATACAGCGAGAGCCAGAGTAGAGAAAAAAATTACAAAGAGACGCAGACTAGACGGAGCGTATTACAATACACACGCGCGGTCTCAAGAGCATCCGGCATTCGGCATCGACGGTAGTCATGCAAACGACATACGTCAGTAGAGGCCATGGTATCACCTCGGTTCTTACTACAGGTTCACTTACCTTCGTTGGGTTCGGCGGTACCATTATTAATAGTCTCAGCCGGCGAAGAGCTCGCTTGACGTACTCCCTTTCGTTTACGATTTTTATTTCGTCGCGTGCGCGTCCCTTCTACGCTTGAAATCGACTCTACACAAAACGCAACAGAACAAAATAATCACCGTGTTGGATTAGACCATTGGTGGACTTAGCAAGTACTATCAAAACGTCCGATCCGGCGATCCTTTGCAAAATAGGTTCACAAGTCCGCGGAAATTTCGTTTCGATCAAAATAGAAAACAGATTAATACGTCGTCGAAAAAAATCAACGCGACCATCGTTAGATCACAAAAATATTACACCATCTCGATCGAATTCGGAAAAAAACACGATTTGTTAAACTGGCGTTATAAAAAAAAAAAAACATCAAAAACAAAACAAAACACTCGATCGATCAATTGGAATTGGAAAAAACCTACGATAATTGTTCCTCCTGTTAGTAATCTAAGCAAAATGACGACATGGTCGTCAATTCTTCGACTTGAAGAAACAAATTAATCGATTAGAAGGCTAATTGAATCCAGGAGGGTGTTAGAGGCAGGTAAGATCATCTCGTATACGAGAATACGTCGATGAAATGGTCTCAGTACGGAGATTATTTGTTTCGCAAAGCCTTTGAGCATAAAAGCAACATGCGAAAGCTGATTATTACATAGAAGCTCGTACTACGTGTAAATATCGATTAAAAAATATGTACAAATTAAAGCGAATTTTTTGTAGTGATTAGGCAAGGGAATTGGGAGCTTGAGGTGCAATGATGATAATGATTTGCAGGGAGAAATAAAAATTAGCCCAAAAAAAAATTCAAAACAGAAATATTCGAATCGAGCTCTTCCTTTTCATTTTCTTTCCAGAACTAAACAATAATAAACCAGTTGCTGAAATTGAGCTAATTTCGAGTTTCTGATCTCCATTTCCAGCGTCCAACATGAAAAATTAAAATAATCTTCCTTTCCCCTCTCTCCTGAAATTTTCATCTTTTCTCCTCGTTCAAACTAGGAATCCAGAGCGGAGCCGGAGGAGGAAAGAGAGCCCCCTTCTGGCGATTTTTTCAGAGCCGGAGACACTTTCAAAAAATCTCAGAGCTGGAAGCACTATTTTAAAGGTTTTTGAGCCTGGAACCGGAGGGCTTCAATCAAAATTCTTGGAAACAGAGCCAGAGCCAGAAGGACCAGACCCCCTCCAATTAGCATTTATGACCGGCTCGGAAGACGATTGATGTCAAAAAAATATAAATATAATTTCCTTTGGAAAGGACATTAAATTTACGATGAAAAAATACATGAATTGAAAAATCGATTTTTGGACACTAACCGTCTTACTTCCGAGCCGATCACATTCAGAGATTTTTCATGAAAAAAATAGAAATTGTCGACGTACCCCACCACCCATAACAAATCAAACCTTCAATTTTTGAAAAATTAAAGAAAGAAAAGTCAAATTTCTAAATCCTTTCACGTCCACTTTTCTCTCATCATACCACATTAGTCGAAATTTCAAAAATTGAGAAAATTGAGAAAAAAGATATAATTTGAAAAAAATTCAATTATCCTAAGTCATGCTTCGAGGAAGGGGGATTTTTTCCTCCTAATGATCTTGATATTTGGAAAAAAAAACTCGAACTTCAGAAAATTGTGGACTTTGAATGTAATGCTACTTTCGTCCTCCTAATTTGGAAAATCAAAAGTTTTCAATTAATGGCGTTTATTTCTCTTTTCCATACTTCGAGACCTACATCAAAATCAATTACTAAAATTATAGATTCAACTCGTCCACAATTCTCTCCCCTCCTACTCGCAGTTTGCTCATTCTATGTCCACTGGCCTAAAAATAGTAAGAACATTTTCTTTCGTGTTTTGAGAACCTGATAAGATTTTTTGAGAGATCTTTTTTTCTACGAAAATTCTGTAATACAAAATTTTTTGGGAACCCGCTTCAGATTTCTAGAAGGAAGATGAAAGAATTTTTCTTTCGAAATTTCGATCGAAATTCGATAAAATGTAAGAGGAAATTTTCTGAATATTTTTCATACATTTTTAATCTAGTAGTTTTGCCTTGAATAGCTATCTTGAAAAATTTCTATCTTGAAAACATTTTTAAAAAATCGCAGATTTTCTATAATTTAGGAACGAAATACAAAAAACATTCATTTTAAGCAATTTTTTCAGAATTTCATCCAACAGAGATAATTATTTTTTCTATCCAAGTTGGTAGACCAATTTTTTTTTGAATCGCCTAAAATGGCAATACTGATTTTATCATTATAGGTACTTCAATTTTTACTTCGAATGAAGAGCGAAATGAAAAAAAAAAAAGAATTCAATTATCATTGGTTAAAATTCCAATTATTTTTAGGTAAAATTTCTGACCACAGGCAAAAAGTGAAAAAAAAATCAGTGGTTTGTCGTTCAATTTTTCGATTTTGGACGAGTTGACAATAAATAATCTAAATACTGTTGAGATCAACAGAAGATTCCATCAGAATGTCGAAATCAGCACATTGGATTACCAAAATGAGAAATATTCAAGATCATGTATCCTCTTTTTCTTTTTTCAAATAGTTGAATACTCCTCTTCGAAAATTCCACCCTGGCATTTTTTCAACCCAAATACCATAAATTGATTCGACTATTCCCATTGCAAAGTTCCTTTTCACAATCACATTTCAACCCCAAGCTCGCCAAAACCCTCTTTTTAGCTTTAGTAGGGTGCGAAAAATAAAAGAAAAACGGTAAAAAGTGAAGCAAGCTTGATACGAAGGACGATTCCAACACACGTGGATCGTGGCATTAAGACCAACCTCTGTCTACGCTGTCGTGAGAATCCATTACATTATCGTCGTCGTCGTTGAGGCGACGTCGATCGTCGATTCTGCGTTCTCGACGAGGACCTCCCTGCGGCGGAGGTACTCCTCTGGACGATCGGTTGTTTCTCATCGAGTAGCCGCCTTGAGATTGTCGCGACGAGTCACCGGTATTGTTCCCTTGATAGCTGGATTGGCGCGGGGGTAATCTGTCGTCGGAGTTCTCGGGTGTTTGATGTCTTGAACCTATATCAAAAAATACATAAATTGAGGTATGAAAAAATCCTTAAATTCTGTTTCATTTTTCTTAGCCGAATATTTCATTTTTTCTTTCTTTTTTGCCAACAAAAAATGAATCAGATCCGAATTTTTGGAAGTTCGAGAAATTTATTTTTCATTAGTAGAAAGGAGAAGAAGAGTAATTAAACAATTACAGTCTCAAAAAAATAGAAATAGAAATAGTGACAAAAAAAAAGAAATCTCTAAATACCTAAATGATTCATTGATGAATATTTTTGAAAATTTGCAAGGTCAAAATTAACTTGAGCAAACGTGGGTTTTCCAGTTTCAAGAATTTGACGAAAAATTCCTCGAAATTAAACATTAATCAAAAATCGATTCTATTAGTCATAAATCTTCAATCTCGAACTTCCGAAAACAAATAATCGATTTAGCGGATAATCGAAACGCACACAATCGACGATAATTACCTTGATTAAATCGTGAATCGTTTCGGTTTCCTCTGCCACCTCCCCTACCACGGCCTCTCATACTACCGCCTCTTCCGCGGCCACCACCTTGTGAACTTTCCATATCTGAGTTATATCCACTGTGAAAATAAGAAAAAAAGTGATGAGCACAAACGAACTTTTTTCAGATAATTATTTCATGAATTTCTTAGGCATTTACCGATCGCTTCTTCTTTGAGAGGGGAAAGTCTGCATTGATCCCATACTGCTACCATGCATACTTCTTAATTGCTGATCAATTTCGACTTTTTCTTGCCTTAATTTCTCAACTTCCTGGATTTCGAAAAATTACGTGAATTAAATTCAGCCATAGACTTTTCGGCTATTGATTCGGTTGAAACTTACTTTTAAATGGGCTAAGTGATACTCGAGAAGTACTTTAGCATTCGATATACTTTCTACTGTGCCTACAAAAACGAAAGGAACTTGGCCCTCTTCTCGGGGAGTCGTCGGCTGAGGATCATTATCGCCTTCAATTTTAACACGTACCTAAAACAAAAACAAATCGATCAGGATCCTGAATTCAAACCACGATCGAAGTTCTCGAGACAAATACTCACGACGCCACTTTTGTCCACAATTTCTTGAATAATTCTACCATTTTTGCCTATAACTTTGCCGACAAGATCGCGAGGAACTTGAATTGATTCTTCACTATATTCCAATATATTTCTAGCCTTTTTCACTGCTTCATCGGTCTGGAAAAGGAAACAGAAGTTATCGATTTAGAACACAGGACAAAATGTCACCAACAGACTTTTTCTGATATACTTACTTCGCCGTAAATTTTAAAGGTGCATGAGGGTTCTTCTAATTCTATATTCGTAATACCTTCGACTTTTCTAGCTAATTGAATATTTGAACCGTGTGCTCCTATAGCTAAGCCCATTAAATCTTCGCGTACTTGAAATTCATCGGAAAAGCTAAAAAAGTGGAAACAAGTTGATCGATTATTCAAATACGTGAGAAATCTTCGGGTGAATTGAGCTTTGGAATTTAATACTTGTTTATTGTTTGGTATGAGTCATTGGTACATGATAAGAAAATAACTTCTTTGGTATTTATCATCAATTGAAAAGAGTATTTAGTATTTGTAAAACAATCATATGACTGTTTGAATTTTCAAAATTTAATAGTAGAGGGACCAAAGAGCAAAAAATGAAAAATAATAGCATCATCGGTTCTACAAAATTCCAATCAAAATACTTGGGAAAAAAAACTCAGAAAACCGAACTTAAAAATTATATCAAACCGTTCAATTAGTAATGAAAAAATCGAGTAAGTCGTTACACGAAATAGCAAAGTTCGTTATCAGATTAGTACAAAACGACGTTAATAGTTTATCTCGTTTTTATCGAAATTCTTAAAACCACAACATAAACATAAAGCGAACCTTATTGAATCATTATAATAAGTCAGCTTCGTTGGACGATAAGGACACTTACCCTCCTACGTTTTGTAGTTTAGTAGATTCTAACTGTCTAACAGCCTCTTCGGTTCTTTTTAAAAGTAAAATCTTTTGACTGAGATTACGGAAATGCATATCTTTCATCATGGTTGCTAGCTTTTGCGACTGGTCACATCTTGAAATTACAACTAGCTTGCCTTTATCTGCTAAATATCTACATATGGAGGCGTTAATCGCTTTTTGAAATTCTTTATGAGCACCGTCCAGTTTCGCGTGTTCTCTCAACTCATCAGGCACTTCGATTTCAAATTTAAAAAACGTATTACGATCTATCGTCGGATTTGTGTTTATATGTCGTAAACGTTCTGGTGGTACTATTTCGGTATAAGTGTTTTCCCAGCCTACATATTCGACGACGTGAAATTCTCCTTTGATCATCTGCAAATGAACAAAAATTAGATATCGATTCGAGGGCAGAATACATTCGAACAGGGTTGTGATCGTACCTTAATAACTGCTTTCCACCAACCGCAAGTATCTTGGTCGTTTGATTTGGAAAACACTTCGACTTCTTGGTGTTCGGAGAATTCACGATTGTTATTTCTCGATGGTAATTTGACTAAATTAAAGGCGAATTTGGACTCCGGTTGCCATCTAAGGGAGGAAACCATTAGTGGGATTCATTTAGAGATGATTCATTAACCACAATGTACTTACTCGTTTTCGAACACTACTTGAACTTCGTTATCAAAGACATCGGTTACGAAAGCCTATAAAAGAATAAACAAAGATGAAAAAAAAATTGAAAACATAATAGAGAAAACATCACAAATGGGCCTACGACGGAAAATGCAAAAAGCCTTCGATAGAAACAAAGTTCATGTTTATAGTGAACTCTGCGATGATTCAAAAGAAAACACTTTCCATAACACGTCGATCATTCTGGCAAACCGAGCATACAAACAAATTTAACCCTGCCCCACAATGAAAATTTCCCATTGATTAATTGTAAGAGTATTCGACGCATGGAGATAAATTAGAATTTCGATACCCGGATTTATTTTAGGGTTAGAAAGCTTCATTGTATGATTTGAAATTCAAATCATCTTATGATGAAATTCTCAAAACAGACAAAATACCGAATTCATAGGAGTGGTAAGAAGACCGAGTGTAACATGAACGACTGAATTCTGATCACCGCCTTCGAATTAAAATATCCCTCAAACTGAGCTCGACTAAAGGTAAGAATACGATAAAGGGAGTCGCTGGCATCTGTGGGAGTTTCCAAGTCAATACCGTTCGGCATTTTTCAACCCGAATGCAAATAGCTGCGAGATGAAAGCTGATACGGGATTTATTACCGAAGGCAGCGTCAAGCGTGCGAAGATATTTGTTATACGGTGCGAAGGGAACCTGATAGGCCGCAAAAATAGCCGCAGATGGAATTCATGCGGCGGAATTCGTATAAGGATAGGACAAAAACTAACAACTTATGAAATGCAAGATTAGATTTATTGGATTACGAACCTTGTAAAGGGCTCCGTTTTCGCCGACTACCTCAACTTCCAAGTCGTCCATAATTGCAATACTTAAAAACTAACAAGTGAATAAAACGAATTAATCACGCAAGAATCACCAATGAAAATAATAGCGATCAAAAACAGAAACTTTAATCCTTATTGGAGAAGTTCCACAAACGTGCTGATGAATTTACAATAACCATCGAGGTATAAAATAATGCTTCTAGCATAAAAATTCTTTCCGTTTGGATCCTACGTAACGACGTGAAATAAACAAACGCTGTTTCGATTGAAATTCGACGTATTTCGAAGGCGAAGTTATTTTATAGTACGATTTTCGGTATGATTATTCGCGTAAAATAGATGGAAAAAAATTGTACTTTTGGAAAAGGCGTAAAATTGCGAATAAAATTTGTTTTTTACGGGATCGTTCGCCGAAAGGTAGGTAATTAAAATTCATTGAGGGTTGTGGTAGGTACCTTGTTAATTCAGACTTTGAAGTCTAAAATTGGTTACTACTGCCATCTTTGAAGAAAAATTTCAACTACGAAACGTTGAATGAACTCTAAAAGGTCAAATTATCCATTTACCGTGAAAATTACAAGTATTTACCAAAAAATTATCGTAATTACGTACAATTACTAGAAAATTCTACTATCCAGATGAAAAATTTGCTACAAGTTGTTGGTATTTGATAAAAATAATGTTATCTTCATGAATGTAAAACAGCAAAATAAATAATATTTTCCGATTTTCGATAAATGTTTTCTCTTTTATTCTTCGTAAATTTTTTGTAATTTAATTATGTTTTCGGATATATCTTTGTTGTAGTATTACATTAACTATTTGTCATTTTGAACTACTCCCAAGATGTCGACGAGCAGTGATAATGAAGAGTTTTTCGACGCTGAGGAAACCAATAGGTAATTTTTATTAAATTATGCTTCGTTTATCGAATCATCAAAAATGAATCATCATTTTCAGTAGTCCATTGTCCAAGAAAGAAAACGACCAGGCGCAGAATGTTTTCGTGAAACCAGCTCGACGATCAACTAAGCTTTCATCGGATTCTGAATTCACCTCAGATCTTACCTTGAGGCATTCTCAATCCGCCAAAGATATCACTAAAAAAGTAATTACTTCGATATTTACTCTACTTGAACGTTTTGAAAACTTACCATTTTGCGAACCATTCTTCAGGATGCAGCTGCTAATCAAAAAGATAAAAACAGCTGGAACAAATTCAAAGAGTTACGTCAACGTATGCAAAACGAAGAAGAAGACGGAGCAGTCAGTAATAACTCTCCTGTTGATAGTCAAGTATCTTCTGTCGACGATGTCTTCACTGGTCCTTCGAATAAAATGTTGCATCCGTTCAGAGTCATCGAGCACGATACGCTTTCGGTACAGAGTATGACATCTTTGGGGCGTGTGGGACGAATACTTAGTGGCAATTCGGAACAAATTAGTATGTATTTATGGATTTATTTGATACCTTGATTTTTGCCTTACTGATTCGATTGTAATTTGGTAGGTGATAATCGAGATGAACAATCTGCATTAGTTACCGGATCATCGGATACTCTGACTGAAAATACGGTATTGTCAGAGAAAGTTAAGCCACCGACTAGGAAACCGTCTGTGGAAAAAATCGAAGAAAATCCTCAAGAGAGTACGTCTGCTGCTTTACCCAAGTTACAAGAGCCTGACGTAATAGCCAGTACGAAAAATTCCAATTCTTTTAATCGTCCGGATATGAAACAGCCACAATGTGAAGTTGAACAGGCACCGGTTGCTCCTCCGAGACGTAAAAAGAAACTTAAAGCTGCTTTACAGCAGTCAGTTTCTGTTCCTTTGCAGAGTTCAGATTCTGTTTCGACTGCTTCGTGCAAGGTAAACTGAAAAATATGTAGGGTCGATTCGTATGGGCTCAAATTTGAATAATTTTTGTTGTAATTTTTAGGAAAACATTCCGATGTATAATTCCCAAACTACTATTGAAAATTTAACCAAAGAATTAGAACATTCGTTAGATATAAATTTGGCATCCAAAGGCGAATATGTAGTTAAACCTCAGGTATCCGAGTAAAACTCATTCTCAATCATTTTTATAAATTTTCAAATCATCCTGTATTTTTCCAATTTCAGGACGAAGAGAGCAAAAGAGCAGAAAGCATCGATAGCCCAAACGAAATCTACGAACCATCTAAAAATAAATTCTCAGCTTGCTGCGGAAGTGGCACATACCCTTTACCGAATGCCAACTGCAACCCAAGTCTGGCTCGAAATAGCAGCACGTATCCACTATCTTCGGCCAGCAGTCATAGTGTCGGTGGTACAAGAGCCGGATTAGGTTTAAGATTCGGTGTCAGCCCGCAACGTAATAAAGAAAGAAGAAAAAGCACCGGAGATGAGAACCAACTACCCCAACAGCTAAATATGTTCGTCCGGACACGTACTGATTCTGGGAAACAGCTCACTGATATGGTATGAAATTTTCCCAATGTTTCAGTACCATAATCTTAAGAAGAGTAAACGAATCTATTTTTTTTTTTTTTGATAGGAAATACTAGAGCAAGTTACTGTACTGAATTTAGATACCGGAGAACGAGTACCTTTGAGTATCGCTGAAGATAAACTACCCCAATGCATGAACCCCCTATCCCTTCATATTATGCGACTAACTTCCGAATACGTCAGTAACTCGAGTTTGGAGAAAAGAAAAGAATCCGATGAAGAGAGTATCGATAGTAAAAAGTCATTCGCTACTACGACAGATGGTGATACGGATTCGGTAACTGTGATGAAACGAACAGCTAAATTGAAACGATTGATTGGCTCGACTGTTCGTAAGACTGTCAGTAAAGCTAAAACGATCGCTCAAGAGGTATCACATGTTCGTCACAAAGAAGACATTACCGATATTCGCGATGATGTTAATCAACAAAACGAACCGTTCAAATTACGTGCTTCGAATAGTAACAAAGGTCCATTTGAATTTTTGGCTTTGCAACATGTTCAGGTAAAAATCTAAAAACCTGTTTGGATACCTCCCTCGTTGGTCCAAAATTATGAAATATCACCTCTTCTAATCATCTCCGTGTTTTCTAGGAATTCAGCGGCGAACACGCAGGCCCGGTCTGGTGCATGAAATTTTCATCCTGCGGTAGACTTTTGGCCACTGCTGGTCAAGACCGCATATTGAGAATTTGGGTCATCCGGAGCGCTTATACTTATTTCCAGGAGATGCGAACTAAATACAACGCAGAAAAATCCTCACCAACTCCATCCCAAGAATCTTTAGTATCTCAGCAATCGATCGAAGATCCAAATTTAACCATGGGTGACGGTGCTAGCTCATCAGGAGCCGATGACAATACTCCTTTCATGCCGAAACCATTTTGCACTTATACCGGTCATACTTCTGACCTTTTGGATGTATCTTGGTCTAAAAATTACTTCGTTCTTTCATCCTCGATGGATAAAACTGTTCGTTTATGGCATATTTCCAGAAAGGAATGTCTATGTTGTTTCCAACATATTGATTTCGTTACCGCAATATGTTTTTTGCCCAAAGACGATAGGTATTTTTTGAGCGGATCTTTGGATGGTAAACTTAGATTATGGAATATTCCTGATAAGAAAGTTGCTGTGTGGACCGAAATTGACGGAACGACAAAGTTAATTACGGCTGCTAATTTTTGCCAGAATGGAAAATTCGCTGTAGTTGGATCTTACGATGGAAGATGTATTTTCTATAATACTGATCAGCTCCGGTATCATACGCAAATTCATGTTCGTTCCACTCGTGGTAAAAATTCCAGAGGTCGTAAAATCAGCGGTATTGAACCGATGCCTGGAGAAGATAAAATTCTAGTTACGTCGAACGATAGTAGAATTCGATTGTATGATTTAATCGATTTGAATTTATCGTGCAAATATAAAGGTACGTTCGTTCATTTTTTCAGACTTACTGCTCTATTGTTTTTTCACTTTAAAATCAATTTGCTTTAAATTTCAATAGGATACGTAAACGTGAGCAGTCAAATTAAAGCCAGCTTCAGCCACGACGGTAAATTCATCGTATGCGGATCGGAAAACCAATGTATTTATATATGGAAAACCCACCATGACTATTCGAAATTTCCATCAGTCCGAAGAGATCGAAATGATTTCTGGGAAGGAATCAAAGCTCACAATGCGGTAGTCACATGTGCTATTTTTGCTCCTAATCCGAGCGTCATCATTCAACAAATGGAAGAAAAGAAAAAAGAAGCCGAAGCTCAAAGTGACGATCCTCTATTATCGCAGCACACCCAAGGCGCCCAAGGGTACGTTTTAGTCAGCGCCGATTTCAACGGCTGTATTAGAGTTTTTTTGAATAAAACCAAACCGAAGCATAGCTCGTTGCCGGCATCAGCTTTGGCTTAATTTTTAATTTGTACGGGGTTATCGCTAGTCATCGTAGTTTTATTTTACCAAAGACGCGGATGAAGGTGGTTTTGTGTAATTATTTTATATCACTACTGGTTTGGTGTGTTTTACTTTTATTTTTAAGTGCGTATTATTTTCAATTTTGAATATTTTATTTAACACGATTGTCGGCCTACCGAACAATTTGAAATATTTTTACAGTCGAGTTCCATTATGTTTTTAAGGGCGTGAATATTTTAGCGTATTTATAATTTTTGAGCTTCCAATACTGTTTTTAACGTGTATAACTCGGATTTAAAACTGTGTTACCATAACTTATGTTGTTTTTTTCAAAATGGTGTAATTGTAATTATTCGGAGATTAAAATATGCAATATGCACATCATTTTTTATCATTTATATTAGCCATTTTTAGGTAATGATGCAATGGTGGGAAATTTTCAATTTTCAGATATTTCTGTCATTTTTCGAGAATTTCCCTATTTTTATAAAATGTTCTGTTGTCAAGAGAATATCTCAGAGTATTAGGAGACAGTCGTCCGTAAAATCGTCATTACTATTAAAAGCTGTTTGATTTTTAAAAATCAAGACCGTGTAGACAAAATCGGGATCAGAGAAGAAAAAACCATCAAGAGCAAAAAAAGTCTTTTGAACCTCTATTCAACGTCAAATTAGACATTTTTTATCATCATATAAAATTATTCAACGCGAAATGAAATTTTAAATTTTTAGAAAAAATTTAATTGTAAATTTTTGAAAATTTAAAATTGTTTCATAACCTCACAAAAGTGCGAATTATAAAAATTTGGACTAACCGTGATAAAATCTAAAATTCTGTAGGTAAGTATACCTATTAGGTAGGTACTCTATTTTTGACCTCTCAGATCGATTGAAAGCGATTTTGATACGTTTCGAGGTTTCTAAATATTTGTTTAGAATTTCCTAGGTTAAGAAATATAGAAAATTTACTCTACAGTTACAAATGCTGGAAAAATGGGTTCTAATTAATCAAACATCAGGTCAATGGGAAATTGGGAATCCACGTTCGTGAGGGCAAAAATTCATTTATGTCATTTTTATAATTTTCTGGAAGCTTTAAAATGTCTTGAAACCGGTTCCAATCGATGGGAGAGATGAAAAATGGAATGTAAATCAAATTTTAGTTGTTAACCTCAATTAAATCAAATTCTGATATTTTTACGTGACGAAGATTGCGCAGTTCCAGAGAAAATTGTCTCAAAATTTCAGAAAAATTGTTCTATTTTATTTTTGGGGAATTTTTTCAAATATTTGGAAAAGAAAAAACTGTTCAAGTTTAGAGAAATGTTGTCCAAATTGGTCATCTTTTGAAAAATTGAACATTATCAAACCATAAGATGTTTTTGAAAATAAATCTACGTAAAAATGTAGAAAATGAAAATAGTCTGCAAAAATTCTCGATAAATCCCGTCCTCTCCACTTGCCTTTTATAGTTTTGAAAAAAATTCAAGTTAGAATACTTCCAAATAACATAAAATTAGCTCACATGTACGCTTCTTGTCCCAGTCTTACTAATGATGATGAATAAAAAGAGTAAACTTCAGCTCTTCATTTTATTTTGTTCATTTTTAATTCATATTTTTTTTTTACAATGATTATTAAAACAAAAAATGAACAAAAATTTAAAAAAAAAACTAGATTTCCAAATACAATAATGAAAAATCATCAAATTAGTATAAATGAATGCACGAATCCGCCATTTCGCTCTTTCGAATTTTTCAAAAGCTAGTTATACGTAGATTCATGGTATTGGTACATATGAGAACCCACAAGTTCGCCTCGCATAACACAAACGCAATTAAAATCGAAATCAACACATTATTTCTTTTTTTTATCCTCCGTTTCTTCCATCTCTTCATTTTTTTCGTCTTCTCCCTCAGGTTGTTTTTCTTCCCAAGGATCTTTTTCGTAATTATCTATTAATAAATTTTTAAATTTACGAATGGTCAGCAGAATGAAATCACCGGATGGTTTGGCTTTTAGGACTTCAACTCTTCCAACGTGTATTAGATTAGGATTTTCTTCGTCGAAATGTTTTATCACGTCGATTTCGTCTCGTAATTCAACCTGGATAAAAATCAATATGATTATTGCTGCAAGAAGTGATACAGAATAGTATAAAAATAATTGTCTCACGTTGGCACTTTTTTTCATTATCTTTGAACCATTGATTCTGATTCTTCCTTCATAAAAATACATCTCCAATTTACTGCAACATTAAAATACCCTATGAAATTAGTTCATAATTTGATATCAATATTGATGAGAAATACGTACTTTCTAGAATATCCCAGACCGTTTTTTAATATAAGATCACACCGCAAAGAATCAGTCTGGATTTGAGTTACTTTAGCACCTTGATGTGATTCTTGAGGAATATCATCGTCAGAATCGGAGTCAGAGCCACTTTCGTACTCTGATGATTTCGATTTCTAAATTCAATAAAAACACACGTCAAATTTAAATGATACAAGTTATTTTACAATATCATGATACCAACTTGTGACTTATGAGTGTTGTAGCTTTTCAAGCGAATTTGTGAAAAAGATATCAAATAGTTCGGTAAAAATTCCGCTTCGGAGATACTTTTTTCGCTACCGGAAAATGTATTGGATAGGAAAGACTGCGAAATCACAGGATGTTTTGAAAACACTGTGAGATGTCGTAGGGTAGCATGGTTCGGTGAATTATACTTTAAAATACGATGAAGAAGTCTTCCAGAATTTTGCATTTTTACTTTTGGAAATTCTACCTAAATTATTCAATATTTCGAAAAATTTATGCAAAAAACTTGAAAAATCTTCAAATTTCTTATCACAAGAAGCTTATCACTAGCATTGGCATTGGTAGAAAAATAGTTCTATTTTTTCACACACTAGACGCTGCTTGATTTCAGAATTGAAAATTCTGTGAAATAATACCTTCTTTTGTTATTATTTGTGCTCACCTTAAAATGTTTTTTACGAATTCTGGATTTCTAATCATCTCAAAACGACTTTCCTTCCTCTAATCATTTCTACGTCATTTTCGGTGAAAAAGAATGCACGTTGTAGATTTAGTTTGGTGGCAATTGTGAAGAAATGTGAAAAAATCTCAACAACGTTTCACTAATTAAAGTTAGGGAATTATTTATTATCTAGTTCGATTCCATCGGCATCATATTCGTGTTTTAGATTCGAAGCATTCGTAAACTTCCTAAAACACAATGGTAAGTACATCTATTATTTCTCAACAGTAACACATTTTGTTATTCCCACCTCACACAGTTTTTCTTTCAAACCCATTTCATTGTATAATCGTTGAAGCTTTACTCGACTGACATTGTGATTTTTTCCAGGGCTTCGTTAAAGTTGTCAAAAATAAGCAGTACTTCAAGAGATACCAAGTTAAATTCAAAAGGCGTCGTGAAGGTAAAACCGATTACTATGCCCGGAAACGTTTAGTTGTCCAAGACAAGAATAAATATGCTACCCCCAAATATCGTTTAATCGTTCGCTTTTCGAATACCAACATTACTTGTCAAGTACGTTCTCATTCACTTACTTAACAACGCGTCGTGTACAGGATTTAATTGCAAGTTGGATTTTAGATCGCTTATTCGCGCATCGTTGGTGACATCGTCGTCTGTGCTGCTTACAGCAGTGAACTCCCTCAATATGGTATCAAAGTTGGTCTCACCAACTACGCTGCGGCTTATTGTACCGGTCTTTTGGTGGCTCGTAGAGTAAGTTATACCTTTTAGTAAAATTGAAGTAATTTACGTTTGCCTGATTTCATATATTTGAATTTCAGCTTTTGAAAAAATTGGGATTAGATCGTTTGTACGAAGGATGCACCGAAGTGACCGCCGAACAATTCGAAGTTGAGCCGGTTGAAGGAGGGCCCAACGCGTTCCGTTGTAATTTGGATGTCGGTCTTACGAGAACTAGCACCGGAGCTCGTGTATTCGGAGCCATGAAAGGAGCTGTCGACGGTGGAATTAATATCCCACATAGGTTCGTATCATATCCCCTTAACTACTCGTTGCATTATTTGTAGAAAAAATTCAACTGTTTGATTTTTTTACAGCGTAAAACGATTCCCGGGATACAGCGCCGAATCGAAATCTTACGACGCTGAAGTTCACCGCAAACACATCTTTGGCGGTCACGTTGCCGATTATATGCGCCAATTGCAAGAAGACGACGAGGAAGCTTATCAGAAGCAATTTTCCAAGTATATCAAGCTCGGAATTAACGCTGATGATGTGAGTATTCTTACTTTTATAATGTTGGTACGTGTGGGTTGGTGAATTAACTGATTTGAATTTGGGTTTAGTTGGAGCAAATGTATACGAAAGCTCATGAAGCTATTCGCAATGACCCGACAAGAAAACCATCCGAAAAGGACAAGAGCAAGATTGTCAAGAAGAGATGGAACGCTGCTAAATTGACTCTCGATGAACGCAAACAGAATATTGCCGAAAAGAAAGAAGCATTTTTGGCTGAAATTAGAGGACAGGTCGAAGCGTAACGTTGTTAATTCGAGAAATAAAATTTTCACTTTGTCGATTTGTTATCATTTTTAAAATACATTGGAATTAAATAGGTGGTTTTGTTTTCGATGACATTTGGTATTAGTGGATAGTTTTGAAGGTGTGAGTTATTCGAATTGAAGTTGTTTTGGGGTTTGAATTGCCGAGGAATTGGGAGCTCGTCATCCTGAATTTTGATACGCGTTCAAAAAATGAAATACCTATAATAGTGATTCAAAAATTGATGTATTTGGTATTTTATCTACTTACGTACCTCCATGAAAATTAAACTTACGTCTGAGGATAGTGTTAGTCTTTGAGTACAAGCCTGCTCTTATACCTAAAAAATTTTGAAGCTGAAAAAAATCAGAAAAATTATTGAACGGAAAAAACAGAAAATTGAAATTTGAAATGGACTCGAAGAATTTCGAAGCTGAAAAGTGAAAATTATTTTCATGAAAAAATTGCACATCGTGAAAAATGGAAAAAAAATGAAAAATAAATTAGGAAAAGAAAATTATAGCTAGAGAATTGAAATTTCAGCTTGAAATATTTTGTTGGCTGAAAATTTCAACAGGAAAAGCAAACTGACGAGAAGAAAAGTGGAAAATTCAAATCGAAAATTTTTTGAAAGGTGTGGCAAGTGACAACACTGTTACTTCAAATCGTTCTTGAACGATTCAAATCAACCACCAAAACCGGTTCTGTTTTCAATTTGCGAGTGAAAACAAACGATATCAGCAAGTGGCTGAAGGCTGATATTATATTCATTTTTCTTTTTCAGTAAAAATTGCATTCTAAATTTAGTTTGCAGTCGGTAATCATGTGTTAGAAGATAGACGTACTGTTTGATATGTTTTACGTTTGTCACTCATTTTTGCAATGAATCATAAAAATTTAAATCGTAAATGTGCATATTCTTAATTCGTCTATTCGTATCGTTATTATCACAATGTTACACATTTTCTTGACAATTTTACTTTTACCTTTTATCCATGGATCAGAAAGTCTATGCGATCTGTGTAAATGTGGAATTCAGCCGTATTATGACCAGGACATGTACATAACCAATTGTACCAGCCGTATTCATCAGTATAATGTAGAATTATTGGAGAACATACCCCTAGAAACTGAGGTAAGTCATATTCTCAAAAATTTCCTCACAATGTGACCGAACTAATTGCACATTCTTTCATTTTAATAGGTATTCATTTTCAAAGAAAATCATGTACCCAAATTACCAGTGAATATATTCGGCTCGGAGAAAAACTTAACGAAATTGAAAATCATCGATATGACGAACAACGGAATAGAAGAAATCAAAGGGAAGACGTTTCATCATGTTCCTGTTGTAGAACGACTCATATTAAATCATAATTCTATCGTGTTGACCAGAAATTCTCATCCTAGGTAAGAAATATTACATCCGAAAAACAAAACTCACGTTTTTTTATCCATATTTATTCTATTTTCAGGGTGTTTTCAAATTTCGAAAATTTGAAAGAGTTGCACCTCACCGATGCATTTTTAGACAACACTTCAGCCGATTTAGCAGAAGAGCTGCATAGTATATTCATCAATAGCAACCTTACTCAGTTGATAAAGTTACATTTGGAACAGAATGAAATCAGCAGCTTTGCCGATAAACGTGTTTTTTGTGATTTGCAAAATCTAATGGATTTACATTTAGGTAACAATGTGTTGGAAACTTTGAATTTCGACGTGAAATGTCTACCAAGCCTGCGTTATTTGGATTTGGAATCAAATCGGATTAATCATCTCACTCACGAAGATTTATCTACGTTCGATGCGTTTGCAAAAAAACACGAATTTGTGTTAGATATTCATCGAAATAATTTTTCGTGCGACTGCAGCATCAACGAGTTATCCAATTGGTTGAAAACTACCAAAGTTGTGGTAAAAAATAACGAGAGTATTTATTGTCGAAGTATGAGAGATCGAAAGAATCCTATACTTTTGAAAGATTTCAATTTATCGAGATGTAACAAACACGAGGGCGTTCATCCTTATACCAAGTATTTGTTTTTTTCCATTTTAGTTTTCCTAGTTATTTACTTAATATATTTAAGCGTCAAGTATACATCGATGTATTGCCGGCATACGATTGCACCTACTGGTAAAGTACACTACGTGGTGATTACCAATCAAGACGACAGCAAAGAAGTCCGTGTGCAGTTGAATAAAATCCCCTTCAGTGTTTAATACGTAGTAACGAGCCATTAAAATTTATCGTTTGCGTTCGTACTGCTATTCAAATGTTGATTGTTTTCTCAAGATATTTGTCTGTATTAGGTGAAATAACGTTCATAAATATCTACGTGAGTTTCGCTCGTTCAAAGTATATAAAGGCGTGTCGGTGGATTTTCGTTTACTTAGCGATAAATCGTTTCCGCGAACATTAAATCAAGTATCGTTTTACACTTTAATGTACTACGAGCTGTGTTCAGAATTATTATAAGTTTTATCTACCTACTTTTCATTCGAGGAACGATGAATTTTATCAATTTTTCGCATTTATTTTTTGTATTGATTTTTATACGAATTTTAATCTAGTGAGGTTGTAAATGTTGATTTTACTCTTGAACATTCCGAACAAACGTGCTTTTTTTCTAATTCGTCCTATTTGTGTCTTTCAGCACCTCTACCTATGATGTTATGTAATCATACTGGTGTTAAACGCGAAACTATCGATAGATTATCAGATAATTCAGTATTACTCGTTGTGTATTATTTTTCATTTTTTTTATGAGGACAGATTTTTTTATTGGTACCAACAATATCAAGTTTTTAGACCTTCGTCGATGTATCTTTTTTTTTTTTTGATAGATTGATGTCGATGTCATTTCTTTGCTTAATATTAGACTTACGTTATTGTTATGTGATATCTTAGTGATATGGACTATATTTTGTACTTTTTTTTTCATTTTCTTTTGGTAACTTCCTTTAACGTTAGATTTTTATGTTTTTATGTCCAAGTTCATCGTAATCCTAAGACTAATTTTATTTTTGGGTGAAATTGTTCAAGATGAGTGTTATTTTATATTACACAATGGATGCATATTTATGTGAAATTTACTTTAACTCACGTCATTCCAATGAAATTTTAATATTTTCGTACTAACACTGAAATAAATAATGTTTTTGTTGTAATGGTCTTTTTTGTTTCTGTTCATTTTAAAATCGAACTGCGATATTGCCTTGGCTATTTTGTAATTATCAAATATATGCATATCAAAATTTCAAACAATTAAAGCCTATTTTCGATTTAATGAGTCGATTGGAAATGTTTTCGAGTCAAAAACTGTCCTAGAAAAAAAGGGTAGAATAAAAAAAATGAAGATTATGAAAATCTGCTTTAGACTTGAAGTTGCAAGAAAAATGTTTAAAATTACCTACCAAAATTGACTCTGTTTTGGAAAATTCGCAAAAAGAGTTTTGAATTACCAATTTCAACTCTGAAAAAGGTACAGTATAATTCTGGCCAAGAAAATGACACAGAAGAAATAATATCAAAATTCGCCCGACAGAGGAAATTACTTACCTAATTTAAGTACAAAAATTTGATCATAAATGGATTACAATAGAATGTTTAAATTGTCAAAATTTAACCCTGGGGGTACGAAAAAAAGTTTTCAATTACCATTCCAATTCCAATGTTTTTCCCTGATGTGGAAAATTCAAAATTTGAAAAATCAATTTTGATACTATGAATTTTAAATTTAACAGTAGGTACGAGTACTTACATTTTTAAATTTCCTAGGTTTGAACATTTTAATTTTTTACCCGAGAATGATGAGCCATATGATTACTTATTACTTTTACTAGGTAATCGTACAATCGTTGAATTTTCGCGAAAGGCGTTCATTTTGCAGAGAGAAACATTTCAAAAATGTTTTTTTATAACTCAAAGGGGATCAAAACAAAATATGTAGATAGGTAGTAAATTGACACATTTTTCAAATCGGATATCTTTTTGAAGAAAAAATTCTACAAATTTTTTCTCCATTTTTCAAAAATTTGTGTGCATACATGGTCAGATTTTAAAATGGATAAGAACTATAAGAAGAAGAAAATAATTTAGAATCGATAGATTAAATTTTTTATCACATCGCGTTTCGATATAGGTCTAGGCACAACTTTCTGAACTTTCTAGTTACTTACCTCTTTTTCATTTTCTAAGTTCAAAACCTTTCTGCATACAGTGGTGTTGGTTAGGCTAAAAAAATGAACGATTTTGCACTATTGATGTGCCTACTAAACAATTTTCATAAACAGTGTTACCATAAATTATTTTCCCACAAAACTATATTTCAACACATCCGGCCATCCGGACACAGTTGGAGAGGGGTGAAGGGCGAAGTGGGCTGATTAAATGATTTATTTTGCTTATTTCGTCAAAAAGCTGTGCTTGAAACTTCGAAAGTTGAGGCAACAATTCAAGAAGCCGATGAAAATGATGAAATCATATCGCCAGTGTATTCACGAGTGATCCCATTTTAATTGAAGAAGATTTGAACTCGATTACTATTCATCGTATTTTTCAATTTGATACGCTTCATTGTGATACAGAACTATAGAAGTAAGTTTATGGTGAAATTTTATTAATGCCATCTTCATCTTGACTTTTTTCATGAAATAATCAACTTGTCCTCCTTCCAGATTCAATTGTTTTCGATCAATTAATCAAGCACTTCAAGTTTCAACGTCATATCTGTCAGCGATATGGTAATAATTCAACAACTCCTACTTCTTAACCTTCAGTGAAAACAGATTGTTCTGTTCAGCTCATAGAAAAGCAATAGTATTAGAAATGGTAATGTAATAAGTAATTATTAAATAATAGTTCTCCCGAAAAATTATTTTTGAAATAATTCAAGTCCTACTTTTTATCCATTTGAATCCAAAATTGGACTACTTCCATTTCAAAATCGTTCACAAATTTATTTATCAAAGTTTTTTCATTTTTATATCAATTTCGTGAATTTTACAGGTTTCTGAATAAGCCATCTAATCCGTTCCGATGCAAATGTACAACGAAGACAGTGAATTACTATTTTCCACTGGCGATGAAGATCTGAGACGTGTTTACCTAAACCAAAACGATGATTCATCCCTTGCTTACGAAATTTTCGAAAATAATGAAAATTTCATCGATACCAAAACCGTTGTCGGTATACCCACATTCGAAGGGAAAAAGGCCAAGGTAGAAATCAGCCCCAGTGAATCGCAAATCCAACATTACTTTCCTGGTAAGTGATCTGTTCGAACTATTTACAATTTACAATCATTTTTAATTCATTGTCGTCATTCTCAGTACCTGCCGAAGGCACTCCTGTGAATAAATATCAATCGAAAACAGCTGGACCTTATTTATTAGGACCTACGTTCGGGTTTTCACCAGTTCGTAGTATTGTACAATGTTTGGCTCGAAAAAAAGGCACAGACAAGTACTATTCATTAAAGGTCAATATCCTGGAAGGAAAAAATAAATACCAAAACTTTTAAATGTATTTGGTTTTGATAAATTTGTTTTTAAAATCGTAGATTCTAACATTGCCCGAAGGTGAAGAGGAAACTCAAGATATTCGACAGGGTAAGATGCTCCTCCACACTGAGTATTCATTATTATCGCTGCTTCACGATCAACCGGATGTTATACATCATCATGGATTTTTTAAGGTAAAAAAAATACTGCTTTTTAGTATTTGAATTATTTTTCTCTGATTCCACGTGCTATATTCTGTTGTTAGGACTATGCACTCGAAGAAAAAGTCGACTCTACCGGACAAATAGTTTACACTGGCAAAATAAAAAAACGCCTCTGTTTAGTATTAGACTGCCTCACTGCTCACGAATTTGATGTTCAATCGACGCCTTATATTAATTTACAGCAATACGTAATCAAGGAAAAAAAGCTCAAAGAACGCGAAGCTCTAGTTATATTTTATAATATCGTATCGATCGTTGAAAGACTTCATAGAGTAAGTAATTTCAATCCAACAATCAAGAAATCTAGTTCCACGATTTGTAATATCGAATTTTATATTTTTTGCAGAAAAATATCGTACATCGTGATTTGAAACTGGGTAATTTCGTTCTGCATCAGCACACCCATAAAATCACTATTACTAATTTCTGCTTAGGCAAACAGTTAGTTAATGAGAATGATTTATTGACTGATCAAAGGGGATCTCCGGCGTATATTTCTCCCGATGTATTATGTGGAAAACCTTACACAGGTAGGATTACGCAACCTTGTATCATCTGAGTCAATGACCAGAATGATAATATGTTGAATTTTTAGGAAAACCTTCCGATATGTGGGCATTGGGTGTTGTTTTTTATACAATGCTCTACGGACAGTTTCCATTTTATGATTCTAGTCCTACACAATTGTTCAATAAGATTAAAGCTGTTGATTATTCGTTTCCTTGGTTCGTATTTTTTTCTTTTTCAAGAAATTATTGTTGACGTTACATTTTTTAAATTGATTTTTTTTACTGTAGTCATCGAACTAGTCCTGATATAGTTCATTTGATACGAAGATTATTGGTGTTGGAGCCGGATTTCAGAATGACTGCTGCCGAAGTGTTGGATAAATTGAGTATCATTATGGAAGACGTTATTCCAGTTGGAATATCTGATGAACCTATGCAAGTGAGTAGCTTTGAATTCAATTTTTCCTAACGCTAACATCATTCTTGATAAAATTGAAAATAATTTGCTGATTTCTTCAGGTCGTTCCTGATATCACTAAAGAACGTATTAATGCAAATAAGCAAAAAAAATTCAGATACAACGAGAAAGAAAAATCTATTTTCGACAATAAAATTGCCAGGGTTTGTAATTTTTTCATCGACAATTTTGTCCCTCAAACTAAATTTTAAAAGCATTTCTTTTTAATTTCAGAAAGAACATTTTTCGAATCATCCGGTAGAAACTACCAGATACTCCGGACAAATACCAGTTTTCAAAGTTGGTTCAGATGCCAGGGAATTGACCACCAGAGAACTTCATTACTATCAATCGATCCTATCGGAGCACCGATATGATCGATCGAACAGCTCGAATCGAGCTGATGATGCCGGGATTGATGGTGTTGCTCGTAGATTCAGGCTTTTGCCTAGAATGAGATTGAATCCTGCTAATGAGCCTCCTTCCGATGATAATTTAACAGTGAGATCTTTCATAGGTCAGCAGCAACATCGTATTACGTGATTTATTTATTTTTTACAAACTGCCGGGACATTGGGTACCTATTTATAACTTTTTTTAGTTACCATTGAACTTTTATAGGTTTAATTTCTGTGTATCAACTGATCAAGTATTACGAGTTAGAAGGTAGATCAGTAGATGAGTATGCTTACTTATTTTACGAAGAGAAGACTAATTTTGTATTCAATATTTTTACCGGTTGCTATTCCAATAAAAATGTATTATTTCGCTATTAAATTTTTTTACGTGAGTGATATTTTTTAGCATTTGTTGTTATTATGATTTTCCTTTCCCTTGTAAACCTCATAAGTCAGGAATGTGGAAAAAGGGCGGTTTTTTAATACAATCGTCCGTATACATAACGAGAGTTTTCGGACCAATTTATACGACTAGTCGTTGTAAGCGTAGCGAGACGACTTGATAACAAAGTGTTCGTAAACAGCAAACAACCATTGTAAATTTTAAGTAAGTAACTTTGTAGTTCGTCGTAATTAATTTAAAAACTTTTTTGAAAAATAAATGAAAATTTTTTTAATTGTAATCGATTTTGCGAAATTACCCAATAATTACCTAAAAACCTATCCATTCTAGTAGGCAAAGGAAATTCTCGTTTCACAATATTTCTTATCATTGCATAATGATAACAATGAACTGATGTGATTTTTTAGGGAAGAAAAATGAGAAATTATACATATATTTGCATAATGTAACTAATTTTTACGTGAAATATGAAAAACATGGGTACCGCTGAAGAATCTCTTTGCCCCCAGTGTTCTGAAAAAGGCCAGAAAAATCGAGTGGTCGCGGTGTTTTATAAAAGTCAAAATGCGCTGTACACTTGTGAAGATAAAACAGTAAGTTTCAATTCATCGGTTGCTCTTGCTCATATTGATTAATCATTTAATGATTTTTAACATGTTTGTTTTCCAGTGCACCTATTTCGTAACCGATCTCTCCGGAAACCTCGTGAAATTTGATAAAGAATCGAATACAACTAGCTACATTCTGGGTAAGATTTCTCCTCTATTTACATTTGGAAGTATTATACGAATCTTATCATCTATCTTCATGTTACAGATCGACCACCAACCCAACATGATTCAGTAGACGATGAACTGGATAATTTCTTCGATTCCCTCGACAACAATTTCCAAAATACCAACAATACTTTGCCTTACTCTGCTCAACCTACGGTGCAAGCTCCGGTTAATCCATCCAACGGGAAAAATTCGAACACCGAAGTGAAAAATGAAAATAACAATCCTGCAGGTAACCTAAAATTGGAGGAAGTATACGAAATAGATTGTTCCTCGCTAAACCTCGATGATTTTTTACTGTACAACTAAAAAATCACCTACCAAGTACGCTTATCTCATATCTGTAATACTTGAAATAAGTTTAAAATAAATTATCATTTTTTTAATAATTATATTGATTTAATACACTCATAGAATCGTTAAAAAAAACAAATCAATGATACTATTATGACGTAATATAATAAAAAATGTATAAAAATTAAAAATTTTATACACGAACATATCATCACAGGAAATAATAACTTTTCTATGAAAAATAATCACAATCAGCTTGATAGTTCATTTAACGCCAACTACTGAATGATTGGCCACTGAAACAGAACGATGAAAATGAGTTTATCACCAACAAGACTCAAATTATCAGTTTAGAATCTTACCCGTAACCGGGGGTGCCGAATGCCGGGGGAGAGTTCGCAGCTCCAAATGAAGGCGGAGAACCAAATCCAGCTGAAGGTTGTTGCTGAGCCAGATTTCCAAAACCAATGGTGTTTTCGTTGGCTAAATTTTCAAACGATGTAGGTTGCTGGGTAGCTCCACCGAATGTACCTTAAAATATAAAAATAACCACATTTAGTAAATAATAACAAATCAAACATTGGGAAAATGAATGTCTATAATAGTCCATTTTTGGTTTGAGGTTAACTCAAATTTAAATACTTTAAAATTGTTACATGAAACATGTTCTTCAAGTTATTTATACATACCCATTGTAGTTGTATTTTGACCAAATAATTTATTAGGACTTCCACCACCAAATGTTGGGGAACCGCCGAACGTTGGAGCACTTCCGAAGGTAGAAAACTGACCGGCGGGCTTATTAAAAACACCTACAGAAATGAAAAAAAAAACTCATTGATTTTGTTCGCTGTGTTTAATATTTTGAGCTAATTTACGATCACTCACTAGAAAATGCCGGAGGTGATCCGAATCCTCCAGAACTTTGCTGCTGTTGAGCATTATTTCCAAAACTGGGAACTGATCCGAACCCTCCGGTGGTTCCTGAAAATTCATCGATAATTAATCTCCAATAAAAAATAAACTAATCCGAAATCACATCTGTAAAATTACAAACCTTGAAACGAAGAATTAGGGGTAGTACTGCTGAATGCACCAGATCCAAACAGAGATCCGCCACTAGCTGACCCGAACCTAATAATTCAAGAAAAAAAACATTAGACATTTTACTCGATTATTCTCCTAATCATAGGCGCACCCAGAAATTAATTAAGGGAGGGGCTGAGAATTTGAGAAAAAATGGGGAGGGGATCAAATTTCAAATTGAGTCATTTTTCACTGATATTTCAATCAAAAATCATCAATTTTTTCTGACAAACAGAGAATTTATTGAGAATTTGGTGATTTTTGACTGAAAAATCAATCAAAAATTGTCAAGTTTTGAAATAAAAGTACTGAAATACTGCCCGAGCGAAGCGAGGGCGAAAATTTTTCGAAAAAATATACTTTGGAGAGCAAAAAATGACTTTTTTCTCATTTTTGAAGCGAAAAATCATTTTTTCCGGGCTTAAGGGGGGGGGGCTCGAGCCCCTTGAGCCCCCTCTGGGTGCGCCTATGCTCCTAATTCTTCAAAAGCTTGACATATCTCTACTTACGTATTAGTTTGAGTAGTAGCAGCCATTCCAGAAAACGTGTTACCACTTCCAAACAAAGACGAGCCTCCGGTGTTACCGCCGAACACAGACGTTCCACCGGATTGAAAACCTCCTTGAGACTGGCCAAATATACTTTTATTTTCTTGAGTGGCAGTATTCTGAGCAATTCCAAACACACTCTTGTTCTCTTGCCCGGGCGCTTGTCCAAACACAGGTTTATTTTCTTGTCCAAACACAGGTTTATTTTCTTGACTTGGCTGCGCACTTTGACCAAATATCGACCCACCGGTTCCAAATATGGGTTTAGATTCCGTCGCAGTTGTCGGAGTCGTGTTGACTTTCTGAGAAAACACGTTGCTACCGAACACAGAACTCGTTGTAGCGGCCGGTTTACCGAATATCGAGCTAGCCGAACTAGCCGTCGTTGTCGTAGCGCTAATACTCAATCCGCCGAAAAACGATCCCGCAAATGCGGCTGAACTAACCGGTGTAGTATTGATCACCGGAGCTGAAGTTGACGGCGGCGGAGTCACCATTGCTGGAGTTGTCGAACTCACCGCGCTAATGGGTGTGCTAGGGGATCCATAAACAGGGCTGCTAGTTGGTGTAAGGGTTACCGAAACGGACACATTGTTGGGCTCCGATTGGACCGCCGGAGTTCCGAAAGTAGTCGTAGTTGAGGCAGCGTTGGCAAAACTGAATGTATTGATCACGGCGCTAGAAGTTGACTCAGGGGTAGCAGAAGATGGTTCTTCCGGAGTAGGTTCTGAAGAAATTTCCGATATTGTAACGCCACCTGTGGTTGTTGTGGTGGGTTTGGAAGCGAAACTAAACGAAGTAAATACGTTGCTTTTAGATGATGTCGGTGTAGTAGGAGCAACGGCAGCTACAGTAGCGGTGGCTGGTTTAGCGCCAAATATCGAACTCGACGAAGAGAAAGCATTCGCAAAGTTTATCGTTTCAGCAGGAGACGAAACCGCTGGAGTTTTGCCGAATAAAGAACTCGATCCGAACAGCGACGTTCCTGTCGACGAAACCGGGCCAGTTGAAGATGAAACAGCAGTAGCAACGGGTTTACCAAATATTGAACTTTGGCTTGCAGTGACTACAGGCGTGCTGGCGGCAGTAAAAGTGATAGTGACTAGGGCAGGTATATTGGCCGGAGTCGGAATGGTCTTGACTTCTTCAGCAGGTTTTTCGATACTGGCACTAGAAGGAGCGCTGGCAGTAATCGTTGATACAGGTTCAGTATTACTAGGCTGACTCGGTTTAATACCGAATAAACTAGGAGCAGGAGTATCTTGAGAATTCGAAGGTGTCAACACCTTTGGTTTTTCCTTCGGAGACAGATTCAACGCGCCGTTAGCATCCTTCAAGATATTCGCATTGGTGGCCACACTGCTAGCGAAATTCTGCCCAAATAACGACGTACCCATGGCTGGAACTGGAGCAGATATAGGTGAATTAATCGAACTAGATGTTGTGCTGGGAGCCAACTTCAATCCTCCGAATAACGAAGATCCTGCGGTATTAGTGGTGCTGGTGGCGGTAGCCGTTGTGAGCTTCATACCGAAGAATAAGCTATTAGATGGCGGACTAACCACAGTCGTGCTAGGTGTCTGATTAGGAGCTTGGAAAGCTCGACTAAACGACCCGAAGTTGATCGGGGCACTGGAAACTAGACCAGGCTTTTCTACATTCTCCTTATTTTTATCGGTCACAGGAATAATGGGGAGGAGTTTGTCGAATTCCATTTCTGGTTTATTGACTCTGAATGCCGAAGTGGACGATGGAAGAGAAAATACAACATTTGGAATCACTTCAGGCTCCGTTGGTTTAGAAGGCTGTGTGACGGGATCAATCGCAGATGGTTCTTCGATAAACGACGATTCCAAGTTGAAATTCATCTTAGCACCAGTTTTTTTCGGTGTTGATGATATTACAAGAGCTGGCTCGCTGACGATATTTTTTTCAGGCACGCCGTCATCGGAGCTGACAGGTGAGATGACTTGTGGCGGATGTAAATCGACGGTGTTTTCTTCTTCAACGATATTTCTAGACTGCTTTTTCAACAGGTTTTTCTTTGATCTTTCCAATTTAGCTGAGCGAATATAATTCACTCTGTCGATAGTACCGTATAATTCTTGTAATTTTGTTTGTTTATTGAAACTAAGTTGAAATCGTTTGGCGTATTCTTTGATGCATTTTTCAGATAAGCTACTCGGATCCAGCTGGTTTGTCGAATTCGTTCCTAAGCTCAATACATTTTTGGTCAATTCGGCTAAAGCTTGATCCCTGTGAATGGATTGATTCGCAATTAAATTCATTTTTATTTTCAATTTTCTCAAAATGGTTTTACTCACTCTGATAATAGAGGTATTTCGAAAGACTTGTTACTAAATTCATTATTGATGCTATTTGGCAAAGGTTCCAATGACATCTGGTATCTCAATTTTTTCAATTTCTTCTCCAACGATTGCATTTCGAGTTTACGAACTTTAAGAATTTTTTGCTGTACTACGATCGTTCGATAGATGTTTTCTAATTTTGGAATTTTCGTCACAGATCTGAACATTCGATTATAAAAATGTAATGAAATGAAAAATTTCAAATCAAATTTGTATAAAAATTGCTTACTCTGGCGAATCTTCACAAAATTTAAACCACATCTCGTCTAATTTCTTATCGGCTAGTTCAATTTGACTCTGAACGTAATGTATGTTCGTTTCTATATTTTTTAGCGCAGCAACACTGGCCGGATCGAGAGTTTGAGCTGCTGATAATGAACGATACCTGCAGCAAATAACAATCATAATTTAGTCACATTTCTCTTTCAAATCATGATCCTAGAATAAACGATTTAAAACTTACCCAGGATTGGTCAAAAGAAAATATTTCGATTTGATATCTTTCACACAAGCTGTAACTTCAATAATGGATGTTTTTAGATTATCGATTTCATTTCGAACATTGCTATTAAGTTCTTTCAAATTATTATTCTTCGTGTCCAACTGAGAAATTACATTATCACAAGAACGACCGGTACTTGGAACCTTTACATAAATCATGAGTCATTTTTAAATATTCAACTGCCACAAACATAATTCAAGTTTGACAAACCTGAATATCCGAGGTGAGCTTTTTAAATTCTTGAATTTCGCTTTCAAAACCGCTAGCTTTCTTCTTCAATTCTTTCAACGCTTCTTCACGTTTTTTCTGTAAATTAATAGCTCTTTGATTCGCATCTGTGGAAAAAAACGAACGAATTAGAAAACAATCAATGGAAAAAAAAAACGAAAATATATATGTTCATACCTTCAACTTGAATCTGAGGTGCCTGAGGTTGCTGAACCGTAGAAGTATAACTAATAGTCGAAGAAACAGAAGTAGTAGCTCTTGGTGAATCGTTTTTCACTGTTTCAGGTACACGTTGTGGTGTAATTATCGTTGTTGGTTGCTGGACTTGAACCACTGGTTTCTGATTTAATAAAACAGAAGCCTACGAAATTTCAATTTTCAAAATGAGAATAACTCAATTTTTAAAATGAGAATGAAATACAACAACAAATCCAACGTACCAATTGAGATCCAGTATTCACCTGTGCCACCGATACATTCGTATTGTTTCCAAGAATAGATGCCGCGCTAAAATTACTCACAGCTGTACAAAAAATTGGCCAAAATTAGTTGAAATATTGATAATTTCATCTTCGCATGAATCAAACTTACGAGCATTAGTCGAACTCATATTGAATGGTCTTCCAACCGTGGCATATGCTTCAGCACCGTAGCCAAAATTTTTCTGTGCAGGTGCTGCTACTGGAGCAGCTATTTGAGAAGTTGGAATCGACGTCTGAGGGACAGCTGTAGCTTGAGGAGCAACAGGTACCACTTGAGGCACAGGAACTACCGGTTCGTTTTTAGCCTGAGATACGTCTTCGGAAGTGAAATATTGCAAGTTTGGAACAATGGGATTCGTACATATCGAAGGTATATTCGAAATGAAATTATTTATCGAATATAAACACAATAATCCTTCGTCGTTTAAAATGGTAAATACGGGCATTGGTACGATTTGGTCACCTAGAATCGACAACATTAAATTAGTAAATCAAAATTTGCAAAACGGCCTTTAAAGAAAATTTTCTCACCAATGGGAGTCTGGATTTGCGAACTGTAATCGATAGCAACGCCGACAGGGAATGTTTCATCGGCTCTGTTCATTGGCAACACGACACGAGCTGATTCGTCCAAATTCCACTGATACCATAAATTTTCATCTTGAGAGAATCCTAACACACCTACTTCGATAGCATTTGCTGACGCCACAAATACTGTATTCCTGTTGGAAAAATTTCATTCAATTTAATAATTTCATTCGCAGAAAATAAGTATTGATAGACTTCAATTACTTACCATTGAGGAACGTGTAAAAAGTAGAACTGTGTAGGACGCAAGGTACCACTACTGAAGCATATATCTTCGTAATTAACGTAAGTAACCGGAGCGTTTTTCGGAGTGTTAACGACAACGATGCAAGCTTGAATGAGCTCATCATGTGATATGAACTGTTCTTGGACATTATAAACGCCGATAAATTGAAACGGTGATAACCATTTGAGACTAGTTATGGTACACGGTTTAGAGAAAATTCCACCGGGCGGAGGGTAATTCTTCATGGCTTTGCATTCCGGTGTGTACTGCGTGAGAAATCCGTTCACATTTCCAACAACGATTTGTTTTCCTTTTGGACTCCAACAAACGCAACTGTAAAATTATTTCATTTAATTTTCGCTCAATTTGCACGTCTTATAGCGATAGAACTCTTACGTTGCATTGGATTCCTTCGGTAAACCTTTAACATCGAACGATGAGCCCGCTCCAAATGTATAAATATTCATGGTACCATCGGAAATACAACACGCCAACATTAGAGGAATTCCGGGATTCCACATTAAATCATTAACACGTGTTTGAGGATCAGAAGACAGTCTAACTTCATATCTAACAGTTAAAGTCTGTATAACAACACAAAAATGTTAATGCATCTTGTTTCATAATAAAAATTAAGAAAATTAATCCAATTACCGGAGTAAAAATCGATTCGATGGTGTATATTCTCAGAAAGGGTGTTTCGTTCAAGTTGAACGTCACGCTGAGAAGTTGTTGATCCGAATTAACGTCTATGTGAGTAGGAGAAGACGGTAATGGAATATTTCTATGCATATAACTCGACAGGACATTTTTTGGATTGAAATTATGACTATTTTCATATATTTTACCGCTGGCAATAACTGAAACAAATGATCAAATATCAGTTTACGTAGATTACTAACACAAGACAACATACGAAAGAAAGCTGAAATACTTTTTATGCCGGATGTTTCTCCCACAAAAATCAATCCGTAGGCACTACAAGTCGCCACCAAATTGGTGCGAGTTTTGTACATATTTTTTGTAGCATCTTGCCTTGTTTGTAATTTACATAACTGCCGGAATTGTAAACTCTGAAACGGAACAAAACACCATCACTGATTTGTTGAGGAAAATTGTTTCTATAATATTGTTTTACTACCTGGCATTCCAAAGGAGCTGGTGACATCGAAGACGTCATTTTCGCACAATTGTACAACGAAGACGAAAGAATTACGATTACGTAGCGAGAAACCCGATTATTTTAATACAAAGAGCGAGGATTTCCTCCAAATATCATTTTTGAAACACGTACCAACAATCAATTTATAAAGATGAAAGCATTGATTCCGAAGCTCAATTGTTCAAGAGAGACTATATCTTGCAAGTTCCAAGAAAAATTGTCGTTGAGTTTCATTTGCCTATGATCTTTGATTCATTTTGACTTTTGAAAATTCATTCGAAAAGATGAAAAGAGAAAAAGAGATAACAATTTTCTGTAAACGAGAACCGCGGCAGAGTGAGAGCTTTCATCATCCATAGATATGAAAAATAAAACTGGCTGAAGACTTGAAGGAAAAACAAGTTTGCAGCATTTGAAAAAAAAATTCTGTCAAAAATTGCTGAAATGGTTACACTGTTGCGAAATGAAAAAATACTGCGCATGTGCGTACGCGCATCTTACCTTCTCCTCCGCCCATCCTTTTCGTTTTGACTGATTAGTGATTAGTGATAGTGATTACAAAAAATTATTTTGAGTTTTTGACGACTTAAACTTTAATTTTCAGTATTAATTATTAGACCCATTTTGTTCTAACTTTTGAAATACTATTTGAACTCTGTTCTAAATCCGTTTAAAATTAAATTTATGCGCTATTGCTGGTATAAAATCAATGATCGTTTGGATCCATCATGAATCGTGAACCAAATTCAAAAGTTGAATTTCCATGACTGAAATTTCGTCGAAATGATAACAAACAGCCAAAGCTTAAAAAGTAGATAAAGGGTGATAATTTTACGGTATAATCGTTCATCAATATATTTTCATTTCCATGTTTTTCACTTGTTATGTTATTTGAAATTCTCGAGTTCGGTTTCTTGTAATTCAAAATTATAACCAATGCCTGCCAGTTCTTTTTTTCGCCGGATGATGGGAAATGACAACAGTCTGCCTTCCGATTTAAAATTCCATGATGTTATCAAAGTTTCTGACAACTGGACTCAAAAATCAGCCACTCTGCAGAAGGCAGGCACTCGTGTTTGTGTTTTTGAACAGTGTCTTCTCAGTGAAAACATCGAGCTTCTGCAAAAGTTGTCCAAGGTACGAATTACATTCCATTACTTCAACCATTACGATTTACAAAAGCTCAAGTCTATTTCGTTCTCTGTTACAGAATCTTATGTTGCATAGGCATCCTTTTATATTGAAGTACATTTCATCATGGAAAACCAGCAAAATGTTCTACGTGGCTACAGAATATGCTGAACCGCTTACTCATGTAATATCTGATCTTTTTCCAATGCAATTATGTATCGGATTATTCAATATTTTGAAAGCTGTCACTTTCTTACAAGATCAGGTGATCATTAGTTCATATTAGTATTTTAACTGATTAAGTATCGTTTTAAAGATTCTGTTTACCCTTTTCAGGCTCTCTCCGCTCATAATAACCTTAATAAAGATGCCATTTTTGTCACCAGTAATGAATGTTGGAAATTAGGGCAACTAGATTTGCTAAGCAGGTAATTTGCATTATTTGTTGATTCTTTTTCTGTAACGAATTTCTAATTTTAATCGAATTATTTTAGAAGGAACGTCGAAGACGGTGAAAAATCAAACAACGTTAATTCTAATTTTCAATCATTATTTGTGGACCAGCGAAGTTTCACTGTCTTAGCTAATGAAATTTTAGACGGCAAAACAAACGGTAATTTGTCACCTGAATTTTCCACGAATATTCATCATTTCCGTTATTACATACTTATCTAGTGAATACATTATTGCAGATGAAATACCATTTGTTACCGAGTTTACAGAATTATGCAAGTTATATATTTCCGCTAAAAATCCTAATCCGCAATTTCTACAGCAATTATTCAAACATCCATTTTTTACGCATCAATTTATCGCAATTTATGCATTTTTAATCGAGCTACCTATCAAAAGTGAATGCGAAAAAGCTGAATTTTTTGCGTACGTAAAAAATCCTTGTACCTAATGCTTGCAAACTTGCATTTATAATTATTGATAATTTTTTTTTTTGAAATTTATAGCACGGTAGCTGAGAAGCTCTCTCTATTCCCCGAAGAACTCGTTGCCAGACAGCTCGGAACTTTACTTATGTCACGATTAGTTTTATTGAACACCACTGCTCAAAATCACTTACTGCCAAAAATTTTCAACCCGCGAGATGGTAAACAGATTTCTGTAGTGACTGTTTGAATTTATTCTTCATTTGATTTGTATTTTTTTTTCATAGATGACAACTCATCGACGTTGTTTAGTGAAATTACCATACAGAAATACATTATGCCAAAATTGTTGAACATTTTTACCCTTCGTGATTCTCAAATAAGATTAATTATGCTGAAATATTTTTCTTCATTTCATAGATTTTTTACCAAAGAACAATTGCAAAATAAAATTTTGCCTGAAGTACGTATTAATATGTATGTAAGTCGATAAGTTCGATTTAATTCTAAACATATGGAATTTTTAGTTACTTGTAGGTATTAAAGATACAAATGAGCAGTTGGTAGCAGCTACTTTACACACCTTGGCAGATTTAGTTCCAATTTTAGGAGCTTCAGCGGTGATTGGAAAAGGCTGTACGAAACTTTTTGCGGATGGACGACCTTTAGTAAGTTTGAAAATGTAACTTTCGATTATTGACATTGGATAATTTTGTAAAAAAAAAATTATAGATGAAGAACGATAAAAAGAGTACAGAAGAATTCATTGAAAGAAATATACAATCTGATACAGCATCTGAAATTGAGACAGAATGTAAGTATGAAATTTTTCTTTATTAATTTTTCATCATTAAAATATTGATCATTTTTATAGTTATTTTTGCTGAGAGACCGTCTCCCGACGGAGGTGAAGATTCCACTACCTCATCGGTCAATACTTCCATTGAAATTGAAACCTCTGTTCCTACCAATGAAGTAAATTTAAATGTAATCGAAAGTACAGCTCCTTTAAAACTGACTACTGTAAAACCACCGTCACCTATTGATGTTATTAATGAAGTGATGAAACCCGTGAGCGTTTTAATTTCCTATTTCATAATATATTTTTTAAATTGTAATTCGTCATTATTAACTATTATTTTTTGGTAGATTGCTTCGAAACCGGCGAAGAAAAAGCTTCCATCGATGAAGTATACTCCTTCGTTAGTTACCACCGAAGACCTCAATACGCTTGATATCAAATGTAGTAAATCAAAAAATGATGACACCGAGATTCATATAGAAGAGATGTTCAAAGCTATGGAACCTGTGATATCAAAAACAGCTATTGTTAAAGTGAACGATGAAAATGTGAATAAATTCCAAGTGGCGAATGTTGACTGTACCGATGAAGGGTGGGGCGACGATGTTAATAATTGGGGAGATCTTGAAGAGCTTGTAGAACATGAATAATCGTCGATTTCAATTCTTTTATGGCTGTGTCAATAAGATAAGTTCTTATTCTACTGTTCAAGATGGGTTGGTTCGATTTGTATTTTAAGTGCCTTATTTAATTTATTGCGTATTTATTGTTTTTATATTCGAATATTAAAGTAATTAAAGTAGAAAAAAAAAGATTTATTTCATTTCCGAACATTTAAAAAAATAACAAAATAATTATTAAAAAATGGAGAAATTATTCAAATAATGTGAGAAGGTACTTTTATATTTATTTTAGGTATGTAATTAGCAGCCATGATATTATTCAGCTTCTGATTGACCTCTTTCAGATTAGCTTTGACGTTACGTATATTTGTCAGGGTTTGCTGCAGTTCTATCTGAGATCGCAGCAATTGCTGATTAATATTATTCATCTCATTATCAGTTGAATGCAGAATTTGTTTCTTGAATGAAGTCAAATTGTCATGCAGTGATTTATTCTTCTCACCTGCAAAAACAATCACTTATTAGAATGAAATTTTCAAATTCGTATTGTATGACCTTAGAGGTACAATATCTTACACAGCTTCTTGATTGAACTCGTTTTATATTTTTTATCGATTACTCGCTTCATTTTTTCGTTATCAACTGATCTTTGTTCTAAAATGGATTATAATCAATAAATAGTAAAATTCCAGTTGCAGGCCAAATTGGTATCAAAATTTCTTACCTTGTGCGGAGGAAGTTCTGTTTTCGATATTATGGACTTCAATTTCTTCATCTGATTCTATTGCTTCCCCGGCTATAGCTAAACCAGGCACCGAAGAAATAGGTTTCCCAGTTCCACCGATGATATTCAAAATTTTCTGTAGAAAATCAAAATGATCTACGATAAAGGAAAGCTACTTCTAAGAGATGATATAAAATTATATACGTACGTTTTTTTCGAAGATTTCCTCCTCGTCGGATTCTGGAGCTTCTCCTAGAACCAACGTAGGAGCTGAATCGTCAATCATTGTAACTAATTCAAAAAAATATGGAAATTTACATAAATCACTAGAAAATAATGAAAATATGAATGTAAAATTAAAATTATTGTTGATCGTAAATTACTGATAACTAATTTGAAAGAATGGTCATTTCAATTCCTGGATGCTTTTCTTCCATATAACGGTTTGAGCAAATCATTCATGAATGTTATAAACATTTGCTGATAAGTGATAACAGAAAAGAGCTAAAAAATTCAGAAATAGATGGGGGTTTGACATTTAAAATTCTCTGTCTTTTTTCTGCCTCATCCGTTTCAAATTTGGTTTTATTTGCTATCGAAAGTATCGTCCTATATTCAGTTTTGAAAATGGTAAGGGTTTGCTCCGTTTACTACTGTCTTCAAAAGGATGAAAAAGGTGTATCATTTCATCGGTATGCTACGTTCAAGTTACTCTCTAAATACCTATTTTTATAGCTAGCTTCCCACAACTGTAATTGTACTCTGAATTTCTTCTCATTATCATGGTAGGTTTCCCAAAGACCCAGAACGACTGAAGAAATGGTTGATCGCAATTCGTCGCGATGAAGGATGGCTTCCGAAGAGAGAACACGCTGTATGTTCGAAACATTTTACACCAGATTGTTTTGAGAAAAGTGGATGGAGTTCTCAAATTAGACTCTCGGTGGATGCTGTCCCTTCAATATTTTCGTTTCCTACGGAACCGCTGAAATTTACCGATAAACGAAGGAGAATTTCAAAAAAACGTGATGGAGTTGTTGCTTTGTAAGTGCCATCTTCGTCTTGAACTGAAACTATTAAAAAAATCTACCTACCTTTAACAAGAAATCAAATAACTATAGATTCATTAAGTAGTGATCTTAATTTTTATATTTTCTAAATTCGACGAATTGTTTCAGACGCCATAATTCCAATGCCGAAACTAAACCGGTGAGAAAACGAGTAGTGCCACAATTTATTCTAACGCAAAAGCATAAAGAAATCGTACACCAAAAAAATCTGAAGATTAAATCATTACTACAGAAAAATCGACGTTTATCTAGAAAAGTTGACGATTTAAAATCCATCATTGCTCAGTTCAAATCCCAAGAACCGAAACAATATCCTTCATTTGAAACAGTATTCCTATCTGAGGTAACTTATGAAATATTTACTGATATCGTCCACTCATTTTCTATTCGTAATGTAAAGGAACTTTCAACTTGCGTTGCTAAGCTGCTAGAACGAAAGTTGAATTCAACACTTTGTATTGGCTTATTTTTCATTTTCTTCGCCCTGATTGGTCGATTGATTTGTTGTGAGTGAATAACCATGATAACGTTGCTATTATGTTCTTGGTGATTTCAGGATGAGATGTAATATTTGGAAAAAAAATTCTTTCGTTGTTTCTAAGTGAATTTGTGGAAAGATGTGGGAGGATCAAGAAATCAGATTCGATTTATCATTTAAGTAAGTATAGATACAAGTACTTCATCATAGGGAAAATTATTTAATGGTATGATTTTTATTCAATTACTCGATACGATTTATGCAGACAAATGGATATGCGGAAAGGAGAACAAGTCATAGATCGGCTAGATTTTATTGAAGATACCAAAGGCAATGGTGGAGATAAAGGAAGGCTCGTAATAACTAATTTAAGAATTATCTGGCATTCGTTACTCATTGCCCGAATTAGTTTATGTAAGTCATTTCTAAAGTTTGTAAAACTTTAAAATTTATGAAACATGTGAGCTAATTCAACATTGTTCTCAGCGATTGGATATAATTGTGTTCAAAATATCACTACCAAAGTTGTCAATTCTGTAAGTATTAATTTCTCACCCACAGATTTCCTCGCGTTAGATTCCAGTTTCACGTTCATGAGTTCTCATTTCTATGGTTTTTCAGCGTTTAAAAGGAGTTACAGAAGCGTTGCATATTTTGACGAAACATAACGGATGTCGATACGAATTCATTTTCACCAATTTGATTCCTGGAAATTCCAGACATTTTACGTCTGTCATGGGAGTTCATAAGTATGTTATCGTCGATTTTAAAATTTTTATTCCATCGTATAGGTAGCTGAGGTACACCCAACTTCGGAAAAGTGATCAAAATTAGCATTTTTGCTTCTCCTTTTATTCCTGCTTTTCTCATTCTAAAAAAACCCTTGTATAAAAAATCGATTCGAGTCAAAAAAGTTTTTTTTTTCAATTTTTGTGTAAGATTTATTGCAAATTGAAAAAAAACAACAGGATTATTAGTCTAAAAAGAGAGCAAATATACTGAAAAAGTACTTTTTTAAAATTTAAAATTTTCAAAAAAAATTTACAAATACATTTGAATTTTTGTTGTAACGTACTTATCAAATAACCCAAATTTTCGCATTTTAATTTTTAAAAAATCATTTTTTTCAAATTGACGAATCTTGACGATCTTGAAGATTTTTTATTTGGATTTTATGACGATCGAGTTTGGAAACTGCGAACACAGTTGTAAAATTTTTAAATTAAATCTCCTGGAAAAATGAAATTTTTCGTCCACGTCAACCGATTTTTCAAAGTGGAGTGATCCTGTATTAAAAAAATTTCAATAACAAAAACCTTCCTCGGAAAGTTGCAATAATGGGTAAATTTGATTTTATCCTATTTCTTAAAAGAGATTTCAATTTTCAAAGGATGGGATAATTTCGGTTATTTTTTGTGAAATGAGTATCTATAATAGTAGCTCAAAAATATTTAAAGCGTTCTACGAATCATCATCTGTCAACCTTATTTTTTTCCTGTATAATCGGATCGGGGTACCACTAAATGAACTCGAGACAAACATTTTGCCGACCTTAGAAATTGAAGGGGCAATTGCTGGTTCTAAAAATATCCCATTAAAAATAAGAGAGTAGAAAGTCATCCAAAATTGAGAAAATTTGAAATTATTTAAAGTCCTTTTATTTTGAGTACAGTCCCTTTATTTTACGAAATTAGGTTAAAATTCTGTTCAGTTTTCATCGTACTATACAATTCATACTCTTGATTGATTTTTTTTTTCGAATTTTTTTGTAACCCTTTCAATTTTAATGTCAGGCAAAATGTCATGAAGTGAAAATTTGTTCAGTTTGCAAAGTATGGACTATCCAGTATCCATCTCATGATGGAAAGTTTTTTAACGTGATTTTTTTAGAAACAGCATTTGCCCCTTCAATTTTAAGATCGACAACATATTCATCTCGAGTTTTCTTGAAATAGTTATATCCAAAAAAAAAATGAGGCTGCTTATATTTCCTGGATTTTGACAGTAATGGGCCCTTCCAAAAAATTCTCAAGCTTTTCGAACCTCAAAGAAGGACGAATTTGGAGAACTGTAAAGAGGGCTATTTTGAAAGAAAAAAGTGTCTTTGTCAAATACAGTTTCCTGCTGACCCTGCTGAGAAATTTGAATAATCTCATTCAAAAAGTTGTTCATTAATTTTTACTCCCTAAAAGAGAGTTGATGAATTTTTTTTAGGGTTTTCTGTTTTCATCGAATATAATTTTTTAGCCGATGATACCTCAAAATGAAGCTAAAAAAATTTTCCAGTCACCTAAAATAATTTTTCATAATTTTTTCAAACAGTATTGCAGTTTGAAAAATTCAACCTTTTGAAATTTTTTTCAAAGATAATTTGGAAAGTTGAATGTTTATTCTGAAAAAATCATTGGCATCCATTTTTCATCATTATATCATTTTTTTAGGGGTTCAGTATTCAATGAAAAATTGAAGAAATCGTTTTAAAATATTTTAAGCCCTGAAAATCATCGATGCTAATTTTCCATCATCATCGCCATCCTCGCTTAGGTGATTTTTTCAAAAATTGGAAAAAACATAGAAAATTGAGTCGATGATTTTTACTGATTAAAATCTTCGTATTATTGACAGGATTTGAGAATTTTAATTCCAAAAAAATCATTTTCGGAAATTTAGGGGTCAGCCTGAAGGTGTAGGGGGAGCGGAATGAGAGTCGAGGGTGAAATTTTCATCACGTTGTCTTGAAATCCTTACCCCCTTTTCAACTTTCGAAAAAAGTACAATGCAGTCACCCCTCATCAAAATAATGGTGGGTAATTAGTCCTGAAAATATAATTACTTAACACTGCACTTGAAAAAATTTTTAATTTAAAGAATGGACATTTCGAACCAAGTATCCTTCATCATCAGCGAATAGATAAGGCTGCCTTATCTATTCGCTGATGATGAACGATATTTCGTTCTAAACGTCCATTCGTTAAATTAAAAAATTTCAAGTGGAGTGTTAAGTAATTATATTTTCACGACTATTATGATACCTTCACGTGGATTATTTTTTTCAATCGTAGGTAATATTTAACCTTCAAATGATAACATGTCACCAAAATCTTTAAATGGTATCATGGTGAGGGAATCCCCGCCAAACAATTTAAAAATTACGCGAATGGTATCATGGTGAGGGAATCCCCGCCATGCGGGCCAGTTTCTAATCAACGCAAAACGTGAATGGTATCATGGTGAGGGAATCCCCGCCACGACAGGGGCAAGTTAGACTATATGCATGACACTCAGGGGCTCTTGGTATGCAACCACAACATATCATTCATACCCCACAAGTAAAGCGGGGATTCCCTCACCATGATACCAAAAAATTCTCCACCTGAAATAACTAACCCTCTTTCGTCAAATTTCAAGATATGTTACTTTTTTTTTCAGTCCATCCATCTATTTCAGTCAACATAATGCAATAAGAATTTAAAAATTCAATTCATCATAAATTTCCATTTTTTGAAAAAAAAAAATCATCTTTTGTTCCAGAGCATATCTAACATCACGAATTTATCGAGAGCTAAAATTAAGAGGAGCAGTAATACGCAACAAGCAGCTAAAAGTATTAGATAAAGAAAAATTATACTTCAGCGTATCCGGAGTTTGGAATTTATCCAGCGATCAAGTGAGACATTTTTATCTTAATCGAAACTTTCATCGAAACAATTCTTTAAAAATCGTTATCTCTGTACAGGGTAATCTAGGTTCATTCGTCGTGACCAATGTTCGTCTGGTTTGGTTTGCTGATATGAATGAAACATTCAACGTATCTTTACCTTACATACAAATCGCCACCGTAAGCGGCGTAAGCCGAGATAATTTATTGCTGATGTTTTCAATACCAAAGCAACTCGTATCATTCCATACAAAAATATTTTATTTCTAGATTCGAATACGAGAGTCTCGTTTTGGACTCGCTTTGGTCATCGAAAGTACCCTTGGAAGTGGAGGATATGTGCTGGGATTTCGTATCGATCCTGTAGACAAACTCTACCAAATAACTGAAGAATTACAAAAACTCTATACAGTTCACCTAGATCATCCCGAATTTGGAGTTTACTATTCAGTCACCACTGTTGTAAGAATCCACCTCGATCCATTTCCCAATGTAATATAATCAAATTTTAATTTTTTTCACTTTGGTTTTTCTCAATTCAGCCTCTTCTACCAGAACAACCTCCTCTGGTACAGGAAGAAATCACCGAATTTGATGAAAATCTCAACGACATGTCCAACGCTTTGATAACCTACAGTCTAGATCAACATCAAGAAAACATCAGCCAACCCGTATACAGTGCAGAATTAGGATTAGCCATTGAAAAATTAAAGGAAGGTTACAACGTGAAGCAATTATGGGAAGTGATCCCCACTTCTGCGTCAGATTAGCTTTTTAAATTCTGTTCTGTATCCTAATATTGTTTTTCAAACTGAAATATATTCACGTGAACGATTTCGTTTTACTTGTGACAAAGAATAAATCAACTTGTCCACAATTGAACATTCGCTCGAGTTATCTTTTGTTGAGTGTTTGTGTTATCAAATCAAACACGACTATCCGGCACCTCGTGAAAAGGTTGGAAGCCCAGCTAACGCAGTAGGTATGAGTAATGTAGTCGTGGAATTTGGAGCTGCGTTGCGATATGAAAAGTATTCGTATTTTGGAAAAAAATTAACCTGTGCCACATGTGCCTTGATAATTAGATTACGTCTGTACGTATTCATTGTTGTGAGTTTAAATTTTGAACTGAAATATTTTCTCGTTAATTTTCTCTCGTTAAGTATCACATGTGGCGTACAGAGAAACATTTAGTCGTAGGTTGGTGAATTCAATTTTTCGTTACGACTATTATGTGTACAATTTAAACAAGTGTGTCATCAATAAGTACATAAATGAATTGTGAACCATTTTGAAGTGTGTTTCGATGTGAAAAACGTTAAACGTTTTGTAAGTTTATTCGGTGGCTAGTTTCGTAATCGGTATGGAAAATTGTAACGAAGAAATTTTAAATCAACAAGTGAGTACATTGAATTTTTTTGAAAATTTCAGTGGTTTTAAATTTCCAACCTTGGTGAATTTCTTTTACCTGTTTTTATTTCAAGTAGTTCAATTTTTCGAAATAAAAAATCGATGAAAAAATTTCAATTTCAAACTATCATTGTAACCATCTGATTTTTTTTTCTTTCAGTCAAAAAATAATAACCAGAAATTACGTTACGGTTTAGGTAGATGTTACTCAGGTGAGATTTCAAGCAACCACGTACAATTTTTTATTCAAAAAAAACCATCAACTTCAAATAACAAACCAATTATATTACAGTTTCTCAAATAAGAGAGGCGAAACACGACCTGATTAATACTGTCACAATTTTTCGTTCTATTTTTATCGATAGTAATTTTTATTCATACTTCGTCACATCGGTACTCTCATAAATGCAGTTCTTTTTTTTTAGATTGAAAGCTCGGATCGTTTTACATCCGCCGCATGATTTTTTTTCTTTCTGCAAGTTGCTTAATTTGCCCTTCCGCCCTTCCCACGATTTATCTAGACCTACGTCCATCTTTTTTTTACGTTTGTGTACCTACTCAGTACCTCTACCTACCTACGATTAATCTAAAAAAAAACGCACCTGCCTGCAGTTCCAAGTTCTTCTAGGAACGGGTGAACTATGAGCGAATACTATAAAAAGATAAGATATAGCTTGAAAGTACTAAGGTAAAAGGTATATCCTTCGCATCGTTTATGTCCCATATTATGTACCTAGTGAGTAATTTATTATCAGTCAATTTACAAACAGTAATTCGGTATGTCTCTGTTTTCAGTGGTGATCAAGATACAATGCTCACTTGCGCGAATTTTCAGGGTTCGTAAGTATTTTCATGATATTTTTACATTGAAAATTTCGTTTTGGCCAACTTCACTGTCTGAAGCTTGGCAGTTGGCATTAATCCATCAATAACGAGTCTGATTCATTGTAGGACAGTTTGTATTATTTTTTTAAATTGTAATTATACCGAAGGTTTAATACGCTTTTTAATTTTTAAGAATTTTGATAATTTTTAAAATACCAGGTTAAAGTTTTAAAATTTTTTATTATTTTGAAATTCATGATTGATTTTAAATTAAAATCATGCAATGTGATAGATAATTGCTTCTAAATTGGATACATGATCTGTTGAACAAAATAAAGTACCGAGTGAGTAGAATATGAAAATACCGATTCAACTTTGCTTACCTAAAATCAATCAGACTTTGTTAGCGAAATTTAAATAAATTTTCACCCGACCCTAGAAAAAATGGCAGTGAGATAATTGTTGTAAATTTGATAATTCGCGTTTGTTTATTTTCTTTTTATATTCCGCGATCGTTTAGAGTTATATGTATATGGTTAGCAAAATTCGAAGTATAGATGGCTACGGCCAAATTCATTTTCAGGATTTTGTTATCTCTAGATCTTTTCTTCTTTCGAAGTTTATATTTACTTTATCTATGATTGCTGTTGTAAATAAGATCGCAAATACATTAAATTTTTTCTTTTGTGGTCTTTGACCAAATTAAATTCTGTATTGTTTTATTTTACTTAAATACAACGTTTTTCCATCAATAATTATGAAATTTCACATTTTTACAGGTGAATCGAAGACAATCACGATGCAAAGTTTCGATCGTTGTTACATTTTTAATCCTCCTGGGGTTGATTTTATCCTTTTATTTAATATTTACAAGTAAGTTGATTTATTAGATCGTACGCTTTAATTAATTAGGAATTGATTTGTATGAGTATGGAAGTCGATTTGAATTTTTTTTGTTTTTCATTCCAATTTTTTTCTTAAAATTCGTTGAGTAGGGTTTCACCTAGGTAAAAATTTTATGTATCGCTTTAACCAAATTTTTATTCAAAAATTCTAAAAGTATAAAAAAAGGATGCGTACCCAAACCTTTCATATTTTACCAAATTATCAAAATCTGATGAACTTTTTAAATATAACCATTGAATCAGAAAAAATCGTAAAAATCTTCCAAAATTGTTGCTATTAAATGCAGGATGGTCTATAAAAGGTCCGTAATAGAAAAATTCAGAAAAATACGTTGCTTATGTTGAAAATTGAAGGGTTAAATTTGAAAAAAAAAAATGGATTTAGCAAATTTTCAATATTTTGAGTGACTATGGGAATCAGTAGTACTTGTAGGTACCTAACCTACCTACCTACTTATACTTACATTGAAAACCAAAAACCAAACTAATATTCATCTCATGACTTTTTGTTTGATTTTAAAACTATGGGAAATTCAAAAAAATTGTTCGAAGAATTCTAGAAAAACCCAAAGGATGGATAATTCGTTAAAAATTGCAGATAAGTATTTTGTCCTGACTCCTGAAGACTTTTTGTCTAACATCAAAAATGAAGGGGCCACCAGGTCAGTCGAAATTGAGAAAATTTAAAAACTTTTTTGAAACGCATCAAAATTTGTTCGCTTTAATTATTCAAGAATAATTTTAAAAAATTGTTTGAAACGAATTTTAATTTTTTTGAAAACTAACCAAAAAAATCTTAACGTTTTATAAATTTTTCTTAATTTTAAATGAATCTGCAAAATTTTTAAATTTTATCAACTTTTTATCTCAAGTTTCATTTTTTACAGAAATTTTGAAATTTTTGAAATTTTCAGTAAAAAATATTAGTTTTAATTCATCAAAGCGAAGTCACATTTATGCCAATTTTTTTCGTAGATATTTTATTAATAATTTTTTTAAATGTGGATGGCGGATTTACGAAATTTTCATGAATAAGTTTCAAAAGTTTTCCATTTTTGAGAAATTCTACCGATTTTTGCTCAGAATTTACAATTACGATTTTTTCAACAGTTTGAAAAGTTTTTCAATTTTCAATAATTACCTAGGTACCTACGTAGGTACCTATATTAATTTTTGGAATACTTACCGGGCTGAAGTTTAAAAAACCTCATTGCTTTGAAATTGTGCCTAGTGTTGGTCAATTTTTTACTTCTTTTTTATGTAGGTACTTGGAAGTTGGAACTGTAACACTTTTCCTTTTCTTTTGATCATTTAAATTAACATTGTAGGTAAGCATTCAAATTTTTCTATACTAACTTGAAGTTCTGTCAATTTTTGGAATTTCTGCAAATGTTTCAGCAGGGTGAGGGGGAGGATGATTTTTTAAAATCTTAATAAGTAAGTATAAATTTTTAGAATTTCCATCAATTCTTGAGTCTCTTTCTACCAATAAAATTCAGCCAACTTTTTTCTTTCCTTTTTTTTTTTTTTTTTTTCAATTCTAAAAAATATATCGTCAATTTGCAATCCTAAATTCTTGCTAAATTTTTAAAATGTCAAGTTTGGCACAATTTGCAAAAATTTTGAAAACTTATTCGACTTGTACACATAAGTGAAATTTTTAGAATCGGTACCTAATCACAAAATTCCTTATTTATTTCAAAATTTTTCCAAGTTTTTAGGGCTATATTCATAAACGATACTTGAGTACTTATTACTTGGCTAAGTAACGAATTTTAAATCGTAATTTTTTGGGTTATTGAATAACAATTTTATGATTTTTTAATGATAAATCGATACTTAAGAATCTAATTATTCGATTCAAATAAAAGATTTTTATGCAAGACTCCATTAATCTTGGAAGGAAATAGCTTTAAAATTCGTTACTTATCCAAGTGATACACAAGTTTCGTTTATAAATAACCATGGCCCTTATAATTTCGACTCGATAATTAAGATTTTTTTATTTCTGGTTAAGTACTTTTAAATTTCTAAAATTCCTCCATTAAATTTTTAATTATCAGCAAGTCGAAGTTCTCTCAATTTTTTTTCAAAAGTCCCTTCAAGTCGAAATTTTTATCGTTCCTAAAAATACCCTGTCACTTTTTAGTTTAATTTTTGTACAAAATTTTTTACATTTTTTACCTGCAAAATTCTAAACATTATTGAATTTTTTCAAATTTTTCGTTTCAAAAAATACTTTGAACTTTGAAATTTTAAAAATTTAACAGAATAGGTATTTTGTTTAGTGAAATGCCAATTTTGCTTTTTTTCCTATTTTCAAAATTTCTAATTATTGAACTTCAAATTTTTTGATGAGTTTCTAGTTATAGTCTACAGTCCAAGTAGAATAAAGTGTTCATTGAGTGTGCTTTTTTGAGGGACAAAAAATTCAGTTGGCTTTTCATGTGCAGGGGTCTCGTAGTCCCGAAAAAGCGTATTTCGGATTTTTACCCGGACACAATAGGGGGCTGGAGCCTAAAAACCCCCGTTTTTTTCCATTTTTTAAATTTGACCGTGGACAAAAAATTTTTTCACAGCCCGGTAGCGGACACTCCCCTTACTCCAAATATATGTCAACTTCCTTGGGCAACGGGCACAATGGGGTGTCAGCCCCCCTAAAGTGCGATTTTTTGTGAAATTTGGCCATTTTTGGCTCAATAACAACCCCGTAGGCGTCATATCGTCTGGGGGACAAAAAAAAACTTTCTCAACATATACGTGGGTTCATTCCACACCCATTAAGCCAAAGTTTATGGAAAATGGTCGGCACAATGGTCGACAGTTGAATTTTAAAGTTGAGAAAACGCATAATTTTAACCCCCTTCTATCAAAACTGCATTATCGAAAAAAATTTGAAAACCGGGGTTGCGACCTATCAAAATGGGTTAAAATTTCACAAGAAGCACAAATAAATAGGTAAAAATATTATTTGAGCATTTTTGAGAATTTTTGAGCATTTTTGAGCCCCCAAAAAAGGACCATTTTTCGAGTGTTTTCATATAATTGACGTGTGACCTATCAAAATGGGTTAAAATTTCACGAGAAGCACAAATAAATAGGTAAAAATATTATTTGAGCATTCTTGAACATTTTTGAGCCCCAAAAAAAGCCATTTTTCGAGTGTTTTTACGTAATTATCGTGTGACCTATCAAAATAGGTTAAAATTTCACGAGAATCACAAATTTAGGGGTGAAATTGTAATTTGAGTTATTTTGAGCCATTTTGAGCCCAAAATCAGCCCATTTTTTGAGTATTTTCATAAATTGACGTGTGACCTATCGAAATAGGTTAAAATTTTACGAAAAGCAGAAATATGTGGGTCAAAATGTGATTTGAGCATTTTGAGTCATTTTGAGCCCAAAATCAGCTCATTTGTTGCCTATTTTCATAAACGTTAACGTGTGAGCTATCAACAAAAGATAAAATTTCACCAAAAAATTGAAAATGTTATTATATCAGTAGATTTTTGAAATTTTCAGTATCCTATATGAAGATATGTCACAACTAAGGAGCTGTACATTTCTAGAACACTAGAAAATTTGATCGCGCTCAAATTTCTCAAACGTTGATCATAGCTAATTTCGTTTCACAAATTTGGTTTTTTTGGCGAAATGTACCCCATTTTTATAGTGTGCAGATGTCAATTATTTGAACTCAGTAATTGGAGCGTACTTGAAATTTTCTCAAAAATTCTCAAATCACATTTTGACCCACGTATTTCTGCTCTTCGTAAAATTTTAACCTACTTCGATAGCTCACACGTTAACGTTTATGAAAATAGGCAACAAATGAGCTGATTTTGGGCTCAAAATGACGCAAAATGCTCAAATCACATTTTTACCCACATATTTCTGCTTTTCGTAAAATTTTAACCTATTTCGATAGGTCACACGTCAATTTATGAAAATACTCAAAAAATGGGCTGATTTTGGGCTCAAAATGGCTCAAAATAACTCAAATTACAATTTCACCCCTAAATTTGTGATTCTCGTGAAATTTTAACCTATTTTGATAGGTCACACGATAATTACGTAAAAACACTCGAAAAATGGCTTTTTTTGGGGCTCAAAAATGTTCAAGAATGCTCAAATAATATTTTTACCTATTTATTTGTGCTTCTCGTGAAATTTTAACCCATTTTGATAGGTCACACGTCAATTATATGAAAACACTCGAAAAATGGTCCTTTTTTGGGGGCTCAAAAATGCTCAAAAATTCTCAAAAATGCTCAAATAATATTTTTACCTATTTATTTGTGCTTCTTGTGAAATTTTAACCCATTTTGATAGGTCGCAACCCCGGTTTTCAAATTTTTTTCGATAATGCAGTTTTGATAGAAGGGGGTTAAAATTATGCGTTTTCTCAACTTTAAAATTCAACTGTCGACCATTGTGCCGACCATTTTCCATAAACTTTGGCTTAATGGGTGTGGAATGAACCCACGTATATGTTGAGAAAGTTTTTTTTTGTCCCCCAGACGATATGACGCCTACGGGGTTGTTATTGAGCCAAAAATGGCCAAATTTCACAAAAAATCGCACTTTAGGGGGGCTGACACCCCATTGTGCCCGTTGCCCAAGGAAGTTGACATATATTTGGAGTAAGGGGAGTGTCCGCTACCGGGCTGTGAAAAAATTTTTTGTCCACGGTCAAATTTAAAAAATGGAAAAAAACGGGGGTTTTTAGGCTCCAGCCCCCTATTGTGTCCGGGTAAAAATCCGAAATACGCTTTTTCGGGACTACGAGACCCCTGCATATGAAAAGCCAACTGATTTTTTTGTCCCTTAAAAAAGCACACTGTTTTCGATTTCTAGAGCACTTTTTGCCACTTGGACTGTAGACTATTAAGATTCTGTCAATTATTTTTCGGATTTCAAATTTATCGTTGAGTTGTGAATAATTAAATATTTACTCTGCTCAAAACTTGACATTTTTTTCAAGAAGGAGGGGGGGGGGGTGTGGAGGAGACAATTTTCAAAATTTTTGAAATGTTGTTAAATTTCAAAATTTTGACCAGTTTTTTCAAAACTGTACATTTGATTAATTTTGGTAATTGTTTTAAAAATTCAGCCTAAATTCTGATGCTCTCTTTGTACAGAATAATTTTTAGAAATCCAAATTTGAAAAATCTTCAATTTTTCTAAAAATTTCAATCAGTTTTTTTAAATTTACCATTTGTCACCTACCTCTTACTTTGGTTCTCACTGATTTTTTTTCACAGATCAGTCGGAAGTAATATGTATATCCAAGATAAATATTCATTCAACAGCTAATATTTTATTTATTTTCGCAGGAGACATAGATATCCACGGTTGGGAAAAGGGTAAAATCCGCAGAGCAGCTTTGTACGTTCACCCGGACAATGACACATCATTTACACACGTAGATGCTAATATTTGTTCAACTGAACCGCCTCTCGTTTTAATCATGGTTTGTTCTGATACAAAAAATTACAACTTACGCAATGCCATACGAGAAACTTGGGCTAGTGGTGCCGAAAAGTTCAATATTAGAGTTCTATTTTTAGTAGGCATGAGTTTGGATGAAGATGTAAATGTAAGTGCCTACCTATAACCTAATTACCTACTTTAATGTATGATATCTAAATCTACCCTGTCAAAAAAAAGGACCCCAGTGTAAAAAAATGATTTTTTTTTTCATTTTTTTTTTTACTTTTTAGGACTCTTCTTTTCAAAATTTCTCTGTAGTTAGCACGAGAAATAATATTTCAATGCCAAATTTTTAATTCGTCAAATATAATTTGAGATTTATTATTTCCTAGTTGCATCATATTTTTGTTTTTTAATTTTCACGGTTTAAACTTTACAGATGAGAACGCTGAAAGAAAGTGCTCTTTATAAAGATATCATTTTGGAAGACGTCGTCGATGATTATAACAATTTAACAATCAAGACAATCTATATGTTGAAATGGTTTAAACGAAATTGTATGCAAGCTCGTTTCCTAATGAAATCCGACGACGATACGTATATCAACGTCAAAAATTTATTTCGATTCGCTTCCGTAATCGAAGATAAATCTTTAGACACTTTACTCGTCGGTAGGGTCCAAAAATTCGCTTCTCCTCACAGATTTCATTTTACAAAATGGTAACTGTTATTTATTTTTTATTTCATTTTAATCAAAAGATGTGATGTGAATTTTAAAAAAAAAAATTCTTTCATCTGTAGGTACGTACCAAAATACATGTATCCTGGCGACGATTTCCCATCTTATATTCATGGTGTGAGTTATTTCATGTCTAGGAATGTGGCTGAAAAATTATACAATCAGAGTTTTGAAAACGACTTCATCCATTTAGAAGATGTTTATATTACTGGTATGTAGCGTGCGTTAAAATTGGCATTAAAAAAACATTGAGCTAGGTAGTAGGTACCTATTTTGAACTCTAAGAAAAATTGATAGGTAAAGTGATTTATTTTGAGTAAGGCATCTCCAAGGGAAAATTTAAAGTTCGTTAGCGAAAAAAGAAATTAAACATTAAATTTTTCAAAAACTTTTCAACGCCTCCTGCTAACTGCATTACGACTTATAATTTTTAAAATAAATTTCCGTTGGCAGCACTACTGTAAAAAATTGTAAAAATTTATCTCAAAATTATTCATAATTCAAGAACCAATACCTGGGTACACCAACCTAATTTGACTGTTATTCAAAAATTTTTGAAAAATGTAAAAAAAGTTCTCCAAAAATGGGCTTGATTATTGGAAAGTTTTCATAGAAAAAAATTACCTTTCAATTTTCATTTTCACTCCATTTTTCAAGGATTCTTTTAGAGAATATTACTTTGAAATTTTGTTCAGATCGGTGTTCATCAATTAAAAAATTAACTTTCAAACATTTCAGAAATATGTTTTCATAAAATTGTTTTTAAACAAATAAATTTTTTCTCATTCTCATATTTTATTTTTATAAGTGAGAAGATTTTTAAACGTATGGGGAGCGGGGTTGAGGAGCAATTAATTTAATCAAAAATAAAATTTTTCACGGGTGGAATTGAGCTAATTTGAAGTACCTACCTAAACCTAATCAACATTTTGAAATTATTTTCAGGAATATGTGCTCAACAGATCCATATTGAACCTATAAATCACCCTTTATTTTATTTCAACGATGATCCTGTTACCGTAATAAGTTGCGAATCTGATAACGCAAAGCTGATTGTGCTGAGTCATCATACCACTGTTTACTATATGTATAAATCTTACGAACAACTGAAGAAATGTTCGAACTAAAAGATCTGTTTTTATAAAGTATTCAATTTTTTTATAAATTGTGATATTTGTGATATGATCATTTTATTTTTATATTCGTTAGGCACCTACCAATATAATTTCGAGTACCTATTATTGTTCTTGTTGAAATTCTCTCCATTAAGTATATTGCCGAAGTCTAGGTACCTTCCTAAAAGTTTCCTTTATTTTAATTAATTCTTCGGCCTTTTTACTCAGACTGGCGTTATACCTCGTAAGTTTTTTTTATTACAACTTCATCAAATCAAGTATCAATTTTTTCATTTCTTCTATTTTTCAAAATAATATTTAGAGTATATAAATGGGTATTTTCAAGCTATTTTTAAAATATCTGTCAACGCTTTTTTGTAAATATGATTGTTTTCATTATGCATGCTGTGATTGTTTCTTCTTTTTCCAAAATAAATCATACTCTGCAGTCCTAGAAATTTTTATTTTATAAATTATAATTCAACTATCAATTTTATTTTTAAAAAGGTCTTTGATTACGAACAATATGGGTAATAAAATATGGTTCGAAAAAATAAAAATAAGAGAATTTATCAAAAATTCATTTGTAAAATTCACAGAAATAGCATCAAAAAAGCATCAAAAAAATCTAAATAGGTTCCAATGAAATGAAACGAATGTATACAGCGTGGCACCGTGGTACGTTTAAATCAAATTTCACAAATTCTCATTACCTTTATCATCCTAACTGATTAAGTGATCATTTTTGATACTTCGATGAATAAATTTTCTCTTGCAGTTGCTCGTTTCATTCTACGTCATGGTTACGAAAAAAAAAAAACATGTAAAAATTGAAAATGAATTTTAGATTATTCCGTATAAATCGACGAATATTATTAATTTGCAAAATTTTATTGTGTTTGTTTTGTTTTTCGATAATTTTTTATTTCGATGTTCCTGTTTATTTATTGTACAATAGTAAGTTCCAAACCATTTGCTTATTCAAACCTACATATCATGGCTGGATTACGATCTCTGAAATTGGACAGTTGTAACTTTTTAGAAATTCGATCATCGAAGAAAAATTTAGTCAGTGAAGAAATCTTCAAACCGATTCCAAAATTTCACCGGATTCATCAACAGTCTAACGTCGACGAATATCGTACCTTTCAATCTTTAGAAGAAGAAAGATTACGAACGAAAGAATTCAATCGTAGTAAGCAAAACAAATCGTTAGAAATGGCTACCTATCTATCGTGTAGAATTTTATGCATTAATAAAATATTTCAGTCTACAAAGAACATATAAAAGCCAAACGTTTGAATAAATTAGCTAAAAAATGGTTCAGAGATGAATACGCAGCGGACTATTCTACTGCTGACGATGACGACGACGATGACGATGAATACGACGAAGATTATCAAAACGACATGTACAAATTCTATCACGAGGAAAAATCGGAGATTGATTCGAAGGAAATCGAATACCAGCTCAAAGGAGAGAAGCTACCTTCTATTGTACTTCCACCTGGGTGTTTACAATTCGGACGTTTATATTCGTTCTTTCATTACGTCACAGGAATCATACCAGAAAGTAAATTAATATTAATTGATAATTAGGAAAAATATACTTATCTGATATCGAGAGATAATCAGCATTAAATTGAACTATTCTGAATAGATATCCACAATTTAAAAGCTCTTACTTCATGACAAAAATTGTATACTTTTTTCAAATTATAGTCGAGAAAGACCCAACTGGATGGCCCAGACATATCAGTCGTTGGACCACAGATTACGTTGATCAATACAGTGATACATCACTCACACATTTTTCCAAAGATATCTGCGCCTTGAAAAAGCCACTCATATTAATAATAGTTTGTTCTCGCCCAAGAAATGTCTGTCTGCGGCAAAGTATACGCAATACTTGGGCCAAATGGGCAGATCAATACAATATTACGATATTATTTTTAATGGGAATTCCTCCGGATCGAAATACAGAAGTAATTTTATCTCAATTCTAATACTACATTTATTTTATTTGGAAAAATTATCCCATCACTGAAATTTTTTCAGATAAGAATATTGACCGAGAGTAATCTACGACAAGACTTGATTCTCGAACATTTTGACGACACTTACAACAACCTGACATTAAAATCCATCTTCATGATGAAATGGGTACAGACGTATTGTGCCGATGTTCCATTTGTACTGAAACTAGATGACGATGTGTACCTGAATTTAGAAAATTTATACAATTATGTTAAAAAAATTGAGCACACGGATACCAGTAAACTTTTAGTAGGGAAAGTCGAACCGAATGCAAAACCTTATCGTCAGGATACTCATAAATGGTGATTTGAATACAGCAAATAGGATAACGTATCAATTCGTATCTAGTCTAGAACAAAAGTAAAAAATTTGTTCAATTGCAGGTACATGCCATATTATATACATAAACCAGAATCTTATCCGAATTATACTCATGGAGTAGGATATTTGATGTCGAAGGAGGTGGTTTCGTTGTTGTACAATCATACTTTGACAAAGGAATTTATTCACTTGGAAGATGTTTTTCTCACTGGTTAATGAAAAATTTCGATTTTGATTTATTACTAGTAATACAATTTTCATTTTTTAAAAATTTTTTTCTTAGGAATGTGTGCTCAGGAGCTAAATATAAAACCAATCGATCAAGAAGAATTTCGTTTTCTAGCTGAACCGAGAATCGGATGTGGGAACGAAGTTTTTCCTAAATTGGCAATAGTAGCTCATCATGTAAAGACCTTTGATATGTACAAGATCCATTACATGGCTCTAAATTGTTCCATAATACAAATATCATACTAATTTTTAAATTTTTATAATTTTTTTAAATGATTTTCAAAATACGAATAAATATTGTGAAAAAAAATGTACAACATTATTTTAACAGCATATTCTTACATTTTTGTTGAGTAGATATTCAATCAGAGAATTTGATGTGTTTCACCATCGCAGCCTCAACTTTTTTGATCAGCTTAGTTTTACCTCTAGTTTTGCAACGTATTTTTTCGTCTACTTTCTTTTTCCTATCGTATTTAATTTTTTCCCAGTACTGCAATTCTTCTTCTCCTAGAAATTGATAAAGCACCAAGTTTAGTTTCGGTTTAAGTTTCAGGTTGATGTAAAAAGTATTCACGATACCTTTAAGGATCTCCATATTTGGCCATTTATTTAACGCGATCACTTGATTAGCTACTTCATTACTACTGCATCGGAAATAAGCTTCAAGATTATCTTCGTTTACGTCGATGTATTCTACATTGGCATATCTTTTCACTTCAGTCTGGAAATACAAATTAAAAATTGAGCATGAAAATTTCAAAAAATGTGACAATTTGGATAAAATTCTTACTTTGAAATTCTTAATGTTTGTAACAGGTTGATCTAATCTTAATTTTATGATAACTCCTGGAGTATATTTGACTCTTGTATCTACTAAAGGTGCCTCTTCTTCTTTAACTTCTTCGGTCTGTTCTTGTTCACGATTCATACGAGCTCGTCTCAGCTGCTCCTTCAATTCGTGCATTTTTTTCCTTTGTTCTTCTAGGTATCTATTTCGAAGCTTTTTCCAGTCTTGTCTGAAGAAAAATTGAATCAAGTAATCAATATCAAACAAAAAAATTCTTCTATTCAAAATCATTTTCGAACTAAAAAAATTTTGAACAAAAGGACTTCAGAGACTTGATGCTTAAAAACCTTAAGATCTTACTTGGATAAAATTTGCATTCCGTAGGTCTGTACATGTTCATTTTTCTTATTCTTTTTTCGTTTTCGTTTACGAGAGTGCTTCTCTTCGGCGTAATTTTCTGTATCTGCGGCTAAAAACAAGAATTAAAGTGTGATTTTATACCTAAAAAAATAACTTTTACGTAGAAAAAATTCAGTTACCATCGCTTTTCGTAGTATCTCCATCTTCAGTTTCAATTTCGTTTTCTTTTCCGGCATAATCTTTTTGGATATTTTCTTCTTCGGGTTGTTCTTCGACTACTTCGGGTTCTTCCTTTTTATCTTTTTTACGTTTCTTTTTCTGAGGCTCTTCGGATTCCGGTTCGTTCTTTACAGGTGCCTCGTGTTTGGTAGGAATGACTTGAATATCTTCTACGTTGGTTTTAGTGTGCTCAATTACGACAACATCTTTTTCACCTTCGAAGGTTTTCACGCTGCATAAATCGCTAGGAGTAATGTTACAAGATAGACAGGAATTTGCTGATTGAAACGCCTTAAATAATGCAAAAAAATATAATGAGTGGTTTTTTTTTTCAACAGAAATTATTATGAATAATGCAAGAGGTGATCTTACTCTCAAAGCTTTATTAGCACATTCCGGTGAAACATACTGAACGAATGCGAATCCTTTGATTTTATTACTCTGCTTGTATCTGGGTACAGAAACGTATACAATATCACCGTACGTTTTGAACACAGATCTTAACCAATCGTGGTCTGTTTCTGGAGGTAAATCTTCCTAAAATTATTCACATCTTATTACTCATCAACGAAACACACAATTACTTGAAAATTTTAATACGGATTACTAACCACGTAAATAGTACACTCATCAGCATTGGTAATCGGTTGAACAGGAACAGTTCGATAGATTTTCGTACCATCATCGGTCACTGATAAGATTTCCGATTTCTTCAAAGATTGTACGATATCCTTCGGATTATTCGTCAACTTCTTTATTTTATTACAATTAAGAATCACTTCGATATCAATATCTGTAAAATAAGCCAACTTTAGCGAACTGATTAAAATTTCGAGTCAACTTCAACTTACAAGGGCTTTCCTGGAGTAGACCATTGAAAAATCTGTCTTTGGATAAGTTCACATCTCCCAAGTAGAATTCTATTTGTTGCCTTATATCGTTGAAATACTTCTTCCTCCGGTGACGATCTCCTTTCTTATGGCATTCATTTGACTCTTCCATTTCCTTGAAATTAAAATAAATTTCCACTCAAATTGCAAAAATTTACAAAAATCATGAAAAGTTCAAGAAAAAGCGGTGTTTTTGTCGTGTTTGTTGATGCTTGATTCTTGATAAGAAATTTTCGGTTCTTGAGCCTGGATTTTAGTTTGAATTTTTTTTAGAAAAATTTTATGCAGAAAATTAATTTTCAAAACTATTTTAATTTTTTAATTGCTGAAAAAATTTGAGCAAAAGTAATTTTAAGGAAATTTTCCCAACGTCCACTTAAAAAAATTAAAAACAGAAAATTAAATTTTCTGTACATAACGCTCCAACGAACAATCTGTAAACTAATTTTCACAAAACTTGAAGCAAGGCCATTGGTTGAATACTCCATACGCTCCATCCCCTCTCCACAACAACCAAACTGGATCTCAAACCATAAACAAAATTTTTCAGGTTCAATCTCAATTGTCAATTGTGTCAATTGCAAATCGTGTTGTAGGTGTTAATCTGCTCTCAGATTATCACTTTTTTGTTTTAATTAGTTATTTTTATGTTTATAATTTTTTTTAAATGTTCCTGTCGTTGTAAAACATTAAAATGAAGTATAGTGGTGTTGTTTTTTTCATTACCGTAGCATTTGTGGTGTTTGCAGCAGAAGCTAGACTTAAAAGGAAATTCGATAGTGATTTTGTTTTTGCTGAAGACGTAAGTTTTTTCCAACTTATTTCACATTTTTAGTTACTTTTTCATTATTTTTCTTTAAAACAAAATCTACTCTCGGTGTTTTCTCTCATCGGTGTTCAATTTCCAGCACAAAAAAGTGTTACTTTCGACACATTCTTCATTTCGTTTCATACTTTTTTATCAGTGTATTTGAAATGATTCCAATATTCTTATAGTATCGTATTGCTATTTTTGGATAATCCATCGAATAAATTATTCTTCAAGTGCCAAAAAATGTATGGAAATGAGGTCCACTTCGATCGACTGTGATAACCCTGAATCTTTGGATCAAAATGTGCATTAGAACGTCACTTCGATTGATATTCAATGCAGCTGGATTAGCAGCAAAATTTTATGACGTGACTTTATTTATCCATCGATTTGAATAATTCCGGTGAATTTTTCTCCTTGAGGTCGCTGCTGATTAGTTCATTTCCTCATTTAATAGTTTGTTTTTACTACATTTTTGTTTTGTAATTCGTCTCGAGAACCGGTTTCCATTTTGACCAATTGTGATGCACTGGTACGACTGAGGAGACATGTGAGAGTATTTAAATCGAAAATCAGGTGTGAATATTTTTTACTCGACGATGCTGTAGTATTGGTGTATATTGACGTCACTTAATGGTATTCATTGATACATCAAGTAGTCCTAGTCGGTGGGTGATTTTTCCCGAGAAAATTTCAAGTCAAACTGGTATCATTTTTTCTACTAATTATTTCTACTTGACGAGCTGCCGAACGACGTAAAGAAATATCGTGCCATCAATTCTTCTCCAACGTAGCATCCTTAATTCGAATACCTTCGTTGGCAAAAACAATCACGCCTTATTTAATCGCCGAAGAATCCTGTCGCGAAAATTCGCTCATTTTGCATTCGTTAATTAGTTTCGCTCGCAATCTACCGCAGTTACCGAATAGATAACCTATTATTCAGCTCGACGGTGGCCAACGTGAAATTTACATTGTTGCGAGAACGCGCAGAACCCTTTTGAAAAAAATTAGCATAACAATTTTTCTCATGTCGGTGATATTTTCGCCAAGATCGTGCCATAAAAAACCCTAAACTTTGAGAAAAAAATAAGACCGTTCGGCGCCTTGTTTCTAAGGCGACAGTTTCTGGGTAATCGATTTTCCCCCTTTTTTTTTTCGTCTTATCATTTTCGTACAATACGTTCTGCGATATTGGTTGCAAAATAGACCAACTCACCAAATAAGGGTTGATGAGGTTCGTTTTAGGGTTCTTAATTGCCAACGAGAATCGATGGAAATTTTTCTCCAGTTGTCAAAAGACAGCCAATCAATTAGTATAATTACCATAAAACTAAACCCGTAGATTGAAGTTTAAGTGGTTTTAAGCCGCTCGAATTTTAATATGGTTTACGTCGTTTTCATCGTGCCGCAGAAAATATTAAAATACCCAGCTGGAAATTTTTCTCTACACCAAATTGAGTTATATTCTTAAACTCGATGACGTAATTAAATTAATTTAATTTCCAAAGAAAAACTAAGCTCTGCCTGAGGCCTTAGAAAGTAGAAAAAAAATACGTTTTCTTCATTTCGTTGGAGTTTTAAAGCGAGGAAAAAATTCCACCCAAGGTTTTCATACAACTTTCCACCAAACTCGCAACGTTGGTTATATTGTATCCAGATCTATTATTCGAGAGGGTCTAATTAACACCTAGAGCTCGCTAACAATTTAACTGGAATTCTTTTCGATGAAATCAATTACCAGTCATAAATCATTCGGTCTTCGTGCATGATTAGGTACACATTGTGCAACGCCCTTCGGAAATGACGAATCTGCTTTTTTTTTTCACCAACTCGAGTGCGAATTACGCTCACGTCAGGTGTAAATTACACTACAAAAAGCTCGCAAACCGCGCTACCTCTTTTGAAAACCCACACCGCCCGAATGTAAACAGCCATATAACTGTTCTCAACACACAAGCACTGCTGGCAAATACAAATAGGATAAATAGCGTGATAAAATATGTACTCGGGAAAAAAACGCGTGTCAATCTCGCATAACTACCTTATATAGGATGGATTTCGGGGTATATTACACCTTGGTGAGTAATGTCCACATGGTACACTTGCCGGGTACACCGATTCGATGAAATCTTTATGAGAAAATTAATCAAGTGGATAAAAGTGTAACCGTCAGCGTAGCTATACGAGTACCTAATACGTGTCTTGCGATGGTAAAAAGGCCGTTTGGGAATTTCGTGAAATTCGATATTAAACAGGGTACCGAAGAGGTGACTTTGAAACACTACGTCGTTTGGAATATTGAATTTAGGGGACCCTTTCACTCCTCGGTTTTTTATACTTTAGTGCTAAAGTCGAGAGCAGTAAAAGTATAGCTGGAAAAACCTTAGCAGCTCGCTTGAGTAGAGATATCAGGCCATGGTATACGATCTTTTCAATTATACTGACAGGGTGTTTGGAAAAACATGCACAGGTGCAGGTGCGAATGAAAAGTGGATTTGATGGGTTCGTTTATGGGTAGTTTTTTTTTTGTTCTGGAGTTAGGGGTATTTCGGGGGAGGGGGGAGTGTGCGGGTGAGACGGCTCGCTGAGTGGTAATTTTTAAGGGTAAGTTAGGAAGGTTGATATTTTGCTGAAAGATGTGTTTTCCTGTGTGATATTTTTGATTCGATGTCGTGCACTTGTTATGAGGGGATTTGGTAAAAATTTTAACCCAATGTGGTTCAATTTTTTCGTTTTTCATACGATTTTCAAAGATGTGTCAAAAAAAGGAAGTGGATATCATTTTTAAAAAGATTGCAAAGGACAAATTAAAAACTTGAATTATATTTTTTATGTGCAAAAGTTCAAAAAAATGTGTTTTTTTTTTTACAATATTTCAGATTTTATGAAATAGAGAGAAGGGAATATTACAAAAAAATTTTATTAGATCATTTTAGATTTAAAAAAAATATATTTGTGGGAAGAGGGAAATGAAACCTTACTGTGCTGTTTAAAATAACATTTTATTATGTTCACTTTTTAAATTTTTTGAAGATGGAATAGAAGCTCGTAATATGCACAAATTTATAGTTTTGACCTTTTTATGCAGTAATTCAATGTTACATTGAGGAAACAAAGTTCATGGATGATTCGATGATCATTTTACAGTTTTATTCTCAAATTTCCCAAGTTGAAGGATTATTTTATAATTGTATCGATAGGATTTGAACGAAATGTTTAGATGGTTTGGAAAAAAATTACGCGTTACGTGAGTTTTCACGTGGGTATTCGTTGAAATTATTACATGTAAAATTTATTCAATATTTCAGTCCAGAGCTAATGCAAAAATGGGTTAAAGGGTGAAAACCATTAAAATTTTTTGAGAGCAGAGCGAGAGACCAGATAATTTGGAAAATTTGAGCAAATCTTCAGGAAGTTCTGAAATATGAATTTGGAAAAAATTCAAGTACAGTAGAACCTCGATTATCCGACCATCGATTATCCGATTTCTCGATTATCCGAGCATAAAATTCTATCCGATTTTACTCGATTATCCGACTTTCAAAAGTCGGATAATACTTTATTATCCGACTTCTTTTAAATTTAGCTCTTTTTAAGCTCGACAAACATATTCTTCAGCTTAAAAATATCACAAAATACATTATTTTCTGTCCTTTAACTATGATTTTTCAAAAACTAATGAACAATCCTGAATCAGATAAATTGCTCATGTACGTGAAATTTCTGTCTTTTTGAGTAAGTGAAATAAATTTCATGAAAAATTCATGATTAATTCACTGATATTTCAGTCAAAAATCACAGATTTCTGAAGAAATTCCCATTTCATCAAAAATGCAATTTCTCATCAAATTTTACTGATTCAGATTTGAAAAATTAGTACCTAAATTGATTGCTTGTCCTGAAAATCTTGCATTTCGTCAATTTTTCTTTGCTCAAAATCTGTATTATGAAAATACATCTGACTACACCACTCTAAGTAAGTAACCTTACATAATTCCTTTTCGATTTTTACGGATTCTATTTTTGGAATTTTTTGTTGGGAGTTGTTTTTTTTTTCAAATTCGGGTTTTACATCTTATTTGAAAGTTCATGCATGCCAAAAATGTCAAGTAAACTCATTAATTACATTTTTTTCTGAAAAAACTGAACTTACGGATTATCCGACTTTTTCGCACAACCGAGTTTTCCCCGCCCCAATTAAATCGGATAATCGAGGTTCTACTGTACCTCATTCTAATTTTGGTAACATTTTGATTTGAATTTTTGGATTATTTTCTTATTCTCAGATTATGGGCTAATATCTGAGAAGGTTCTAAAAAAAAAGGCACAATTTTTTACGTTCCTGGGATAAGTAGGCGATTCTTCAGAAAATCTTCCTTAGCATGAAATATCATTGAAATTTTTAAACTAAATCTATATTTTTATTTGAATATTAGGTAAATAATCGCTGGCGAATTTTTCATATTTCATGTTCTTTTTGAATGTTTCCAGAAAAAATCTATGTCGGCATCAGTATTATGGCGGAGGGGGAGGGAAAGCTTAAAAATTGGAAAAAATGACTTTCATATATTTTTTAAAATCATTTTTACAACTTGGTGTCATTTTTCTGAATTTTTCTGAGTAAAAATGCCTACTTTTTCAAGTTTTCAACAAAATCATAATTTCTGCAAATTTTTCGAATGGAACAAAAAATTTGTAATTGAAAATTTTTATTTGTAAGGAACACTTGTTTCTCTCTTTGGTTTGGTATGGCTCTGGTTATTCAACAAAAATTTACTTTTCATAATTTCATAATCGTTAAAAAAATGAATAAAATAATCATCACGATGGATTTTCAAAAAAAAATCTCTCTTTGGGTAAAAATCATTTTGAAAATGTTTGTTCAAAAATCATGATTCATGAATAAGTTGAGATTTTTGGAAAAAATTATGAAAAAAAAACTTGGAATTGCAGTTGAGGTTAAATTTTTTTGAAATTCAGAGTGATCTGCTCACGTAGATCCAAAAAAATATCACAAAATGAGTGTCAAAAATTTGACCAGCTGAAAAATTGGGATGAGAGTAAACACAAATTTTCAAAAAAACAAAAAAAACGATTCCCTGAGTGCTGAAATATTTAAAATGCTTGATGAATTATTTTCCAATTTTCAGGTTGAAAATTTGGCCTTCTTTTCTGATAGGCAAAGGGACAATCTTCAAAAAATTTCTTAAATATGTATAGGTCAGGTTATTTTTTCGTCGTCGAAAGAAAGAAAAAAACAATTCTTTTTATCATGTCTTTCGTCCCTCCCACAAATTATTTTTGGGATGATATTGCTCCTATCATTTGTTGAAATTTGTTTTTACCATTAGTAGATATTTCACTTTTTTTTTTACGAATACCATGCCAATTTCTAGATAGTTTCTGAATTTTGATTAGTTTTTACACTAAAAAGGTATCCCAATCATCAGCGGTAAAATTTTGGGATTCGAGGGAATTCAGATCATTTCTAGAATTTCGAAAATTCAAAATTTCCTACCTCATTGCCTTGCAAAAGTTCGAAATGTGAAAATTTTATCTGATCAATGTAAAAATGCGAAATTAGGTTTATTTATGTATTCCATTGTCGATTTCTCCAACCGTTTGGAAATGCTTCTAAGAAGTTCTGGAGGCTTCACAAATTTGAAAACATCCAGCTTTGAAAAAAAAATTCTATAAAAATTAGCTTTTTTGAACCTGAACATTTAAGTACAAATGAGGATTACCCATATTATTGACTCATCTTAATTCGATCAGAGTACAATTTTCAAAAATTCATTGCTGCTAGAGCAAAAATTTTTCAATTAAAAAATTCGAACAGGTACTAGATTGATCCGAAACTAACTTTGGTTATCCAAAAATCCAAAAATAAGCAATGTACTTACCAAATTCCGACGATCTCCTTCGATGCATACCCCACTGACGTAGATCTTCTCAATTTTCGTCAAAAATTTTTATCGGAGAGAAATATTGATTTTAATTGGCACAGAATTTTTTTTTCAAATTTCATAATAAATTTTTTCCATTTACTTACCAAATTTTATTTCATTGGCTGCAAATTTGATGATTTTCCAACTTTTTAATTTATTCCAATTTTTGAAAAAAATATTAAATTTTTTTGTTGTGGATCAGAAAAATAGAAGCAGGTAAAGGATACAAAAATCCCTATAAATGATCAATTTCATTTTTTTGGGAGGTGGGCGTTAATTTTTAAAACCAGACGTTTTTTACTTTTATTCCAAATTATCATTATTTTTTTCAATTACGTTTAAACTCAACAAGATTCAGATTCTAATTAAAGATGAAATCAAGGTACATTTCTCATCAAGCTCAAGCCTTTTTTTGAATGGTCAACGGTATATCTTGAAAGTTACAATTGTTCGAGTTTATCTTCTGTAAGCCAGAACCACCTCGTATAATGGAAAAAAATACACACCATACATTCTGTTCTAATCTGATGTATTATAACGGTAAACAAAATTCGCGTCTACATCTGTCTATACAACAACAGAGAACGAATTGAAAAATTAAGATAGCGTTGTTTTTTTAACCGTTGTGTATTGTACGAGCTTGTTTGAAAAAAAAAAAGTAAAACACTTGTTGTATTTTTACGCCAGCATGTTTCCAGATTAGTGCACTTTCAAAGAAGGTAATTAAAATGTCGGCGAAGGGTCGTAAATTCGCGAAGGCGAAAAAAGTGTATTATAGTTTCTTTGTTTAACGTCTACGTGATTTATTATTGGGAAAAAAAATTCCCCCGTCGAATAATCCTGTCGGCGGGATTTTAATCACGTACTTTCCAAAGGTGTATAGGTTGTTGTAAATTTCAGATTCGTGGAACGAGACGGGGGCCAAGAAGCGATGATTTTGGAAAGGGTAGTAATTTTTTTGTGCCAAGCTTTAGCCGGTATCATCCATTTGGCAACGTTACTCGAGCAGAAAACGTTGATTAGGTTTTATGTTGTTTAAGGCGTTGAGAGGCAAGATTTTCGCGAGGAATTATCTGTAATAGAAAATAAGGGGTTTTCGATTCGCCGACGCTATAGAAAATATACGTATGGAGATGTATTTATGGAGGTATACTCTGCTCGAGCTCCAGGTTCGGCGCAATAAGACCCGAAGTGATTTTGATTTTACGCCTTGTACACCATAATCTTATTTCTGTGCCTTTATGGCATATCGGACGTTTATTCTGTAGACGATTATTGGGTAGAGAATTTAATCGAGGTGTTGGGTCGCTAGAAAGCTTATTTTGTGCCTTGGAAGGTGTGCGAAAGCAGATGGGATGGGGACGATTTTCGATTCGAGTTGTGGTCGCTTAATATTGTGAGTTATGAGTGCTCGGTTCGTGGCGTGGGTTTTTATTATAATTTTTTTTTTGATTGAATTTAGGACTGGAGGTTGGGTGTTTCGGCAATTGGATGTAGAAAGCCTTGAAAGTCAATTTTAAACGAAGGTAATTCTATAAAGTGTAATTTTCAAGTCAATTGTCTTCGTATTTTTCCATATTATTCTGAAATTTGAAAAAAATTGAATATTTTAAGATGAAAATAGATCATCAATAAGAAATTTGACAATATAAATATCTACTAAAAAAAAATGAAAAATAATTTCTCCAAAGAATTTAAAATTTTACAAATTTATAAATTATCAAAAAATCTGGAATTTTTTTGAAAATTTAAAAAAATTAAAAATTGAAAATGAATTATTCTGATAGAGGAATTTTGATACGTAGATGAACGTCATTTGAAAAACTTGAGATGCCATTTTCAGACAATCATTTCATTCTTTCATCTTTTACCTGAAAAAAAAATCATCGATATATTTCATAAAATACCCGTAGGTGTAGGTACTTCGGAACTCTTGCTACAGAAAAAATAAATTCACTATGTATTTTAAAAATTTCGACGTTGCTAAAATATCAAGTACTCTAGTATATCTCTTTCGGTGTTGAAGTTGCGGATTAAATTTGCTGATAAGTCATTTTCACGCCTTAACGAAACCTTTAAAATGAATTATTCGCAATTTTTTCGTATCTTTCGTATGAAATCAGTTATCAAGCTTTCAATTAATCGAATCTTTCTTCAACTCGAGATGGCTCGTAGACTGTGAATTAATGCTTTCTGGTGGGGTGGGGTGGGGGGATCAGATTATGGGAGGATGCAATATGATGTACGATTTTGAAAAAATTTTAATACATATTTTGTAAAATTGGAATGTCAAATTTATTTTGCCTAAATCATACAAAATAAATTTTTCCAAAAAATTCGCGTTCAAAATTTAAATTTTACATGGATTTTTATTCAATTTTTGAGTCGTAAAGGAGGTGATTTGACCTAGTAAAGAAATAATTTGAGTAAAATTATAATTGAAAAATCCTAAAAATTCCCAAAAAATTAATATGCAAGATTTTAAATGCATCTATTATGAATTTAGTAAAAAATGAATGAAAAGTGGGGGGGGGGGGGTAAATAAGCAAAATTCAATTCAAGTTTCACTTTTGTTCAAGTTTCCAAATTCAAAAAAATCTACAAGTGATTTGTAATTCGTTAAAATTTTTATTTTAATGTTAATTTTTTTTTTTTGATTTTTAATCTTTGGAGAAAGAAGCGCAGATTTAAAAAATTCAGAAATTGTGAAATTAGCTTCTAACATCCATCATGAAAATATTTTTGTAAAAATTCAAATCCTTTCCTTTTTGAAACGAAGGTGAAAATTCTATTATTTTATGAAGTATAAAAAAATTCTAAAAACTGATCGAAGATGAGCAGTTGAGCACGTTTCGAAAAAAAAAATACAAAAGTCATTTTTTTTTAGATGTATTGTTATTGCACTAAGTGTGCGATTTGGAATCTACTTCGCTTCTGATTCTGAAAAGCCAGCAATTTTTCATGGTTGTTGAGTAGAGGTAGAGGCTCTGGACGGTTATTATGAACTGCCGTTACGGATAGCGAACGGATAACGAAAATTTTGTATCTTCATTTTTGGGCTTGTTTTTTGTTAAATTTCATCCTACTCTATCGAATAGCGTTGAAATAACGAAAATAGATAGCATAGCGACTGGTCCCGACCACTCGCTATGTTATCGACGCAAAAAATCGTCAAACAAAAGTGTCGTTATCCGTTCGCTATCCGTAACGGCAGTTCATAATAACCGTCCTGGTGTGGTAAAGGGATCATTTGGCCTCCGATGGAACTTGATCAAAATTTCTGTGCTATTCAATTGTTAGTAGAATATGATTTCAAAGCGTAAGAATAAATTTTTATATCATTTCTTGGGGCGGGGGAGGGTGGAGCTCCAAAATACACATTTTCCAGTTGAAAATTCATCCATCTTCGTGAGTTTTAATCGATTTTTTCCAAACTTGACACGTAGGTAGATATTCTAGAAGGGCGTATCCTGAATTTTTTCCCCTGATTTTTCCAACCACTTTAATGAACTTGAATTTGACTTTGAAAATTTAAATTCGGCGGGACAGGAGGACATAATTTTGGGAAGGGTGGATAAATAATTTTTTTCCTAGTATTTTAATGTATTTCACACCTCTCGGAAGTTTTTCAAACTTTTTCAAGTGATGAAAATTGGTTAAATATTCAAAAAATTGAAATTTTTTTTTTTAGGTTTTTTTATACTGGGCGTGTATAATTGCCAAGATTTTTACGCCCAGTGTCGGAAACGGTTAAATTTGGTGTTGGAGCTTGAGATTTTTGATTAGTTGTAAAATTTTTTCGATTTCTATTTTTGAGTCTAAAATTGATTAAAAACAGTTCCGCCGATTTTTTTAAATACATATTTGACCAACTTCTACCGTTTGGAAAAATCTGAAAAAAATTCCGAGAGTTGCCATTTCATTGAAAATTTTCTCGAAACGAAACAATACTTTTCCTTTGATGTTTAACAGAAAATAATTTGAAGTGAAAAAATGACTTTTCCTTATCATCTCGTCTGGAAAAGAAAATTAAAGTGAATATTTAGTGATCAAAAATGATCTGTATTTATGTCATTATTGGTAAATATTTTTTTATTTATTTTCTTTTCATTCTATAATTTTTTCAATTTTTTTCATTTTTTCAAATTTTTCGAATTCAAATTTAATTTTAAATACAAAAAAAGAGAGTTGCTAAATTTTTTTAGACAATTTTCTAGTCCGAAGTTCGAACTTACCTTCTAAGAAACCCTCATCTTATTCAGTTTTCGAAAAAATTGACAAAACGATTACCCTTGTTGGATACAGGGATGCTAACCAAAATCGAAATTCAAAAATATCAAAACCGGAACGAACCCCGTTAGGTACCTATATTTAAAATTTTTATAATTCTAATCGAATCAAATGTTTTCATTGTGATTTTTGACTCGATTTACGTGTTTTGTGTTGTAAAATTTACCTCTAATGATTCAAAAGTGAAAAAATTTATGAAATTTCATTTTTTCAATGTTCTCTCCCCTCTCAGAAAAAATTACAAAATCAATTGAAAAAAATTTTTCTTTGCAACCCAGACAAATTTTGTGATAGACAACAGTTACAGCGATTAATTATTGATAATTGGGTGATTTTTTTGTTCGATTTTCGAGTTTGAAATTTTACGCTCTTTTTTTCAAAAATTTTCATGATGAACCGTCACCTTTATTTTTGAGTAGCAACATAATATTTTTTTCCAGTTTGGTCCACAGTTATCTGAAATTCTGAATGGATGCCACTTTGGCAGATTCACTTCAATTAGAGGAGAAAAAAATTCTGACCAGTTTTTGATAAAAACGTATCACTTTTGAGGATGGTATAGCAATTTTTTAAACCTTTAAAATAAGAATAGTCTCTTAATTTGAATCAGTCGGAAATGACTGATTAAAATCGACAAAATCAAGTAACTGTAGGAATCAGTAAAAAAATTACGATTCAATCAGTGAATTTTCACTACTGAATCAGTAAAAATTAAATTTCACTGATTCAATCGTTAATTAATTACTGATTCAATCAGTGAACTGTTTTTTACTGATTCAATTATGAAAATTCACTGATTTCAATCAGCCAACTAATTTTCACTGATTCGACAATCAAAATTCGCTATTTTGAATCTGTAATTTTTCACTGATTGGCCGTAAAATGACCCTGATTAACTGGGGAATCAGTGGAATTCATGACTGATTATCAATGACTTGATTTTCTCTACTTCATCAGTCAATTTAGGCATTTTTGACTGATTCTCATTAAGAGAGTAGATATAAATCCCCCTTCTCTCAAACGTTGAATTCGATTTTTCAATTTTTATGCATTCAAATCTGCACCCATCAAAAATAAAAACCTAGTTTCTTCGACTTCACCGAATATCTGTTACTTTCTCACCCGGCCCCGTTATCTCCCCCCTCCCCCCAAATTTCCACCCAAACCCTCTAAACATACCATAAAAAATACTCTCACGTTCCCAGCCCCATAATCCAAACCATCCCAAACGACACCTACCTCAGCAACCCTCGCGAAAAATCTCCGGCTTGCGAGATTTGCAAATCTAAGCCCGGTAATCTCCCGGCTCTGAAAATCTATCGTCTTTGTGGAATCGCGAAAGCGAAAAATTTCACATTCGCAGGCGGAAAGAAAATCTTTATCCAAACAGAGAAAATGATATTTCATACAACGAAAATTAAACTTCACCGTCGAATAAATCTCTTTGATGTACCGTCGACAAAAACGAAACAATTACTGGATTTCCGAGCGAGTCTTTGAAACGTTATCGTCGTTTATACAATCGACTCTCGCAGCCTATATACACGTAAAATCACTCTGAAAATATATACTCGTCGATAATAATACCTTTATCTGGTGTATTATGCGAAGATGTGTAAACGTAGGCTCTCTCGTATACATTGTATTATGTTTACACCAAGTAATCTCTTCTACCGAATACTCTGTTTACTTTACAATACCTTTGAACTTGTATTAATTACGACTTTAAATTCGTTTCGAAACATTCCCCCTTTCCCCTTCCCAATTCATCTCCAATTCTGACATCTCTACGTGAAAATTTGGCCTACCCAAATCAACCCCCTTTGCAAAGTCTCACATGTGAAATAAAGGGCACGTTGAAAAATCTAGGCCATTATACGGCCCCGGCGGCGCATATAATTACAAAAAAAAACCGCACCCTCCCCCGCCGGAGCTCGAAAAAAGGGCGAAAGGCTCCGCTGTGCAGCAATCGATACAGTATGCGAGTTAGAAAGCGAATCTGCTACGTCGCTTGTCGGTTGCGTAAGATAAAATGCCGGCACGCGTAACCGTTTCTCGCGCTATTTCACGTTTGCGAATGCGAACCCGAATCCGCCGAAATTTTCGCACACACCGAAAACGCCAACCCCGCCCCTGGGCTCCCGACACCGGCACCGAGACGGAAACGCGCAGCACCGAGACCGCGTCGACGACCAAACTCTTTAAATCGTGTGCAAAAGCTCTTTCATTACGTCTTTAAAAGGCGTGTACTTCGTACATTTCGCAATGTTTACGTATAAAAACCTGGCTCCTCGATACCCTGTATTTTACTTTTTACTCGCTGCTCGAGTCATTTAACTCGTTAAATTACCGTTTCCTCGTCTAAAACTCGTTTCCTTACTCTTGGACTTTTCATTCTCATCTTGAAAATTATCGCGATTCCACGAAATGGAAATTCAAACCCTCGAAAAGGTCTCTAGCGCAGCGGTAGGTCGTCGGGAATAAAACGTGAGCCCATGTCGACATATTCGACGATAAAGACCCTGCCATAACAATTGATCGTCTATCTGTCTCGTTCTCAGAAGCCATCTGTTCGATGACAAGTCGCCAAAAATTCAATCCATCGCCGTAATTGTCCGAAAATACGTACGAGAAAGACGACGATTCGAATTTCCTTTATTCGTCTCATTCAAACTGGATTGACTCCTTTTTACAATCTCTTCGAGGAACTCCTTCACTTGTACGAATTAACTCCTTTCGACCCCTTTTTTTCCATTATTTTCCGATAATGGTATTTTATATTGAATATCCTGCTTTTTCTATACCTTACCAACACTTATGATCAGCAATGTACCTATGAAAGACCCTCGAGTCGATTCGAGAGATTCATTTTTCTCCGAATTATCGCCGTAATGACTTAATTTCCTCGCCGCTAAATGAGCAAAGTGCTTCGTAATTGTTCGAAACTTTATAATGCACGAAGCACCATAGACCAACTGTTGCGAAATCGAGCTGAAAATTTAACCAAAATGGGATATTGTTCGACGTGACAAATATAGACAAAAATACCTTGTATTTGGTTTCGATACGTGTGCGGCGTGTTTATTTCGAATTTCAAGTTTGGAACTTTTTTGAAAAAAATACGATTTAAGGTTTTTTGAGCTCAGTACGTGTTTTTTCTCTCAAGCCATTTTCAAAAAAGAAATCCAAACATGGAAAAAAATCATGAAACTACACTATTATCGAAACTCCCCTCTCCCTTCTAGAAAAACGAATCAAATTCAGAAAGAAACAAAACAACAAAAATAACAGGAAAACCTACAAATCTCTTGATGGATGTTTAAAAACAAACAAAAAAAAAAAAACATGAAAAATCTTGACTTTTTTCGGTGAGAAAAAACAAAGGAACTAAATCTACTTTTGTCAAAAAAAAAAGAATCATCATCAGAAGAATAGGTAACAATATAACTTTGGAAAAAACAACAAAAAAAATACAAAAAGTAAGCATTTTCAGAAAAAAAAAACTGATTTTTTTTGGAAAGAAAGAAAAATGAATCATTATGGGAAATGAAAAAATGCATCGTTGGAAAAATCAAAAGAAAAGTAAAAAATGGAACCATCTTTAGGAAAAAATCAATCCATTTCAAAAAGTAAAAAAAAAAATCATTGGTTGGAACTTTGGTATCATGAACCTAAATGCTGAAACCACCTTTGGAGATCAAAAATTAATTTTTGGTTGACACTGATTTTGGATTTTTCAGAAGGAGTAGAATTGAGGAAGGAGCTCAACTCAAAATTCAATTTTTGATCCCCAAGGGTGGTTTTAGCTTCCAGGCTTATAAAATGTTCAAAAATTTCTGTTAGTAAAGTTCTATTCATTCTTGGTTTCTGAGGATTCTAAAAAAAATCAAAATTGAAAATTTTTTGGCGAAAAAGCAAAGAAATGCGGTATTTTCTAGAACAAAAAAAATTAATTATTTTAAGTGAAGATCCAAAAATAATGAAATTGCGGTCCAATTTCTGAAAAGATCTATCAATATTGGTCTCCGCTTTCAACTCAATTTTCAGGACATTTTCAACTCCCCCCCCCCCTTCAATTTACAAAAATACTCATTTTTCGTCGTTCCGTGGACGAAAATCTAGCAGTTGCTGGCTCTGTCCAAATTGAAAAGGGATTTTGTGAATAGAAGAAAAATTATTTTAAGAAAATTAAAATTGAAATTTTCGATCCTCAAAGAATCATGTTCTTTTCACTTTTTAGAATGGTTGAAGTACCTAAACAAAAATTTGAAGAAGCCATTGAAAAAGTTTGCATCAAAAAAAAAAGGTCACGTGTACCATTTTCCATTTTAATTGACCTAGAACTGGTCTATCGATATTAAAAATGTTGAAAATGTATAAGATTTTTAATATGATTAATGCCTTTAGATTGGAAAATGGAGTTGAGAGCTTTTTTGGTCGATTCGAGTCTTTTTCCTGTGAAATTTTGTTAAAATATTTTACTAAATCAAACTGGATTTCATAATAGAGAAAGGAGGGGGGGAGGAGGGTACATCAGTAAACCACATTTTTGAAGAATTCAAAAAACAGGGCATAATTTTTGAAAGAATCATTCAATAAAACTATTTTTAAAAAAAATTGAGAACAGATGTTTGATTCCATTGAATGGGGGGGGGGGGGGGAATAGTTTCTTCAAATTGAAATTATCATTCCTTCGATTATTTTAATATGAATTTAGACTACAGAGTTTGAGTTTCTATAAAGAAGAGTTGATTGTTGAATCAAATTGGAAAAATGCTGAAACTGATTTGGAAATAGAAACTTATTCTAGAAACTAGAATAATATCCCAGAAGGAAAGATTTCTTTTTTGAAATGACGTTGATAGAAAAAGAAGTATGGAAGAATGAATTTTAAATAGTTTTGTTGGAAGGGCCTAAAATCGTTAATTTCCAACCAAGATGGAATTTTTTTCAATTTTCCTTCTTTGAGCAAATCATTTTTCAAAATTTCAACCCAATTTCCTTGTCTGAAAATTGATGATGGTCAATATGTATTTGTATAAAAACCTTGGAAAATTTGAGTTGGCAATAATTTTTGTTTAGGTCTTCACTCATTTTGAAATTTGAGCCAATACCTGCTTTGTATTTATAAATTTCTCCACTTGAAAATATGATTTGAAATTTGACATTTTTTTGAAAATATTATACAGTAAATTTTTTGAGTTAATAATTTCGAAATTTCGAAAAACACCGTATAAATTTCATCTTTAAAGCGAGTTTTATTTTCTAGAGCACGTGCTGAAAAAAATCATTGAAAAATTTCAAAGTTGAAGAATTCCTACAATACAAATTTTGTTGTTAAAACGAGTTTCATTTTTTGAATCTGGTAAAAAAAATCAGTTTTTGAAAAATTTCCTCGTTAGCCAATTTCCATTTTTAAAAATCCTTAATTTTTTAATGGGAAGTACCTTCTTAAAATTTTAAATTGCGAAATAATTTCAAAATATTTGACTCGATACTACAAAAAAAATTGACCCAGTTAAACGAAAAATATTCGAACGAGCCGAGCCGAGCGAAAGAGGAACACTAGTTTCATTATTTTTTCACAGTACAAAAAAACCCACGACGTTGTTTACAACATCACGATAGTGAAAAAAAAATCATGTTGAAAATTTCATCCAGCTCGAGTCGTAATATTTTCGACATTTTTTTCTCAAAAAATTAAAAAACACATTTCGCCATTTTCTCGCCTTTTTCCCGCTCGTTTAATATATTTTCTTGTAATTTTTCAAAATTAAATTTCAACGGTGTAATTTATACGCAGCGTATAAAAAAGAAACATTATAAAAAAGAATAGACCTAGAGCGTTATTTGTTATATTTTCCTTCCATTTTTTTTTTTCAAATTAACATCTCGTGTCATAATTAATATTAAATAAGAGGAGACAAATCTGGTTGAAAAATTTTCACTGATATTTTCCACTAATTGTTGGAACGAGTTGCTTTGTATACCTACATTTTTTGAATTTCAAACCTTTTTTTTTCGTTTTATCGAAATGAATCCCAATTTCATCGAGATAAATGATCATTTGGTTGGAAAAAACATGTGTTTTTTTGGGAATAGAATATTTTTTTGTGATTTTCCCTCTCTTTGTGTTTTACTAAGCTGCTTTTATTTCAGGGATGCGAATTTAATTCGCTATTTAATTATCATTTGTAATTTTTCTACTCGTATTTTTCAATCCAATGATTTCTCTTGCTTAATTGCTAATTAATTAATTTGGTTTTTATTTCGATAATACATTTTTTCTCTGCCTTAAAAAATGGCGAATTTTTAATCTCCAATAATTCCAGTTCATAATCCTTCGATAGTATCAAACCAATTATAAAGTGTTACAGTGGCCTGAAATCTTCCCATTATGATTTTGAAACCACGTAAACTTCGATAATGGTACCCTAGCGTCCACTTTGATAATTTAAACCGTCTATTAGTTCGAAGGAACCCTCATAATTTATCGATAATTTTTGCATCTCTAATTCCAAACCCCAAGTCGTCATTTGAGAATACAACAGAATAATTGGTACGAGATGGAAAAAAAAAGGATAGACTTGGGAAAACAACGTAACGAATAAACATCGATTAAAATTCGAGAGGTGAAAAAAAAGTTAGCCGATAGCGAAACGTGCGTATAAACTGGAAAACGATGCTGCTACGGTTCGGTATTTTGTATGTAGTTTGTGTGGAGCAAACCCCTGGACGAAGGTTGCAGGAAATGTGCCGACTTCGCACATTAAAGTCATTTAATTTTCTCCATCTTTTCCCCGAACACCGCAGAATATATAGCTGTGAAAATTTTCGTAATTTCGACCATTCGCCCCGAGAGATAGTTTTTGCTGTTGGGTTACGCATTTAACCGTTAATGGCATTACCCTTATATACCTTTAATGGAATAACCGCGGTCATCCACTAACCATTACATTCGATGACAGTCCATAAATTATATATATGCTTTCGTTTTTACCTCCTTTCTCGCATTCATATACGTGTAAAAAGGTACCCAGCTCGATGATGACGTTAAACACGAATTGTTTTCAGACCAATATGTTCCCCCGTGTGTTCTATCCTCCGTCGTTTTCCTCCTCGCCACCTTCGATCACCGGGTCGTGAATTTTTCACGTCGTGTTTTATGCGGTATAGAAGCTAATTTCGTATGGATTTATGCTCGATTTATGTATCTATTCGTACGTTCATTAATTCAAAAATCAAGAGTGTCGAAGGAGTGGTTTTTCAGATTGTCGTAAGGTGATGGTCTCTTCTCGTGCTGGTCCAAAAGGAGGGGCGAAATTTTAAACGTTTTATGACACATGAAATGAAGTTTTTTTTGGTCACCGTTTGTTTGTGTAATAAAGACGAGATATGTATGATTGGACATTGCTGTGGAGACGTGGTTTACGCAATCGCCCAACATGTCCAGGTCGAATATTTAATTTTGTACTGGGTAGTTCGTAAAAATGACTAGAAATTTATTCTGCTCTCTTTGATACTGATCTGGCAATCTGAGAATTTTCAGGATTCGTAGGTATCGAGAAGGAAAAAATGCAAAAATACGAAATAGGGGAGAAATATCAAATATTAGTATAAAGATACTAAAAAGTAGGTATTTTTGGTGAAAAATTCCGAAAAGTACGAGTTTTTTGAGCAACACGTTGGAAAAGACCAAAAAGTATTAAAATTTCAAATATATAAATTTTTGAACAAGAAGTTCAAAAGTACAACGTTTTGGACAAAAAGTTGAAAAATACAGATTTTTGAATAAAAAATTCAAAAGTGTTATTTTTTGAGCAAAAATTTCAAATGTACAAATTTTTAAACCGAAACTTCGAAAGTAAAAATTTTCGAACCGAAAGTCAACGTTGAAAATCTTCGAGAAGGATGTTCGAATAGCACTAACTTGGAACAAAAAATTCAAAAGTTCTACTTTTTGAATACGAGGTGAAATGATGAAAAATATTTTGGACAGAATGTGTAAACAACACTAATTTTGAACAAAAATTCACACTGTTCAAATTTAAGAATAAAAAGTTCAAAAGTTAAAATTTATGAATTTCAAGGAGCTGAAATTTTTGTATCAAAAGTTGAAATTTTTTGAAATCAAAAGTCGAATTTTTGAAAATCAGAAGCTCAAATTTTTATATCAAAAGTTAGAAAAAGCTTAAACTTTTGAATTCAACGTACAAAACTTGAAATTTTGATTCAATTATTTGGAATCAAAAACCGAATTTTTGAATCATAAGCTAAAATTTTTGTATTAAATCAAAAGTTTGACAGTTCAGAACTTTGAACAAAAAGTTCAAATACTAATTCTGAACAAAAAGTTCAAATACTAATTCTGAACAAAAAGTTCAAATACTAATTCTGAACAAAAAGTTCAAACACTCATTTTGAACAAAAAGTTTGAACACTAATTTTGAATAACAAGTTCAAATACAAATTTTGAACAACAAGTTCAAATACTAATTTTGAACAAAAAGTTCAAACACTAATTTTGAAGCAAAAGTTCAAAACTTTAAATTTTTGAATAGAAAGTACAAAAGTTCAAATTTTTGAATAAAAAGTATAAAAGTTCAAATTTTTGAATAAAAAGTTCAAAAGTTGAAATTTTTGAAAAGTTCAAAATTCAAATGTTTGAAAATTAAATTTTTAAAAAGGTTGTAAATTCAAATTTTTGAAAAGTTTGAAATTCAAATTTTTGAATAAAAAGTTCGAAAGTTCAAATTCTGAAGAAAAACTTTGAAAGTTTTAATTTTTGAAAAGTTTGAAATTTAAATTTTTGAAAAGTTCAAAAGTCAAATTTTTGAACAAGAAGTTCAAAATTCGAATTTTTGAACAAAAAGTTGGAGTTGAAAAGTTTGAATTTTTGACTAAAAGTTCAAAAGTTTAAAAGTTCAACATTATGAATAAAAGTTCAAAAGTTCAACATTTTGAATAAAAGTTCAAAAGTTCAACATTTTGTATTAAAGTTCAAAAGTTCAACATTTTGAATTGAAGTTCAAAGGTTCAACATTTTGAATAAAAGTTCAAAAGTTTGAATTTTCGATTGAAATGTTCAGAAGTACAAAAGTTCAAATTTCTTGAATCAAAAGTTTAAAATTAAAATTTTTGAACTAAAAGAGTAAACATCATTTTTTGAATAAAAATTCAAAAGTTTTAAGTTTGTTATTAAAAGTTGAACTTTATAAATTTGTGAACAAAAAGTTCAAAAAGCACGAACTTTTGAAACAAGAAATCAAAAAGTATCAAAAATTTCAAAAATACAAATTTTTGAACAAAATGTTCAGAAGTTCTTAAATACTTATTAATTTTTCAATGAAAATTCAAAAGTTGACATTTTGAGCAAAAAGACTAAATGTACAAGTTTTTGAATAAAAAGTTTTAAAAGCATCATTCTTCGACGAAAAGTTCAAACAGCACGAATTTTTGAACGAAAAAAGTTTTAAAAGTTTGAAGTTTGGTAATTGGTAATAATTTTGGCGTTAATTGTTTCAAAAAATTCATTAATGAGGTCGAGAATACTCTTGCGAAGAATCTCAACAGCTTTAAACGTCCCGCTTTTATTCTGATTTTTGTTTCTGCATTCTAATGTCCTATATTTTTTTTGATTTTTTTTTCAAAAATTTTAAAACGTTCTGCTTGTTTTCTTTTGTTTCTAAACTTTGAATTTTTAAATGTATTCCCCTCTTTTTATAGAATTTGTTGAGTTTTTCAGTTTCTGTTCATTCACTTGAAACATTTTGCCTCCCCCCCCCCCAAAAAAAAAAATACAAAAACCGAGAGACATTTTTTAATTTTTCAACATTTAACTGGTTCTGGTTTAAATCAAACACTTGCAGGTACTTTAGGTATATCCAGACAACGTTATATTTTCGAAACACCTTGTACATTTATACGGAGGCGTTGAATTACTTTGTTGGTCGGTATTCGCCATGTATTTCGTGTATCGTTCAAATAATCGACATTATTTGAATTTTTATCGCTTTCTAGGCCAATTATCCGGATTATATAAACTTCGATTATAGAAAATCTGGACGAGAATTTTATACGAATCGGAAGCACGAAAATTGAAAATTCGGTTCAATCTAAATCAAGTTGTTTTTTTTTTATCGAGCTACACTTTTTTCCCTCGTTTGAAAAAGTATTATTTTACGAGGTCTTTGCCCTTTTCAACGTTACATTTCGCTGCGAAAAATGGAAATACGTGCATATATCGTGGTTCTTGAGGATTTCCCTTAAAAGTCGAGTAACCCAAAATGGATGTCAAATAGTAAATACAGCGGGTTATTATTTTGAAAGGTTTTCCCGTACGATTACCAAGAAGTGAAAATCTTGACGATGGAATTATTTTGTATTTTAACGAAGATAGATTTTCATATTCGTTCGTGTGTGGTTTTTTTCCCTCCCTTTATTCGCATCGTCGTATACTTTATTTTAGTAATCTGTCATATTGAATTCTTCATTAAGGAACCATCTGTTGCAGCTGAATACTCAGACGTGTTCATTTCTCTTATAACTCGCGTGTTTGTGAAATTCGCCAAAGTCGACATTTTTCATATTTCGCAAACATTTGGCTCTAATGATGAGAATAAAAGACGCATATGTTCTAGCAATACACTTGCCATCGTCATTAAAATAATACAACTCGACTGCCGGTGTGGGCTGGAAATTTTTACGTTCGCGGACTAAAAATAAAAAGGGAAATGACGTTATTTTTCTCTCATTGAAATGAAAATTAATGAAATTCATTTCACAATTATTTTTTATCTGGATTCATTTTTCATTCCTTTTCAAAGGTGTTTTTTTTTCATCTTGAATTCTTGATCTGTTAATTACCTATTACGAAATAATTAACTAGGTAAATTACTTGTCAAGCTGAGCTGATTAATTGATACATTTTTCAAATACCGAATAGAAATGTAAAGATTTGGTACCTCTGTTTCCCAATTCTCACGAAAAATCAGCTCCTTTTTCAAATTAATGCATTCGAATCGATCCCTATAATAGGTATATTTTTCATCGATAAAACCCCTCGTGCTTTCATTCTTCGTACCATACAAACCGAAAATTCACTCAGAAATTCATAAAAAGATTCGTTAAACTCGTACAGCTCTTTTTTTCGTTGTTTTCTCGCGATCGTATTACGAGAATAAAAAATGTTCCATTTTTTCATACCGATGCCTGGCTCTCTCAAAGATACTTACTCTTATGCCATCGAAACTTAAAACTTTTTTCTCGAGTGTTTTCAAGTAGATGTGAATACATTTTTAGTCATTTTGTTTCGAGGCACGAGATGAGATTAGTTTAACGGGGTTCTTTCCATCCTTTCCAATGCCATTAATTTATTCGCGCCTTTTTACAAAAGAATGAGAAGTACTCGTTAGCGCGAGTTGTTACTTAATCGTCTCCGGGCCCTGGGAAAAATTCAACTTGAAATTTCCTATATATTTTTTTCGCGCGTTTTCTTTTATTGTACTGTGTGTATGCAGATTGCAGCGACGTAATGTATACAATTTGTGTAAAGTTTTGGTTGCGGTTAATGTGAGTTTTCAAATGTACGTTGCACTGTGTTATATTTTTATTTTTTTATATCTGGGCTGGTTTAGCTTTCGTTCGAGATTCTCGTTTCGAGTAATTGAATGTAATAATTGCAAGTTCTCTTTCGGTGTCGAGTACTGAATCATCGTTAAATTATTTTAGAAATTTTTTATTCTATGGTACTCGTGATTTAACGGCTGCTTTTTCTAAGTACGTACTTGTAAAATTGTCCTCTTCGTTTACGTAGATAGATACGTATTTTCCGAATATATCGATGATTATTCGATTAAGTATTTTGAAAAGAATGGACACGTATTGTAGATTGCATTTTATCGCTCAAGTGGAAGTTTTCAATTTGGAAATTTTCAAAATTGATGAAATCGGATTGGTTAGTTTTAGAAGTGATGCAAAACAGAGTACTGCAGTTATTGATTAATCGATTGAAATTCCACTCCTGATTGGTGACAAATTTGGAACCTTGAAAACAAAGTATTGTAGTTATTGATTAATCGATTGAGATTCCACTCCTGATTGGTGACAGATTTTGAAATCTGACGATTTTTTTTTTGTCAATAATTTCGTAATTATTATTGATGTTTGATTTAGAAGTATGATTGGCATATACTTCAACCGTTGAAATCTTGAATAATTAATTTTTTGAATACTCGATCAAAGAATAACTAGATTGGATCATTTTTTAAAAAAAGTGATGATTGTTGATTCGATTCTGTAAACAAAAATGTTAAAAAAATTCTACTCGTATTTTGAATTTTTTTTGAAGTTGATTTGATATCAAGATGGGCTGTTTTTCTTGTTCAAAAGTTGAGTGAGGGAAGAGTAGCGTTAAGGCTGTTTTAGAATTCAAAATAACCTAGAGAAAATCTCTCCCTCCCTTCTATCAGAATCACTGCTCCAACTGAATTTGACCTTGTTTAGTTTTTTTAAATTTAGATTTTTTTCTAAAAATTGTTGTACTAAAGGTATTGAGCGGAAGAATGTTATTGAAGTGTATTCTCTTTTTAAATATTTTTTGTTGAAAATTGAGAAATTTAAGTATATTATTGAAATTGTGCATTTATTTTATTTTTTAAAAGTTGAAGGATCTGTGAGAAACTGCCAACTATTATTTTTTAAAAAGCAGTAAGCAAATTGTTGAAAAATTTTTTTTTGCGTTTCAAGTGGTGCAAATTTTTTCAAAAGTATTTGACATTAATGATGTTTTTGGATGAGAAAAATTATACCAAAGCTTATTTTTGCTGACGTGGCAATATTTATTCAGTAACAAGGTCTGTGAAGGAGAGAAGGGGTGATACACCCAAGTTTATTGGTACTTTTTTCCAATTTTGGAAACAAATTGCAAAACGATTCACCCTTTCCAACTCGGTCTCATCTCATAAGAAAAAATAGGAGTTTTCAACACGATTCTTTTAATAATATGATTCCATATCCGAAATTTGAGATGCTGAAATTCATTTCTTGAATTTTAGCGATTTTTTTAATTTCAAAATTGCTTCGTCGCTCTGCAAGATATTAAAATTGATCTAATCAACGAAAAAAGCCAAATACCTAATTTTTTACCTTCCAAATTAATTTGAAAGCGGTTTAAAGATGTTTCGGAAAGCGTTTAGAAAATTTTGTAATTTTTCAGCGTTGGAGAATAGCCCATAAAAATGGTCCGTATGAGCTTCAGCATCCGAAATCGAGGATTACCAATATTGGTGACCTAATTGATCGATTGAAGCCAAATTTTCCGAAATTTTCTCCTTTGAGTTCGAATTCATTTTTTTAGAAACTCATAACTCAAATTTATTACAGCGGCAAAAAAAATATAAAGTAGATTTGAACTCCAAAGTTGCGAAACTCGGGAAATTCTACTTTAATCAAAAAAAAAGATCACCAATATTGATTATTCGCGATTACACTTTGGAGGCTTCAAAACATCTTGAAACCGTTTCCAATAAATTTGGGAGGTCGAAAATAGGGCATTTGTCAAATTTCAGCTCTTTTCGTTGTTATGATCAATTTTTAACATTATTTTGCCAAACGATGAGATAATTTTAAAATTTCAAAAAGTTGTTAATTTGAGAAATGAATTTTTCAGTCCCTGAAATTTTGGATATGGGATTCTTTTATGATGTCTTTTTAATTTATTTTTGTCTGGGCTCGAAATTTTACTTTGAGTTAGGATACCTCTCTTGTCAGAAAAGAAAGTCTTGAAATCTTGAAAATTATTTTATGTTTTTTGTATTTGTTGTCTTTGTAATTTTATATTGATACGTCTTTTCAATTTTTTTGTGATTAGATTCCATTTTTTTGTTGAAGAAATATTCAAGTACCTATTTAAATTTTTTGGTCAAAAAATTGAAATCCGCTGAACAAATTTTAAAAATTTTGCTTTGATTTGCGAGGTCTCCCATTCTCCTTATCAGTATGATTTTCGACAAAAATATCACCTATTAAAAATACATTATTTGTGATGTTTCAGAAAATGCTTAATCCAAAATTCTACACGATTTCTCGTTTTCGACTCGTTGGCCCCTTACTTTCAAATTTGGGTAAAAAGTCATTTGTTATTTTTCTTGAAGTTCCCGAGATCCCGAGTTAGAATTTCAGAATGTCTTACGTTCAGACCAGGTCAAGCCAGTCCTGCAAAATCAAGATTTTTGACTCAAAAATTGGGCTTTTTTCCAAAAATCGAAAAAATTTAATGAAGAATATTGTAAAATTTGTCTGTAAAAATTTTAATATGGGAGTTAATTTTGATGTCATTTTTTAAAATCATATTTCTTTAAATTTGTTCGTAAAAATTAAAATTTAGAGGGCCATTGCATGCTTTTAAATCATATTTGGTTGAGGTTTTTTTATAAATTTTTTTGAAATGGGGAGGGGGGAGGGAGGTGGTCGATGAAAAAGTTGAAAAAGTTATGCAAAAAAGTTGAGCCAGGAAATTAATCTTTTTGTTCGACAAATTTTGTTTAGACACCTAGAATTTGAACACAGGTTTAGGATTTTATTATCTCAGTATCCCCTTCCTTTTACCTCGTACTTACTCCCTAATTTTAAGCAAAAATTTGTCACAATTAGTTGAATGCCAAAAAAAGAATGAAAAGACCAAAAAAAAATGAAAAAAAATGCTAGACAGGCAACAAAATAATGATAAAGAGAAATGAACACTGAAAAAAGAAGGCCAAGGAAAACAAAAATTCGTTGAAAAATGATCCGCAACGAATGAAATAATAAAACATGAAAAAAACCGAAAAATCAATAATTATTATGAAGAAATGGTCAAAAAATGCAGTATAGTTTATTAAATACCCGAAAAATTGAAAAAAGAATGCATTTTTTTCACTTTTTCTTTTTTGCTTTCTTCTCATTTCGAGTCATTGGCCTTAGAAATCTCAGAATATTATTGAACTATTTAGGAACCATTTTGAACAAAACTCAGAATTTTTTAAAATCCATTATTCTAATTTTTTTAGAAATTCAATTTTTCACCTACAATCTGCTATTTTTCCATCTCTTTTTCTCCTCAGAAAATTTCTTTTCGTCCTGAAACACTCGACAGGAAAAAAATTGCATCCTCGACCTCCATTCAACATACCAATTAAGGTCATCCCCCTACCCCACCATTCTCCACCCACCACAAAATTCAATCTTCCGCGAATCTTCTGCCGGAAAATAAATCACCTCTTGCAGAAACCAGCTTCTTTCATACTCGATTTCAACCACAATTCCGGATAAAATTGGATACCCTTCAAATGCACCAGTTAATTTTTCATTTCACCTTTCTCAGCTTCCAATCGTACAGCAACGACGCTAATTAAACCCACCTCTCCCCCTTCTCCTACACCATCGAAACCTGTATTTGGCACAAATTCGTCGCTTCAAGGCACCATTTTCCCACCCAGCCCATTCGATTTCCTCGCCCTCTCCACGAAAAAAAAACCCTCCAAAGCGGTTCGAATGAGAAAACCTTACACGAGCAAAAAAACTACGTTGATTGGGGTTCGAAAACATTCGGCTTGGCTTACACAAATACCAACATCGTCATCAGCACATAAACGAACACAGAGAAAACGCAAAATTAGCATGGTAATTTCGTAATGCTTGTAAAATGCAGTCAACGTGTACCGAGCTCGGTGAACCTTTTATTCGTAGCATTTATTTTGATTACCCGTAGAGAAAAAGACGCGAGCTTTCATACGCTGGTACATAAACCTTATTCAACGTCTCTTTTTTTTTTCATTTTCTAATTCCACAAAAAAAAAACCATACACAGTGCACACGTATACCATAAAATCCTATTACGTAATGAGAAAAAAACCTACCGTCGAGTATGTCACTGGGAATAAATATCATATCGTCTTTTGTTTTATAATGAAAACCGTCTTGTATGGAATGAAAAAGAATTAGGTCGACGATCGAAATCAACCCCGTTAATTAATCGTTTTACGTTTTTCAACGTTGAAAAATATTCTGCCAAGGAGGCTCCTGACGTCGTTGAAAGCTCAGCACATAAAAATCCACCTCGAATTTTTATTCGTTCGATAAATTACAAGTCGAGATAGTTTTTACACATTTCGCGCCGTTTTCCTCTCCCTTTTTTCTTTTTCACTCACTCGATTCGTTTTCAAGAAAAATGAAAGTAAATAAAAAGCTATACCGTGTTAACGGCGCCATATAAACTTACACATGTACGTGATAGGTAAAGTAATCGAGTGAAATAAGTTCATCCATTGGAAAGAGTGGCAAAAAAAAAAGGTACCGAGAAAAAAATTACCAGAAAATCGTACAACAAATTCCAATATGTATTCCATAAAGCGTGAATCTTTTTTACTCCAAATCCCATAACATTGAATAACCTTTCATAAGTTCGTATATCGGATTCGCGAGAAAAAAAAATCCCTATATTTACATTCGTCCGTAGAGACTGGATCCTTTTCCCTTGTCTCTTTCCGATGCTACGTGTACCTTTTTATCTTAATGTTCATCATAGGCCGTTTTATTAATCCATTTTCCTCCAATCCGCGCCAAACAAAAGAATTTATTTCGCTCGTTTCCATACATACGAGTGTCATTTACCCTCGTACGAGGTAAAAATATTATTTATGAAAATGGCTATACACGTTGAGAGGTAAAAATGACGTAAATCGTATAGATATACACCCATTACTCTTTGGCAAAACCTATAAAATACATCCAGTTAATATACCGTGTATTCGCCTGTTCGTGAAAATTTTCCCGAACACATTTCAGCCTTATTTGACAACTTTGACACAAGCTCTACGGTCTGCTCTTCTCTCCAGATACGAAAAAATATCGAACACCGTAAGTTTAGATTTACTCGCGCTATACCGAGGCCTTTTTCCTGTATGAAATTTTTTCACCGGATTGACGGGTTTTCTCGCATAATGACATACGATTGACGGTAGGTAAACGAAAATACACGCGAATCGGTTACTTTTATGTTATTTACAGCTCCAATCGTCCAATCAGAGCATACCGAATGGTGTGATTTTTCAACCTAGATAAAAAATTAAATCTGAAAGCAATTAGCTTTCGTGGTGACGAATATGTTCTATATTTTGAAATTTTCGATAAAACGAGCTGTAATGTATGTATTTTTGATCTAATGTAATGCGGTTTTTGTAAATGGATGTTGCGAAAGTTCCATTAAAAAGGGGTTTTTGAAATGAAGTTACTTTATTGTGGGGATTGGTGGGCTTTTTTTTACGAATTGGCGTATTTCCATATACGAGTATTTGTGCGCCGATTTCATCGAAAATGTAAATTACCGAATGGGCTCGTTTTACCGTTTCCCCCTCTGATTTGAATAAGCGTTTGTTTGGAAAGCACTTTGATCGGAAGGTTTGTAATAAAAATGGAGTGAAGAAAATTTTTTGAAGATGGGGTTATTTTTGTGCTTGTGATGATTGACTAGTTTTTTTTTTGAAGAGTGAGGTGAAATTTTTCGAATTTTTTTGTGAGTTCGAAGGAATTAAATATCAATTTATTAATTTTTTCTGGCCGAAATTTTTTTTAAAAAAATCAAAATCAATTATGGCCACATTTCATTGTGTAGACAATTTTTAAACGTGAATTTTGGCATTATTTTTTAAAGAATTGCTTAATTTTGTTAATATTCTGAATTTTGAAAAAAAAAATTGGTAAAAAATTCCACCAGTTTTTTTCCACCTCTTATTCAACACTTCTTTAAATGTAGGTACTGGAATTTGTCAATTTTAAAAATTTCGAGATTTGCAGTAGAAATGGTTTGAATTTTTCCAAATATTTTTCATTTGAAATTATCCATCAAAGATGATCTTGAAAAAAATTTTCAATTACATCTTTAAAGTGAACAAATTTTTAAACATGCAAAAAAATAGGGATCATCCAATTTTTTGCGTTTTTTTTTTCTGTAAAAATGAATTATTGAAAAGAGGTCAATATTAAACATAGATTTTAAATATTTTTTATTCCATAAAATTGAAATTTTTTTCAACTTGGGTCTCATCTCCACATTCTTGAGTGTCCACTTTTAGAATAACTTCATATAATGGACTAAAATAGAAAATATTAAATTTTATCGAATGAAATGTCGAAATCCATAGTTTCTGAGTTCCTTAATCCATTTTTGGGATTTTGATGCTAAAATCTAAAGTCAGCTTTTTGATGGGAGAGGGAGAGTTTGAAATTGAGTACCTAGCTACCTACTGTTGGGTGAAAATTTTCAATTTTGGCCTCACTCTACCCTTGACAGCCAACTTTTGTTTTTTTGGTGACAAAATGATCCTAGAAATGGATATTGACTTCCAAAGACGTTGCCAACGGACCCCCTTCCCCATGAAGAAATCCTGGCTTCTCCCCCCCCCAAAAAAAAATGCATCATTTTTGCTTTGTACTCTTTTTTTGTTTCAAGTTCGATTTTTTTGCAACTTCAATATTTTATTAACAATCAAAATTCAAAATTTCATTCCAGAAAAAATCGTTGTATTTTGCAACTTTCCAAGATTTCCGATTAAGTACATAGTTATTTTTAAAATGAACGCAACAAAAAAATGATTTAATCTTCAAAGATGTGTATTTTTAGCTGTCGGAGAATGTCAACCTCCTTTTTCATCTCTAAGCAATGAAAAGAAAATCTCAGGATTGAATTCAGAAGTTTCAAAATCACCCTTTGGACCATTTTCAACGTTTACTTCGAATGTTTTGTTTGAGTTTTATCCTCTTCCGGTTTGAAATTTAATCGAGTTTGCCTTTCAGTGGACGAAAAATTTTCAAAGAAATATTTTTCGTCTTAGAAAAAATTTGAGAAATTGTCGTTGTTTAGTGGGCATTTTTAATGTAGAAAATCGTTTTTTTTTTTTTTTTTTTTTTTCATAAAAGTTTCGTTTCTTACAACTTTTTTTCAGTTCAATTACGAAAAAAAATTATAGTTCTTTCATTCTACATCCATTAAAAAAACAATTTTTCATATCATTTTGAATGAGCAATGAGAGGGGTGAGGAAAGAGGTAAATGAAAAATCATTAATAATGTTTAGAAAATTCATTTTCCTCAATTTTTTTTTTTTTTTTGGGGGGGGAGGATTAGCCTGTTTTATAATCTCAATATGGAAATTTTTCAATCATTTATTAGCGTTTTATCGTTCGATTCTTAGAAATTAACTGATTATGAGATTTTTACTTAGGATGTCCATAGGTAATTTACTTTTCAAAAAAAAAAAAAAGACAAAATTTGTGAAATAGAACTGCAATAATATTTCGACCTTTTGGTTCAAATATTCATATGAAATGGAATACTTTTGGGGTAATTCTCGCCTTTTCAACTTTTCAGGGGGTTTCAATGAAAAAAAAAAAAAATGAAAATAAATTGATTTGTAATATTTCCACAGTACGGAGGTACATGGTAAGTTTTGAGAAGAAAAATAAAACCAAAACCAGAAAACCAGAAAATTATTTTACGTCCAAAAATATCAATTTTCAACATTTTCCCACTTTCTTGAATTTTTCAATTAAAGGCTAAAAAAGAAAAATGACTTGAAAATGCGATATGAAAAATTCACAAAACAGCAAAAAATTTCGTTTCTCAAATTCAGTAAATAAAGTAGGTAAGTAGTAAGCTTCTTAGAAGGAATTAAATTACAAAAATACTAATGAAAATTGATTTTACAAAATTGTCGAAAAACAATTTCCTCCCAAAAAAGGTCAAAAACCAAAAATTCACCTTCCCTACATTTTTTCCCCTTCAAAAGTTTTTAAAAAATTCAACTTTGAGTACTCATCTAAACTCATTCCACTTATTGTGGCTCAAATCCCAACACCAAAGGCCAAAAGATATGAATTATGATTCCAAAAACAAAATAACATCAGTCAAAAATAGAAAGTAGAAGAAACTGAAGATTGAATGTGTGAGAGACAATTTTGAAATTTTTTCTATTGGTGGTAAGAATTTCAGAATTCTTTCCATTCACTCTGAATCAGTTCAAGGCTCAGACCAAAAAAACCTCGCCACCAGTTTTTGCGATTACCGACTCCACGTATAAAATTTTGACCCTCAATTACATCAAAAAATTTTACTTTTCGAGAGCTCTAAAAGGTCGAGAAAGGGACTGAGCTGAGAAGAAGAAATTTAGATATGCAAGGGAAAATAAATTCTTATTCATTACTGATAAATATTTTAAGGGCATTACTTCCAGCAATTTTAGAGTATTTAAATTCAAACTGGACAATTTATCAAAAAATTAGTCCTCGTAGGCTCCCCTCCTTCCTATAAATTCCCACCTCAAGCTCTCGACCTTGCCTTCATTTTTCATTAAATTACTCGATAATTTCGATCAAGGTCTTCGATGCTCGTTCCCGTCAAATCCATAAAATATTTAAAATGAAAAACAAACTGGCACAGAAGAGTCTGTCATTCGTGTTTTTCAATTCTAATCAATAATTGTAAAAAGCCAACACGCAAAAATATCCCCATTTCAGTTCATCTTCGTTTCGAGAGAATTCAAACAAAAATGACAATTTCAGTCACTTAATCAATCCTCCAGTCTACGTATTAACTAGAAGCAACTCTAGTGACACAACGTTGGTAATAATTTTTCGCAACATCGTCGAAATTAACGAGTTAAAACCACCTAAATCCTTTGTATCCTACATCGGTATATTACCTCGCATTGTAGATATTTTACTCGGCATAAGAAATCCACCTATACCAAAAAGGGTCTACCAAATGGAAAGAGAAACAGACAGCACAGAGAGATACTTTAAAAGATAAACACACTGCAGTATACCTAGCACCACACAGCGTAAGCCCAAGCCCAAGTTCTAAGCCGCGAAATCAGTCAACAAGTTGAAACGCCATCTAAACGTTGTTGGCATTGTCGGCACGCAAAACTAACACCACTTTACACGTCTCCTCGTAGCGTGTACCAGCGAAATATAAAAAAATACACATTCAAATGGCATTATTTCCAACCGTATTCAATTGTACGCCATAAATCTTCGGCGACCGCTTCTCTAACCTACCTCAATTTCGTCAAAACTGCAGAAAGACCAGTCTTTTGGCTTCCGGCGACCGGTGTGCGATTTGCTACCGGTTAATTCGGCGACAAATATTTATTTAGGAGAATTTTCAGTTCACGCAGCCGAGTAAAAAGCAAAATTTACTTTATCGCGATTCTACTCTCCGTATTTTATAATTACATTAAAATTCCCCCAGCCTTTCTCGTAAGCATTGACCGAAGACGCGAGCAGAGCAATGAACTTAGTTTGAATATACAGACCTCTATACGCAGCTTCCCTATTCTTAATTATAAACTTGACGCTGCTTTTAAACGAAAGTTTATACTTAATTTAAGCCTTACCAGGGCGATATTAGCTTTAAAATGTAATTAAAAGCGTTAACCCTTGAGTTTAGCGTGCGATTGTTGAGATATGTATAGAAATTATTGTCGTTTTGTTTGCTAATCCGTGTGCCAGTTGGAAATTCGCTTTATTTACCGTTTTCCGAGTCGTCTGTTGGTGTGTAATTGATTGAAATTGATAAATGGAGCATATTTATGGAATTTTATTGCTCGAATGGTAAATTAATTGGGAAATTTTGGAACAAAAAAGGCTCCAACGTGTCACGAGGTTTTGGGCTCGACAATGAAAAATGATCCTAGGTCAATTGATTTGTGTATTTGTCGATTTGAAAAAATTCTGTGGCGAGATATTTCAACCCTTTTGACCTAATTTTCTAAAATAAATTAAAAATTAGAAAAGTAACATTTTTTATTCAAAAAGCTCTTTTTGCTTTTGCAAAATACATTTTTCAATTTTCCAAATTCCATCGAATAAATGTTGAGTGGTTTTTTTTCCGGAAAAATTCTGAATTTTTTTTTCTCATTGGAGAAATTTTCATAAAACATTTCTTTCGTACTCAATTTGGGAATTCATTCATGTAAGTTCAATTCAATTTCGGTTTGTGTAGTTTATTTATTTATGAAATTCAACCTCACCTACTCGAAATAATAACAATTGTTTGGAATCGTAAAACAAACGCTTTCTTATTTTTAAACTACAGGCAAGTTGTTTTTCAACGCCTACTTTGATCCCTTCTTCCTCTCTCCGTGTGGATACCAGCGAGTTAAAGAAACTGCAAAACTTTATTTCTAATCAACTTTGGAAGCTGAAATTCTGGTATTTGAGAGTCCTTTGGGAGTTCTTTCAAGTCTATAAATTTACATGTCTTGGTTTCGCCAACTCCCTTGTTAGTTTTGACATATGACTCGAGAAATCGACTTTGAAGATGATTGAGTCGACAGTCTGGAAAATTTGCGACGAAGAAAAGGTCAAATTTAGATATTTTTCCGAAAATTAAAAATATTCGCGATTTTTTTCCTTGGGTTTAAGATGAGAAATTGCGAGGAATGATATTGAGAATTCTGAGTTCATCGAATTGATTGATACGCTCTTCAAAGGAATCGACTTTTTTATGAAATGGAGGAGGAAAGTTCAAGTTTTGATATTCATTGTCTCTAAGGGAAGAAAAAAGGGGCATTTTTTAAAAAATTGAGTGAAAATATGAAATCAGTTTTATTGTGATCTCTAAATGACGTCAATGCACCAACCACTGAAAAACATTTGACGCACATGTTGCCTATTTTTAGAATTGAAGGGCTGAATATGTTTCACAAATGAGAACCATGGGGATTCTTGGATATAACAAATGGGAAACCCTGACAATTTCAGGATTCACACATGAAAAATTTCAATAATTCCATTCATAAATTTCACGCACGTGAAACTTGGGGAAAAAAATAAAGCTGAAAACACGTGATTGTGGAATATCTCGAAATGAAAGGAAAATAATATTTTTATTCAGGGCAAGCAATCGAGCTGAACTGAATTTTGTTTCGGTTGATATTTTTTTACACGCATTTTAGAATTTCAGCAGAAAGCTGAAAATTTTTTGGAACCATGTCCTGTGTAAACAAACGAATTGAGGGATTAGAGTTTAAAAGTTTTGATGCCCATTTTTCCTTTTTTTTTTCCACGTGCAAAGAACTGAAATCTGGTACCTATCTTATTTAAAAGAATTTTTTGATTTCTTTCTAGAGTCATTGATTTTTTTTCAAGGATTATAAAATTTCACCTGAAGAAGTGAAGAATTCAATGTATTTTTGATTTGTGCTTGGTCAAATTTAATCTGAATGAAGTTCTTTGAAAAATCAGCGAAATTCCAATATAAATTGTAAAGTTTTTCTGAATTTTCCTGTGCTGTAATGTGACTATTCAACAGTGAATTTTCACTGAATCAAAATAAGAGAGAACTTTTTCATCACCATTGAAAAATCTGATGAGGAATTTGAGGGAAACAAGGTACTCGTATCATCGAAAAAGAAGATTTGATCCACTTTTTCCCAACTTTTTGATAAAATTTCAACACATTTATTAATTATAATTCAAAGGTAATTTAATTACATTTACATGAAATTGAACTTGAGCTTTCATTATTTTTTTTTAGATATGAATATTGATGCAAAAATGAAGATGATCAACACCTTCCCTTCTAAATTTTAGCAAGTTGATAAAGAATTTGAAAAATTAATTTTTTTTTTGGGGGGGGGGAGGGGGAATACAAGAGCAGACTTCCTATCATGTACCAACTAGTGTCTAATTACAAGAATTCAAACTTCTAATTCATTTTTTTTTCAACTTGTTTTTCAAAACTATTCTATTTTTTTCATAATCTATTCTAACTATTCTTTTTAGTCTCTGTCCTCCTTTATAAGCACTGTTCATATAATGCACATATTTTCATAAAACTGACTGATTCATTCGAGCGAATCTTTCACGAACAACTGATTTATAAGATTTATTCGAATAAATGGTTCGCGAACGACTGATTCATTCGAACAAATCGTTCACGAACAACTGATTCATTCGAGCGAATCGTTCACGAACAACTGATTTATTCGAACAAATCGTTCACGAACGACTTGATTTATTCGAACAAATAATTCACGAACGACTTGATTTATTTGAACGAATCGTTCACGAACGACTGATTCATCCGAACGAATCGTTCACGAACGACTGATTCATCCGAACGAATCGTTCACGAACGACTGATTCATCCGAACGAATCGTTCACGAACGACTGATTCATCCGAACGAATCGTTCACGACCGACTGATTCATCCGAACGAATCGTTCACGAACGACTGATTCATCCGATCAAATCGTTCACGAACGACTGATTTATTCGAACAAATCGTTCACGAACGAACGACTGATTCATCCGAACAAATCGTTCACGAACGACTGATTCATCCGAACAAATCGTTCACGAACGACTGATTCATCCGAACAAATCGTTCACGAACGACTGATTCATTCAATCGAATCATTCACAAATGAATTTATTGTTGGCAACACTGCACAAGATCGAACTTCAAACTTAATTTTCTTGAAAATGGCCTCTTTCCCTCTTCTTGACCAGTCGTTTAGAAATTTTTAGATCCGTATCAGATGTTGTGTCTGAAAATGAAAAATTTCAGTTATATTGGAAATATCAGGTTCTCTCAAAATTGAGTACTTCAACAAAAAATTTGAAATTTCTTTCGCCAAAATGTTAATAATTCTCGAGACTAAAAACATTATGCATTTTGGAAATTCAAGCCCCCGAAACGTTTTTTCCCAATAAAACGAGATATCTAGCAACGCCATCTCATCAAATTCATTTCATCTAATCCACCTCAGATAATTTTCATTTCAACGATTAGAAAACCAATCCACGCCAGACAGCGAAATTCTGCTCGAGTTGCATTTCACGAAAAGAGATCACCCCGTTGATGCAGCGGGGGGAGGGGGTACTTTCATTACAAATCTTTTTGGTCTACTTCAATCACATATACCCTGCGGGTCGCAGCGTGTTTACAATCCTCGGCGACTATTTACGTTCGAGCTCGTTGCGTCGATATTAAAGCAATATATCAATTTAGACATTACAAGGAGAAGTACAGGGAGGGAGTACTAAATACACACGGTGTAGCTAACTTTTCATTAATGTGGGTAGTCGATTCGACGCGAATACGGCGTTAATTTTTTATGAGAAACAATCGCAGCGAATTTCGCAGTCGTTTCCGACAAACATAAATGCCGCTGGTTGCCTCCACCCCCAATTCCGGATTCCAGTTCGCCCTCACACCTTCGATATGGAAATTAACGGTACACGTATTATTTTGCATATCGGCCGAGAAAAATTATATGCCCTCAGATATGACGTCGTTTGCTGGCTAATGAATCGTGTATAATCTGACCAGAAAATAATGGAACCGCGTATACGACTGACCCAATTTCACAAATGGCAGCGTCGTTTCTGTATAAAATTCGCCCGAAAACAGCATATCTCCGGTGTTTAGGTTTTCGAGCAAAAAGTACGAAGAAAAAATAGTGGAAAGAATCAGCCTTCTTAAATATGTATATTTATATTTTACCACGTAGTCATTTTTCATGCGGTATTTTCAAATACTTCTCGGCACGTTGCGTTTTTTTCCCCTTCCAACCACACAAGCCGGAAAAAAATGTCGAAAAAGGGAAAAAAACACTTTACGTAGTCGGACGAGAGGATGGAAGGCGCACAGGGAGCGTATAGAAAGATGAAAAAAATATGTAGTTCTCGTAAGAAAGCCATTTATACGCGGCAACGATATTAATTTTTTCGTCTTTTTGATGTGCGCCTTTTTTTTCGAGCTACGAAAGCGTGTTAGTGTTTTTCCCGCGCTCGATTAACTATACAAACTCGTTCATGCATTTTTTACCCCGGCCTTTTTTCAACCGTACGAGCGGCCAGAATGCTTTGTCGAATACAAGCCCGCAACTTTCAATTGCTCTTTCATTCTTGGCCTTCGCCTCGACGCCATAAGGTAATCCTGCTCTGCAGTTAAGACTCTCGGGCAAATGGTTTAAACGGCTACGACTGCATTTTCATTACGAATTTATCGATTGCACTTGCCAAAGGAAGCCAAGGCTTTTGATAAAAGCTTTATTACGACGAAGTCTGCATACGTCGAAAAAGGGTGTCTATGTTTGCCCTTTAGACTGGTATCTTGTTTGTACCCAACTAAGGAAGATCTTTGAGGCTGCGACAGTATCGTGGAATTTTTAACGTCCTACGTTGGCGAATTGCATACAACGGTGGCGCATTTTGCAAAAGTTAAAATCATAACGATGTAACCTTCGAATTATCCCATTGTTCGGGGGTAGTGGTGTTCTTGGTCGTCATGGAGATTTCAACTTTTACTCGATGATCGGGGTGTGTACGGTGGTGGCGCCGATTTCGCCACATGTCCCGCATTTCTTCACTATACAACTGGCGGTAACGCGCCTCCTATGGTACCCATACAAAAACAATCATACGGCGACGGCGGATAAAAAAAATACCCTTTGAGAGAGGGTTTTGTTTATGTACAGTTTGGTGATAGACGAATACGGCCCGGTACTGTCCGCGGGACCTGTCATTATACATTGATTTTTTGTCGAGCCGATTCGATGCTTTTTAAATGGTCGTGGAGTCGTCTGTGGCTGTACCTTTCTGTCGCATTTATTGGCAAGGTTATCGAGGCAGCTATCTAAGTAGATAATAATAGCAACATCCGCGCCTCTATTGATTACAGATACGGACGACGGTCACATACACGTGCGCCATTAAACCTTGGTCTGGCAGGGTTCGGAAATTAGGCTTCGGCTTGACCGTGTTTTATGTGGTTGAAGCAGGTGCCTTTTGCAGTGGAAAGGTAGAAACGTAGAGAAATGGATCGATAGATCCAGAGTAGAGAAAGTGGCTGGGGTTGAGTACTGTTGGGAAGGGGTTTTTGCCATTGGGTTTAGGGTCATACTGAAGTATTATTCGAAAAAAAAAAAACGTATTTTTGAGTGTTTTTTTTTTTTTAGGAAAAGTGAAGCTTCTGATACAAATTTTTCTCGAATCGAATAAATAAAATCATAAAATTGAGAAATTGCGATCCAACAACTATAAAAATTGATTTTAAAATTCATTACTGTGGCGAAGAATACCAAATCAACTCGAGTATCATTTGTGAATATGGCTCCTAATATCAATCGGATTCAATGATTCGACATTCGACTTTTAAAAAAATATATATGCGTAAATGTAATTGATCGGATATTTCAAATTTTTAAAATATTTGTGGTTGATTTTTGAGGAATTCATACCCCTATTGATTAGGTATGGTACCATCATTTTGTGATATGTACGTCAATCAAATCAAAAGAGGCACGGAGAGTAATATTGAAGCCTCCGTTTAAAAAACAACCATACCTAGTCCAAAAAATTGGAATTTTACCGGACAGTGAAATGATAAGTATGCTCAAAACGTTTCTACGACTAAAAATTAGGTTCGATGAATGTTAATTAATCTCAAAATGTGGATTAAGGGATTACAGGGCAGGTTTGATAGTTCAAATTTTTCTTCAGTTCTTAAAAATGGAAATTGAAAATTTTCCCATGCGTTTTTAAATCACACAAGTCTTCGAAGTTTTCGAGCTTTTTGTTTACAGTCCACCAGCTTGATTCTGATTGGTTATTCGCAACCAATCAGCGTCAATCTGATGGACTTTTTTTTTTCAAAAGCTCGAAAGCGTTCAATTTAGAAACAGAAATGAAGGGCTAATGTCTTTTTTAAAATTCTAAATAAATAACGCTATCGGTTTTCTCGTGAAATTTTATTTCAGAAACTGTAATTTAAAAAATCTTTAATATGAACTATGGGTGTTTTTTAGACGGAGGCTATTTTTAGGCATTTTTTAAATGCTTAGTTAATTTTTATTGAGATTTTTCATTGAATTTTCAAGAAAACAAAATTTTTGATGTAAGAGTTGAACATTATCAGTTTCTGACAATTATCGAAAAATTTTCTATCAATATTAAAAATTATCGATTTTCTGTTTATGTCAATAATCGAAAATTAATTTTATTGATAATTGAAAGTAATCGATTTCGATCGTTGAGCTAAAATAATCGATTTTCATGTGTGTTATTTTTATAACCAGAAACTATCGATTCTCGATATGTTCTTTCGATATCAGAAAGCTATATCGATTGTGCATCTATTCTGTATCGATAATGGAAAATTTTCGATTTTTGATCTGCTCTATCAGTACTCGAAAACTATCGATTTTCAATCTGTTCTATCGTAATCGAAAATAATCGATTTTTAATCTGTTCTATCGATGAAGAAAAATGAGCGATTTTCGAACTATTTTATCTTTAATCGAAAATTATCTTTTATCGATAATCCATCAATTTTCGATAATTATGTTATATCAATATCCGAAAACTGTCGATTTTCGATCTATTCTATTGATAATCAAAAACTATCGATTTTTAATCTATTCTATCGATGAAGAAAAATGAGCGATTTTCGAACTATTTTATCTTTAATCAAAAATTATCTTTTATAGATAATGCATCAATTTTCGATATGTTATATCAATATCCGAAAACAGTCGATTTTCGATCTATTCTATTGAATTAATCAAAAACTATCGATTTTCGATCTGTTCTATCGATGATCGAAAATTATCGATTCTCGATTCGTTCTATCGATATCCATAAACTAGCGATTTTCGATCTGTCTCATCAATATCCAAACACTATCGATTTGCGATATATGTTCTATCGATAATCGAATCCGATCGAAATTTCTCAATTTCAAATGTAAAATCGAATTTTAGCTAATTTTTCAATATTAATATTTGTGGTGTTATTTGTTATCTGATTTGTTCAGTATATCGATAGTCGACCATTATCGATTTTTTATTCGTATTATCGATAGTCGAATTTTGTCAAAAAAATTTGATCTTACTGGTGAAACCAAAATTACTCCAAATTGTTGAGTAAATTCAATCCATCGAATTGGCCAATTCATGGATAATCGAAAATATCGAAATCGATATGAGAAACTGACTTAAGGTGAAAAATGAAATTTCGCGAAAAACGCCAAAATATCAACTTTTTAACCAATTTTTGCGTTTTTCTCAACATTTTAATTTTTCACCTTCAGGGTCGGTTTCTCATGGCACGTCACATATGTTTAATATCATATGCACAGATGATCAAATGTGATCAGATCATTAGAAATGAAACGAAAATGAATTATTGAAACCGACTACGATTCCTATAAATTAAAAAAACCTTACGCATTCTGCGTAAGGTAACCGACTTTTCCACAAACGTCGGTGTAGAAAATTAAATTTACTTTCATTCAACTATTCACAAATATTGAGTCTATTGAAGAGTACCAAACTTGAAATTTTGGACTCCTAGGCACCCATGTACACTAGGTTATCCAGGGAAGGGGCTCAAATCGAAATAAAATAAGTTTTAAAATAAAAAAATAAAAATACCAAATTCGAAATCAGCGACCCAAAAAATATCAAACTGCGCCGTTTTACAAACTTTTTAATGCTAATATTCAAATTATTTACGTTTCAAGCTTGCATTAAGAAATTAAAAAAACGGCAGTTCACAAATTTTAAGCCTACCGAGGGACGACTTAGGAACATGTAGAAGATTCAAATCGAAAAACAAAGAACTAATTCAGAATCAGCGACCCAAAAATCATCAGTTTATGCCCTTTTACAAAGTTTTTTTTACAAACTTTTTAATGCCAGAATGCGTTTAAGCCTACCGAGAGACGGTGTACCTCAACCGATCGGGCTGAAAATTTTTCTGTAGGGTCCTCAAACCTTTCTTTGCCAATCCTGAAAATTTCAGCTCAATCGGTTCTGTAGTTTTAGAGAAATTGAAATTTTAAGCGCAATGCAACTTTTACCTTGGTTGTTTCAAATTTCGGCTAAGTCCCACCTCCAACCCCTAAAAAACACAAAAAGTTCAATATCTCGAAAACGGCTGAACCGATTTTAAATCGGTTTGAAAATCTCGAAACTACATAAAAAATGCTATCTTTTGGGATCATTGTCCCCTTCTGGAGCTACACATCTTTTGAGTTTAATGCGAATTTCGAGTATTGGACCCTCCTTTGCATCCTTTGAGGATCGTTTTTGACCAAAGGAGGGCCTCCCGAAAAACGCCTGTATAGCAAGTTGTAGAGAATTAAATTTGCTTTCGACAATGAGTCATTAGATTTTTTTGAGGATGCCTAGTTTTCAAATTATTCGAGCTTCAAGTTTCAGTAAGCTATTGAAAAAAACTGTTTACACATTTTAAGCCTACCGAGAGACGGTGTACCTCAACCGATCGGGCTGAAAAATTTTCTGTAGGGTCCTCAAACCTTTTTTTGCCAATCCTGAAAATTTCAGCTCAATCGGTTCAATAGTTTTAGAGAAATCGAAATTTTAAGCGCAATGCAACTTTTACCTTGGTTGCTTCAAATTTCGGCTAAGTCCCACCCCCCAACCCCTAAAAAACACAAAAAGTTCAATATCTCGAAAACGGCTGGACCGATTTTAAATCGGTTTGAAAATCTCAAAACTACATAAAAAATGCTATCTTTTGGGATCATTGTCCCCTTCTGGAGCTACATAGTTTTCGAGTTTAATCGCGGACAAAATTATACATAAACATATAAATATATATATATATATATATATATATATATATATAAGGAAACCTCGTTCTCAACCACACGTCCTATCGTGTTCAGAATGTCCGAAAACGTAAAAAAAAATCGTTCCCGACGCTCCCTTCAACTACGATGAACAATTTAGTACTCGACTTTTCCTAATGGAAAAGTCGGTAAAATATGTAGATCTAAAAATTCTAATGTACATAAACTGATCCTATGTACTCATTCTTTGAATTTGTTTGAAAATATTAAATTGAATGATAATTTAGAATATTACATGGATGATAAAAATCGATATTTTGATTATCGTAATTTGAAATTTTCTGATTCAAGTGCGTATTACTGCCAATTTGAAGTCAAATTTTCATCATTTTGATGATCAAAATCAATATGAATCGATAAGGTCGAAATTGATTAAACTTTTTTAATCTACCGAAATATGATCTATTTTTTTTTTTTTTAAAGTAAGTATTGATAATTATTATCAATATTATTCTCGTGGAATACCGTCTCATTCGATAATCGCAATCGATAAATCGATTATCGAAATATGTACACGGAAAAAATGATTTTTTGTTGATAATGTTTTCAATCTACCAATAATCGAAGTTATTCGATTCTTCGACACATCATATCGAAGATCGAAATAAATCGATATTTTGGTATGTTTTATCGATAGTCGAAAAAATTGATATTTTTTCAATATAAGTAGGTGATTCATCGATAATCAAAGTGAACTAATTTCTCATACCTTCATCAAAAATCGAATTGGATCGATTTTTCAAACTGTTTTATCGATAATCAAATTAAATCGATTTGAATGCATTGCATAAATAATAGAAATAAATCGATTTTCGATCTATTGTATCAACAATTGAAATGAAAAAAAAAAAAAAAATAGTTGAAGAAAGGTGAGGAAAACCCTGGTAATTTTTTTACTGGAATGAAATTTTTTCGGATCTGAAAGTACGATTGTTTAAAAATTTTCTAGCTCAAAATAAAAAAGCTCCCTTTTTCCCCCCTTCTTTCTGTGGCGATAGATCAAGTTGCTGAAACCGATCGCAATTTCAAATAAAAACATTGATTATCAAAATTATATTGAGCAAAAGTTCTCGTGTTATCCTCTCTTTACCACTATCAAACAAGGCGTCAACTAGATAGAGTCATAAAGTCATAAAATTTTATGAAAAATTCAAAGAATTTTCAATTTTACCCTCTTTATGGCTGCAATTCAAATGGCTGATGATTCTGAACCCCTGTCAACATTCCCAATTCTATTTGTTTATGAAATGAAAATTTTTTCCTCGCCAATAAAACGTGCCTTTTAATGAACATTTTTCAAGCCTCTGCTTTCAGAAAAACTATTTCGCCTCCTTCCTTGTTCTTGCTAATAGATTTATCGATTTGCTGAAAAACTGAATTTTTTCAACCGCATAATTCATCACACGTTAAAATTTTTATCGTTTTTGTAATTTTTTTTGAGGGGGGGGGGGGAGAAAAGAGGACTTCAATGTCATTACTTTTCTGTTCAATAAATTTTTGAATCTTATCAAACATTTTTTTACCAATTTTCAGCCAAATCAAGTAATCAAATCTGCTGTACTTAAATACTTCTTAAAAAGTATGCAGTTAGTTCCCTAGTATGCAGCTGCATCAATGCATCATCTTTTTTTCTAAATCTAAATTTACATTCCTATGTTTCTCATACACGCAAAAATATTTAATAATACCTACGAAGAAAGAATGACGACGCAATCTCAACTCCACCTTACAAACCCATCTATTCGAAAAACTGTCGACTTGGAGTTATTCGCGTCACAAACCCAATAGTCATGGTTAAAGTCATAAATCAGCATACGATAAAGAATACCTTCGCTTACTCTTCTCTTCAGGTTCTGGTACTTATAGAATCGTATAAAATGTACCTCTGCTGCTATGCAAAAATACTCTCCAATCTCTACTCTTTGCACTGAGTATGTTGGTACCTCCACCTATGCAGATGGAAATCAACGACGGCGAGAATTATTTATGCAATCGACTCCCTTTTTTTTTTTCTCTAAATGCTAGATATGGAATTGTGGATGTTTTGCACAGAGCAATCGTATAGCTTTACTCGTTCGATGTTTTTTTCTTTATTGTTGGATGTTGAATATTGATTTATCCACATAGGTGTATAGTTTTTGAAGAAAGGGAGTAAAAAAAATAGCATTGTAGACTGTTGTACGTAGAATTTACCATGTCTGAAATACTACGCGCGGATAAATAGCTCGCTTGGTTAGACCGGATGACATAATGGAAAGGATGCTTTAGTATGGTAAAGAGATCGTCGTATATGTTCTATCTAGGTACTGAATTGGATATTAATTATTCGCCTTGTCATTTGCACATCGAATATCCTTTTCATTTGTTCATCGTACATACGAATACCCGGATATTGCTTTAGAACAATGCAAACTCCGATTGTAACTTTGTACTCGGTAAGGATTAAATAGTCTCTCTCGATGGTTATAAGACTACCAATGATGAAGCTGATACTCCTACAACTCGTATAAATATTTTTAATGTAATACGAGACCGAAATTAGTGATTGATGAATGAAGAAATTTGATAATCAACTTTGTATAAAATTCGAGCTTCGGTGAAATTCTCACACGAGATTATTTTTCGGGTAACGGCGATTAATTAAAATTAACCGAAGATAATTAGACGCGAAAGTTGACAGCGGCCTGGATGATACCATCGGCGTAAAGTTATTTAAAAGTTTTCCACAAAGAACGAGAATTAAGCTCGAAGTGAAGCATTGTTGATATTTAAGAGGATACGGTATGGGGTATTATTTCGATGATACTTGCTGAAATATTTGCATAATCGTCGGCACGCGGATACGGAAACACCCGAGAGTAGATTTTTAATCATCTCAAAGAAACGTATACTTAGAATCATTTACTTCGGGTTACTTATCACATTTTATTATTTTTACAGAACGACAGCAGCAAAGATGATACAAAATTGAATACGGGGAAGAAAAAATGGATCCATGATCCCGACAGTAAGTTTTTTTCTACCTTTTCCGCCCGTTTTTATTAAAGCTCTAGGTTGAAAGCTGCGTTGACGTAATGAATAGAAATGTTTGGTAAATTTACTCGCCCAGAACCATGCAAGATATAAAATCGAAACCTTTTTAAAAAGCGTAGAAATCGATACGCGTCGTGTAAAATTTCCATTACGTACGAAATTCCTTCTATCTTGATGGAGCGAATCTGAAAATGATATTTTTCGCCGAAGCTTGATGTCAATGCTGTCACTTAATTCAATCATTCGGTCGCTTAGGTGTTTTTTTAAAACCCAGCTTCGTGTTTTTACCCGAAAGTAATCGTGTTTTGTACCGTTCATTAAGTTTAATCGAAAAATTACGTTGTCGATATTGAATTATCGCATATTGTTTTTAGCTCTCGGTATTGTAAATGGAATTTTTGTCGCGCTTTACTACCAAACGATTTTTTCTCGTGGCGGAAATTTTTCGCCGGAGCTTCGATCGTCTTGTGTTGCAGAACAGATTGATTTTTTTGCTTAATGGGATACGACTTTGGAGAAATTAAAAACGTTTTTTGTAGAGTTTTTTTCGACTTCGACGAGGAATTTAATTTAATTTCGTAGTTTGGTGTGGTGTTTTTTTTCGCAGTGTGTATCGAAGAAAAGAAAATTATACTATTTATAGCTTATTACGATTTCTTTTTGCAATCTGCCTAAGAAGATTTGTATGAAAGTTTTTTATGGGATTTTTTTTTAAAAAAAAGTTTGTCGTTGTTTCGAATTGTGTAGGGGGCTTTTCTTCTTTAATTACAGGGTTGATTTTTGAACGGAATTAGAACAAAGGAGGATTAGGGGTTTTATCGTGAAATAGTTCTTTTTTTGTATTTTGAAACAAATATTTGGTAAATTAATTTTTTGAAATATTTCGTATTTTTGAGATGGTAGCAAATTCTTCGAAGCGTTTTGGAATTGTTTAGGTATTTTTTTGGACGTATTTTCGATAAGAATTTGTAACAGAAAATATCAAAGCTGAAGCTTTTCCCTCTCTTTTATTATAATATTTCTGAAAATGAATGCCATCAGTTATGGAAAAATAATAATTTTAAAAGAAGCTGATTGATGAAATGAAAAGTATAGGCATCTGTTTGAGGAGAGATGCGAATTATTATGTTAAATTTTTTTTTTTAGTTGATATAAGAAAGAATGAGAACCATTTGGTTGTCTTTTCACCTTGAGTTATCTATCAGTTGATCCAGCGATCTAATTTTCCATTACGAAAATGCTTTTCAAAATATTGTACTTCACTTTTGAATGAAGGCATGTCTAAAAATTTACTTTTCTTTCTCAGAAAAGAAGTAGGAAAGTTCTTTTCTGAGAAAATTTATGGGTCTCTAATTATACATTATTACAAAATCAATTATTTTTTGAAAATGATGTAAAGAATGAGTTTCAGTTTCAAGTACGTACTCGAGTGTGTACTTCACACACCTGTTCTCGAGTGGTGAATATGAAGAACTATTTTATGAAAAAAATATAATTTATGATGCTTAGATTTATAGTTTTCGTTTCGAATAAATTAGCTAGTGGAATAGCCAAGGTTTGAAAAAAAAAGTTAGATTAAATAAGGAGGAAGGAAGTGTATTTTTTTGTATAATTTGGAAAAATTTATTGAAGAAAAATTGGCAACCAATTTTCAGTCGAATTATTTTTTCGATTGAGATTTCTCAATTTTGGAATTTTTTTAGGAAAGAAATGGCTAATTGATTTGATGGAACTTGATCAAAATTTTTATGTCATTCGATTTGTTTTGATTGAAGGTGATTTTAGAAAGCATGAGCGAATTTTTAGCTCATCCCTTGGGAGCTGGGATTTCAAAATAGGTAATTTCTAAGCTAAAAATTTTACTATCGCAAGTTTTAAACCGATTTTTTCTAAACTTGGCATGTAAGTTGAGATACTGGAAAGAAAAATCCTGAAATTTTTTCAGAATTTTCCTACCACTTTGATGACCTTGAATTTGATTTTGAAATTTTAAATTCATCTTAGAAGAACCAATTTTGGAACGGCAGGAAGATACTTTTTTTTGAAGGTTTCCGATGTATTTCACACCTATCAGAATTTTTCCAGATTTTTTCGAATGGTAGAAGATGGTCAAATATAAAAAAAAGCAACAACAGAAAAACGGTGTGATTATCAATTTTTTTTTTGATCCTTAGAATTACTGCTTTTCATCATTTTCACCACTCAAAAAAATGAAAAATAAAATAAAATATGTGAAATACATTGAAAACCCTTTTAAAAAATTATATCCCTGCTTATCTTAAAATTGTGAGAAGATAATCTGGTCTCTCTAGCCCTAGCTCCGAGATCTTAGATTGAAGTTCCTCCTGTTTTAGGGCTTTTAAAAAAGTGCCACTGGCTCCTTTCGGCTCCGACTCCAAAAAACCCCCTCCGGCTTTGCTCCGGATCTCTGACCATTTCAGGTTTCAGGGATCCAGAGGGAGTCTCCGGCCTTTCTCTCTCCATCTCAAGCTGAAAATTTTTTGATTCAAATCACTCAGCTTCCGGTTCTGGCTTCAGGACTTTTAAAAAAGCGCCTCCGGATTAAGCCCGATATTTTTTTTAAAAGTGGCTCTAGCTCTAAAATCGTCCAAAGGGGCATTTTTCCTTCCAATTCCATTCCGAATCCCTGTTCCCAGGGCAATTTTTAATTTTCGAAGTGAAATTTAAGGAAAATTCAGCAGACACTCTGCGAAGTAATTTTTATTGAATTCTCGAAATTTCCCATTTAAAAAAAATAAAAATCATAACTGACTGAGGAAAATTGGCAAAAAACAGAATTTATTTTTTTGATGCGATTTTGTAAAAAGAAAATACAAAATATTCACAGCAAAAAAATTGAATTTTATTTAGATTTTGACGTATTGCATGTTGAATATTGAATGTGTTAAAATTTTCTCATTAAATTGGTATTCAATATTTTCACCTAAATGTTTAAAATCGTTGAGTATTTTGTATGAAATTATTCAACTTTGAAATAAAATCATCAATTTTTTGGCAAAATTGTAAAATTATTCAACTTTTTTCTAAATTTTTAAAACAACGTTCTTCTCTCATTTCGACCGGTCTTTTTATGAATCTTTTATTTCATGAGTGGGGTGTGACCTCCAAGGCTCCTTGCATGGTCTTAATACGAATAATTTTTGCTTAAAAAAATTATTGAGCATAATTTTTTATCATTATCTCCTTTTATGTTCAAAAAAGAAAAAAAAAGCTTCTCATGTGTTTTTTTGTAAATTTCCACAGATGTTTTTGTTTTTTTTTGAAGATCAAGTAGGGTCTACCTAATAATTTTTTCAAGTTATCTAAAAACCAAATGAAGATAAAAAGTGTGGTTTAGTGGAATTTTTATGATACAAAATGTCTTTATTAATATTTGAGAAAAAAATAATCGAATTTTGAGGGTGATTTCATGATTTGGCAGGGTAAGAAAAAAATTGCTATATGATCCGATCCTTTCTATTCTTTAGTAAGATAAGTTGCATAAATTCTGGCTGGAAGGAGCAATATCAGCCTTGATATTCGTATTTTATTATGTCTATCCAAAAAAAAGGTCATTAATTCATAGAAAATTTTCCTTTTTTAGTTTTTAAAATTTGATATGAAATGGGGAGAAGGTTTTAAAGTTGGAGTTGGAAAAATCTCTTTTCAATTTTTTCCCCTCAAAAACGATTTTCGATGTCCTGATTGAGAAATGAGCAAGATTGAAAAATACATGAACATTGCCCAGATGAAAAATAAAAAAGGAGGGAAAATAATGTCCAAAACTTGAAAATTTTCTTTGCAAAAAAAAAGGAAGTAGAGAGGCAAGTTTAAAATGTTGATAAAAGTAATTTTTCTTACAAAATTTTTGATAAAAAGAGTAACTTTTTCTTGGAGAATTTCGATTTTTTTCTGAAATTATATTAAGTACGCTGGACGTGTATAATTTCTGGAATTTTAACGTCGAATGTGAGAAGGAAGAAATTGCTAGGAAGAGGTTTCGATTTTCGTGTTGGATTTCGAAGTTTTTTTTACTTGGTGGTAAGATTTTTTGTGTTTCTATTATCGACTCTGAAATAGTTATGATGTTGACAGAAATATCAATTTTGTTCACTGTTGAGAAAAAAAAACAATCAAAATGCCCTTGATTTACAATTTTCATCACCTCCTTTCCCCTCCCCCCAAAACAATCCCAACAGTATCGCATTAATTTGAGGTAATTGAGACGACAAATTTTTCATATTTTAAATCGTAACAAATTTCAACACGAGGAAAATTATTTTTACATTTTTTCAGTAAATTTTCCTCTTTATTAACGATTTTTTTCTAGATACCTAATTATAAAAGTAAAAGTCGACCGGTAAAAAAGCATTGTCCAAAAGTTGATACAAGGTATCATTAATTTAAAAATCATTCCAACATCTTAAACATTCATTTATATTCCGGCTAAAATTCCCGAATAAAATACACCTTCGCTGGCGAAAAAAAATCCTCCTCCAATTTTCCTCTCATCTCGAATAAAAATCGTACCAATTAAAATAGCGAAACTTTTCTCCATCTTGAAAACTGCGTAAAAATAACTCGACGTATATAAAAAAGAAATTCGTAAAATTTCACTTTTTTTAACGACCTTTTTCTCATAATTTGATATAAAAAAGAATAAAAATTTCTCTAACGAGACTACCTAAAAAAATATAATAAAAATTGAACCATCTATAAAGAGGGGGGGGGGAAGTCACCTGAAATTCACAACCGGCTAAAAGATAAGAAAAATATCTGTCGAAATCACACCCCAGCGATTAATTTTTCTCGAATATTTTTTATCGGCGTTTAACAAATGGCTTTTTGTTGCCTTTGCTTTTTTCTCTCTCTCAGCCAACTCAAACAATATGGTGGCTCATTTCAAATAACGAAGAAAAATAAACTCGTTTTCTAATTGATATTCGGAACCGAGCGCGTTAATTCACTTAACCATCGGAGACTGTTGAAGAAGTCAACCCTAAGTTTATATCTTGGCTGTCGAATGAGCTGCGGGGGAATCGAGGGTGGGCAAATATAAGACTCGGATTCGTCTGCCGGTATATTTATCAAGTGTAGAATACACTTGGATTCAATGACCGTTCACTCGAAAGACGAGTACCTCTTAAAATACCATCGGTTTTGACCTCCTTATTCGTATACGATATTTTATAATTGAATTAATATATTTTCGAGTACTCTTTTATGACGTCAATGTATAAGAAGCCTCGATTGAGGTGGCGAAATATGACGTTCGATATGTATAGGTACTTTTAGAGGTGTCGTAATTTATACGTAATTCTTAGAAAAACCACTCCGGCTCGTACTCGTCCTAAAGGTGGGATATTCATTGAAAGAATAAATTTTTCATTCGATACTCGCGTAGAATGCGTATAAAAAAACGTGAACCAGATACAGATTGGTTGTAGGAGGCAGCGAGGCGAGGAACCCAGAGCCAAATAAAATATCGAACGGATTAAAAATCATCGCCCGGCCAATAACGTAAAAATTATCGCCTCGTAAAAAGCTTTTCGGTATATTTTTAAATTGAACGTCGAATCACGTATATTTCGTTTGTCGGATACGAAAATTGCTATTTTCGTATCCTGCTCGTACGATAAAAAGTTGGCAAAATATTAGGTATCTGCTCGTATCGGATTATACCCGGTGGAGTAAAAAAAATTAATCCTATTTTACCCTCAATGGTGGGAATATATTCCACCGCGGAGAGATTTATTTACCTTATATGCGAAGATACAATGTATCGACGTCACCGCGACAATTGGTGCGAATTTAATGCGAACCTGCGCCGCAATTTTATTTCCAGGTGATTTGTGCGTACCGTTGAAGTGTAAAAAAAAAGAATTATGTTTGTTGGAAAACCTCTACACGGCGGTTTGCGTCAGTAAAAAAGAGCTCCACAAGAATGGCGATATCATCATGTCGAAATCGCGTTATCTGGCCGAAGAAGCGAAAAAGAAAGCGTACGATGATTTGGATGACGACGACGATGATGACGATGATATGGACGACGACGACGACGACGACGATCTTTTCTACGATAGCAGCGCTTCCTCGGCAGCGGCGTTGAGCGTCGAAAATAATTCAAACGATCGGTAAGTCTAATAGGTTTTTGATGCGATGTATTTTGCCCAAATTATCAAAAGATTACCACCGATGGTGGAAAAACGGACCGATAATGTGTTCGGCCATAATTAACTTCGAATTTGTACGTTATTGATTCCCGATTTAATGTACCAGTCTGATATGTCGGATGAGATAACAAAGGGATTTTTTTCCCCAAAGCTTCTTTTAGACCGGAATGCGTTAAAGTTGAAGCTGTTGTTCTAGAAAAGACCGAAAAGATAGAGAATTTCAGTGGTGTGTCGTATAAGTTTATATAGAATTTGCCAAAATGAGTGAAGTTGTTAAGTAAGTAGTAAAGTATCTGGATGTGGGGTTTTTTCTCGTATTGTTGGAAAAATTTGTACGATTCTGGTTTTTTTCGACTTTTTTTTCTCTTTAAATAGACAAGTTTTAATCGAATTTCATCGCTAACAAAGGATACCGGTCGTGGGTTTTCCTTATGGATTTCAATGGGACTCGAACAAATGAAAAGACCAGTAAAAACAGTGTAAACCTTGATTTACTGCTGTAAAGTTTGTTTTTCGAATGGATGGAGTGAATTTTTGGGAAATTTGAGAAAGTGGCTATTCAGTATCGATCTGTACGATATAAAGTTTGAAAATTAAAAAAAAATCTTGTCGTTTCAAGGTTTAACCTCCCTTCCTCCTCCCCCCCCCCCCCAAAAAAATAGACCGTGATTGTTTTTTGTGCAAAATAAGTCCCTAAAGAAGTGCCTCTGCGGCTCCAGCTCCGAAATTTTTTAAAAATTGGCTCTTTCTCTAGTTCCAAAAAAAAAACGTATAAAAGGGGGAGCCCTCCTCTCTTCCCTCTCCAACGTCGCTCCGGATTTTTTGCCCCTTTCGGCGTTCGAAGAGGGCTCTCCTTCTCTCTCCGGCTCTGGCTCTTGTCTTACCACCCTGAGATTTTTGATCAAAATCCTTCCAGCTCTGGCTCTAGGGTTCTCCGTCCTCCGGTTCCGCTCCAGATCCCTGGCAAATGCTTGATAGAAGCCGTTTTTTCGTGAATATTTTCTCAAATAAACCTCAAAATTGGAAAATGATTAGGAACAATCATGTGAATCATTTGTGCAATGTCCTGTCAGATGAGTTTATTTTTTCTTTCAAAATCCTTCACTTCTTTGGCTAAAAATTATTAAGAACGAAAAACTGCTGTTTTGCAAACAATTACAGTATTTTAACATGTTTTTTTTTTGGGGGGGGAGGGGGTCATTCCAAAATTTTCAAGACCCTATTTTTCGTCACACTATTTTTAAAACCCTATTTTGTGTCGCGCTATTTCTAAGGTCATAAGTCAAAAACTTATGAATTTTTTATATTTCCGAAAATAACTTAATGTCAGAAAGTCAGATTGTTATAGTTCGATATGTTTTTATTCAACGCTATTTTGGAAATTTATTTTAATTTGAAAAAGTCAGAATGATAGGAAAAATATCAGAAATTTAGCACCTGACTTTTAAAAATATGAATTTTAATATTTTCTAAATTTTCTAAATCAACTTGATTAATATCAGAATGTCAGAAGCTGAAAATTGACTTAATATCAAAAGTCAGAATGACAGGAAAAAATATATCCATGTTACAAATATTTCCTTGCAGAGGAAACTTACTTCATTTTTTTTTTTTTTTTTTTTTTTTGAAATAAGTAATCGAAAATCGAAACTGCGAAGCGGAAAGTGCTCAAAATTTTACCTGCGAAGAATTTTTTTATATCTGCGTACCAGCTGGGAATTTTTTTTGAAAAAAGGTCACATTAAGTAATCAAAAACTGAAATTATGAGTTTCCTCTGCGCCTTTCTGGAGCTCCTTTTGGTTTTTCACGGAAAATAATCTCAAAATCGTATTTGGAATGCCAAAAAATTAATTTTTGACCCGGAAAATGAAAATTTTCAAAATTTTTAATTTTTACTCCCCCATTTCTTCTAATTGACTATACGATTTTGAATCCAGTAAAATTACTGAAAAAACAAATCAGAATTGCGGCACAGTAACAAACAAGTAGTAGAAAAAAATTCACTGAAATTGACCAATCAAAAAATTTCTGGAAGATCAATAAAAATTCCTTGGAAAGTCTGTAAAAATATATTGAACTAGTGGGAAACCCATCCTTCGGATGGGATAGGGGTTTGCTTAATATCAAGTATGGTCCGCCTCGGGGCCCCGACCGCTGTATTTTTCAAAATTACGATTTTTTAATTTTTTTCTACATTATAGAAAAAAAATAGAGGAAGTAAAAGTACCTACACTTTTACTCCCTTTATAAAAAAACCCGAGACGTGAATGATTTTCAAAGATTTGAATTATTTCCCATTCCCTTGCTTCGCTTAGGTATTAAACTTCAAAATTCGTCAAAAATCACTTTACCTCTCTCGTAGCATAATACACTAATTTTAAAATATGAAGAGACTTTCAATTATATGTGACCCGTGCAGGGAAAAGGTACCTAAAGTCGGATATTTCAAAAATTAATTTTTTTGCTTAAATGATAGGGAAGACCATGAGGAACATTTTAAGACTTGGATGAGCATTTTAGGTCAATGTTTTGGTGAGATAGAGGCATTTGAAAATTAAAAAATAATGACTTTCAAAAAAAAAGAAATTGAAAAAAAAAGTTTAAAGCTGCGTAGTGGTCTGAAGTGCTTGCAAATGCATATGCAAAAAAAAAATTGAAAAAATCACCCATTTTTCATATGTTTTCCTACTTCAAGTACCCTCTCCCTGTAAAGGTCGCATATTTTTGTCTAAGGAAGAGACCACGCTAAAAAGGTATTGCATTTCATTGGGAGGGGGAAGAGGAGAGATTCACAATAAATTTACTGTTCAGAAATTTTTTTCAGGTATTCAACAACCCGTCTTATGTAAATGATTGCGAATGAATAATTAACCTTATTTATTTGAGCAGCGGACCCGTCCTATCCCAGTCACAACAAAATTGTTCGTTTTTATGATGCTCTGCAATTTTTTTTCCAACTTGTTTTTTCATAAGCGAGTAATTTTGAAAAAAATCTGGCCCAAAAAATTAGGTTTTGCTCTATTATAAAATTTCTCTCACCCGTCGCAGTCTTACTCTCAATTTTAAAAAATATCAAAACTGTATCTTGAAACAAAAAGAACTAAAATTGTTCGTTTTTTATATTGCTTAGAAATTTTTTCAACTTTTATTCATAAGTGAGTAATTTTGAAAGTAATTTGGCCTCTCCTTCCTCCCACCCCCCTCCAATAAAAAAAAGGTTTTGCCCTATTATAAAATTTCTCTCACCCGTCGCAGTCTTCCTGTTTCCCCCAAAAAAATCCAAGGAATTTTGAAAGAAATTATACTGATGTGTTGTAATACGGGCAGCATTCGATATAAATTTTTTCCCAAATAAATAAAATAATTATCTTACCTTTTTTTTTGCCTTGGTATTTCAGGAATAAATCCCAGAAAAATATTCATTTATTTTTTATTGCTTTCTAATTTAGAAATATTTCATGCAAAAACATGTAAAAATTAGAAAATGAAAAAAAAATAAAAAAAATGCCAATATATTTTTACCTATTGAACATCCTACTTATTTCGATGAAAATGAAAACCCCGAATTAGGAATTTGGCAACCAGCAATTTTTCATGTTGAAAAACTGCCTGTGAATTACAGACAGATGCCCCAATACTACTTTCCCCATGAAATAAAATTTCGATCTTGGATTTTAGTATAATTAGATTTGCTAAAAAAAAATTGATTAAAATTTTCTGTAAATCAAAGACGTTTGCTGATTTTTCCTGTACTTACTGCAATTTTGCTTTTTTTCCAATAACTTTTCACTTTCACTGATTTAGAATGAAAGTACGATGCGAAGAAATTAGAAACTTTAAAATTTTTGGTATTTTTAGCTTGGCAGTTTCGATTATTTCAAAAAAAAGATTTTGATGTATTTTTTTCTCTCATTTATCTGGACTAATAGGATATTTTCGAAACAGGTACCCATGAGAATCGGTCTCACCAAGTGAAAATGGTCGAGAATGACTGAAGAAGTCGCTCTGAAATTTTTTTTCAATCAATTTTCGAAATTTTTAATTAATTTCCTTCTTTTTTTCAGAATTTAAAAATTTTTTCGTTTGAAAATTTTTAAATTTTTTTTCCAGCTGACTTGAAATTGTATTAATTTCTTGACCCAGTTTGAAATTTTTCTGGAAGCTCATTACTTTTTCAAAATTTCCAACAGAAACTTGATATTATTTTAAATTTTTTTTATTGCATTATTAATGAATTTTCAAAAAAGATTTCGAGCGAAATTTCAATTTTTTGATAGTACCTAGATAAATTGAGACAGTAGCCTTTGTAAATGTTTTGCGTCTAAATTTGAAAATTTGTTGATAATTCAGTCGAATAGACTTGAAATCACGAAGTGTTCAACACACGTCCCTTTCCTTTCCCCTTTTCTTTCCTCTCTACTGGTTCTTGAAAGACTGATTCTCGAGCTGAAAATCTAGAACAAATATCAAATTGTTAAATAAATTTAAGTCGATTTATCAAAATTTTCCAAGCGTAAGTACGTATTTACGTAAGTTTTATCTGTGCTGGCATAGAAGAGAAAGAGAGGGCAATGAGAATTGTAATTGTTGAAAGAGATTTGTATTCTTACAATCGGATAAGAAATTGAAGAATGTGTAAATATTGTGTTTCAAATGACGCAAGTTTTGGAAAAAGTTTTTGTTTTCACTTTCTTCAAATTCCATCTTCCAAATTTATTTTTAGAAATTAAAAGTGCGAAATTAATTCTTGATAAAATCGAAGCCAGTTCTCAATTACCTGTTTAAAATTTTAGTAAACTTTCATTCCACCTAATTTTTAAAATCAGGATGTTTGAAAAATGAGAAAACTTTATCGTGAAATTATATTTTACCCCAAAATTTGTCAACATTTTCACTCCAAAACGTTAATTCATTTTTACGATGAAAAATATTTTCGAATCGGAGAGAAAAAGCGTCAAAAAATCTCGCTTTTTCGCTCACCGCGACCTCTTCCTCTATCTCGTTTCCAAATGTAAATATTTAAATTTCCCTAAAATTCAAATTGTAAACTTTAGTTTCTTATGTTGGTATTATAAAATTGAAATACCTCCGGTCATTTTTTTTCACAGCAAGCAGGCGTATTTTTATCCTTCTTTTCTTCACATAACAAACCAGATACCTTTGTAACGTTTAAAATTACCCGAATTTAATAAAACGATCGCAAATCAAAAACAAATATGTACCTAAAAAAAAGCAAAAAAAAAAAACTTACAACGTTTGATTCGAAAAAAACACTTTTAAATTTATAAATTTCAGATTACATTTCCCTGGTAGGCACAAAAAAATAATGAGATGAGGGTTTCGAAATTCTTCGCGATATACAACGTCGTAAAAAAGTTTTTAAAATAACAATCCTCCTTTTTCCTTCGATGCACGTTTCGTATTAAAAATATCTACCAAGTTGTGGAATAAATCGAACCAACGTACAAAAACAATATGAATCCTAATTTCGAACAATATGGAAAATCAATAAGTTCATGAAAAATTCAACAATCTTTAAAAATTGTAGGTTCAGTTTTTACCGATAGTTCCTCTTTATAATTTAAACTTTTGATTTGCTCGTTCTTTTTCATTTCCAAATACGACTCTTTTCGTAAGAATGAATCGTACTTTTAATGTTTTCTTCTTACGAAGAGAAAAAAAATCAGAACACGAGAAAAAATAAACCAACCGTGAAGAATTTTTTACTTATATGAAAATAAATTGGTATCACAAATACGTAGGTAATATTTCGTTGAAAAAATTTTATCAACATACCTTTTTTGATTTTTTTTCTTCACAAGAGTCCTTGAAATATCGTTTAGTTGGCTTTATGAAAAAAAAATTCGTATTCGATGTATTCTCGAAGAAAAAAAAAATCAAAAGCCTTCAATTTATTAAAAAAATTCCAAGCACGTCAAAAGCTAACGAGCACTTTTTTACACATCGTACTTTGTAAGTTGATTTTTTGCATTCTGATCATTAAAAAATTGCTGTTCAATTTCTCGTGAAAAATTTTTTCTCCATTTATAATGAAGCTTGGAAATTTTTCGCCATAAAACCCTAAAATTTTACGTTCAGAATTATGCATTTTTTTTCCGAACGAATTAGAAAGAGAAATGGAATAAAAATTTTCCCCCGAATGAAACGACTGCTGTGAAAATTTTTACCCTTATTACGATGCTGTTTTTAGTGGTCACTTTGGGCCAGTAAAATTAATCTGTTTTTCTTCGCATTGCGTTGCCTGAAATAGGAAATATTTTTAATTAATTCAGCTCGTAGAAAACTCCCATGAACCTTTTCGCTGTAGGGCTGGTTTTGGTAAAATATCCTTATGCTCGGCAGATTCGCAACCAACAATACCCATAAATTTCAATTCGAGAGTAAAAAATTTTTCGCATTCTTTAGGGCGACGGTGGAAATTTAATTTAACGCCAATAAAATTCTCAGCTGTGGAGAAATAGGTTTATGGCGAGAATGGGGTTCCATAAAGTAGGATTTTTTCGTTGCTGAATTTCCACTTCAATATTGTTTATTTCGCTTCGAGACAATTGCGGTTGAAATGTGTTATATTTTTAGACTTTTGGTAATTTTTTGACGTGTTTTTCGTCGAGTTTCGAAGTTTTCTTATTTTTTTTTGCTGTTACAGAAAATGTAATCCGTGCCCGATCAAGAAACCGGTATTTATCTGCGGAGCTGACAATCGCACGTATAGCTCGATATGTCGACTCGACTACCACAACTGTCTCTATAATTCATCGATAAAAGCAATGTGCAAAGGATTCTGCCCCTGTAAAGGTACGTACGTCGAAAAGTTGCGAAAAAACTTTGCTTTTTTTGCGCGAAAAAGTTAGGAAGCCTGTGAAAAAGAGTACGTGACGTCTTCATAACGACCAAACGTTTATCAATTAAGTTTTTATATATGAGCTGTCCGATTTTTATCCCACTCTTCATCTCGTTCTTTAGTCTAATTATTTCGCTGAAAAGTTTTTCAACCCTGCGAGTTTCATCTCGTGTTTGAATTTGTTAGAAAAAAGTTTCCAGATTGGCGAATCGATTTTTTTTCTCCAGGTTTTGGTACAAATTTGGCGGTAATTGGCGTGCCAGGTTTTAAGTTTCGGGTTAAAGTGCTCGACTTTTTTGCGCTTTTAATTGCTTCTAATTAAGAAAATTATTCGCGAAGATTGCGTTTTGAAAGGGGTCTTTTTATAAGCTGGTTTTGTATGGTTTTTTTCAATAGACTCGGCTGAAAAGCAAAGCAGCGCGCCGATCGTTGGGAAAAGTAAATATGGATTCGATAAGCCGAAGAAAAAGACCGAAAGTAAACAGAATATGCCGGATAAATACTCATTAACTCCGGAAGATTTCAAATACGAGAATAAACATTACAAGTATATTAAATATACGAAGAATAACGATGTTAAATCGTACAAGGTAAATTTAACCGTATCCGAATAGCTACAGATTTTATTACGTATAAAAATATTTTTTTACGTATTGACCTACGAGGTACTAAGTTTACCTTCATGAAGCTACGCTGAGTTATCTATTTTTTTTTATACGCTTCGAAATGCTAAATTTTGTCGTCGAATTGTTTTTTTTCCTCCCTGTACGAATATAACCTTGCTTCGGTAATGATTTTTTAGGGAAACAAAATGTCAATATCAGCGGTTTTTGATAATTGAATTTTACCATTATCGAAATAGATATAGGTATTTTCTTGAAAAAAGTTTTCTCCTTTGTAATTGAAAGTTTTTATGTGGCGAGGGCGATGCTGGAATTTAGAAGTGGAATGGTTTCGTCGTGAAGATTTTAATGTGATTACCTATACATAAAAAGGGGGAATCAATTTAGATTAAATATTTACGACAGTGAAAACTGGTACGGATCTTTTCTCGAGATGACGTTTGTGTACATTTTCATGCAAATTTATTTATAGAGCCGAACATTCGTAATGAATTTAAATCTGTTTTAAGATCGGTAATAAAGACGGTATCGATTTTGAAAGTTGGAAGAGAAGTAAATTTGTGGTGGTGAGGATGAGGAGGGGCTTTGAAGTATGGTGCTTGGGGCTTCTAAAAGTGTGAACAGAAAGAAGAAAGAGAAATGTGATAGATCGATAATTGTGGTTTCTTGGAGTTGAATCAAATTTTGAATATTTACGAAAATATTTTAGCAGGTTAGTTTATGGTTTGATCACTCAAGAGATCAAAAAAGGGCGGAGAGAAAATCATTTTTGAAAATTATTTAAATGTTTCAAGGGGCAGTTTATAGGGTTTTCGGGTAGCTCCAAAAATTCACGGTGGTGGTTCAAAAATTGCTTAGTAAATCAACTTGACGATCCAAGTACAAAATTCTTGGTAAATTTTTTTTGATTCGATTTTTTTTTCTAGTTTCTTTACTTCTATTTTATTTTCAAAAAATTGACGTTATGATTAAAATTTTTCCAACAGTTTAAAATTCAATTTTCTCAAGATTTCTTCGATTTTAATTTTTTAGTTATTTTTATTTAATTTTTTAAAATATTTCTTCGAATTGAGTTTGGTGTTGGAAGAAGTTTTAAAAACAATGAGGATGGATTTTTTAAAATAATTCAAGATTGCAAAAAAAAAAAAAACGAAAAATGTGGAATTTCTTACTGGAAGTAATTTCAAGATTGAAAATTTTCCCAACTTCGATTTTCTTGATTTTTTTTTCAACTACCTATTATGAAATTTTTTCAAATGAATTTTTTGCAAAAATACCATAGTTCTTATGTAAAAACGTCAGGTGGCGGGAATCCTAATTTTCCAGATCCTGTAGGCACCTCATTAAAAGAGAAAGTGTTTGGAATTTTAATTTCCAGCCAATCCGTGGATATTTTTCGCACACTTCGTTCAATTTTCTCAATTTTGATCAACATTGAAAACTTGAGAGATCATGCCATGTCCACTCGATTTTTTTTGACCTTTGGTGCTCAAATTTTTCTAAAGAAATTTTCATGAAATTTTCTCATTTCAAAAGTAAAAAAAATTGTATGTAAAATTTGAAAAACTGGTTTAAAGTCGGAAAAAACTTTATGAAAGTTTCTAGAAAGTTTTTCAGATAATAGATTCTGATTGAAATTTTAAAAAAAAAGGAGGTATTTCAGATTTGTATTTCACTTCAAAGTTCTTCCAGAAGGTTCTAAAATTCAAAAATAAAAAAATTTTGATTTTTTTTCTTCAAAATTTTAAAGTTGAACTCTTTTTTGAGACAATTGATGCCATAATACACTCCTCTAATTACCTAACTCATTCAAATTTCTGGCGAACTCTCTGTTAGAATTGATAATATTCAAATGTACCTATTTCGATTTTTGATTTTTTTATGGTGTTTTTTTTGGGGGGGGGGGTATGCTATTTATTTATTCGTGGGATATTAAAAAAACAATAAGAAATGCCAGATTTTTAAACCATGTTTTTTTTCGAATTTTCAGTAAATTCCTACTCTTGGAAATGAGAAAAAAAATGATTTTTCACATCTCATTTTTTTTAAAACTCCCAAGTCACACATTCCTCATTAGTTGAAAATCTTATCAAATTTTTAAATTTTCACTCAAATTTTTTATTGAAAATCCATCTTTGAAAAAATTTGAAATACATTGAAATTGAACAGAATTTTGGATAGAAATGAGGTTTTAAAAGTTAGTTTTTCTGTAAGTATGATTATATTTGGCTACACTGCATTACACCAGATACTAATCTATATTCTTCTTTAAATTTTTTTTATGCCTTTTTTGAGTGCTAAAATTTCTTCTGACTTCTCTTTGGTCAAAATAAGAAAAAATCATGAAAAATTGTATTAAGTATGTTCATTGTTCGTTTGTACTTCTTTATACATTTTGCAGGGTACTAAACACTTATCCAATTCTTCTATAATTTCATAGATTTCACTCTTTCAACCATCTCCCTTCGCTAATTCCGAGTCAAAATTGAAATAAATCGCCCATTTTTTGAAATGTAGGTATTAAATAAGTCTTGAAAAAGTTCTTACTTGATTTTTAAAAAAAATGGTGCTGAAAATCGAAAAAGTATTTGTCCTAAAAAAAGTTTGGCAGTTTTTTGAATTTCTTGAATTTTTTTCTCATAATTTATCGCTTAAAATGAGAGTCTTTCACCCCCTAAAAAAAACTCCCCCAGACTTGGGGCTCTTGGTTTTTTTTTTGGTAATTACTGGGACCCTTCTGAACACATTCCCACAAAAAAATCGCCGTTATAAATTTTTTCCACTTTTTTTCCAAATGCCTGGACTAAAAGTGCAAGTGAAAATGCAATCTAAATGCAGTAATGCGTGTCATTCAGATTTTTTTTCCCAAAATTGAAGCACTTGATGTAAAAATAATTTTTTGGGAGGTGTAAATTGACTGAAGAGGGAGAAAGGGAGAATTTTTTCGAACTTGAAAAATATCTCGTCGAAAATTTTGCAGGAATATTGCATTTCATTAAAAAAAGTTGGAAATTTTGTTTTCTTAAATTAACTTTTACCCAATGTATTTTTTTTTTCAAATTCGTATCTATCTGTAAATTTTTCATTCTGATTCCAACATCTCTTGAAGTTTTTCATCCTAAGCCAATCTACGACTACGCCAATGAAATTTTCTCCACTTTAATTGTTTCTAAACAGAAACTATTTTAATTAAATTATAAGCTTTAAGAAAAAATTTGATGAGGCTTTGAAATCCAGTGAACGAAATTCCCTTTACTAATTTTTTTTCATGTTACATCCTTTGAGATTCTTCCAACCAAGTTATGGAGTCTGTCGACCTGATAAATTTTAATTTCCAGCTGAAAGAATTTTTTTGAAAATTTTTACCACAGTTGGAAAGACTGTAAAAAAATAGGTACCTAATTGATATCACATTTTTTTTACCAATTTTGAGGTTTAGTAGATAGATGGGAAGGAGAGAGATGGTAAAAATGAAATTAAATTGTATTTTTTTGATCTTGTTACAGTAATTTGAGAACTAGCTTTATCTTTGTCGTCCATCTTACCTTTGAAAAATTTTCATTTGTTTGTTGTATTGGCAGAAAATGGTCAAAATTTTTACCATACTTCAATCTACGAAAATTATGATCAAGTTTTTTGGACGATTGTACCTATCTATATTATTTTAAAATGTAAAACATATTTTTCGTTTTTTTTTTTGACGAATTATTTTAAATTCGAGCTCATTAATTCTTTTTGATGTTTTTTAGGGTACCTATATTTTTTTTTGTAAATTTCACCTCATTTTTGGTCCCGGAATATTTTATTATGATGATTATATTTTTTTGGAGCAAACCGCCCTTACCTAATTTTTATCTAGCAAGCTCGTAAATTTTCCCACATAATCAAAGCAAAATGTACTTTTGAAAATTTTTCCATCTCGTAATCAAACGTACGCGCTGGTAAATCAAAAACAAAATCTTCAAAGTAGCTGCAAATTCGTGATTTTTTTCCACCTCGGTCGAAATTTAAATTTAAATAATTTCGTTCACGCGATTACAAAACCGTACCTGCAAATGAGTTAGGAAGGTCTCCTCGTATACAAATTACGCGAGTTTTTCCACAAAGCTTTTGCCAGTCGTACAATGCACCGGTATAATTTATTTTAAAAAAAATATAATAACCGAGCGTACACCTGAAAGTCAAAAGGAGCAAAAAAATATAATAATCAACAAAGCGGCTCGCAACGCTAATTACTCGAGATGGAATTTTAATTTTTAATTTTTAATCACGTCGAGTAAAATTCGCACGACGCCGAGCTTTGTTCGTAGATTAACATTTCATCGAGCATTTCGAAGCTCGGGCAATTTATTAAAGGTGGAAATGAACTGAGATTATTAAATTTGTGAATTATTAAGTCGTACAAATTGAAACGTTAAAAGGTTTTTCGCTTTATAGGATCTGTATTTTAATACCGAAGCGCCTTATTATCATGAAAAAGATCGGTCCCGAGGTGAAAACGAAGTTGACGACGAAAGGCCTGTACCGTCCAAACCGATCAAGAAAAAGGAATGCTCGGAAGCTGCGTTGAAAAGCATGGGTAATCGATTATTGGATTGGTTCTCCGTTATCAAAGCGGAAAACAAAAGAAGACCCGAGTATAAAGGAAAAGGTTGGTAAACTTATCGGTTTTCTCATTTCCGTTTAATGATTGAAATGTTTTATTATTTTCTTTGTTCCAACGTAAAACGTTATTATAGTTTTTACCTACGTTGGTTTAATTTTAAATTCCGTCTTTTTTTCTTCTTTTTTTCCAACCAGATATTATTTCCTTTGGATGTAAACCCGAAGTTATTTGGATGTTCAAGCATTTAGATTTGGACGGTGATGGGCAACTGACTCTCCAAGAGTTATACGATTTAGAACACGATCAAAATGAACATTGTATTAAACCTTTTCTCGATATGTGCGATACTAACAGGTACCTAGGATGAATTAATGATGTACACTATTTTGGTATTGTGATTAACCAGAGTCGATAAACCGTAATCCTTTTTCGATCACCTTGTAGGGATATCTTCATTAGCCCGTATGAATGGTGCTATTGTTTCATGAAATCCGAGAGACCTTGCGCTGCTGTTAAGAAACGTATACCGCAACATATTATGAGTAAGTAGCGAATAATCTTAATTAATTTTTTCTTTATTTTCGATTCGAGTAAGCGTTAAATCTCTTTGTTGTCGTCCAGCTGGAGTATACGTACCTTCTTGCGATTCCGAAGGGTATTATGATTCGATGCAGTGCCACGCGGCTACCGGTATGTGCTGGTGTGTGAATAAACACGGAGTCGAATTTGCCAACTCGAGGACTCATGGAAAAGTTGATTGCGGTAGGTTGCTTAGTATGAGGCTGGAAATTGAAAGGCGATTTAAAAAATTTAAATATTTTCTCTGAAAATTGGATACTTCAAATTTTAGGATGGAGACTTATTTTTCTCAAGGGATTTGACATAGGCCAATGTACTAAAAAGAAAACAAAAATTTGTAAAAAGAAACAAATATTTTTTGAAAATCTAAAAATATCGGTCAATTTTAATTTTTAGGGTTTAATTTGGCTCCCTCCCCCAAGAATGATATCGGGAGAAAATCAGAGATCTCAAATAAGAAACTACTTGTTACATTTTTAAAAGTGGACTGCGTTAAAATTGAGGAAATGTGTATTGAAATCTTTTTTTTTTAGTAAAAATTTAGACTTCAAAAAAATGTTCTGCAAAAAAAAAGATTGTATCGAAAAATTCAGCAATGTTATTTTTCTATTTTTAAATTCCATAGATTTGACGATTTGAGTAGAGTTTGATGGATTAAGATGGATTTAGAAACATTTTATGGATAGATTAACCTGAATGGATTGGACTTGGTTTCAATGATTTTCAGATTTGAATAAATGGATTATTTTATTTTAAAATTGAAAAGTTTAACTGAACATGCACCAATTGATGGGCTCTTTAATTTTATAACCTGGGCAGAAAAAATTGACCGATTTTCATGAAAAGCCTCAAAAAAATTAAATCATATTCGAAAAAAAATAGAGAATAATCAGTAAATATTGTCAAAAGAAGAGGCCAGAAAAGCCATTTTCAAGAAAATAGAACAAAAAATGAATAATTTTTGTGCAATGAGAAACAAAGAAATAAAAGTTTTGATTTTTAATCAGAGAAGCCTCCTGACGAAGAAATAATTTTCAGAGAAAAACGAAGTCATTAGCGCACAGAGGAGGGCTCAGAGAATTCGAGTGCCTCCTCCCCCGTGAGCTCGAAAATGTAGTTTTTTTGTTGTAAAAATGTAAAAAAGTAAATTTTTTGCCCTTTAAACTGAATTTTTCAAAAAAATTTGGTATTTTGAAAATCAGTGATTTTGTATTGATTTTTCAGCCAAAAATCACTGATTTCTAAATCAATTCCCAGTTCATCAGAAAAAACATAATAATTTTGACCGAAAGATCAGTGAAAAATAACTGATTTGAAATTTTTTGGCTCTTCTCCTCCATTTTTTCCCAAATTCCCAAATCCTCTCCTAATTAATTTCTGGGCGAGCTTATGAACGAAATTATTTTCAAAAATAAATTGATCATTTTAGAAAAAAAATCTTGACAACGTTCAGATGAAACAAAAAAAAATACTCGAAGAAATCAAGTCATTTACCCCAAAAAATGAAATTATTTTCAAGGGAACTGCTCAAAAGTCAAACTAGAAATTCCAAGCCACTTTTAAGAGGAAAAACAGAAAGACTGTAGCATTCTTGGGTCAATAAAATGAAATCACACTATTTTCTGGGAAAATCTCCTCTCGGAAAAAATCAAGGGAAAAAAATTTAAACGGGGGAAATCTCAAGAATTTTTTTCCACAAAAAAATGAATGATTTTCAGGGAAAAAAAACTTTCTGGGGAACCCCGAATCAAAAATTGACAATTTCTGGAAGAAGAGCTACAAAAACAACGTTGGAAGAAAACTGAACTGAGGCTTGGAAATAAATTCGTCCAAAATAAGCGAAGGAAAGACAAGTTCCTTTCAAAAGAAGAAAGCAATCTTAATCATTTTGAGACAACTTCCTACAATTTTCTAAAAAAATCGATGATGTTGCTGTAAAACCAAAAATGGAAAAAATCTAGGAAAGCCCCGAATAAATAAAGATATTAATTAGAAAAAAATAACAAAACAAAGCCATTGGATGACTTGAAAACTTCTGCACTATTTTTCACCGTTGAAAATGATACGTTAGAAGTTCATAAGCAAAATTCGAAAGACAAAAGTTGAAATTATTGGGAGTTCAAAATTTTCAGTTTTCACTCTACTACCCCTTTCCCCGTTGAATTCATGATTGGAGATTTTTTTCCATTTTCCCTCCCCTTCGGATCGGGATTTTGGATTTAAAAAATTGCTTCCTGTATTCTCTCTCCTTCAGACTTTAATTTTTGTGATTCGTATAGTTGTTGGATTTTCAAAATTTCTCTTGTGCCTCTTCCTGAGCTCAACATTTGTGATTGAATTATTCTTTTCTCTGGATCTGAATTTTTCTAATTAAAATTTTTCACGTAACCTCTGCTAAAGTCAATTGGAGTATTTAATTGAAAACCATTTTCATGCATAGAAAATTAAAAAACAAAAAATTATTCTCAAAAAATGATATTTTTTGACGAAATTGAAAGACTCAAACGTTTCGAAAATAAAATAGCAAGGAAGTTGAATTGAAAATAAAAACAACTTTATCAATCATTAGCAATGGTTTGAAAATATTTGAAACAATTTTCAGAAAGAATAAAACATGAAAACTGATTTTTTCAGTAAAAAAAGAAAACAATTTCTTGTACTTACAGTTATTTTGGGTAATGGAGTATTTGTATTAAAAAAAACTTACGAAAGAAATTATTTTGAAAAAAATCATCAGTTAATCATTTGTCAACGTTCATAATTCATCTTTTGCATCATTTTTAGTTCTTTTTTCCTCCTTTCAATCAACAGATAACCATTTCTTTCCATTCTATTTGTAAAAATTCGAGCAAGGTATGAAAAAATTCAAGTTTTTCAGTTTACTGGGGGTTGCGTTGCCTTCGATCAGTATTATTTGCCTGATTGTTACATTTCTAGTTCTGATATTCTAATATTATAATTGAAGAAAAAAATTAAATAAGTTGATTTATTTTTTCGATGCTCACAATACTTATATTTGCTTTTTTCAATTTACTTACGACAGATTTATATTTCATCAAAGCCGGCGCTACGGAAAGAACTACCCAAGAAGCGGTAAAATTCGAACCCAAACCCAAGGACAATGACAATTTTGGGAATAAGAAAATTAATAACAATACCGACGACGACGACGATGACGATAGCGATGATGATGACGACTTCAATGGCAGCGGAGATCAACCATTAGAATTCTAAAGTAAGATTTTCCTAGTAGAATTGGTCATATTTTTTTTTTTGGGGGGGGGGGGCGAAGAGGGTGCTTTTACTGACCAATTTTCATATTTTTTTACAACTTGAATTTTTTTTACAATTTTGATCAAAATAACAATCATTTTTTTCTCTTTGATTTCAGAAATAAAGCTGCAAAACGTATTTATAATAAATGTATCGGTGTGATTTTTACTACTTATACGGATAACAGTTACGATATTCAATCATGTCTATCGCTTTAATAACCCATAGATCATAGCATTTTTTTTCTCTCTTTTATTTTGTTTAATACTATCATACCTTTTTGAAAAAATCTACATACCTAATCGTGTGCCATGTAATAGCATTTAAACACTCAATACTATTGGCGCTGTTAGTGCATTTTTTTTCGGGCTGTCGATCGTCTCTTTTTATGTATTTTCTCATAATACTCATTATTGGATTCAACTCTTTTTAAGTGTCGCGTGCCATATGGAAAAAAATTCTTCTCGTCTCAACGTATTATTATTTGTTAAGGTTTGAACAAAAATGAAATTTTTGAGTGTTTTTCTTCCTCGTCGTATAGGTGTAAAAGTATAGGATTTTGAGTGTTTTAATTTCGCTTGACTTTATTATTTTGAATGTTTTTTTCTTTTTCTTTTTTTTTTTTTAATTTGTATGTATTATTAAGTGTACGTCTTTTTAAATGTATATTATTATTTTATATGTTTTTGTTAACTCGTTTTTACAATAATTGTAAGGTTTTTTCTTTATTCTTTATGGTTAATTGATTATTGTTTGTTATACGTTTGATCATCGTAGAAAGGTATGGGTTATTTGGGATAGTTCATAAAACAGTTACGATTTTAATGGAAATGCTTGATTTTTATTCGGTAAGAGTCTCGTTTTCTTTATTATGGTGAGACGAATGATGGTAGATGGATGTTTACAAGACTGTAAAGGAATATTGTACGAATGGTATTTGAAAATTCGCGCCATAGTTGTTGATATTTTTTTGTGTGTTTTAATTTACCGCATTGAAACAGGAATACATTCCAGTATTTTAAGATTATTATTTTTTTGTTTCGAATTCTCCCGTCCATCTGTAAATGCTTTAAATTTATCGTTAGGTTTTTATTTGTATTTTATTACGCAAACGTGTTATATACTCGCACAATGTAATACTCGATAAATAAAATTATTTTTTAATTTTAGAAATATAAAGTCGGATGTCCGATACCGTGCAATAAGTACAAAGGTAGAGATGAGTACAGTCTGGCGCTTCCATTTGTGTTAGCAGTTTTATACAATGTGTTGCTTAAAGTGCGGTATTTTACTTTTATCGGGTGCAATGTAGTTGATAAAAAAAAATTGTTTTCTTAGTTTTTTAATAAATGCATTTAGTTATTTATCGGCTGTGTTGTTATTTTTTTAACGATAGTTTAAAATTTATGAAAATAATTCGCGTACAGGTGCAGAGTAAGAACTTAGGACCTCAATAAAAAAATTAAGAATGACAGCAAAATTTTATATTTCGAACATATGCGAGTCTGGATACGTAAAAATCATCCTTAGGGGTCAAAAATTGTTTTTTGAGTCAAAGTATCTCCTTGATTTTACCCCTTCTGAAAGTCCCAAAATCAATTTTTGACATTGGAAGATAACGAAGCTTTTCAAAATTCCAATCAACATTTTCTCCTCTTATAGATCCTGTTTTTAGCCACGTAATTTCTTCATTTTATGAAATTGTGACAAAAGTAAATTTAGGTTGGTCAAGATAGAAAATTCTTGTTTCATGGTGTCTCACTTCTTGCCCACTCTAAGATCACCTGTGTCTATTCTGTATTTTTTTCCTAGATGACTTTATTTGTCGTGAGATTTTAAATACTTAACCCTTTTTTTTTCAAGTTATAGAAATGATGGATTTTCTTGAGGAAAACTTGAAGCTTTAACATTCATAGGTTTCATTTGAGAAATAATAAATACTATCACCAAAATTGTCAGTTTCGAAAAACACAACAAATCAGAAAAATAATGAAAATCTTAATCGTGGACACGATTTAATCCGGTACGAATTTAAATCAATAAGCACATAAATGCGCGATGTACCTAATTATAAAAACAATCAAAAATGAAAACAGGATAGAATCATCATTCGAATCTAAACAAAAAATACATAATAATTATTGAAAACTTAAATTATCAAAAAATGACATCAATAAATGTTTCCTTCTAACATGATATTCTTTTCTTGTAATTCAATCACTGTATCTTGCAATCTAGCCAGGTGTTTTTTAATGTACGAATTAGAACTTTGTAATCGTTTTATTTCTTTACGATTGCGAGCTATTATTTCTTCTTTCTTTGCCAATTGGGCTCGTAACAGTAAACATTCTTTCTCTTTACTACCCAATTCGGCAGTTTTTCTCTTCAAACTTTCTTCTAAATTTTGAACTACTTTTGTGTGATTACGAATTAAATTGTTGAAAGCTTCTTTTGGTCCAATGACAAAGTTTATTATAGAAGGTGCCCCTGTCTGAGGTTGTACAGATGCTTTCTCAATGTCCTTTTTCTGCTGAAAAAACCCCAGCACAGAATTAAGTAAAAAAAAAATTACGATTACCAATATCTAATACTGATTTTCTTACAGGGTGAGTTGGTGGGTCAAGATTTGACGATTCATCGTCAGATATGTCATATACTGGAGGCTCGGTGGTGACTGGTTTTACAACGACTTTCTGTTACAAAAAAAGTACTAACGTGAAAAAAAAAGATAAATTAACGATTACCAGTATCTCATAATGATCGTCTTACTTCATTTTCACTCGAATTTTTTGGATGAGCTGGTAAATAGAGAAACGATGGAACAGCCGTAGGAATTTTTATTACATAAGGCACTGGGGTAATTTTCTCTATCTGAGATTGCGCAGGGTCTTTTTCAGTAACAGGCAGTGCGGTAATTTGCTCTACTTGAGGTGCAGGTTCTTTCTCAATAACTGATTGCTATTGAAAAAAACACAAATAGGAAAAAACGAAATAATTAAAATTATCGGTTTCTCATACTGATTTCTTACTTCACTTTCGTTTGACTTCTCTGGGTGAGCAGGTAAATTAGGTATTGACGGTACAGAAGCAGGGATATTTATTACACTTGGCTGAGCGGTAATTGGTTCCACCTGAGGTTGCAAAGATATCCTATTGAGTTTTCTTCTCTGCAGAAAAAAAAACCACATGCACATTAAAAAATAGTCAAGTGACGATTACCTCTAATAAAGATCATCTTACTGTACTCTCATTTGACTTCTTCAGGTGATCTGGTAGTTCGAAAATTGACGGTATAACACCAGGCTTAATCGTTTTTCTTAAATGACTGGTAAACGCGAAATCTTCATCTCGAAAATGTTTCGAACAAAGTCGATTAGTTTTCGTTGGTGACCATAGTTTATTTTTGTTTATTGGATCCATTCTCCTCATTGCAATTATCCATTTTTTCTTGAGCTTTTCATCACTGGGAAATCTACGAAGTTAAATTATACGTGATTTCCAATTCAAAATAGTATAAAACGTATCAATCAAGGTATACTTTACCGAAAAAAAGAGAGATCTTTATGAATGTAAGATCTTGAATTGCAGGTCACCGCTGAACAGGCCATCTTTGATCCTTCGGTCTATGAATCAGGTGAGAAATATTTCATTAAATGAAGTCTAAATTGATAAAAATAAATAATTAAAGAATTTAAATTAAAAAAAAAAAATTAACTAAAATAAACGAACATAAAACTCGAGGTTCGATTTTCCAATTTCCAAAGCTGCACGCTGCAGATAATTTGTATAGGTGGTTAGGTACAGGTACAGGTATGTGAAAATAAATTAGTAAACAAATCTTTTAAAGTCGAGGCATATCGCGACTCACTCCATTAATTAAAATTACCAATTTTCCGAACAAATCCTAAAATTTTCATTTATTATTGTTATCGTTTTTCCATTTTCCATGTTGTTTTTCTTATTATCAATTTTTATCATAAACTATCCAACGAGTTTTCACAGTCAATATTACTGGATAGATTGAAAATCAAAAAAACACAAAAAAATAGTTCCAATATTTTTGTTAGATTGCGCCAACTACATAAAAATCACCGACCTACTCAAATGCTAGCTTTTGATTGGCTGTTGAGTAAAATAAGCAGGTAAATTTAAACCAATCCGATACCATTTTCTGTGACGGACCATTCACGTGACAAAAAAAAACCGTATCGTCTTATGTCGTTTGCATGGCTGCAATTCTTCGCACTTTTCGCACTTTCGCAGAGCTTTGTTTCGTTGTAAGATCTAGACAATTCTTTTAATGTTCAGAATTGAACATGAACACTTTATTTCAAGTTTATTTGTGATGTGTTTTCTAAAAATTCATCCGTAGTATGAATTCGTTCAACATTTAACTTTCGATTTACCGCGTTTCATCTGTAAAATACATTAATGCAACGTAGATTGATGTCACCGTTGTGTTTCCAATAATTTTCTAATGCATGTAATAATGCAATCCCAGACACATCAGCTTAATTCGCCCATCATCCTGAAACTAGACGAACCCATAGCAGTCCCAGGTATGTAATTTCTGTTTCATTTAATTACTACACGAATTAAAATGTTGGCCACGGTTGGCCATTTTGGCAGCGTGATTCATCTCCAACTGTGGTGTGAGCAAACACAATTTTGTGTACGGATGGCATCATTTTAATACTGATGGCGTTATTGTGGATGCCGTTGAACTAATCACTTTCGCTGTTGCCGTAGGTTTACTCGAGTTGGCGCACAGAGAATATCAATCCGGTGACTATGAAAACAGCGAAAGACATTGTATGCATTTATGGAGGCAGGATCCAGGAAACACCGGAGTACTTCTTTTACTGAGCAGTATCCATTTTCAATGCCGAAGACTAGACAAGTATATTTTCGTAAAGAAGTATAATCTATCGATCTTTATGGAATATTATTAATACTGTGAAATTACAGATCAGCGCATTATAGCGCCTTAGCTATCAAAACCAACCCTTTACTGGCCGAAGCCTACAGTAATTTGGGAAACGTCTTTAAAGAAAGAGGCCAATTACCTGAAGCGTTGGAAAATTATAGACAAGCTGTGAGACTAAAGCCTGATTTTATCGATGGATATATTAATCTAGCATCCGCTCTCGTCGCAGCTGGTGATATGGAACAAGCGGTACAAGCTTACGTTACTGCGTTACAGTATAATCCAGTGAGTAGGAGTAATCGAGTGATCGAGTTCTCCAGTGTATCGTTCGTATTGCTTTATTCGAATTCATTTTTTTCATCCTTACAGGACCTATATTGCGTCCGAAGTGACTTGGGAAATTTATTGAAAGCGCTTGGCAGACTGGATGAAGCTAAGGTAATCCCAAGTTCTACTTCTGTGTTATGCAAATGTGTAATATATGAATTGAAATTCCAAAATCATTTTTACCAACTATTTCCTTGTGATGCATTTTTAGAAATTTTTACTATCGGCGGTATTTCAAATGGTGAATTCTGTTTCTATGATGCTTAATAATCTGTGTATTTGTGGTTTACGTATTCTCAGCGCTGAGATAACTTTTGGTGTATAAATAATCGAAATTTTTCGCTGCGAAACCACAAGTATATCATGGAATATTTTCAGTTCTGTTTTAATTTTTTTTCAACTTCTAATTTTTTTTTCTTTCACTTTTTTCTATCAATGTGTAGTATTTTTTGAACCCTTGGATTGCGTTTATTTGGATTCTGCCATTTATGTGGTTCTGTTGCGTAACTTTACGAAAATATTTAGCAATCCTGTATCAAAAAATACTAAAAACTGTGCAAGTTTATCAATCTCCGATCGTAAAATCTTCAACCTACGTGAATATTTTACGTAGTGATTAAACATATGGTCTTACGCAAATCAAAATTACCCTGTTGATATCCTCTCATGATCTATTTACTATGTAAACAAATTTCACGATGTTTTCAATGTTGATAAATTTGCACTTCTGCGCGGCGCGATTTTTTTTTTTTGCTTGCATGCGAATTAAGTTCTTCTAAAGAGTGGATTTTTTCTGCTTTTTTGAAGGACATTGCGCGAATATTTGTTATAATGCTTCGTGACGAGTGATTTTTAATGGGTACGGGTGTATTTGTCATTCGTCAAGGAGCAGATCTGTGTGGCGCGTTATCGCATAGAAACAGCATTCTCTTCGAGTCAAATTACCGCCATTGTTTTGATCAAATCACGGTTATGGTTGGAGATGATTTTGGAAAATTTTCAATACGAAAGGTGTGTTTTTAACGTAAATATCGCAGTGGATCGAATTCGCAGTGGGTTTTCGAAAGTTGCCAAAATGGTAGTTAGGAAGATGTGTTGAGAAACCGATCATGCTCCAGAATAGTTAGTTGGGGTCTTTTTTGATGGTTGAGTGAGTGAGTGAGGGGAGGGAGGTTGAAGCAGTTTCGACGTTGTAAAAGCAGTTAGAAATTTCATCAAGTTGAATTAATCCTTAGAATTTCAAACGGTTCTTGAGTACTTACTCGATGAAATTTTTTTTAAAAAGGTTGGATTTCTCTCTCAGTTTGACTCTGCTCATTTTTTAATTACAATAGAATTTTCATTTAAGCAGTTGATCCTTCATTTGAATAATCTGTTTCGAACAATTTATAAAATTATGATCATAATTAGAGAAATTTTAAAATTTCCTCTGTTGGCTGTAGCTAATTTTCAAGCACACGAGTCTTGAAATATGAAAATTTCAATTGATTTGTCTTTTTAAATTTTTTTCATGGAGTTGAGAGCTGATGACGTACACAAAAGTGGCTGGTTTCGCGAACAATAACAGTACGTTTGTTCTCTCACATTTCATCTTGTTTGAATTTGGACTTCGTTGACTAGTTTCGTTTTCGAAGTCATTTTTCGAATTATTTGTGAATTTTTTCCTCACGGTTTTCATTTTTAAACTCAAAGACCAACTGCTCGGCTTTTTTCCTTTTGCATTCCCATCTAAATACGTAACTCTCTATGTAATCTGAATATTTTTGAAGCATTTAAAGTCAATTTCGTAAATTTTTTGAAAACTTATTCTTTCCATTCATCCTTGACGTTTGAAATTTTTTTCTTAAATTTTGAACTACGTATTTGAAAAATATGTTCAATTTGAAACTTGTTGAACGAAGGGAAGAAAGCTGAAATTGAAAAAAATTCAAAGAATTATCGTCATTTAACTTTGTAAAGATTTTAAAAACTTATTCTTGTCCATTTTATACTGCAAAATTGATTTATTTTCATTTTCAAATGATTTTTTTCTGATCCCGAGGGAAGAAAAAATCGAAATTTCGGCATTTTTGAAATCATTGGGTGAATATTTTTGAAAATCTATCCTACCAACTGCGATTCTACCCCCTTGAAAAATCAATTTGGTGGTAGTAATTTAATGGTGAAAAAATACCCAAAATTCTAGCTCACTTATTTTATCCGTAATTAAATTCACTGAAGGGGGTCATTCTTTCTAGCAATTTTATGTCCGATCATCGTGTACGTTCAATCTATAATTATACTCTTTTTCAAAGGTACGTATCAGTTTATGCCATGATACATAAGTACGATTATTTTTCGAGTTAAATCACGCCATATGAAATAAAATTCCAACTATTGAATCGAATTCACGTATGTACTTGAAAAGGCAGTTAACTCGAGAAAATCTATCGTACGTAATTGATAACAGAAACGATGGGAATATGCAACGAAATTATTTGATAATACGCGATAAATGTCGATTATAATACGAACAAATTTTAATTTTTTTTGATATTTTCTTAGTATAGTGTGTAATGTACATCTAGTTGTACCTAGTGTACCTCGTGAAGAAAATCGACGAGACGATTCCTGGGCTGAGGTGTACCTGTACCGGTTACAGATCGAGACACGCAGGTAAAATATACAACATCTTTCCAGTCTTAGGTACAAAGTAATTCGTTACTCTGAGGAAATTTTCGTATCGTCGAATCTGTTATCGTATCGTGTCGCGTTTTTTTCACCATTTTCATTTCCCTTTTTCCTGGTACGCCTACGCGTTTGCCTTTTCTACGGAATCATCCTGCTGCGTACGTATTTCTGACCTTCCTTTGATATCCTTTCGTCTATCTGTGAGTTTCGCGGTTTTCATTACTTATTCTTTTTCTATTGCATGTTTACTTTTCTTTTTTTTTGACAAGCGATTAATACAACAATTGCGCCTCGTTTTTTTATTATTACGTCAGAAAAAATGTGTTAGTTGTAGTTTTATATTTCGTATGGTGTTTAAATGATTAGAAATCGATTTCCTCGTAGTTGATTGGTTTTCGATATGGATTAAGATGGATGGAATTGGTAATTTTCAATGTTTGAAAATCGAGTCGATTTTAAAATTTTTTAGGAATGGATTGGGTTTTTTCATTAAATTGATCGAATTTTGGATTTTTGCATCGAGCAGTTTTTAATTTTTTTTTTTTTTTCGGAGATGGAGGGATCTTAACTGATTGAAAATTAATTAATATTTGGAAAAATGGGCCAAAAAAAATTGTCTTGGATTTTTATTGGATATAATCCAGAAACCAGTGAGAAAGAAAGAGATTTTTAAAAGTTTTGACCAAGTGGATCCAGCTTTTATATTTTCTATTATCGGATTGGTTTTCTTGATTTTCGGTATTGAAGGTGATGAAAAAAGGAGGGGGAATCAGTTTTTCTTGGCCATTTTATAAAAACATTATTTCTGTCTTTTTCGACTTCGAAAATTATCAATCGTTATTTTCGATCCGATCAGATTTCGATATTGAGTTGAAAAAATAGATTTTTGAACCGCGGAAAGGTATTGGATCTTGATTTCAAATTGAAAATCGGTTTTTGAGGCGGAAAGAATTATTCTTGAAATCGAAAGAGAGATCGGATCTCGATTTCGAATTAAAAAATGAATTCATTGAAATCTGATTTCTGATTGAAAATCGAGTCTCATTATCGAACTGAAAATCGTTCCTCAATTTTGAATTAGAAATAGGGTTTCAATTATGATTTGAAAATCGATTTTCGTTTTTTGATTGAGTCGTTTATTGATTTCTAGTTACAAATCTGTTTTCGATTTCGAATTGAAAACCGATTCTTGATTTTGAATTTGAATCATGGATCGGTTCTCGATTTCAAATTGAAGATCAATTCTTGATTTCAAATTATAGTTCGATACTGTATTTCGATTTGAAAATCGTTCCTCAATTTTGATCTGAAAATCGATTTTCGTTTCTCTATCTGAAAGTCCTTTATCGATTTCTGGTTAGAAATTGGTTTTCAATTTCAAATTGAAAATCGATTTTCGTTTCTCTATCTGAAAGTCCTTTATCGATTTCTGGTTAGAAATTGGTTTTCAATTTCAAATTGAAAATCGATTCTCGATTTCAAGTTGAAAATCGATTTTTGGTTTTCTATTTGAAAATCGTTTATCGATTTCTAGTTAGAAATTGGAAAACCGGCTCGATCGATTCCAGATTTCGATTTGGAAATTTTGATATCGAAATGGAAATCATATGTCGAATTGATGAATCAATTCCACTTTTGATTTCAAGCTAAAGCTCCAAGGTCTGGAATCTTATATTCTCTGAATTTCAGCTAGATACATCATTTATGTAGTAATGGAAATGTCGGAATTTCCATCGATTAATTTGACTTTCCATCATGATTTCGGAATCGATTCTCTTGAATCTTTACAATTAATCGTTACGTTTTAGATTTTTCAATCAATTTTTTAGATCAATTTCTCTTAATCGGTTATTTTGAATTTCGATCATCATAATCGATTGTGAAAAATTTGAAAATTTTTTAGGTTTGAAATGGATTGATAAAAATTTCAAATTTGGTATAATATTCCGGTTTTTTTGGACTTTTTCGGTGCCTAAGATTGAGTTTGACTTTCGAAACAGATTATAAATCGATTTTCAATGATGATCAATTTCGATTTTTTTAAAAGTATTTTCATCTATAGAAAGGAATGATTGTAATGATTTGAAATCTATCGAAAATCTTTAGGGATTGTTCTGAAATTGAAATTTTTCATTAATTTTTGGTAATCGATCAATAACGATTTCATGAACTAATTTAAATTATCGATTTTGTCATTGATACTTTGAAATTTTCAGAATTCTTGGAAATGTAAATTTCGAACCGAAGTCATCTAATTTGATTTTTGATATCGATTAATTTCGATTATTGGAATATTTGATAGGTAAATAGAAATAGAAAATATGGCTACCAAGTTGAACAGAAAATTCCCCAATTCCATATTTTCCACCTAATCAAATCTTACCGCTAGGAAATCGATTTCCAAGAAATTCCAGCCAATCGGGGGGGATTAAATTGGCTGCATAATTTACTGTCGATATAACTCAAGCGATAATTCCTTCAAATATCCATCATCTTCGATTTCATCTGGCATTTGTTTCGCGATAATCAGCGTAAATTAAAGAACAGAATAATTTCCAAGCTCATCGAAAAAGAGCAAACCAATACCATCCTTTTATTCTCATCGATTCGATCGAACTTATTCAAATTAGTATTCGTTTCTGTCCTAATTCTTGTTTATTTTCCATCTCTTATTTTTCATTCAATGGCAAAAAATAATTAATGAAAAGCCGGCATACATAAAGTAAACTCTCTCGGTAAACGGAAACAGAAATCACATCGCGAACATTTGCCAACACCGGCTTCGTTTGTACGTTAGCTGTGGCGGAATTTCGAATATTTTTCATACCTTTTTTCCCTGCTTCATTTTATTGGTTTTTGTACGCTGCTGGAAGCTTTTGAATTAAAATTACTTTACTGCGTTGGGAAAAAAGGTAATCGACAAAGTTTATTTTTACCGAAGTTGATTTTAAAGTTAATGGGAATTTGTGCTGTGTAACTTTTTACGTTTTTGCCATTTTACGAGTACATCGGATCGATATTTTTGCCGGAGCGAATTTTAATCGCGTATAATTTACGATGAAAAAAAAATCGCTTTGAAGTTGGGTTATATCGAAATATTTTTAAAGGTTATTTATATTATAAAGTGTGTATTATGTGCGTATTTTTTTTTTAAATTGCATTTTCCCCTCGAAACTTTTTTTTTTTCAACGATTTAATTTACATGTTTATTAATCCAATTATCTCTTGAGATAGTTTTTTGATAGAAAAAGCTATCTATATATTTTATTAATATGTGTAATTTATTACTGTTTTAGGTTGCGCGCGATATATCAACACCTTTTATTATATGAGTGGTGTAGAGAAAAAATTAGATTTTTTTCAAAATAATACGTAGGGCTCAGTAGAATAATTTTTTTTAAAACTTGAAAAAAAATCCATAATTTTTGGGATACCAAAAATTGATTTATGGTGCGCGTAGGTTATTTTTATCGCTTTTATTTTTAGTTTTTAAATTTTAAGAAAATGGTTTGTACATTATTCGAGTATTTACAATTGATATGTCGTATGATTCGATTGACTGGGTTAAGGTGTCCACACACCGATGCGAAATTCAACTCCAACAAATTTTTACCAAAAAATTATTTTCAGTTGGAGATTTTTTTGGGAGGTTTTTGGTGGGAGAATTGGAAAAATTTGAGGGGAATCGAATACGTAAAATTATGGTACTCGAATTATGTTCGACTATTTACACACTGGCGCGATACTTTTAGTAAATAGAACCCCTTGAAATGGCGCGAATTTATAAAATTCGAGAATAGGTGATCCAAACTAATTACGTTTGTGGGTGATCTCGTTTCAGGCTTGTTACCTGAAAGCCATCGAAACGAGACCAGATTTTGCCGTGGCTTGGAGCAATCTCGGTTGTGTTTTCAACGCACAAGGGGAGATATGGCTCGCCATTCACCACTTCGAAAAGGCAGTCGCCTTGGATCCGAATTTTTTGGACGCCTACATTAATCTCGGAAACGTGCTCAAGGAATCCAGAATTTTTGACAGGTAGATGAAAGTTTTTTTCATTTTTGATATCGAATTTTTCGCGTGATACGTTTATTCGGGCAATTGTTAATGGTTAAGTGAACCAGGAATGGGTGTCGAAAACCCCTACATTATTATAATGTGTCGAATTTGATTTTCGTTGTCGAATTCCAGCGTTTCTACATTTTGAGACAAAATGTTCGTTTGAACATTTGTCGGATACCTTAACTCATAACTGGTTTAAAATACATATATTCCCTACTGGAGGCGTCTGTCTTACCTGGAAATTACACAAATTGGATTTTTCTCATTAAAAAATACGTAAAATGGGGTGAAAATTGAGAACCAGATTTCCAGCTTCTCGGGCAAATTGTTGGGTCTCTAATTTAAGTAAGAATTGAGATTTTTCACAAAAAAAAAATGGCGATTTTTTGAAAAACACTATACTAAGTACGTTTTCATGATGAAATTTTTCAATACCTATTTTTTTAAAACTTGGAATATTACCAAGTTTTTCTGAAATATGATCAATTTTGGAAATTTATAAGCTGTCTTTGAAAAATATGGTAAATTTCTTGATAGGTACTTAATAGGTATCAATTTTTTTTTTCAAAATTTTTCCGAGATCAAAAAATCAATTAAGTAAATAATATTGATGCTTATCAATAGGCACTGTCCTGTGAAAACCAATCCTCCAAATTTAATTCTAATAAAAAAATATTTACTCAGCTGAAGTGAATTTTTCGATACCTTTTTGACCTCGAAGGTCATTCAACAAAATACATATCAAATTGGATCACATAATTCTGTATTCCCTATTTTATCTCATTAAATACATAATACATACATTCAGATTGCTTTTTTGCAAACATTTAAATTACGTTTTTCTAAATTATAACACAGCAGTACAATATTACTACCTATTGATATTTCAGAAATTCTCGTCCTATAATTATTTCATCAACGTGAGCTATACTAAAGAGAATATTAATTTTATTATGTTCAAATCTAAAAACATGACGCGAATTGAGTATGGTCCCTTGGGAGTCAGTTATCGTGTAATGATTGAAAGTGTACAGGTAACTGTGCACTAGTATACCTGATCAATCATGTACATAAATAAATTGCACCAACGATTTTATATTAATAATGATTTATTAATAAAATCGGGTACAAATCGCTACACTTGGTTGATGATCGGTAAAGATTATTAATAATTACGCGACGCACGAGTCGAATTAACACCAATAGACACATACAGATCACTCCGGAGGTAATCCGTATGGTAATCCACTCTAGATAGCTAGAGGGCCGCTATGAGCAACTTAGGTGGGATACTACCAGCTCCGCGACTCCAAGAATACTGAAGCTGGTATGCTTCTCTGCTGGCAACATTCGCACCGGCGGAGATCCCCTCTCTGCCGGCTACATTTGCGCCAGTGGAGAGGTTTCAAGGGTAACTCTAGGTTACCGGATCTATTTTTAACTCGTTACTGCCAGGCGCATTAATGTACAGTACTCGACCATGAGACGGCCACCCACGTAGGTAGAGACACGTGCGGGCCATGGTCACTATAACACATACCCCCTCAGTCTTTAGGAGGGAATCCGGTGAGATCCACCACACCAAAGGCTCGAGGAAAGCATGAGTATAAAAACAAGGATACGCCAGTGACCCCTGCCCCACATTGGGCGCCAGATGTAATGATTGAAAGTGTACAGGTAACTGTGCACTAGTATACCCGATCAATCATGTACATAAATAACTTGCACCAACGATTGCATATTAATAATGATTTATTAATAAAATCGGGTACAAATCCCTGGAATAATTTTTAGGGACCGTTTCTCCGGCGAGAAATGTCTCCGCAAGACTTCCCTCGCCGATTTTACGGCATTCTTTTCCTCTGTGGGAACAATATAGGAAGATATAGATTATTTAAAACAAAAAAGTAAATAAACAAAAAACTCACTTTAAAATTAGCAACTCCACTATCACTTCCTGGAATTTTTTCTGGCCGGATCCTCCTACTGGAATAATTTTTAGGACCGTTTCTCCGGCGAGAAATGTCTCCACAAGACTTCCCTCGCCGATTTTACGGCATTCTTTTCCTCTGTGGGAACAATATAGGAAGATATAGATTATTTAAAACAAAAAAGTAAATAAACAAAAAACTCACTTTAAAATTAGCAACTCCACTATCACTTCCTGGAATTTTTTCTGGCCGGATCCTCCTACTGGAATAATTTTTAGGACCGTTTCTCCGGCGAGAAATGTCTCCGCAAGAATTCCCTCGCCGATTTTACAGCATTCTTTTCCTCTGTGGGAACAATATAGGAAGATATAGATTATTTAAAACAAAAAAGTAAATATCCAAAAAACTCACTTTAAAATTAGCAACTCCAGTATCACTTCCTGGAATTTTTTCTGGCTGGATCCTCCTACTGGAATAATTTTTAGGACCGTTTCTCCGGCGAGAAATGTCTCCGCAAGACTTCCCTCGCCGATTTTACGGCATTCTTTTCCTCTGTGGGAACAATATAGGAAGATATAGATTATTTAAAAATATTTTAAAATAAATTATAAAATATCATTTAAGTCTTACACTGAAGAAAGACCGGCCTCGAATGTTTGGATTTCTGTTTGTCCACAAACACTTGGAATCTTTTCCTTTGCGAGATATGTTTCAATGCCTGGTTGCTCTGTAAAATAAATTTCGTATACACTCTTAATTTGAATCAGTCAAAGCCAAAATTGTCAAAATTGACTGATGAAATGGAGAAAATCAAATCCAGTTAATCAGCGTCATAGACCTGCATCTGATGATTACGTGTGTGTGTATTCAGCTTGGCTTCCATTGTATTAAACCGAGCCAGTTTCGCGTGTATCGGTGTATGGTGCTTTTTTTTTTCAGTTATAAACTATGCTTTGTTTTAGGTCATCGCGTTCTAGTAGGTCAGGTCATCTAGAGTTTTTCCTTTTTTTTTTCACCCCGATCCCAAAACTTGAAACATTCGAGTTGAAAATGAGTAAGAAATGATTTTTGAGATTTCATAAATTCACCTAGAATCGAAAATTATTATGTACGAAATATGTGGCATAGTGGGCCTGATGAGAAATCCAACGGTTCAAAAATTCAGTTCTTAAGTTCCAATTGGAAAAACATCCAAAAATTTGGGTTATGGGGTAAAAAATGACCTTGATTTCGATTTTTTCAGCCATTTTTAAGTAGATCTCAGAAATAAGGCTCCTAAAGGGGAGGTCAAAATCCAACATTTTTTAAAATTTTGAAAAAATTCCCCAAAAAATCAATATGGGTGTTGAAATATGGATGATCGCTCATGCTGATTTCAAATCTTCTAACCATTTTTGAATAGGACCCAAATTGGGCCCACAAGGGGGGGGGCAAAATCCAAAATTTTCTAACATTTTGAAATGGATTTTGAAATATAGGTTTTCGAATATGCTGGTTCCAAAATTTTCAACCGTTTTTGTGTAGGACCCAAATTAAGTCCAGAAAGGGGGATTAAAATATAAAATTTTTCAATATTTCAAGCCGGATGTTGAAATTTTGGAAAATTTTTAATCTTGATTTGTTGGGAAATTTTAAATCTTGATTTTTTGGGAAATTTTTTCAAAATTTTGTAAAATTTTGGATTTTGATTTCTCTTTTAGGGGTCTAATTTTGGAGTCTACTCGAAAATGGTTGAAAGAATCGAAATCATCGTCAATTTTTACCGTTATTTTCATTTCAATTGGAACTTATAAACTTGATTTTTGAAACGCTATCCCGATCGACGCACAGTGGCAAAATATTTGTCAAAATGGCAATTGTCAATGAGTGAACTTTTGGCAAAATGATGGCAATTATGTGGCAAAATCTCAACCAATCAGAGAGCTGTATTCATTTTGTCAATATGACAAAATATTAGCAATATTTTTGCCAACATTTTGCTTTTTGGCAAAATGGTGGCAATTCTGTGGCAAAATTTTTATCCAATCAAAACGCTTTATTTATTTTGCCGAAATGACAAAATGTTGGCAAATTTATGGCAAAACTTTCAGCCAATCACATCAGGGTATTAATTTTGTCACTTTGACAAAACAATGGCAATATTTTTGTCAACATTTTGCTTTTTGGCAAAATGATGGCAATTTTGTGACAAAAGTTTTACCGGCAATATTTTAGTCATCACTGTTATCAGAAATGACAAGAAACATAGGTGAGCGTTAAAAAATATTATATTCAAAATAAAACAAAAAATAAATTATTTATGAGGATGTTCCACAATCTTCCAACAACACTGTTGGTAGTGTAGACTGTTCAGTGCTTAATTCACCAATAAAATCCTTGAGCTGGGTATCATCCAACACTATTATAGGAGTGTTGTATGATATCACAGTATTTGAGGAACTTGCATCAATACTTTTTTCTGGATCGTCGTTTTTTACTGGATCTTTCTTTTTTTCTGACCCTCCATTTTTTTTATTGGTACTCCGGTTGTTGGCCTTGGCACTCCTACTCCTCAGCCATCGCTGGGTGATTTCCCTTATTTTTCTATCCTTTTCAAAATTCTCCCAGCCTTTACATTGGATTTCGGGGCCAATAGTGGACCATTCAGAGCAACTTTTTGAAAATGAACACATTGATATTAATTATATGATTAGTAATAAAATAAAATGAAAAGTTTGAAACGCTATAATTCTCATCTGGCCAACTGTGCGGAGTGAGATTGATTTTTTCAAGCAGACTTTGACTCTGACCATCGACTGCGGCCACACGGTTGGCTCAAAAAATCTGAAATTCTTTCTATGGCTTTTTTTTGAAAGTGTAATATTTACGTACAGTAGTACGGTTGATATGCGAACATGCAGTGCATACAAGTCACTGACGTGGAGGATTCGAAATCCATTGAAATTCCCTCCAAAGATGACCGAATCCCTGCACATCACCCTTGATCCCATCGAATCTCAGAATTTCACCCCATCAACCGCCATCTCGCGACCTCCAAATTCTCCACAATCGATTTGGAAAATGTTTCAGTCTCTCTGGAGCCTTTACGGCGAATTCCATCGTAATTCTCCATCTACCCAGCCGCCCATCGACTCCGCTCCGCTGAACCGAGCGCCGACGAACTCGAGCACCTGAAAAATTTGTTAGGTGCTTGCCTTTTTCCGATCCTTTTTCTCGTATTGTACTCGTCGAGAGCCAAGAAAAGGCGGGCCGGAACACCACCGACGACGTTGTTGTTTTATTAGGAGGCCACCTCGTGTACGGGGTACGCATGCGCGCACGTTGCGACCCGGCATATTCCGGTCGCGGCGCGCGAGCCTCCCCTCGAAAATTTGTATCACCTCGCCGGTTAGTCGTCTTCTCGTGTAGCCAAACTTGTCTTTTTTCGGCGCGTCTGTAGTCGTTAAATCGTATTTATCGCGGTAGCTTTACGTCGATGCTTCGTAATTCGGTCAAAAAACTCGCTTCAATTCGTACCGCATAGTTGTGTTTTTTTTTACCTCAGTTTACCAATTTTTACATTGCTTTTTTTTATACTAGAATTTTTTTCCAAGAGATACATCTTCAGTGAGAAATTTTTTCGAAGATTTTTTTTTTACACGAAATTTTTACATAGATGATTCGTTTTCTGCCTCGAGATTTAAATTCAGTATCACAGAAACACGTTCTAAGTGATTTTTTTCCAATCCCTTAAGAATTGCCAAAATTTCTCCGAAAGAATGATCGCGAACTCGACGACGCCGATGGTATTCCCAAATTGAGTATATTTTTATTTTGAATCAATGGACTCGCTATCGTCATAGCAACGGTAGCTGCTTCTATATTAATATTTTCGTTTTGTCGACATTGTTGTGTATACGTATACACGTTTATTTGACGACGGTGCGGTATTCGCGTTTTATTTAAGCTGCCTGTTGCTTTCACTCTATAACTCTGACGTGCTTTTTATCCCATATAATATACTCGCTCGTCTCTAAAGTACCTCGGATACCTATACATTTCGCTCGAAAATTAGCTCCTTTTGTGTATTTTTACGCGGTCAATATAACGAAACCAGGCTCGTATTAGGAGCTCGAAATGACGATACTGGCGAGAACTTTAGACGTGGTTTCATCGACTCGACCGTACACCGAAGTATCAGTCAGCTGCGAATTTCACCTGTGACAGGATCTTTTGATCTGGATTAATGAAGACCGGTTGATCGTATCGATGGACGAAGACCCTGTCGATGATTTGATCGACCAAATGTTCTCTGATCGGATCGAGGTGTACTGAAGTGTGCGCGGGGCGGGGTGCGATGACTTTGGGTGTTTTACGTACCATTATACTAACGTATTGGTATTATTGCTGTATTGGTGCGGATATTAGAGGGTGCTGTTGCGGTGTCTTCGTGGTATTCGATAAGATTCGCAGAAAGATGGATTACCAGTGTATTATCGTGTATACAGTGATTACAATTTTACCACCGAGATACGAATATGACGATCGTACCAATCGGAGTAGTTGTTTTGGATGTATCAAGCGGACTATTAAAAGGTATGTGGATGAGATGTGGTGTTGATTTCGGTGCGTTTTTGACTCGGTTTGATGAAGGAAGGATCTGTTGTTGGAATATCACATCTTTGGTAATCCACGACGAGATCGAAACCTTTCGGAAGTATTTTGAAATGCCTCTGACGTCGATAATTTGTTGATATGAGGTTGAATTCATTCCATATTTTCAAACGTAACATATCAAATATTTTTCATTTTTCAATTTAATTTGAAGAATAATCAATAATGCAAAACTTTTAAATCCTAATTGAAAATACCTACATCTAAAAAACTTTCAAATTCTAGTCGTTTGACTACTCTGCATGTACGTATTTTTAGAATTCATTTCTTTGACAGTTTGTCTCTATGATGTCATCGTAGGAATTTTAGTGGGGAAGGAGGTCTATTCAAATTTTTTGGATTGATAATTATGCAGTAGGAAAACCCTCCAATTTTAAATATTGGAAACATAAGGAGAAAATATAAATTGTGTAGCGTACATTTTCCTGCCTGGAAAGTTGAATTAGTAACTTACTCATTTTTCACCGACGGATGACTTGCAGGGTGTCTTAACAGGTCCTGTTGGTCCTGTTTTGGGCCGAGAGGTCCTGTCGGTCCTGTTTTGATCCTGTTTTGAAGCTTTTTCAGTGGAAAGTCCTGTTTTGTAGCAATTTTGAGATCCCACCCGCCAAGATACTGGGTGTCTGAAGAATTTTCAACTTTTGAATGTTTTTTTTCTTCAAAAATTTTATTTTTAAACTTACCTGTAGTACCTATGAAAATTCTTTGAAAAATGATCCTAAAATAATTTATTAAGGAACTCCGTAACGCTTTTGATTGCAATTTTCAGAAATGTTTCGTTTTTTTTTTTTTTTTTTTTTGAAAGTCAAAAACACAAAAAAAGCACAAATTTCACCTAACAAAATTTTCAGATTCTGGGTACCCTTTTTTCAAAAATTTTCACCCTCGCTTCGCTTGGGTTCAATGAATTTACGTATTTTTTCAATAGCAGGAGCAAAGTGCTACTTTTCCTCTCTCTCGTAAACGCTTTTCTTCCGCAATAAGAAAAAATATCGTTCAGAACTAAAAGAAAAAACAATTTTTGACTCGTGAAAATCCGCTTTTCTTCCCTCGTTGTGAAATGAACTACCTACCTATATTTCCTTTCCGAAATTACAATAAACTTTTTTCTTCCATTTCTACCAATTGAATATTTTGAAACTAGAAAAATTTGTTCCTCTAAACTGAGTTTTATATAATTCATACAATCATTGAAGAAAAATCATGAGTTAATTTTTCAAATATTGTTTTAATTTTTTTTGAGGGGGGGGGGGGGGGGTTAAAATTTAGTAGTAAAACCGATTTTTAAAAAGTCCTGTTGAAGGTCCTGTTTTGGGGTTTTTAAGGTTTGTTAGACACCCTGAATTGAGGAGTCTAATTTGTGGCTAAAAAAGTTGAAAAAAAACCTTTGAAATCCACAGACTCCGCGTTTGAAAAATTTTCAACTCGACCCCAATTTCTTCAACCAACCTGATAATTTTACTCTCAAAAGAGCTCCTGCCCCCTTGCGATGTTATTTTATTAGATAATTGGCAATATTTTTGAAGAATTTCCGAAATGAAAAAAATATGAAAGAAAGAATTGAACTAAGAACCCTCGAAGTAAAATTTTCACCCCAAAATGAACCTAAAATATAAGTATACAACATAGGAAAATCACATATCCCAAATTTCATGAATTTTGATGAATTTTTGAAATTTCAAAATTACCTCGTTTTATTTAATCAACGAAAAACGTTGAAATTTGATATACCTACACCCTATTTTCGGTTCGCCGATTGATTGGAATCGACTTCAGAATGTTTTGGAGCTTCCGGAAAATTTTGAAATTTTTCAGCATTGGAGAAAAACCCATAAAAATGGTTCATTTGAACTTTCGCACATAATTAATCGCAGATTACAGTTCAAATTTACATTTGGGCAGGAAATTTTGCTGGGAAAAATTTAAAAATCGCCAACATCGCACGTATTGAGGTAAAGAGTTGAAAGTAGGCAGATGACCTATTTTTGACTTTTTAATGTGGACAATTTGAGATCACAGATGCTGAAATTCATATGGACTATTTTTATGGGTTTTTATCCAGCACTGGAAAGTATAAAATTTTCTGGAGACGTTGAAACCTTTTGAAGCTGTTTCCAAATCGATTTGGAATGTTGAAAATAAGGTATCTACCATCTTTCAGATTTTACCTCGATGCATACGCGTTGGTATATTTTTAAATTTCTGCTGGAGAAAAATTTTTGTCAAAAAATGTGAATTTCAAAGGTTATCTACCAATTTCACCCGAATTTGTATTCGTAATTTTTAATATTTCCGCTAGTCAGCTCGACGAAAGAAAATAATTTATCATCGACTGCTTTTCTCGGCCATTTTTTCAAACCAGTGTGTAGAATAAGACAGGTCGAGTTAATTTAATGATGGAAAACAGTTGCTTCAATTCAAATCGATTTTTTTAAGTAATACAATTTTCATGAACTTTAGGCCGAAAATATTGATAGTCGAGATTGGTGTCAAATTACAGGATTTTTTACGCTGAATCCGAATATTGGTAGGTCTACCGGCCCATAAGTGCTGCCTCCCCCCCCCAAAAAAAAAAAACCACGAAAATTTTCATTTTTCAAATTCACTTGACACCATTTCGTAATCGCCTCGCCTCTGACCCCGAATAACGCAATTTTCAGACACTGTTTTCCATCATTAAATTAACTCGACCTGTCTTATTCTACACACTGGTTTGAAAAAATGGCCGAGAAAAGCAGTCGATGATAAATTATTTTCTTTCGTCGAGCTGACTGGTGTATTCATCGGTTCGTGTATTTCATTATCATTTTTAGGAGGTAATTTTTTTCGCGGATACAGGGATAAAGCAGGGCAACATTTTGACTTTGACCGACATTCTTACATAAAGGGAAATATTTACCACCCGTTTGTAATGTATTTTTGACGTGAGGCCACGATTTTCTTTATGTTCTCATACGTGTATGGGGTTTTTCGCCTTTTTTTTTTTTTTGGAGCTGGTTCGTATTCTAAGTATGTTGAAAAAACTTATACGATAAGTTGAGAAATCCGGATAAAGGCGCCTAAAATCGAATTTACCTACTTGGAAGTTACCTATTTATTCGATTCGCCTGCCAAGTTTTATCTCTTCAGGAACGTGTGCAGAGAGTTTCGAAAACCACACGAACACGCATCGTACGGTATCATCAAAAGATAAAGTAAAAGCGTTTCTGGCATTAGGGTATTCGCGTTGAAAAGGGCCAGGTAAAGGGTAGGGGGGCTGTTTGGTAATTCGATCACACGGACTGTGGATCGTCGTCGAGAAACTTGAACAAAGTGCTAGGCGAATCTCTTTCATCATTTTGAAATTCGACGTACCGAGGGAAACGAGGCAGACTTTTGAAAGATTCCAGAGATGATTTTGTTTTGAAAAGCTGCCTCGGTATTTTTTATTCGATTTTCGAGATAGAAACGGCGACAAACGACGTCTATCGTTTTCACGTCAATTTTTTTTTAGCTGTCTTGGAAATTTCACAAGCGTAATATTTTTGTTCGACGTTTCGGCAAACGAAAACTACCGCGTTTGAAAATGTTCCAACGAGATAGGTAGAAAATATATTTCGAAGTAACGAGGAAATTGGTTTTGGAAAAATTCGCCCCGTCAGGAAGCCTTTATTTATTAGATTAGGTCGAGTCGCCGCGTCGATACGTAAACGATTCGTAATTACCATTTTAAATTGGCGGTAAATTAGGTCGAATTGTTCAATAAACGACGTTTGTTTTATTCGAATACCCAACTTATTGCGAACAATAACGTCGCTGGTGAAATACGCGTACCGGAGAATGAGGAAAATTAAAGACATCGCCCCGGGTTAGATTACCTTTATTCTGGTGGTGCTGGAGAGGGGCGAGGAGAGACGAATTGAGAAAGTGGCGGAGACAGAACGCCTACGTCAATCAACATCATTCGAATTCGTTCACAAAACCATCATATGTGGTGTCGTCTGTCGTCATATAGACGCAGAAACAACGCCCCAGTCGCGATGACGTAGATTTTTAAATTTTTCCCAATTCAACTTTCCCAAAAAAAGATGTAAAGTTTACAAGGCGAATTGATTGAGACGAGGTGCAAAGAAGAAAAAAGAAGTCTGCGGTAATTCGTCAAAAAATTTGATGACAGGGTGGTTGGGATTCGAAATTGAGAGCAAAGGGACATGCTAGTGACAACTCGCCACCGCTAAGCTGGCGTAATACTCAGGAAAACAAAACCTGATGTGGTTGGACAGAAAGAAAGAAAAAACCTATATCGAAGCGAATTACCAACGATGACCTTGCCGGATATTTTTATTTTTGTCAAGGGACGAATGCTCATGGAGCAGAAGACGCAAAAGCTTCCTTCTTGACTCCTCTGCCTCCCTGTCGTCATAATGATCAACAGTTTGACGTACTACGTAAGCTGCTGCCGAGCCGGACGTATAATAAAAGCTCGTTTATAATGGTACGTGGCTTTTTAATAAGTGTCCGGCCAGACCTTTCTGGTTTGTTATTTTTATGATGATTTTTTTGTATGGTGAAATCCTTGGTAGTGTCGTCATCGGATATAGTCGAATTATGTTGAAAAAAGACCCGCCCTTTGCATAATCGGAAAAAAATACATTTTAAACAATAATTCTATACGGATATTTTATCGAACCATATGCCAAATGAAATTCGACCCATCGGAAAGAAATTATGATGAAATTTATTCCAAAAAATAATAACTCGTCCCAATTGACAAAACAGGTAAAATTTGTTCTTTTTTTATCAAAAAAAAAAAAAGATTAAATTTGTCAAAAAAATGAATAAATATTGCCAAAAAAAAATTATTCAAAAAAATGAATGAATTTTGCCAAAAAAAATTTTATTCAAATAAAATGAATAAATTTTACTAAAAAAAAAAAATTTATTCAAAAAAATGGTAAATTTTACCTATTTTGTGAATTCGGACACGTTATTATTTTTAAAGACAAATTTTATTATTATTTTTTTCCAGTGTATGGGTCAAATTTCATTTGGCATATGGTTCGAAGTATGAGACTGATTCGGTCGATAAAATTCATTTGGTGTACCGTTGAGATTCATATACCTCACTTCTCCTTCTAAAACATTCCTCTGAAAAAAAGATATTCCATTCTTTGAAGCAATTTCTTTGAATTTTTTTTTAGGTTCCTTCAATTTTCAAAAAAAGAAATGGACAATTAATTTTCAAAATGGTGGTATGAAACTTCTTTCTTTCCCAGCCTACACAATTAATATTTTCAAGTGAAAAAAATTGTCCTTCTCATTTATCAAAGGACTCTGAACGATCTCGATTGCAATTTTCAGAAAAATTTCGATTTTTTGCAGGAAATCAGGAACTAGACCTTGTATGTATTGTTTTTTTTTTGTAAGGGTGGACAAAACACGATAAAACGCACAAATTTTACCTAATCAAGAAATTTTTAGATTCTGGTTACCCTTTTTTTGAAAATTTTCGTCCTCGTTTCACTTGGGCTCATTGAATTTACCTTTTTTTTTTTCGAAATTGTGGTAAAAACTCTTTTTTTCCATCTTGAACAATGGAATATTTTGAAACAGAAAAAAAATTGCCCTCCTGAAATGAATTAGTATTTTTTAGGGGGAGGAAAGGGGGTAGAATATTAATTCTGAAAAGGTCGTGCTGAAAGTCCTTCCAAGGTCCTTCTTTTGGGGTTTAAGATTTTCTTAGACACTCTGTACTAGCTCTTGACAAATTTTGAACTCTTTAGAAGTAGGTATGATTTTTGGAACAACTTAATTTTAATCTCTTTTTTATTCATTTTTTTTTGAATTGAAAAAAAAAAGGCAAATTCTGCCGCTTCAAAAATCGACCTTCCAAACTCCCAGTTCCCAGCCTATCGTTCAGTTCGCCAATGATCCAACGACACGCCATTACAGCCTCTGAAAAGGACCACGGTGCGAAAACAGACTAAAAAGGATGTTTCCGCGTCACCGACGCGGTCAATTGGCATCCTATAAATCAAATGGTAATTTGAAAACGCGTCTCTGCCGCGTACTGGTCTCGTCTCATCAACGGTATCGATAAATCACCCTTTTATTCTATACCCGTTCCGTAACGGGGGAGAAAAGTCGACGACAAAGCGACGACGTTATGGTGAAATTTCTATATACTATGTGAGAAAGCTGTTGTTACTGAGCTCGGTTCGTGAACGCGAACGAGGACGTTTTTGCAGCAATCGATGACGTAAATAATATCAAATTACCGAATAAGTTCTACTCGGCGTTCTGTTTTCGACACAAACAAACAATCAGTATGTGCTACGTATGGTAGAATACCTTTTTAAACTCGATTAACCTTAAAGAGAGATTTCAGTTGAAGTAATGACGAATATAGTTGGCTCATTTGTCATTATAGAAAGTTCGAAAGCTGTGTGGTTTCGGGTTGTATTATATTTTCAGTCGGTTTAGTTGGTTGCGAAGAATAGGTAAACACGATTTATAGAAAGGATTGGATTCTTGATTGAAAGTAACGAGGAGGTCGATTTAACTGGAGGTCGAATGAGATAATATTGTTGATGAGAAAATCAGCCAATTATCAAAAGAAAAAAACCTACTTTTGAGTCTTGAATTCAGGAGAAAACACTTTATCATTCATTTCTCAAGATTGAGGGGATTATCTTTATGCTGCCTATGTTTCTCATCAAACAGGGTGTCCATTCTCTGGAAAACCGGGAAAAGTCAGGGAATTTTGAGATATTCTTATCTATTGAATGATCAAGTTTTCAAAAAAAAATTCCCTCGCTACGCTCGGGGATAATTTACATTCTTTTCTTTCTACAGAAATTCCTTTAATACGTATTTTTTGATAAAATTTGATGAGAAATGAGTACTATGATACCCTTGATCACTATTTAAAAAAACAAAAAAGAGAATTTCGTATTTTCTGGCCAGATTTTGGGAAACTTTACAAGGGTAAACAGTGATGATTTTTAAACTTTTGAAGATTTTTTTTTTACAAAAATTTTCTCCCTCGCTTCATTCAGGCCCATCACATTTGTAGGTATATCTCATTAAAATAATTGATATTTTATTCTCCATCGATCTATCGGGCCAGGACGAAAAGAGAGATAATTGAGGAATTTTTAAATTTGAGGCACATGATTTTTTCTGGGGGGGGGGGGCATTGAATTGCAAAGGAATTTTTGAATTTTAAGACTTGAGAATATTCAAAAATTTTAAAAATTGAATTTCGACTGATTTTGTGGTGGGGAAAGGGGGATTCTGAGAATCTTGTTAGATGTAATGATTTTTAAAAAAATGTTGAGCATTATGCATTTTAAATTATTTTTTTGCACAATTTCATCACCTAAAAAACCACCCCTTCTCCATTCTACAAGAAAAACATTTTTGAAAGGTCTGGAAAACCTGGATAAGTCAGGGAAAATTATTTCTGAGATAGAGTGGGTACCCTCATACACTGTCAAATATCCCCCTTAACAACCGTTGAAAAATTAAAGTGCAGAATATATGTACTTTGAATCATGAGAATGAGGCACAGTACCTCAAATCTAACACACTTTCCAGATACTTTTATAGCTATATCTCAATTGCAATAAAAATTATCTCCAACTATTAATAATATACTCCAACATTGTAACAATCTTAAATCATCTCGAAATCGCCCACACATCTGTCGTCTCATAAAATGTCGTATAACTCAACAAATCGAACTTGAAAGATTACAAAAATCTGCTAATTTAATAAACGTTCGGAAAATTTTCGTTCTTTCGAGTGCCATATATACTCGAGGTAGATACACGAAGAACATTATTTTTGGCACCGTTTCAACCAAGGGAGAAAAAACAACCAACTCGATTGTGCACTTGAAAACATTACATTTTCGCCGCAAGAATTGAACATCTGAATAAAGATTTTCGAGACAATGCTGAGACTGGCCATGGGAAGAAAAATTTCCCCACGTCAGCGTGTTTCGTGCTGATGGCGAAGTTCAACTCGTCAAAGATGTTCGTACACGAGGAAAAATCTCGACGGGATCGAAACAACTCTCGAGTTTTTTTTTCCCAAGCTGAGAAAAATCGACCGATAGAGACGAGCGAACCAGCTCTAAAATAGAGAGCTTTTCTCGCAGATCCGGTGAATTATCGCTTCGACTAATAGAGGATGTAAAAGATGGAGAAAGGGAGGGTGAAGGGTGAAAGGCGAGCTGTGCTGTCTTTGTGGGATAAAGTCGAGCTCGCTATACGGGTTACTTGACCGGAATTACATTTAGCCATCGAATCGTTTCGAGCTGTATCGCATCGTCGACTCTTGGTGAGCGATATTTTATACATTACGAGGGTATTAGTCTATGTACGAGGTATGGACGTAATGTACACATCGATACGAAGAATTTTCTGAAATTTTTTTGTTGCTTAGGTCCGATATCAGAAGGTGGTACGTTGATATTTTCCCAATAAAAATGAATATTTGATTCATGGATATTAATTTGTTCTATCAACTTGGATTTTTTTCCTTTTGCGTTATATATTAATGTAACCAAAACAAAAAGTCTGCCAGGTCCTCAGATTTAACAAGCCCTTGATCAATTTTCGGGTTTTGGCAGCATTGAAATAAGAAAACTTGCCATTGTTATAATTGAATGGAGGTGCTAAAATTTTTGTATGTAATTTCTACATTTGTTGGAAATCAATAACCAAATTGTCAGAACGAAGTATATTTTACAACATTAGGTACATTTTACAATCATTACAATACAGAACCAAGAATCAAATCGAAGTGAAGGAATAAATAAGTAAAGAATAATATCGTAAATATATAACTTATATGTAGCCGAATATAACTGACAAAAGTTGAGGTCTCAACAACATTAAATCCTATTTTATCTGAATGATCATTTTTAATCCAGAAGTGTATTCTTGAAATATGTATCAACTGGGACGTTATTTTCTACCCACATATTTCCCGGCGATTCAAAACTTATTTTGGAATCTAAGATCTTACCTTATGCTGATATTGCCTTCTAAAAATCTTCTCGCCAGTCCAAAGTCGAAAATTTTGGCTATCCAGTCATCCCTCACAAGGATGTTCCTTCATGGGATATCTCTTTAAACTACATTGTGTTCTCCCAGGTATATTAATCCTGCTGTGATTTTTAATGTAATGGATCTGATGTTTTTCTACACAAGTCAGAAATTTTGGCTATCCAGTAATCCCCAACAAGAATGTTTCTTCACAGATGTCACTCTGAAGTTCATTGTTTTTGTATACTAGTCCTGCTGGGGTGCACAAAAAACGCTAAGCGTTTAAAGAAAGGTTGAAAAAATTGTATCTTTAGTCAAAATAAAAAGTCTAAATTAAGAAATAAAAAAACGAATTTTATTATAATATTAAGAAATAAAAAAACGAATTTTATAAAGGAAAAAAAATGTTATAAGTGTGGTCTGGTCCACCAGGCTGCCACAATTTGGTATGGGGGACAAATTAGTTGGAGAGACCCATCCTTGCTGTTATTACTGCAAAACATACTTTCCAACGAAATCTATTGTTGTAAGATCGTATGCGATCTGTTGCAATATTTGCCGAGTCTTTGAAACTTATAGCTTTTCATCAGGGCTGGACCTAAAATATTAGGCCTGTCGAGAAATCTCACCTTTACCGGCCCATCCAACATTCATCTGCTCAATTTTTTGCTCCGACTCCTGCCTCTGGGCAAAGATAAATTCATTTAAAAAGTCAGCGAAATATTTAAGTGTCCGCCGGTTACACTGAGATGTGAAAGTCGACACAGTGCTTGCTGGGATTGCATGAATTATCGCCTCAAGAGTCTATGAGTCAAATCGTGCCACCTGTCAAGAACCTTTCAGTCCTTAGACTAAAATAAAAATCAACGAGAATCTTTCTCGAATATTAACAGAATTATTTTATTTTAGTAATTTACCGACGTTTAAGTTATGAATTCTTATTTTATAGTTCATGTTTGTTGAAGTTGGTGTTTCCGAAAGATGATTCCTGTAGTATATCTGCTCCAAATTTTATCATGTTTACTTTCATTTGCGAAGTAAGGTTGGTTGTTGTGTTTTTGATGCTATCCAAAATGGATATATTGTGGGGGAAGGGATGTGAAAGGTCGTTGAATGTTAGAAGCTTTTTTTTGTTCGTTTCTACACGGAAAAAACAGAAGTTACAAAAATGAATACATTTTACACCAAAAATAATAAATTTTATCAAAAAAAAGATGTACATGTACTCTGTTTCCTTGCTCGATTCCAAAGTTATCTTGATTCCATAGGGCTATTACCAAGATGGCGAGAGCTTACCGCGTTTTAAGGTTTGATAGTAAACAAACCGAAAAATTTACATACGTTTAAATGGAAGTTGATACGATTTTCGTACTTTTACAAGTTTTTTCGATAGTTTGGTGGTTCAAATGAAAGTTGAATAAATTTTAACGCGAAGAGGATAAAATTATCTATCGATTAACTGCTTTTTGGTGGAATTTCGTGCATTATTGCAGAAGTATTGTGTACTTCAAAGTGATAACATTACGAGTATAGGAAGTTTAATCGGAAGTACGTAAGAATTCGGTGGATAATCTTTCAATATTTTTATGTTAGAATGTGTGGAATTTCATCCTCTTTCAGTAGAGATGTTTACGAGGTTCGTAGCTTTTTTTATTGTTGAGATTTCTTGATTTTAAGTTTGAAAAATTGTGTACTTGATTCGACTTTTGACTTTCACATCACAGTTTAACCAAAAGTTAAAGTAAAATTCCAATTTATTCTTAATCCAGAATACGTGAAATTTCATCCTCTTTCCAAAGATGTATTTATGAAATCTGTAGCTTTGATATTTTCTGAGATATTGTATGTTAAAGTTAGTGTCGTACTTTCCAGCCACTGATAACAGATTTAACAATACATTATACAATGTGGCGGACTGTCAACTTTATTGACAATATCTTGAGAAATATTATAGCTACAAGTTTCATAAATAAATCGTTGGAAAGAGGATGAAATTTCACATATTCTGGATTAAGAATAAATTGGAATTTTACTCTAACTTTTGGTTAAACTATGGTGTGGAAGTCAAAAGTCGAATCAAGTACACGATTTTTCAAACTTAAAATCAAGAAATCTCAACAATAAAAAAAGCTACGAACCTCGTAAACATCTCTACTGAAAGAGGATGAAATTCCACACATTCTAACGTAAAAATATTGAAAGATTATCCACCGAATTCTTACGTACTTCCGATTAAACTTCCTATACTCGAAATGTTATCACTTTGAAGTACACAATACTTCTGCAATAATGTACGAAATTCCACCAAAAAGCAGTCAATCGATAGATAATTTTATCCTCTTTACGTTAAAATTTATTCAACTTTCATTTGAACCACCAAACTATCGAAAAAACTTGTAAAAGTACGAAAATCGTATCAACTTCCATTTAAACGTATGTAAATTTTTCGGTTTGTTTACTATCAAACCTTAAAACACGGTAAGCTCTCGCCATCTTGGTAATAGCCCTATTGTAATGCTCGAAGTTGTCTTATAGTTTAGACAAATGTAGTTATTTAAATTACATAATGGATAAAAGAAATGAAAAATTAAGATGTTTTACCAGTGCCATCAGTAATATCATATAAATATCTCACAGTATCGGATTTTTCACTTGTGGATATATCTTTTACTTTAATTACTCCTTTAAAACTGGTTCTATATCCACGATGTTCTTAACACTTCATTCACATTACAAAAAGAACAAATGAAAACAACAAAAAAAAAAACAAAAAATGATAAATTTTACCAAAATAATGAATTTTAATCAAAATAATGAATTTTAATCAAAATAATGAATTTTAATCAAAATAATGAATTTTAATCAAAATAATGAATTTTAATCAAAAAATAATCATATATATTCAAAAAAATGATGAAATGTATTCAAAAAAATAATAACGTGTTTCAATTCACAAAATCGATGAAATTTGTTCTAAAAAATAATATTTATTATCAGAAAAAATGATAAAATTCGTCAAAAAAAGGAATAAATTTTACCTATTTTGAGAATTGGGACACGTTATTATTTTTTCGGATAAATTTTATTTTTTTTTTTTAATTATTAAAATCCTGCTCCAGCGAAGCTTTTTTTTTGAAAAATAACTACTGCCTGAAGAGCAAAACTGAGATAAAAAAAATCTTTCCGCGAGCTTAGGGAGAAGGCTCGAGTCCCCTCCCCAGATAGAATCCATTTTTTAATCTCATGGAGACACGTTTTAGCTCAAACTCGTAAGCAAAGCAGGCTAAATTTCGACCAAAAAAAAAAAAATTGAACGAGTATTCCATGTCAGTTCCTACACAAAATAGTAAGAGGTGGAGGGAGCAGCGATTTTTCTATTTTTCCAATACGTAGAGCTTTTTGATCCTTTGCGAATGGCTAGCAAAAACAATACAGTAGTAATTCACGAGAATCGTAATAAACATTCACAGCTGGAGAATATTCAATCTTCACAGCTAGCTGTTTTCAAAATCGACTAGCGTCTTAATATATCCTTTGACACAGTCCTGCATCGATTAACATAATTAATATTCAGTCAAATACCAAGTGTATTGATAACATTTTCACTTACGTAATATCAATGAAATAATTCGCCGAAATTCCGATCATTTGACAGCAAACACAGATATTTTGTCGAAATCAAGCTCGTGGTTAGGTAACCAACTAGAAATAATTTTTGAAAATTTAAAAAAAAATTTTTGAAATGTTAAATTTAGAATTGAATTTTTTTGAATACATTTTGAGAGAATTTTCGACGAATTGGTTGCTTGAGAAATTTTTTGAATGAATTGATTTTGACGTTTTTATAAAATAGGTATAGGTATGTACTTGGGGTATTTTACAATTTTATGAAATGTGTATTTTAAAAAGGTTTTGAAAAATGAATTTTGACAAATTGAACAAAAAATTTTACCAAAAGATCAATTTTTCTTTTAGAATTTCATTGTCTAATTGATTTTACAATTTTTTCTTAAATATAAAAATTTCTTGGTATACCTAAATAAATAAATTTTTAAAATTCTTAGAAGAATAAATTTTATAAGGTTGGTCTGAAACTTTTTCAAATAATTAGTTTTACAATTTTTTGGAAAATTTTCTGCATTAGAAAATGAGTACTATGAAACACAGGACTAGCAGTATAGAATATCACCGGGGCTGGGCTATAAAAATTTACGCGATGCACCTCGAGTCTCTTTCGGGCATATCCATGTCGCGCCATCATGAATGTAGTCCACGTAAACGTGGTGGTTTTCCTGCAGCGTATGCGAGGAAACAAAATAGCCCGAATAAGCGAAGAACTAGTGTTGATTATTTCAGTGAATGGTCAAGAGTAAATATACTTAATAACACGAATCATAAATGTATTTTTCACGTTGAATATTTTTTTAAAAATCAGCCCAATTTTTACCTCATCGGCCCTGGTAACAAATTTTCAACTACTCAACTCAGCCTACCTGCAATTTTAACCTGATGTGTTAATTAAACTAAACTAGCAGGGCGTGTTTACCCAACTGGGTATATCTGTGATTCGCGGAGTATATTACGCAAATACACCGAGAGGTTAATGGCGAGGTTCATTCTATAAGAATAATTCATCGGCTTACCCGGTTTGTTGGAAAAGGTTCGAGATAAGCTCGATACGCAAAGAAGGGAATTCAGGACGGTAAAAGGTATACCGAGTCGACGTTAATTATTTCTGCGCCAGGAGCCAAAACAGGCCGCAAACATACGTCGTAGGTATCTGCATTTCGGATACAAAGTACGAATATCGTCGGTAATTTTTGGAAAATTCACAAAAAAATCCGACGTATGGTCGTTCTAATTTAATTCTAGGAATTAAGGAACGATCAAGTTGATCAACTTACTCATCGTAAACCTTCGATTTTTCAAAGCTCCGATCTAAGACTCACTTGAAAAAAATAAAATCGGCTAAAATTTCATTCTTGCATTTGAATTTTATAAACAATCGTACTTCGTATCCGAAATGCAGATACCTACGACGTATGTTTGCGGCCTGTTTTGGCTCCTGGCGCAGAAATAATTGATCGACTCTGTATACCTTTTACCATCCTGAATTCCCTTCTTTGCGTATCAAGCTTATCTCGAACCTTTTCCAACAAACCTGCCTGGTTTGTTGGGTAAGCCTTTATCGCGGTTATTTTATTATAATTTTTTGTACAAAAATTCTCTAAAAAAATAACGTTCGGTTTAGGTTTTCGACTAGTAATCGTATTTGATGCTGTTTTGTGTCTCTAACCCAATTTCGATATAAATTCGCCATTCAATCGTATTACCTTCTTTCCATCTTTTCCAACTGAATGTCAAAGGTACATTTTCTCAACGTAATCAGCTCCCAAAGGCTGTCTTTCTGACACCCCCCTTCTCAGACAACCTCGACAGGGTAGATTTTTCACGCATTTCAAACCCCTCAAACGAATCCCTCGACAAACCACTGAAAAGAATGGCATCACGACGTATTATAATATAAAAAGAGAACCCTAGGAAAAAAAAAATTGTCCCTTGATAAAACGCCACTCAAGCCATCGTATCCAAACACGAATTTACTTTTTAGCTCTTTCTGTCCTTGTTGCCTTAGCAGATCGTATACCCCTATGGGAAAAAACCACGATTAAATATACAAAGCACAAAATCCGAAATACACGTTTGCGAAAGTTGAAGAGTGGCACAGCATATGATATTTTTCTTCGCTATTTTCCCTGCTGCTGTCTCGTTGGCGGGGCGGCGAATTATAAAAATTTTCCAACGTCTAAAACATATTCTGCGGCGAAAGACAAATTGGGTGTTTTGCTCGTCTTCATCCCAGCAACGTCGTAACCGTCGCGTAACAAAATACCCTCGGTTCTTTATTTCGACTAGATTATGAATTTTTTCCAACGGATAAACAGCATGCCTTATTTTCATCTCGTGGCAGTTTTAAAATATTTAACGATAATTTCCCAGTCGTTTCGTTGGCCTGGATGGTAAAAAACCGGCGAAAAAAAAGCCTTCGCTTAACGATAACGTTTATTCGTCGAATTACCCGAAAAATACGTAAACGTAATTTGGAAAAGGGTGCTGAATACGGTGGGAGGGATTGGGCAGAGACCGTCGAAAAACAGATTTAATAAAAAATTCTCCTATTCGTTCGCCCATCACGAAGAATAAAACGTACAAGATGAGGAAACGAAAAATTAAATGGAACGTTTAAACATCATCCAAATTTGTACACATTTTAAAATTAGAAGACGTTACCTAAACGCAATTTCGCCGTGGAAAATTTCCTTTTTCGTCGAAAAATGGAAGAGAAAAAAGACTCGAATTGTTACTTTAGCAGCGTAAATAATACAACGCTGCTTTTTTCCTTTCTCCGGCCGAATTAAACTTTCAGTATTCGAACGAGCAAGGCTGGCTACGAAAATATTTTAAATTTAAATCAGCCTAATTTTTATTTCATCTCTGGCCCGTGTTTCCGTAGAATTTACTCGGGCAGAAGTGGAATTCGGGGAATAATTGAAGGCATCCCGCTGGGCGTATTTTTTACTAATTATGGCTCGAGTTGGAACATTTCACCCTAATTCGAATTTCGAAACAAGTCCCGGGCGCGAAATATCGGTAATAAATTTTCGATCAATTACTCAGCCTCTTCTACACACGCAATTCATGGATTTTGCGAACAAATTTTTTTAATTGTCTAGTAAATCGTTCATAATTGGGTTTATAATTGGTGTGGGCAAAATTTGAGGTTGATTTTTGAAAAATGGTTCCTTTTAGGTTCCCAATGATGGGAAAAATTGTGAAAAATTTCCAAAAAATACAGGGGTCAAACTGGGTTACTTTTTAAGTAACTTGGTTACTTTTTTCAAGTTTGGTTACTAAAAGTTACTTTTTTCTTTCAGAGGTTACTATTAGTTACTATTTTCAAAATTTTTCCTTTAAAAGAAAAAGAAAAAATATGAAGCTGTTGAATGCCTTTTTTTTTCAAAAATTTTCGCCCTCGCCTTCGCTCGGGCTCAATACATTTACACCATTTCATTTCCAAAATAATTGTACGAAACTTCTTCTTTTCCAACCTAAACAATTATTATTTTCAAGTGAGAAAAATTGTCCCTTCTCATATTTATCTAAAGAACGCGGTAATACTTTTGATTGGAATTTTCAAAAACGTTTCGATTTTTTTAGAAGGAGATTGGGAAATGAGTCAATAGATAATCGTTTGTTTAGAAGTCAATACAAACCGCGGAGAAAGCACAATTTTGTTTGACCTGATAATAAAATTTCAGATTCTGAGTGCCCATTTTTCAAAAATTTTCGCTTTCGCTGTGCTCGGGCTCAGTCTGAGCTCAATCAGGCCGAGAGGGAGGTACAAAGGAGAATATTTTTGTACCGGGCTCTCATTTTTTTCAATTATGAAGGAAGCAAAATTTTTTTTACTATAAAAAATGTGAAAACGTGTATTTTTTGAAAAAATTTATCAGCGAAAAGTCACACATTTGAAATAACATGAAAAATTGGCAGGAAATTCATTCATTTTTTAAAAAAATTTTACCAAAAATTTTCGCTTTGTGTGTAGGGGGGGGGGGGGATTTAGAAAAGATGTCAGTATAAGTCAGTATTTTTGCTTACCATAATTATTCCAAACGTGCAAAAGCTTTCAAATCTTCAAAAATTTCCAAAAATTCAATATCTTCTAAAATTGCCGAAATGTGCGGAAAAAATCAAAATTTTGGTTTTTGCACTCCTCCTCCTCTCTCCCCCCCCCCCACCTCGATCCTACTGAAACTCCTAAAAATTAGCGATTCTGAGGTTACTTTTTGGTTACTATTTTCATGGAAAATGGTTACTAAAGTTACTTTTTTTTTTGAAAATTTCAGTTTGAGGCCTGAAAATATTAGAGGGAGTACTCTCTCATTCTGAATCAGTGAAAAGTCACTGATGAACAGTCGAAATTGCAGCACAGGAAAAATCAGCGAAAATCACTGATTTTTCAAAAATTTTCCCTGAAAACGAATCGGCAAGAAAAATCACTGAAAAATCAATTAAAAAAATCACTGAAAAATCAATGTAAATTCACTGAAAAATCTATGAAAATTCAATGAAAATCACCAAAATTGTTGAATTTTGCTGATTTTCATTGAATTTTCATAGATTTTTCATTGAATTTTCATAGATTTTTCAGTGAATTTTCATTGATTTTTTAGAGAATTTTCAGTGATTTTTCTTACCGATTCATTTTCAGTGAAACTGTTTTCACTGATTTTTTCCTATGCTGCAATTCTGACTTGTTTTTCAGTGATATTCGATAATTTTCATTGATTTTTAAATGAGAGTAGAGCTCCTAAACGGGCTAAATGTAGCAGTGGTCATATATGATCACTCATGCGTTAAGGGTACCTTTTTTTACTACCTACCTATTGTTATTTGATCGGAAAATAGCGCAGATAGTCTATTTTAAAACATGATTTGAAAATTCTGTATAAGAAGTCAATTCATGAAATTTTTTAAAACAATTTTTTGACTTGTAAAACATAAGTGAACGCCACATTTGGTACAAAAAATTATGTTGGTCTTACCGACTGATTTTTATTTCAAAATCCATCTTCTCTGCAAGTGATTTTGTTATTATCCGGAGTAATTTTACCATTTTGAAGAAGGAAAATTTCATAAAATACCAAAACATTTTTGTTAATTTGGTACATAACCGACATATTTTCATATGCTTACGATTTGCTCTAATTTTCTATCGCATATTGAACGAATTCTAGAGCTGGCCTTCTTTCTTCTCCAAAAAGTCGCATCGTCGTCGTACTTATTATACGTGTAATTTTAAACCTAAGTCGCTTCGGGTAGGAGGGGGCTGGGTAAAAGGCAGAAAGATCGCCCTGGCTACTCTGCCAGCCTTATTTAATGGTCATGTTTTGTCGCAGATTAAAGCCTTTTATTACATTTACGACCTTTGCATTTTTATCGTCCCAGAATTGCTTTTCGAATAACACGCCGACGACGGTAATAAATTTAATTTGTATACGCTCGTTATTGTCGTTCGTCCCGCCCTCTTCGCCGCCACCTACTCTGCCCTTGCGAATTCCGCCAGCGCTGCCGCCGCAATAAACAAAACAGATGATTTAATAATACGCGACGTTACGTCGCGTACTCAGATACTCTGTCGCTAGGGTTGTAATTAAAACGACGCAGCTTCTCTGTTCTGTCGTGTGTGTTGCATACTCGTTATTCATTATCGACGACGCGATATATTTTATACCTGCGTTGACGGAATTTCGTCAGTGTAATTCGATACGACATCTAGGTTTATCTGTCGTATCGAAATGAAAAACGGAGGGATTTTTGGAAAAAAATCCGTTCATGTTGGTAAAATTGAATAAAATTACCGACTATATTCAACGACCCGTGTAATTGGCGCGACGACCTTTCTCCCTCGACATCTCGGTTCCCCAGTCGCCTTTTTTTTCCACCATTCCCTCGCCTCGATTTGGTCGAGGGAGTCGGGTGCTAAATTGATTGCAGAGTAGCCCGAAATCATCGATGTGGATTGAGTAGGTTATCGTGGGTAACAGCGATGTGCGAATATTTGCGAAGTACGATGCCAAGCTGCGGATAAACGATTTCGAGAGACCGGAGCGTGTTTTATTTGTGGAAAAAATTTCGCACGAAGGTGGTCTAGTTTTTTATTCGAGTTTGGCCGCGGTCGCGGAATAATCTCGGATTTTTCGCTCGAATTCGCCAACGTCGTCTAATCTCTTTGTGTCGTATATTTGGCTCAAGTTATGATGCGGTTAAGTTCGTGAAAGATTGGTTCGAGTGTAGCGATCGGCAGGGGTAGGTGAGGGGATGAGCGTGTATTTTTAAATCGTTTACGTGGAAATTCTACGTACGTTTCTGGTTGGTTTTGAAATTTGTTATGTTCATCGAACGAATAAAAAAGAACAATTTTTTTAGATTATTACAATTTTTCAATGCACTATAAAATAACCAAAAATTTGATTTGCCAGTTATCTAATATCATCATCGATTTTCGATTAAAATCGATGATTTTGACCTTTGACCTATAGTATAGGTCTAAATTATTGATACTGGGTAATTATATTCGAGCATACTTTATTCTGTCACTCTGCTATATTGTACTTTCCTCTTTTTCAATTTGAAATTCTGCGAAGAAAATTCGCCCATGTACCTGTTTCCCAATAGAAATTCATTCAATGTAAAATTCAACGCGAATCAACTCCGCTAAAGGCTCCAATTGTACGTGTCGGTTTTGATAATTTTTCACGCCGTCACCGCCGCCATCGCGGCGCCCCGTGACGACGACCTCAACGTCGGTAAAATTAATCACGTAGGAAAGAGCTCGGTCGGTATGGCTGCCAATGCCAGGCAAAGGCGTAATTTTCTCGCGTACATAATGCTACCCAGCATTGTATTCATTCGTTCCCTCAGGTCTGCCCCTCTCTCTGTATCCTTTCTAGAGGCCCTTTTGTCATTCATCGCGGCACTTTGGAATGTTGTACGCAAATTGTGTTTGGAAGTGTTGAATTTTCGATGCACGTTTTTCTGCCAAATGTATGCAGTGTAAAAGGCTCCTTCTTTATTCAGAATTTTTTCAATTAGGTGCTGCATCCACAGTATACACGAACCTCAAAAATTGATGCAGAAAATTGAATAGGTAAAGAAAAAATGTCCTAAAAATACATCACAGAATATAAAAATTGTAACAAAAAGATTAAAAAAAAAAAACAAACATAAAATGGTCAGAAAATCACGATTGTAAAAAATTCAAAAACACAAACAATTTAAAAAAATTACGTCCTCGATTTATTAAAGATGTGCAATAATTCTCCTAAACCGTCTGATATTTACTCCTTCTTTATTCAGAATTTTTTCAATTAGGTGCTTGCATCCACAGCATATTTGTCTTTGGCGTAAATTTACTCCAATTGTTCCTATACGATAACAAAATCAACATACATGGTCCTCTTATCAGTTGCGCGTATCGAAATTGCGGCACAACATTCGCGTGACTCAGCAAAAAATAGAAATTTGCTGATTTTAGTACAATTCCACCTTGGGTCACGCCTAGGCCTCCCTTCCATTTAATACATAGGAAGTTATTCAAATATCAGAAAGAGTACATAGCAGCAGTATGTTAGCACGCCGGGGCGATAAATGATCTTTCAAAATGTATCACATTAATAGCGGTTTTTAACACCCTCTTCTCCTTTCCTTTTTGTTGGTTATTACTTTCAACGTGCTGATAGTGATATCCGCTACGTCAAGAGCATCACAGTTGTTTTGGATGAACTGGTTTTACTATAAATTCGCCTGACGCGTTTCCAAGATGAAGATCATCTTGCAAGCTAACTTCAGGAACATATTCATTTATGCGTATAATTATTTATGCTGAAATGACAAAAAAAACTTCAAATTATCGGATTTAAATTTTTCGCTTACAAAACACCGAAAGATGAAAATAACTCGGTTCATACTTCATAATACGATCTTCGAAGATATGAAGCAACCCATCGATATTTTATCTGTTTTCGAACCGCTGTATGAAAAAATCGAAACTACTAAACTTATCAAAAAAAAAATTAAACATCTGCATTTTAAGTTGATGTTGCCTTGAAATTATTACTTTCATTGAAAAATTACCATTCTATTACTTAAATCTCTGTCTCAACCATGTAGACTTCCTCGGCTAATTACATTTATACTTAAGGAATTAAAAAGAGAGAAACATAATTGATTATTGTTTATTGCGTAATTAATTAATTATGTAATTCATGAGTGTTCTGGTCACCTTACAAATACAATAATGTTTATCCTGGTCGATGATCAGATAGATGCAAATAAAGTAAAACACTTATATTACTGATACAAAAAAAAAAATTATAATTTTAGTTGCGAAATATTGATATAGATTGATAACATAGATCTAATCGGAAAATTATTGCATTACTAAACACAAAAATTAAAACCTGATTCAGTCAGTGAAATTTAATTTTTACTGATTCACTAATGAAAATTCACCGATTGAATCACTAAATTTTTACTGCTTTCAATCAGTCAACTAATTTTCACAGATTCAACAATCAAAATTCACTATTTGAATGAGTAATTTTTCACTAATTGGCAGTAAAATGACACTGATTAAATGGGAAATCAGCGGATTCTTTATTTCATCAGTCAATTTAGGCATTTTTGAGAGTACAATAATAGTCGTAAAACAAAAAAGTAAATAAACAAAAAACTCACTTTAAAATTAGCAGCTCCACTATCACTTCCTGGAATTTTTTCTGGCCGGATCCTCCTACTGGAATAATTTTTAGGACCGTTTCTCCGGCGAGAAATGTTTCCGCAAGACTTCCCTCGCCGATTTTACGGCATTCTTTTCCTCTGTGGGAACAATATAGGAAGATATAGATTATTTAAAACAAAAAAGTAAATAAACAAAAAACTCACTTTAAAATTAGCAACTCCACTATCACTTCCTGGAATTTTTTCTGGCCGGATCCTCCTACTGGAATAATTTTTAGGACCGTTTCTCCGGCGAGAAATGTTTCCGCAAGACTAACCTCGCCGATTTTACGGCATTCTTTTCCTCTGTGGGAACAATATAGGAAGATATAGGTTATTTAAAAATATTTTAAAATAAATTAGAAAATATCATTTAAGTCTTACACTGAAGAAAGAGCGGCCTCGAATGTTTCGATTTCTTTTTGTTTGCAAACAGTTAAAATCTTTTCCTTGGCCAGATAAGTCTCAATTCCAGGTTGCTCTGTAAAATAAATTTCGTATACACTCTTAATTTGAATCAGTCAAGGCCAAAATTGTCAAAATTGACTGATGAAATGGAGAAAATCAAACCCAGTTAATCAGCGTCATTTTACTGCCAATCAATGAAAAATTATTGATTCAAATAGTGAATGTTGATTGTTGTATCAAAAATAATAGTTGACTAATTGAAATCAGTAAAAATTTACTGATTCAAATCAGTGAATTTTCATTATTGAATCAGTAAAAAAAAAATCACTGATTGAATTTCGAATATTTTTCATTGAAATGTATTTTTCGAGTATGCCTGCGTAAATTTGCTTGATTCGCAAACTTTTTGCGGCAGATGATATAGATGTGCTGCTTCTTTTCGTGCATTATGCCGAAAATTGATATTTAAATGCGCACGTCTTTGTCATTTTATTGGAAATTTTTCGAAAAAATTCTCTCGTCACTTTTGAAAATCATTCACTCGCTTTTCTTTCAACAGATTAGGAACTCTCCTTCAATCTCATCATAGTTAAAAGTGTGCTTTCACTTTCAACAACATTGCTAGGAGTTCTCAGTCTCAGAGTCAAACATCTGTATCAAAAAAAATTAATACTGAAGTTGAAATTACAAATAAAGAAAAAAAAATCATATAAAAACTAGGTGTGAATAGGAAAAAAATGGATATAATTAAAATATTTACAGTTCATCATCACAGCTATCTTCAAAAAATGGCCAAACTTTGTAGGTATTTAATTGTAATGTCATGTTTTCCATTTTTCTTCTATACTGCCTTTACATTCTTTCGTGGCTCAATCTTTTCTAATATCAAGGTTGATGATCTTAATTTCGCTTTCAGAATCATCTTTATCTGAATTGAAGAGCAGCGTCTTTATATCTTGGCTTATTGTTGCCTTATTCATCTGGTTTTTTTTTTGCAACGTTGATTTAAACAGATTTGACTAGGATGGGCGAAAATTTTTTTTTCATAAAACCATAAACTATTATGGCTAATGTATAGAACACAATGAGAGGAGCAAAAAATGTTACGATTTTTCCAATTTAAATTATAAAATGGGGATTGAAATGAAATTTTACTGAAAAACAATTCGGACAGAGGCCCTACAACACTTAAGATAAGCAAAAGTGCGTGTTTTAATTTTCCACGCGTGTGTTTTGTGTAAATGGTAAATTTTATTTCAATTTTCATTTACCCAACCTAAGAAAATCACAAAAAATTAGATATTAGATAACAAGTAGCCCCTTCCATATTCGAGTTATGCAATAAGTGTGTATAACATTTTTTGCTCCTCTCCTTGTGCTCTATCCATTAATCATAATAGTTTATGGTTTCATGAGAAAAAATTTTCGCCCATTTGAAATACATTGTGTTGAAGTAAATTCTTGATTAACATTCTAGTTCCATTCGCTAAACCTTTGCCGAAGTGTATATTTTGTAAGAGCATTACAATAGTTCCTTTTTTCAATTTCTTAAGTATTGCGATAGATCGAAGGATAAACTATTTTTCCCTACTTATTTTTTAAAAAATATGATAAATAATTGGATAATTTTTTTGTGCATCTAGTCGTCTAAAAAATGTCTCCTCCTAAATGAGATTATTTTGAGATTGAGTTTTCTATTTCAGGGATGTTTCAGTTGATAGGGGAAAAAATTGATACGATAAATTAAATTCAAAAATTTTATACCCATTTTTGAGAGAAATTTGACCTCGTTTGAAAGCAGTTTTGGTATAAAAAGTATGAACTCGAAATCCAACATTAGCAGGTAAAGCTACATTATCATGAACCGGAATTGTCATAACTGTTGTATTAGTTGGAAAGTAATGATACGTTGTTTGTTTTCAAACTTGATCTTCCTGAGCTGCGAAAACGACATCTCTATCACGTGGATAGAAATTTACCGCATTTAAAACAGTAACTGGCGTTTGAAAAAATCCTCCGGTCGCATTAGGACGTCCCAATGCCGTGAGAATGGTGTTAATTGATAAACCGACTAATTGTAAAAGAACGATATCAGTTGGAAAACCTATTGTCAAGATCGACCGTTAAGCAGAAAGCGTTTAGATCCGAATTGACGACAACTGACATCCCGGCTGCAGATGCCTTGCGCCAAATCGCTGAAAAAAATATTTCTGACCCTCTCGATGGTATCCATATTGTTAATTTTAAAAACACCCTTAAACTTAGAATGAAAATTAGAAGTTCATACGACATCATAAAAATATAAAAATTGTAACCAAAAAGTCAAAAATTAAAAAAAAAAAATAAAACATAAAATGAACATTACCGTCAAAAAATCACAATATAAAATTCAAAAACATACAGTTAAAAAAAATTGAGAACCCTGCGTCCTTGGACTTCTCCTTTTCTCGAAGAAGTGGGGGGTTCCTGTATATGCTGAGTGCGCTGTCATAATCGGCAATTCTTCTTAACCTTCTCATATTGACTCCTTGCTTATTTTGTATTTTTTCTGCGAGATGTTCTAACCAGAGAACGTTCGTCTTTGGTCAATGGTAAACTTCAAATTGGCTATCTCCATATCCTAGGAATATTTCCTCATCCAGGTTCAAGTTGTGATAGACCTTCCTCAAACGTTTCAATTTCTTTTTGGTTGCAAATAGTTAGAATCTTTTCCTTGGCCAGATAGGTCTGGATTCCAGGTTGCAGGTCTGTAAAATAAGTTTCATGTACACTCTTTAATTTGAATCAGTCGAAGTCAAAATTGTCTAAATTGACTGATAAAATAGAGAAAATCAAATCCGATTAATCAGTGTCATTTTACTGCCAATCAATGAAAAATGACAGATTCAAATAGTAAATTTTGATCGTTGTATCAGTAAAAATTGGTTGACTGATTGAAATCAGTAAATTTTTACTAATTTCAATCTGTCAACCCAATCGATTAATTCTTACTGATTCAACAATCAAAATTCACTATTTGAATCAGTAATTTTTCACTAATTGGCAGTAAAATGACACTGATTAAATGGGAAATCAGCGGATTCTCTATTTCATCAGTCAATTTAGGCATTTTTGAGAGAACAATAATAGTCTTGAAACAAAAAAGTAAATAAACAAAAAACACAATTTAAAATTAGGTGCTCCACGATCACTTCCTGAAATTTTTTCTGGCCGGATCCTCTTATTGGAATTATCTTTAGTACCATTTCACCGGCGAGAAATGTAATTATGGGATTGGTATCTTCCACATTTTCTGGCAGATTTCGAACGTTCTTCTTTATCAGTTCCAGCAGGTTTTCGCGATGGTAGTCGTCGTTTGACGAGCCAATCCCACCTTCTGGCAGCTCGAGTTCCACTGGGAAGGAGTACGGCGTGGCCAGCATCGCATCGACCGTATCGTTAATTTCCGCCATTCGAGTTTCCAGGCGGCATAGTGCCCACAGCATGTGAAGGTGTGTGCATGACTCCTCCGTGGACAACGGCTATCGCCCTCGTTACTCTTACACCAAAAATACTCTTGTAAATGCGGTGCACGCCATCCCGCACAGGAGTTCTCAGTGGCTCACCATAATGTGGTTGTGTCTCACCAATAGTTACCTTTTGTACTAGAATAAATGTTTCATATTCTAAACAATAATTCACAACAGAAAAGGCATCTAAGTAGATAAAATTTATTTTTGAAGTTCGACTAAATTGGCGAATGAAGAAGTTATTCAAAGGAGGAACAATTTAAAATACAATACCTTTTTATAATATTTAAATTTTAAGCTTTACTCCACTTCGATACATTTGAGATACACTCATTAAATCGCGGATTTTGTCCTTTAAACTGATTCAGCAATTGACATTTATGGGTAGGATCTCCATATCGCACCCTCAGTGCAATAACAACACATCTCAAAAAAAGTAAAAACAACACATCTCAAAAAAATTGAAAATTTCTTGGTTCTTTAAACGTTGAAGACAAATTTATATTTAATTTTTTTGTGAAGATCCATTGTAATTTTTCACGCTCTTTCCAATGACGGCGACAGATTTTTACAATACCTGTTATTTTTGGTAGTTTTTTGAGATGTGTTGTTTTTGATTTCACGATTTTTAATTTTGAGATGTGTTGTTATTGCACTGGAGGTGCGATATCGTAACATTAGATCCACATCAGACTTCACAGCTTGAATTGCTTGGTTCGTTAATTTTCCTACAAAAAAGTAAATTTTTATTAATAATCACTGAAATGACCGAGACGATTATTTTAAATGTTTATTGAAATACAGCAAGCATAAGACTAATCGTAAGATTAAAACTAGAAACATTCTTGATCTAATCTAATATAAAAAATCGCTGATTCACAAATTCAGCGGAAATTGATTATCAATACACAACAATCACTAATATTCTCTCTAAACTTGAATCAATCAAAATTCACTGATTAATAAGACAAAAGTGTGCAACTGAAGAAATCAGTGAAAATTTTACCGATTTAATCAGTGAATTTTCATTTTTGAATCGGTAAAAATTGTAATTTACTGATCGAATCAGTAAAAATTTTAATTTACTGATTGAATCGGTAATTAATCACTGATTGAATCAGTAATTATTCACTGATTGAATTAGTAAATTTCAATTTTTACTGATTCATTTCAGTAGTTGAAAAAAGATTACTGATTCAAAAATGAAAATTCACTAATTGAATCAGTAATTTTTCACTGATTGACAGTCAAATTTCACTGATTAATAGTTGCACACTTTTCGCTGATTAATCAGTGAATTTTCAGTTTTTTGACTGATTCAGATTTAGAGAGTTGGTAAAAAAGTACTTATTTGAAAAAAATCTAGAATTAAAAGCAATTAGAAAGTCATGATATTTGAGAAAAAAAGCTGGAACTCGAATATCTTCATGATGTCACTACTCATACCGCTGTGGTTAATTCATTAGAAAAATGTTTTTCGCCGAAACGAAAATAAAGGTGTTTACGTTTCACTTTGTTTTAACCCTCTGTTTCGACCTAGTACCTTATAAATCACTGAAGCACGTAGCGCCTGCGGCCATGTTTCGGTGTATTTTCCATTTTGTGGTTTTAAAGGTGGGCTCGAGAGTGATCTCTCTTACAGCCCTGAAAATGACGATGGTTTTGCTCAAATGGAGACGTAATTTTTTCCCCTTCATTCGAAAAGCTTATCGTTGATGAATAGAAATAAATTGAACGTAATCCGAGAATGTGGTTGTTGAAATATCGCGTTATCAGATTTCTGTACGTGGGTCTCTTTCTGGGCCAAGTTGGGATAGAATTTGTAATAAGATGGTGTACCGATATAGGTCGGCCGGAAATGGCGTTTAAATTTGTTTTTTTTGGCCCGGTGTCGGAAAGTTTGTCGTTTGAAATACAAAACCAGGTCTGTCGAGATGTGGATCATTGATTTTGGTGATTTGAAAATTCGAGGGTAGAAAAAACAATGTTTCGTAAGATTGTTCTTGTTATTAGTTTTTAAAAAATGAAAAAAGAAAAAAAGAGGGAAGTTGAAAAAAAGAAAAAAAAGAGAGACAGAAAAGATGGGGTAAGAAAGATATCTCGATCTTGAGAGCTTTCGACAAAAAATTACTGAAAAAAAAGCAAACGAATTCAATATTTTGTTTTATATTTTGAGATTTACCATTCTTACTAACAATAAGTTTCATTTGAACTTACTTCGAATTCAATGAAAATTTTTCATCAATTAAAAAAATATCTCAGATTTTCCTCTATTCAGGGTACAAAATCGTTGATCGGTACATGGAAAATTCTATCTCGATTTTTTCATTTTCAATCATAATAATTTCTCCTTTGATATTTGATGAAAAAATATCGAAATAAAAAATTGAAAAAGAATCATTAATTTTCATTAGAAAATTTTAATCTTTGATTCTCCAACAGTTGTCGATTTTTTCTCTCATTCTCATTTCTGCTCTTCTCATTCATTTCTGATTTATCACTTTTAATATGCTCAAGTTCGATTTCGATTCATTTTGATTTTGATTTTCATCTGTAATGATGATAAGATGAATTATTTCATCTGATGTGTCTTATTTATATTATTTTTCTGCACGAATTATTCGATGTAGAATACCCTTGTGGCCTGTAGTCCGATTGCCTCTCTGTCGTTTTACTATTTTTTGTAGCCCAGCTCCATAGTTCCCTTTGAAAAATTTTCGACCTAAAATGAACTCGTTCAATGGAAAAAAAATCACACATTCCATTGTACTTATTATGTCATTGAAGCCATTCTTATGGCAGTCTATGAAGACTGAAGATCACAAATTTAGTGATCATGGTGTAACTCAGTTCACCAATTCACAGTTTTTTTTAATATTTTCTGTGACTACGTGTATTATTTGTTGTTTACATGCACTTGTTATTGTGCTGTTGTGAAAGGTACTTGGAAGTTGAATGTTGTGATACTGAAATAGTATCGAATATAATTGTATATTTATATACTTGGTATATATTGTACATATGAGATGACCTGGGTCATCGCGAGATTCTATGGCATGATTTTTCTCATGGGACTGGTGTGGTGAGTCAGATGCAGTCGGACTATTAGCTCGATTTGGGACGATTGTTGTGTTAGTTTCGAGAAATTTCCAAAGAATCGAGAATATGAAATGATAAAAAAGAAAGTTGATTTTATTGCTTATATCCCCCTTCTGGTTTTTTTTTCAACCTCATCAAAAGATTCGAGATGAGGTAAAAAAGGGGTTGGAAATCAGCTCGAGTGATGCATGAATGAGAAAATCAGTTGGATTGATATTTCAGTATGAACTTGAAGAGAAAATGAAAAATGAGATTGAAAACGATACGATGAAACGTTGGAAAAAAATTGTAAAAAATATACTTACTAAAAAAAAAAAAAAAAAAATGAAAAAGTAATGAAAAAATTACAATACTGCAAGAATGATCTTTGGATTATCAAGAAATCCAGGAAAATGTTTTTCTTTCTACAATCCTGGATTGTATCCATCAACGATGGGCTCTGAATAAGAGATTTATAATAAAAAGTAAATTGTAAATAATTGAAATTGATGAAATGAAAAAAAAAAAAAAAATACAAATGAATTCAAAATAAAACATTTATTTAAAAAAAATGATGACACAATTTATGTAATTAATCAGCGTTTAATTAATGATTGCACGAATTCTGTCTACTTTGATTCAGAAAAAAATTTGATAAATGAACTTACAATTTGCTCGATTCTCATTTTGTGGCTTATTTTTCTGATTGAGACAAAAATAGAATGTGATCTACGGTGAAAAAATTTGAAAATTTGAAAAAATGAAGGGAATGTGAATACTTCGAAAAACAACGTGATTCTCCTCACCTTCAAGAGTCTCAACTTTCACATTAATATCACCTAAATATTCAACTTTGTGTAATTTACCGTCAGCTGACTCCATTTCATCGAATTTACCATTTTTAATGTTAAACATACCTAACGATTTATTAGTAATATGGTCTGTAGCACCACTATTTAATATGAAATCCAATTTATAACTTGTCTCGTAAATTGATCCCTTACTTCTTCATGTTATGGTGATGTTTTCAAACGACAAAAAACAAAAATAATGAATTTCATTTATCAAATAACTGACCCATTCCACAGTTTTAGTAAATGGCACATACCTTGGGTATTTTTTTCCGGCCGACCACCTAGCAACTGACCAAGGTTACTGTTCAACTATGACAATTATATCGGGTGATTGGAATGAGAGATTTAAAAAAATTAAGGGCATAGTTCCCATAATTTTTTGCGTATTCTTTCACCTGCCAATTACATTGGTCTTATGGGAGCTTATTAATATTAGTTAATGCATAATGAAACGTATGAAATTGGTTCAAATTTGTAAATTTGCAATTGATGGAAAAAATTTCGGAGTCGGGAGAAATTTGAAAAAAATGAATTTTAGAAAATTATCAAAAAGCAAAGTTGGAAAATTTTTAGAAGTGATATTTTTTCCAATTTTAGAATTTTTTCCAATAGGTAGTTAATTCTTTACAAATTCACATTTTTTCAAAATTTTTCGAACTTTGATTTTTTTCTTTTTTTCTATTTTTTTTCAACCATAGATAAGAATATGAAATTTCTTCTCGCTCGAAAAAAAATTTCCAAATTTTTTTCTCCATTATTTTATAATTTTAATAAGTAAATGTTTCCGACTTCATGTTTTTCAATTTTTTTCCGCTACATAATTGGAAAAAATTTCAAAAAATGATACATAATTGAAAAAATTAAAATTAGAATTTTTTTAAAAAATCTAAATCAGTAAAAATTTTCAAAATTGGATGAAAAAATAGAACTAAAAAAATTGAAAAAATTCAGAGCATAAAAATTCGAACTTGGGAAATGAGGAGACTTTTTCCTCACAGCACTTTCATCGTCCAACTCAAAGTTTTCTTATTGACAAATCCCTCATTCGGGTTCACTTTCGCTCCGTGCAGCTTTCAACTTTGGCAAACGGCTCCGAAATATAAACTTTATTCCTTTCAAGTCGTAAAAATTGCGTTAAACTCGCGAAACCATTAACTCGCCCAGTATCCATATACGATAAAAGGTATACAACTTTTAGGGTCATTATTAATCCAGCAGCACGCCCCGAAACGAAAACGAACCCGATGAAATTCGTCTGACGAGTGAAATTATTTTCACTTCAATATTTTCTTTGCTCGGTATTTGAAAAACTTTGGGTTCGCGTATTATACGAGCACACTACTCTTTTATACTCTTTTTGAAGAAACGTTTTTCCTCGGTATCTTTGCTGAAATTACTCTTCATCTTTAAACGATGCTTCTCCTTTTTACTTTTTCACTCTTCATCTTTATCGTACTGAAACTATTACCTTTTTTTCGTATTTTGGTTGGATATGTGTTGTGTAATGCGTGCCAGTATACCCTGTCCCTTGAAACGTATACCATAAAAACTATATTAATAAAAAGTTACGATTACTTTGGGCCACTCTTACGTATTTGCGTCCATTTTCGCTCGCTTTTTCATTTCGTACATTTTCGTACTTTGCCCTTTTCTTCCCTCTCGCAGTCTCGCACCGTTCTAAACAGAATTTTTTTATTTTATTTTCTTTTAGAAGTATGATATTTATGTATTTTTCTTTCTCAGGTTTAAATTCTTAGGGAATTATTTCCAACTTTTTTTTTCAAATTTTCGACTTGATGTTTTTCAAAATTTCTTTCCGATGAAAATTATTCTAAGTGATGGAAATATGAAAATATGGGATTGAATTTGAAAAAATATGAAGAAATCAAAGTTGAAAATTTTTAGAAAATGTAAAAAAAATTTTAAAAAAACCAGATACCTAGAAATTTTTAAAATCTACCCAATCACGATCTCTGTATGTGCCCTGTGCTGTGATTAAAACAAAACAGTGGCGCGTAACGGTATGCAAAAGTTGATGCCACCGGAATAGTGGCAGTGGTGGCCTACTTTTGACTTGTCAAGTTACCCTTTGACGTATTAATTTACGCGCGATAAAGTTTTATGGCCGTCTCGAGGGAGGTATTAGGGTATTTATTTCGGAAAATATGCATGTTTCGGGAGCTTGTACCGCGTTTCTCGTCTCGTCTTTGTAAATTTAATTCTAATGGTTTGAGAATTAGCTGTGTGAGCTGGTGTTAGCGCGAAATTCATGTACCCGGTTTTTTCTCTTCTTTTTTAGATCAAAACCCGTATAAAAAATGAGTAGAAAGATGAATAAGACGTATTTTCTTAATTTTTTGTTGAAATCAAACGTATTGAATACCAGAAAAATACCTGAATGATTCAGTTATTCAATTTTTTTGAGCAAATTTTTAGCTAACAATCTTTTTTTTTAATTAATTTAATTTTCATATCTAGCTAGCGGTATTTTCAGTAGTATTGCCTTGAAAATGAAAAAGAAATTTTTGATTTTATTTCAATTACGTTTTCAATTCTGTAATTGTTTGTGTAAGGTTATAATTCTTTGTGCTCAACTCGAAGTCCAAAATAAAAACTGAGAATTTTGAGTGTGAAAAATTACTCAAGAGTCAGGTATACATGAAATTCCTCTAGTTTGGTTTTTCGACACCCCATTCCTTCAAGTCGCCTCATTTATTTGTAAATTTTTTCAAAAACATCTTAATTATTTATCTAAAATTTTACAGAAATGTTTAATTATTTTAAATATTTTATGCATAAAAAATGTTACTATAAAAAATAAAAAGCATCTTAGCCCAAAAGCCAAGATGCTTTTCAAACTTTCATCTACTGTCGTGTACATTTCGGTATTATTTTTTACAGAGCTGTAGCAGCCTATTTGCGAGCACTCAATTTGAGCCCGAATAATGCGGTCGTTCATGGTAATCTGGCCTGCGTATATTATGAGCAAGGGTGAGTACCATTTTCTCGGTTTATCTATTTTTATTTTTTACGTTCGATATCGTTAGAAACAAATCACGAATATGATGAGAAAAAATGGAAAATACGTATAATGAAATGTAAACGAACAGAATAACAATTCCCTAACGAGAAGTTGGTTTTATGTGGATTGTGGACATCGTGTACACAAGTATAGAAACACGAATATGTCATGCTATTTCCAATGCAGATAACGTTTTTTCTGCGAGGTGTTCCGTTGGAGATTTCGACTTGAAATAGTTATTTCGAAATGCAATAACTGAAATTGCATTTTGATACGAAGGGTTTCCATCCTTTAGAATTGAAAGGATAAAATTATCAACTTGAAAGTATGAACATGTTACTCTCGAAAAATAATCATCGAGTAGAAATAGCCTTGGAAATGTGATTTTTGAGAATTTTTCCACCCCTGAAATTGAGAGTTTTATGTCAACTAGGTTATGTGCATGATTCTCGTCTTCAATTGGAAAATCTAAAATCTTTCTAGAAAAATTACAAAACTCGAAAATTTTCTCATCTGTATCACTACTTGAATTTTGAATTTTGTATGAGTTCTCACGATGTCGATTTTGTGGGGAAATTTTTTGTTCCTAAAATGTAACGTTAATGTCATATACCTATCTTCAAAAAATCGTGACTACACGAGAGATTTTTATAAAATATCTCAGATTTTTTTTGAGAACGCAGGAATTTTTTCAGAAAAAATATTTTTCGAATTTTTTACTATAATCAAGGCAGAAACAGAGCTTGATCTTCTCGAAAAAAGTAAAAAAAGAATGTTCTCATCTTTTGGCTTTCTACAATTTGTGTCTTAGAATTTTATTCCTAGTGGTCAAATGAGCCAAAATACAGGCATCGGACGGCGGTTACTTTAAAGTAACTTGGTTACTTTTTTCAAGCTTGGTTACTTTTGGTTACTCTTTTGGCTGAAAAGTTACTTTTGATGACTTTTTTGGCTAAAAAGTTACTTTTAGTTACTTTTTCAGCTCCAAAGTTACTTTTTTTCGCTCAACTCGCAAAAAAAATGGCAATGAGGTTATAAATCTCTTGTTTTTGTTATTTTCATCTCTGAAACTCGTACTGAATTATTTTCGATGTTTCGATAATATTAATTACTTTCACGAATTTTTGTCTTCTTATTCGTATTTTTCTGAATTTTCCTACTCATAACATAACTTTATTTTTCATCATAAAATTCGTGACTTGAATTGAAATATTTATTTCTATTCAAAAATCTGGAATTTCGAACAGAAATAAAATATTACAAAATAATTACACTTTGACTTTAATTAATAATGTTCTAGTTTGGTTTTTTATCAAGATTAAGTTGAAAAATCGTAGATTTTGTGATTTTCAGTGATTTTTTATTGTTTTAAAAATAATGAAGTTCAAAGTCAAATTTTCGTGATTTTTCGATTTTTCGTGTTTCATTGTATTAAAATAAAGTCAACGTCCAGTATTTATGATATTTTATTTCTGTCCGAAATTTAAGATTTTTGAATTAAAATAAATATTAAAAATCACGAAAATTTGACTTTGAACTTAATTTTAAAACAAAAAAAAAATCACTAAATTTACGATTTTTAAACTAAATCTTGATAAAAAACCAAACTTTAAAGTCAAAGTGTAATTATTTTATGATATTTTATCTCTGTTCGAAATTTCAGATCTTTAAATTAAAATAAATATTTCAATTCAAGTCACGAATTTTATAATGAAAAATAAAGTTGTGTTATGAGCAGAAAGATTCTGAAAAATAAGAAAAAGGACAAAAATTCGTAAAAGTAATTAATATTATTGAAAATAATTCAGTATGAGGTTCAGAGATGGAAAAATGATAACAAAAACAAGAGAAAGAATCGTTCAGTGAACGAATTTATAACCTCATAAATTTGAGCTGCGGAACGTCTCCTATTTTTTTTGAACGCGATTTACTTATTTTTCCGGATCGTTATTTTTTTTCTCTCTTCGGTAGTGAAATTACAGAGAAAAATACGAGTTTGAAAAAAAATGGGAAGGAGAGGGGTATTAATAATTTTTTAAAGGCGAAAAATTGAAAAATTGTCTACTTTTTCACAAAAAAATTGGTTACTTTTTTCAGAAAAAAATTTGCTAAAGTTACCAAGTATTTTTTTTTTCAAAATTTTCGTCCGATGCCTGAAAAGGGGAATTCGTGAAAAAATATGTAGACCATTTGGGAAAAAGGGAAGTTGAAAAGTAGCACCCATTTTTTTGGTTCAACATTCTAGATTACGACAACATTGGTTCCAATCTCAAAACTGAACAATAATTATTGTAATTTTCAGCAACAAATACTGTAGGTTGATTGATAGAACTCGAGAGAAATTAAAACGAATTTTTTTACTCCAATTTTTTTCTGTTTACAATTTTCCCCTCTCCTCCTTCCGCATAATTTATTTTTTTAGCGCTCACAGTCGTAATCAAAAATTCCTTGGCAACATATACAATTTGGATTTTGGAGTTAGTTTGACTCCATTTCCGGAATCGAGCCCAATTTTCTGATTCTGGAAATTGAAATCATACTTTTCGATATTTCACTCGAAGCTTTTTTCACCCCTCCCTCTTCACAACCTCTGTAAAGCCCCTTCTGAATTTTCTTGGTAAAAATATGACGCATAAAAGGTGTCAGTAAAACTTCAGTAAAAATTTTAACAGGGTATCATTCAAAAATTTCACCATTTTTACATGAGGGGGGTAGGGGAAATTTTCATTTTACGCTATTTTCCGATTAGTTGAAAAATAAAATCCAAATTCTGAAGAAAAAAAGTGGAGATGAGAATAAATTAAAAATTTGCTGGTAGATATGTTTGACAATAAAGCAGAAAGAAGAATATCAGGATGATGAGCCAATTTCTCAAATCCCTTGAAATTCAAAAAAAAATAAAAAATAAATATGGGCAGAATCATTTCAAAACATACCCAACAACTTTTTCTACTCCTGTAATTCTAAAAATAGGCAGCTGTACACTTTCATTTTAAGATGAATTGCCTGCCTCCCGGGTCGAAGGCGCTACCGCATCATGAAACCACTCCGTATAAACCTGGAAACCCTCAAAACTGAACGAATCGCAACACAAAGACCTCCCCAGACGCGAAACCATATCAAAATTCAACGACCATTGTTCGCTAAATTAAACCCTCTTCGCTTTCTCCTTTCATCTTGGGGCACACGTTTCTTAGGTCGCTTGGCAATAATCGATTATGCACTTAAAATTAGCACCGCACGTGTGTCGAAAATTGCATAAGCAGCCAATTAGATCATACCTCGGACGACGACTTTCGACGTAGCCTGGCACGTTTTCCATTCGGTCGAGCTGGAACGCAACCCGTCCTACATTCACGATACAAAACTTGCCTATACTTTCTGGTTCAAGGCTCTCTCGCTAATCTGAACACGCTGTCTATATAAATTTTCTTTCTATCGCGTATCAAGTACCTAGCGTATTTTTTCACAACGTTCCACACACCACGTACCTTTTAGCTGCTATTTTCAAGTTTTATATGTCATCTACTTTAGCTCGAGTTTCCAGCTTAACGTAGCTGTAACCTTTTTTTTCTCCCCATCCTGCAGTAATTTACCTCGCTATATGCTGATAAAATACTATACACCGTTGTATCTTCGTTTAAATATTCATTAAGGTTGAAAATCAAAACAAAAAGCGCCTTGTTTTCAACCCGAAGGTATAAAGAACCCCTCCGCTTCTCGTCGTCCTATTTCTATACAAAACACAAACCTTGCACCGCCATTACTTATTTTCTCGTATCCGAAAATTCGTTCCTGGGTAAACGAGAAAGTATACTTTGACTCTCTACCGTCCTTCCCCTCTTTTATCCTGTTTTACAACTACAGCATCGCAAATTTCTCTTCTTTCGCTTGGCTGAAACATTCACACCATCTTGTTTCATTTCTTCTGGGTAAAAAAGCTCCGTTCGACTTTTTACTCTCGTCTCGAATAATTCCACGTTACGCGCAAAAGCACGTGTTTAACCTTTTTTTTCTCTCTGCACTGACACTATTTTTTCGTTCGTATACGCACTTTTCGGTGACACTGCTGGCTGAATTGTTTTTTTTCTACCTATTTGCTCGTTGGTCGAGTGGCCGAAACATACCGAGCTGGTTGTAAATCATTCGAGTTTTTTTATTGCTATTCCGGGCCGCCTACGATTCGCGTATTTCGCGTATATATTTTCATATATATTAAGTAAATGTGTGCGTAACAGTTTGATATTAGGTAAATAAGCCTGCCACGGCGGGATATATAATTTTTCCAAACTAGAGCGGGGAAAAAAATCGAAAATTTCGTGATCGCATGCGACACGATAACGAACGTGGGTTCGCTGCCGCGTCAGTTCCAGTTCCATATCGTACTCGATGCACGATTAAATAATTCATTTGGTCGGTGTATTAATATACCGAACTTGATAAGGTTGTACAAGGTGCTTCGTAGGTTTCCCCGAAGATGCAACGATTAGAACTGAATTTATGTATGGAATTTGCCCAGCCTCAGAATTGAAGGGGCACATTTGGTAAAAATCAATTAATGAGATGTCGATTAAGTTGAGATAAATTTTAATATTCATGTCAAGCAGGATTTTAAAAATTGATTCTGCTCCACTCTCAGTTCAATGAGCCAATTTTTGGATCTGGGGTGAATAAATTCACTCAGAATTGAATGAATTTTAGTTTCAATGTTTCAAAAAAGCCTCGAGGTATTTTTTGCAAATTTTTTTACAACCGAATTCATTTGAAACTGCTTTGTTTTTTACTTTCAGTGCCAATTGCCAAATGCCAATTAATTTTCACCATTCTCCTCAGGAGGTGGAAAATGTTTTAAATTAATTTGAGCTTTTGTTCATAAGTTCATAAAATGGAATTTCAATTAGAATTTCAAAAAAAAAATTGTTCTTTTTCCATGAACGTGCAGGATGGGAAAAAAAGAAAACGAAAAAAATAAATTTTCAAAAAACTCAAACTCCAACAACAAATTTAACCCCCCCCCATTCAACCTCCCCTTTCTGACACTGGGCATAAAAATCTTGGCAATTATACACGCCCAGTACAATAAAATTTTTCCTTTCTCTTTAGTATCTTTAATGTAGCTCATCATCTTATGTATCAAGGTGCCACAATAAATTGCACTGTTCGCTGCATACAAAAATCTTGAAAAATTACGATAGAAAAAAAATCCATCACACAATTGTCAAAACTTGGTGTCATTTATTATGTGGTCATGAAATTATTTTTTCATCCTCAAGAAAAAAGGCAAGGTTCCCTGGAAGAGCTGAAAAACTCGTTCGAACTTCACAAATGAATAATTACTCTCCAGTGCCAAGTAAAAATAAATTCATGAAACCAGAAATTATTGATTTTTAGCACTCTGTAAGTTTTGCCCGGAACATTTTTTCACCACTTTACATTTTTTTTCATTCGAGTTAGGAAAGCTATCCAAATACTGATTGAGAACCATTGAACTGGTTCAAAGAGTTGAAGATCGAAAAATGAAGAGTTTTAGATGTTCTGCAGATTTTGCTGGAATTTTTTTTTTTTGGGCATCATTGTATTTTTCAAAAAATACAACAATAATAGGTAGGAATCTATGGAACCATCTAGTAGCTCATAAAAACATCCTTCAACAAAACTACCGAACGACAAGCACGAGATTTTAGCAGGACTTTTTAAAGACCATTTCCAGAGTTCTTTTGACGATGAGAGCAAAATTTTCATTTTTTTTTTTGTAAAGAATGAAAAAAAATCAAAAATAGCGTAAAATGAAAATTTCCCCTGCCTCTCCCCCCTCCCCCCTATGTAAAAATGGTGAAATTTTTGAATGATATCCTGTTGAAATTTTTACTGAAGTTTTGCTGACACCTTTTATGTGTCATATTTTTACCAAGAAAATTCAGAAGGTGGTTTACAGTGGTTGTGAAGAGGGAGGGGTGAAAAAAGCTTTGAATGAAGTATCGAAAAGTATGTTTTTCAATTTCCAGAATCAGGAAATTGGAGTCGATTCCGGAGATGGAGTCAAACTAACTCCAAATTCCAAATTGTATATGTTGCAAAGTTGGAAATTATGAGTCAAGGTCATATTCACTCCTCCTCAAAGGTCAAGGTCTTAGATTGGCTCCGTTGTCAAAGGTCGATGTAATATATTTGCTTCCCCCCTCTATAAGGTCAAGATCATAAATTGACTCCGTAGTCAAGGTCATGAATTGACATCTGTGATCAAAGGTCAAGGTCATGAATTGTTGAATTGACATCAGTGGCCAAAGGTCAAGGTCGTGAATTGTTGAATTGCCTGTCAGAGATCAAGGTCGATGAATTGTTGAATTGACATCTGTGGTCAAAGGTCAAGGTCGTGAATTGTTGAATTGACATCTGTGGTCAAAGGTCAAGGTCGTGAATTGTTGAATTGACTCCGTTGCCAAAGGCTAATAATGTCATAAATTGACTCCACGAATAAAGTTCAAGGTCATAAATTGACTCTATGGTCAAAGGTCAAGGTCATCGATTAATTCCGTATTCAGACGATCAAAGTCATAGATTGATTCCGCGTTCAAGGGTCAAAGCCATAGATGGACTCCGCAATCAGTGAGATGAAGTCTGGGATCAACTTTTTGGCGGACTTCTATTTCTTGCCCAGAGCCTATTTTCCATTATTCTTTGGATCCCTAACTTGGAACTGAAACATCTGTGTCTTTTAGGATTAAGAATTGTTGGTTCTGAATTTTTTTTCTGACGTTGAAAGAGAGTAGCTAGGAACCTATTTTCAGACCTCGAAATAATGGGGCTGCAAGGATCGTGGAATTTTGATTCTCTTTTTCGGTTCTCGTTCTATGAACTGTTGGTTCTTTGCATTTTCGCTCTTTTTTGTTTTCAAAATTTCGTTCTCGTTCTTCAAAAATGTTTTCGTCTTCGTTTTTGTTCTTCAAACAACCATCTTTAAAATTTTTCAACCCGGTTCTTGTTCTTTGAGTTTTTTGGTTCTTGATTTTTTATGTTTCGTTGTTTTTACCTTCTTCACGCTTTCCCCTGTCTCCTTTTTTTCAAGAATAAAAATTTTTATTATTTTTTTTCTTCAGTTTCCGTCGAAGTATGAGTCTTTATTCTTCTGTGTCTACAATTCTTCTCATTTGAAATTTTTCAATTTTTTTTTTGAAGACAGATTTTTTGATAATTTTTCTCTCTTAAAATGTAGACGTCGAGTTACATTTTCTCCACTTTTCATAGGCTATAGGCGATTTATTTCATCTTTAAAGTAGAGAAGAATGAAAAAAAGAGAAAATTATCGTTCTTGTTCTCGTTCCTCAAATTTTCGGTTTTTTAATTCTTTGCTTTTCGTTTTTTTTGTTCTTACAAACCTGTAACATGGCCTTAACATTTAACCATATTCAAAAATGTTCGATTCGTTTTCAGTTGTTCTTTGGTTCGATTTTTTCTTTCGAAAACTCATGTAGGACTTTTTAGAATTTTTCTCCCTCAATTGTAAAATTTGTTTTTTTTTTTTCTGAAATTATATGGATGTGGACAAACATGCACACCTAATTGTACCAAAAGTGGGTTGCCTATCCGCCGAATTGAAGATGTCGTCTCATTTATGGAACACCATGTACGTTGGAATTCGGTTTTAATGAAATGTAAAGGAATTACCGAAGCTGAAAATTGTAATTGGTCATTAGTGGAAAAATAAGCTTACAAAACAAGTGAACAGAAATCTCTACGGTTTGAAAATGCGAGAGAAAAAAAACGAAGAAATGAAAGCTTGGAAATTCGGAAGGGAAAAAAGTGATCCTAAAAATTCTTCAGGCCAGAAACTTGTATACAAAGAAACTACGAGCCAGATGATAAAACTTCGAAGTGATTCTTAAACTTGAAATATTTTGAAAAGAAATTCAATTAGGTGCTTGTGGGAAAAAATCCAGTCGTCTACTTGAAAGATTAACATTTCAATGTCGAAAAATGAGCAAAATTTGAAAATGGTAATTTGTCTCTTCTTTCATGGAATGGGCTCGATAGACCTCTCTTCTCCATACCTTCTGTTTGGAAGAATTCACTCAAATAATTACATCAATTTTTTTCTCATGAACTGGCTTACTGAAAAGGAATTTCAATTTCAGTCTGAGAAGTAGGACGAATATAAAAAAAAATTCCGAAACCCTTGTATACGTATTCAGTACCACATTATAACATCGCGAAGGCATCTGAATGTCAAAAATTAAGAGAAAAAAGAATAATTCAAGCGCGATTGAAACGATCGCTGATTGCGAAGAATTGCTCGCATCGTCGCGGTCGTCTCGTCTCGTATAATAATATTCGTAAATATTCATTTTTTTCCTACTTCTTCGTCGACTCGACTTGTGCACATTGTAGCGAAATTACGTATACTACTATCCCAGCGCTTGTTATAAAAATATACGCGAAAGTCAGTAAATTATGCCGCGGTGGAGAGGGGGGAAGGGTTGGTTTTTTTTCATTTCATTACGACGTCGACGACGAATTTCGATTAATTGGAGAGGAGGACACGGCGAATATGACTAACGAATGGCGCGACGTCCAACTCTCAAAATAAGGTTTTTGTCAGAAAAAAAAGCAGTGAACGCGACTCCGACCGTTGATAATATTTTACAGAGCAGCCATTTAGAAAATTCGAGCTGACTGGTTTCCCTGGTTGCGGCGGTCGAATACGCCATTGTAAGTGCTATTTTCGGATGGGCGAGCTTTTTCGTCGAAAAATAATATCGCGTTAACGTTTTTTTAATGATGATTAAATCAAAGTCAGAATTGTTATTCGAATTGAAAAGTGTGTCGAGGGGAAAAATATAACTTTGAAATGTCTTCTATCTTCTCGTCATTGTGTTCTCATTGTTGTTTCGCGCGGAGGCTTATTCGTAGGAAAAACTCGCCACCGGCGGAACCAAAAGTATTCATTTTTCGTTTGTAATTGGGAGAATTTTCTTTCGTTCTCTCGAAGTTTTAATTCAATTTTTTCTTTTAACGATTCGCTAAAGAAAAATAATTGATGAAATAAGGCAAAAGGACCAGAAGACGTATCTTTTGCTCATTAAGCTTAGTTCTGAGTTTTGATGAGAAATGTTCCTACCGAAAAAGTACAAAGGAATTGGAGTTGAAAATTAAGTAGGTTTCTCTGAAGTTTTAGAGACTTATTTTCTTGAAAGAAATAATTCGTTAGGGCACGACAAAGCAGTAAAATTCGAGCAAGTTGTTCGATTCGTGAACGATTCGAGACTCGCATAAAAATCAGATTCGTTGGTGATTACATGATCCATGTTTGATCGAGTCATTTGCGAATGATTTTTGGCGTTGATCAACTCATTTGAGAATGGATTTTTCTGGTGTGATGTATTCGCTCGTAAGTGACTCGAATTGAATGTAATCGTCGCAGAACGAATTTTCTACGTTTGATCAATTCGTTCGTGAACAAATTTTTGGGCTCATTTTGGTCTAACCATTGAGAAACGATCTTTTATTTTAATTAATCGAATCATTTACAAACAAAAATTTTTTCGATTTGGTGAAAATTGATGAAAAATATTTGTGTCGAATCGAATCGTTCGCGAACGAATTTTCATTTGAAATCGAACTGTTTGAGGACGAATTTCCAATATCTGAATCGATTCGTTGGTGGGAAAAATCCTGAAATTCGATTAAATAATTGGAGAATGATTTTTTCGAATGATTTTCACTTATCGAATCTTGCTGAATCGAATCATTTGCGAACGAATTTCCAACAACGATCGATTCGTTCATGAATCTGAATTTTTCATTCGATCAATTCTTTAATAAACTAATTTTTGATATTTGATCGAATTGTTTGAGAACAATTTTTTTCGTCGTGAAATTCAGTTGTCAAAAAATTTTGTTGGATCGGATCTTTGGAGACGATTTGTTGGCGAACCAATTTTTGATGTCATTTGCTCAAATCATTCGCGAATATTTTTTTCTAATGCGATCAAATCGTTCGCAAACGATTCATTGATCAAATTATTGGTGAATGAACAACGATTATTCGTTTTTTGATTCAATCAAATGGATCTGCTCGTTGGAGTTGCTTTTTCTGATCTTTTTTCGAAATTCGAGGCCAAGAAGATGTGTCCAATCCTCTGAAATCCGATGTGAATCCCCCCTTCCTTACCCAACCAACCTTGAAATCAATGCCAGACATGGTTTCAAGATAAGGAAGGAATTATTTTCTGTTTTTTTTCTTAATTCTTTTAAGAAATTATTTGAGGGTTTCACGTGTCCAAAAATAACCTCAAAAGTCTTCCCAAATATGATTTTTTGCAACGGTTTCCAGTGAATTGAACCAAAATTTTCGATTTTTGAAAAAAAAAACCTCAGGCAAAGGTTAGTTGGAGAGACTGCAAAAATGAAGAAAAATTAAAATCGAATACCTTCTGATTACGCCAGAGCCTTCAATTCTTCAAAAATTGAAAATTTTGAACATTTCGAAAAAGTTTGAAATTTATTAAAATTAGTTTTTGAGCTTAGCAGTAGTCTAGACCAAAAAGGATACATTTTTTGGCAAAAAATCTGTGATTTTCAACTTTTTCAATTTTTTTTTTTTTTTTTAAGGTGAAAAAATTACAGAAATTCAAAAAAACGGTACCTACAATAAGTACCGATTTGTTTTTTATTTTAATCTGAAATTTCGTGAAAATTCTTTTTGAAAAATGCAGATAGCTGATCATACCCTCAAGTACCTCAAAATGGGCGTAGTCTCAGAGAATAAGAAATTGCCCTAAAAACAGCGTCGAAAAGAAATGTTCCAAAAAATAATTTTTTTAAAATGGATTCGTATTTGAAATTTCATTAGGAATACGAAAAGGGTATTTCTCAAAGTAATGTCATGTCCCTAAATTTCCTACAATGGCCACATCTCTCCCCTCCTCTTCCCTCCCCTCCCCTTCCATCCAAAAAATGGATCATTAGTGCTTTCTTTTCTGATTGTATGTAGGTACTTTGAAATTTTGGGAAGAGTCTGACAAAATTGGTTAAAATTGGTTAGATAGCTTCATCATACTCTTCAAGTATACCTCAGAAAAGGCTCAATCTTGAAAAAAATTGGGTGAAGAAAGGACAGGCCACGTAATCGGTCAAAATAACCTTAGAAATGGAAATGGTCATTTGGATATCAGTAGTAATAGGGTCACTTGGGGACACTCCGAGCTCAGGCGTAAGATTTCCGCGAGGTACCGTGGAGAATCTTGGTGGCCGGAGAAGTAGCCCAAGCGCCCCTATTTGATGAGATGACGGTGAGAATTCGTGGAGAAATTAGATGTTCGGTGAAGAAGGAAAATAACGTAACGGAAACGGAAACGGAAACTGAAACGGTAACTGAAAAAAAATTAATTAATGAAGGCAGTATTGTGAGTTGTTTGAAATAAAGGTTGTGAGAAACAAAGTCCGCAATCACAAGAGTCTCCTTTTCTGTAGAAGCAGATCGAAACGAAATAAGAATCATTGAATCTGTCAAAAATAAGTTTCAAGTTATCAAGTTGTGATTTTTTAGAAGAAAGAGAAGCGAAATCCAATAAGTGATGTTTTAAAATAGATTTTGACTCATCAAGGAAAGAGATTGATAATTGTTCTTGAAAATCGGAAGTGAAAAAAAGAAACGGATTGAAAGAGATTTTGATGAAATATTCCAAAGGATTGAGTTGAATAAGGAAGGAAGTTGGATGATGATTGTGGGAAGTAAGAATGATTGATCGGACCGAGGTATAATTTTTCCTTAGTATATCAATTTGAATTGGTAAGCAAACAGACATGATTGAGAATATGGAGAAAAAAAGGTAGAAAGGTGGTTCTATAAATGTGTATAGAAAGTTGGCGCAACAAAGTTATCCTAAGAATCTTGAAAGAAAGAAAGAATGATTTGTCTGCCACGTTTTTCGATCAAACGTATATTAAGATTGTCAATTTCATTCATGGTATGTAATTTTTCATCGGTATCAAACATGCAATGATATTTACCAGGAAGATGAAAGTTGAAATCGGTTGTTTCAACAACAATTGACTTTCCGAATTTCGTGGTACATTTGAAAAAAGACAAAACTTTGAAAACATCGCCAATATTACAATCTTTGTCGAAAGACTTGAACTCTTTCTGATCATTCAGAGCATTGATATTGTTTAAAAAGGAAGCCATTTCAAATGAGAATGACAAATACAGAAATTGACCATCTATAAATGCACATCGAAATTTCCCCCACCCCTATTTTTGAAACAAAGAGATGCGCGCGCACATGCCCACTGAAAAAATTAACAAGAAAAAACACATAGTTCAATTCGACTTATGTAATGTAAAAAAAAAAAAAACTTAATCTAACATAGTTTAATTCGAGTATTAAAATAAAAAACGTAACTTAATTTAACGAAAAAACACATACTTCAATTCGACTATGTTTATGAATGTAAAATTAGCTTACTCTAACAACGTCCAAACCTCAAATTAGAGTAAGCTAATTTGACATACATTAAAAAACTTGGGCAAATGGCAAGTATGTGAACAAAGTTCTAACCATAAAAGTCTCTTGGCAATTATCAAAAGGAACTCCATCTTCATCCGGAATGAAATCTGCTATAGTAATCGACGAAGGACATTTACACGATAACTGGGCAATCTCAGTTTCAACTTTAACAGTACGTGAAATGAGATCCAGAACAGACTTGGGTACAAGTTTCTCTAGCTCAACCCAATCTTCATATTCAAATATTTGATCTCTAACCGCAATTACTGACTGAAAAAGGAGGGAATCAGGAGTAAAAACCCCTTTACATAGAATTTTTAAATTATTTTTCAGAGCCCTATATCGGTGTAAATAAGTATAAGCGTAAAAAGAGGGTAGCTTAAACTCATAAGGTGGGTCAGCAAGATGATAACATTGTTGTTGATAAAGCAGTATTCTACAATCCGCAATCCTACATTTGACACCAAATAACTTCACCTCAAAACAGTTACAGTCACCCATAGATAAATACATACTTAATGAATTAAAAATATTAACATAAATTTTTAGCGAAAAAAAAAGAATCTTGAGAGACAGAGTTTAACATGGAAAAAGATAAACCTTATCAAATGAAACAATGAAAGACAGGTGTTGGATAGCACAAAAGGTAACTGGATGGTGTAGGATTAGGAAACAAGAAAACGGTAAATACCGGTAAATACAAACATATTGGATTAAAACTACTTTTTTTGGATTTTTAATTTTAGAAAGTAAATCTAAGTAAAACTAATATAAAACTACTTTTTTTTTTTGATTTTTCAATTTTAGAATGTAAATCTAAGTAAAACTAATTTAATTCTAAGAAGAGTTGGAATCCGAATCTGAGAAAGTCTCCTCGTCATCGTCGAGTAGGTAATCACATTGACAGTTTTTCAACATGATAGGAGTTGGTGGGGGATCTAAAAACATCATGATAACAGAACGTAATTTAGAAGGAAGAGGTAAAAATTGGGTATCTAAATCTGAATCTAAGTTTTGTAAGATGGCGCAGATACTCAAGAATTCTAAAGAGCTGGGTTGGAACAAACCTCTACTTAGCCAAATCAATTTGTCTCGAAGATTTTTTTCACTCTCAACTAAACCTTGTACAAAGTAATCATCAGTATGTGAACCCAGTAAACGACCAGATTTTAGTTTACCCAAAAGAATACTGTAAAAGGTATGTTTATGTTTAACTTCGGTACAGTAGTCAACAAAACAGTGACAAGTGTTCTCAGCGGAAGCCATGTTGATAATGAGACATTTAAGAAGACATTACTTCATAAATAGTGATTTGAAGATTGGCTTATTTTTCCCCCCACCACCTACATCGTTACAAAGACAACAATGTCTGATACAACGACCACATGAAATACAGAATGAAGCCTTCTTGTCAATAAGTTTACAGAAATCACATATATGTAAAGACGGATGTGAAATCCTCGGATTATTGAAAATTCCGGAAATATAAAAAAGCCAAGGATGAAGCATGGCGTATGAAAATAATGCTTTCAGCAAAATATTCGGAAGAGGAAGGAGAAGGATGTTTTCGGCAACAGTTATTCGATGAACAATTTTAGGAATAATGATATTTTGTAAAGATTTTGGTTGAAAAAGTTTAACTTTGGCGCAGCAATGTGGGCATGCATCGACGAAATCAGTTTCATAACCAGAGTCTGAATCAGAGCTAGAAGAGTTCATGTTTGGTGCCATGACAAAAAGCAGATGATAGAGAAACAAGAGAAGACTGAACAGAATTTGGTAAAGGTAAATTGTAGATATCGGATTCTTCACGAATATTTTTCAAGATAGCAAAACTACTGTGAAATTGTAAGGATTTAGGTTGAAACTGGGTAGGTCTAGGAAAGGACTTTATCTGATCTTGAGCCCGCTCTACTCGACAAGAATAAATGTCTCTACGCCAATCGGTTGGTGCTTCAGGATAAAAACCGTTCTTGATACGTTCCCAAACTATTATGTGATAAAATAATGCCAACTGAGCTTTGTTATAGTTTGTAACTGGAAACGAAGGATAGGGTAGAAAAATGTATGATTGGTTTGACATCAGAATAAATTTTACTTTATGTTCAAAAATCACGAGTACGTTTTATCATAAAATGAAATAAAATGTACGTGTGTAAGGTTCGAGCAACGAAGTAATAATGACCGGATATTAGAAAATCATTGTTTATATAGAGATTTTAACTTACCCCCACCACAATAAACTAATATTAAAAATATTTTTTTCAGGTTTTGACTTTTTAAACTTTTTTTAGGAACTAAACTAAAACTATGACTACTTAAACTAGTGTACTTAAAACTAAATTAATCTAAAAATATTGACCACCAGCCAATTATAGAGTTGTATGCCCAAAGTTCCCAACGAATTTCTGATTCAGAGATCCAATAACAGTGAAGATGTTTATTCGGAAGTCTATTCCAGTAAGGCACCTTGACACTAAGATCACAGTACTTTGACCAAACTTTTGGCAAATGAAAAATGAAATCTTCAGTTTCAACAAATACAAGTCCAGAAAGCGGTTTGAACATCAAACTTGAAACTCCAATCTCAAGCTCATCAAAAGGTCTGGGAAGATCGGTATAAGGTATGAAAACAGCCATCATGTTCAAGATGCAAGATGCTAATGACAAGTATTCTGACCAACAGCTACTTATATACTTTTTAAAGAAAGTTCACGCATGCGCAGGAATCCCTATTGAATAACGAAAAGTTAACATGTAAGCCCAACGTGTCATATCAATGACCAGAAAGTTGTTCCCAGGTTCTTTTACCCAAACCATTTCGCACATATCTTCAAAAACTTCACGACTCAAGCCGAAAATTTGTTCTTTATGAAAACGGATGTGGTCATGTTCAGAAATTGGGAATAAAACAACGTAATTTATAAGCCAAGAGAAGGACTCTGGTACATGACAATACTTTTTGTTGATGAAAATACAGGAAAGATCTTCACGTTTAAGAATTGACTTCAAGTTTAAAGCAGAGTAATAGGCATCTTGTGCGATAATTACGACCGAATCTGGTCTCAGAGCAGAAAAATCGCACATCAAACCAGTTTTTGAAGTTTTCCAACCCAAGTTGAAGGTTTCAGGTGTTCTAGTTAGAATGAAAATATCGCCTTTTGGGCATTTCAAGTCTAAGAGTTTATCAATAACGTTATTACGCTGGTCAATAGTGGCACTACCAAGAATAGCAGCACGTAAATGACTTGGAACACAAACTGTTTGTTTAGAAGCCATAATGAGAATATTGGTTCAACACCAATGCAGTGCTATAAATATTATTTAAAACTTTGATTTCTGCAACTCCAACGTGTAAAATTTCCCATCCACTGGTTCTCCGTTTAAATCTTGAATAGAGAATGTTGGTGGCACTGTAAGATGGACGTCTGATATTACAAAACCTCCGTTGTCCAACGTTTGAATATTTGTTCGTAAAAGCGCATTTGTAGGCTGTAAGACGAACACGATCACCCACTTTAAACTTGGGTTTTGGCATCTTGAATTTTGTCAGACCATACATTCGTTTGTAAACACCAGGTTCTGTCGTTTTGGTGACTAAAGCCGGTGGTAAACCTATTGTTCGATGAACATCTTTAAAATTATATTCTTTCACAAGTTTAGGAAGTAAAGTCAACCAATGATGATTTTGATTAACTTGAAATGAAGTTTTAATTTCTCATTCAACGTTCGATTGAATCGTTCAACAATAGCCGCTTTAATCTCAGTGAACGAATGATACATCTGAATGTTATGTTTAGTCAAAAGAGCTTTGAATGGACCGTTAACAAATTCTTTCCCACGATCAGCTTGTAACAGTTCAGGCTTACGTTTCGGACGAGAGGATGTCAAAATTTTTTCAAAAGCTTTAGTAACTTCAGCTGCAGATTTTGATTTCAGCGGAATACACCAAACAAATTTACTAAAACAATCAATCACATTCAAAATATTTTTATATCCTGAATTTTGACGACTGTACTGTTTCAAAATCAACAAGTCCGCTTGCCAAATATGATCAATACCTTTTGTAATCACCTTCCGAGTTTTAAATTTCCTAATTACTGGTTTATGTAGTTCACGTGCCAAGTCCATTATTAAATCGGATATAACATGAAAAAATCACTACCTGTATTTATGTAAAAATTTCAAACACAAGTGCCCACAGATTACTTGATCAAGTCGTTGATCTTTTTGGTAATTATAAATTACAACAACATTATTCCCGAAATAAGTAAGTAACTCTATAGGAGGTGCAACACCGAAGGAATCATAATAATTTACTGAATTTCCGTGTTTAACGTACGCGACCCAATGAGTACCTTTCCCAGAACTAGAATCCAAGTTCACAATAGCAGATTCTCGTGCCAAACATTTACTAGGTAACCGATCGCGCATGAAAACACCTCTAAAATTGGGAATCTCCAATTTGATAACATACTTCATAAGATGTAGATTATTCATTTGAGAATCTTTTTTTTTTTCAACAGCTGAGCCAAGAGAGCATTACCTTTTGCCGTTTTAGAAATGCCATTACCCGTTGTAGGTTTTTTAAGAATGTACACACCTTTACCTTTTGTCTTTTGCGATGATGAAACTTTTTTTTTACCCTTTGAAACACCGCTACCTGCTTTAGGTTTTTTAAGAATGTACACGCCCTTTCCCTTCGATACTGATCCACCAGATTTAACTTTTGACACAGTCTTCTTTACTTTTGACTTGGTCTTTTTACGAATGAACCACCAGTTTTTGCCGTCTTACGTTTAACTTTGGCATTCAGAGCAGAGAGACCACCTCCAATTTTTGGCTCAAAACCTTCAGATTCAAGTTTTTTCAATTGGGCTACTGAAAGTCTGACAGTTTTGTTCCCAAGACCTTTCTTCTTCAGATTAGAAATTTGAGATTTTGTCAATGGAAGATAAGATTCCGACATGACAGAGTCTTTTGTACGGATTGTAGAAACAATGAGAGTGACAGGTTTTTTACTCGAAACTGCAGAAGCAAGTTTTTCCTTTTCACTGTCGCTCAAAGTTACCGGATATTTGGTAAGAAGACCAGCGCCCAGAGCTCGTTTAGCCTTCATGGTATTAGCCGTTAACCAAGCCATGGCTTTCTCACCTAGACCAGCGTCTTTTGACAAAACTCTGTTCCAAGCACCTTGCTCTAATTTATAATCAGCAGCATGTCGATCGGTCAAATCTTTAGATTTTGAGTATGCTATATCGTGCTCCATTGCTAAAGCATCCAATTTATTGGCGGGTTTATCGCCCCTAGCCAGTCTTTCCTGGAGTTTTGTACCCGGTCCAAGGAAGTTCATTCCAGGTCCGTGAAGCTCAAAAGGAAGGTTGTCAATTGCTGAATTTATGAGACCTTTCCCAGTTACTGGTTCTGGTAACAGATCTAAACATTTCATATATCTTTTATAACGATAATCCATTGTTATAGTCTAGAAAAACTGGCGGTTCTATTAATGTTTTTCTCTATAATTCTTTAAATTCCTGAATTATATTGACAATTTCGTTCATTAACAAAGGATTGGTATTACCAGATTGAATTTCACCCCATAAGTGACAAAGTCTTTCAATCAACTCATCTACCGAATTCCAGTGAACATACTCAACTGGGCGATTAGTGTTGAATTTTCTTAAACCAGCACCAGTGACATAATCATCATCGTCGTCCTCTGATACTACCGGTTGTATTGACGTAGATTTCCTAAGCAACATTGGTTTGATTAAATTTCGATATTTTACACTTCTTGGACACTTATTAAATTTACTGTGTCGATCATTATCACGTTTGTATGCAAAAGTCCGCAAAATAATCTGTTCGTAATTACGCAACTCGTTAACATTATAATTTTGAGGATTTTCTGAAGTTAAAAGTTCCCATAAACCAGGAGTACAACTGTATTCGCTTTTATCACAATCCAGCTTTATTTTATTATCTGAAGTAAACGTTATTGACGAATTACCCACAAATATTCTGTTCTTTTCAAACCGAAGGCCAAAATGTTTATCCATCTTCCCAGACACAAGCATATCGCTGAAACTTGGATGAGGTTCAAGTTTGGACACAGAGTCTTTTACCAACTTTAAAGAATCCGTTACCGGTTTAAAATGTTCAGCTAATCGTTCTTGTTTTTGTATTTTCCCAAACTTGAGTTCATCAAATTTCTGTTGCAATGCTTTCCCAGACTCTAAATAATCTTTAATCTGTTTATCCATTGATTTAAAAAATTACCATTCTCCAATTTATTTGGTCTTATAAATAATTTTTCAATGACACGGTTGAAATCCTAATGTGATAGAAATTTGTTCGCCACGGAAATCGACTAAATTATCATTTTGATCTACAATTCTGAGTTGTAACTGATAGATATTTTCCATTCGGGTTATTGGGTAATAGCACAAAGTTTGAGGTCTCTCAACAATTTTTTCACCACTGTCCACTTTCAGAGGAAATTCATACAATGTGTTATCATTCCGTTTTAAATTCTCGACATTACATTTGATCAAATTACATTTCACTTTTATCGTGTTAACGGTGAAAATCTGTACCGGATGATCAGAAGTATGCATGATATTTGGCGCATAATGTTTTCTACTAAACCCAAGCGTTTTTCCCAAAGAATTAGGTTGTGAGAAATCAAAGTACCACGGACTCTTAACCTCCAGTTTGAAAGTATTCTTATTCAGACGAAGGGTTGTTCCTAATAAATTCATATCAGAACTACTTTCTTCCTTACAAACTTGCTCAATATATGATGCCAACTCGTGAATTTCATAAGTTCCAGTAGGAATAGTAATCTCTAAAGTTTTAAGCTGAGCATCAGGTGTTATATCTTCAATTAATTTAATACTATTATTTTCATCGGTAATATTAGGAATATTATTATAAGTCACAAAACTTTTCAGACATACTTCATACGGCCCATTTAACCGAATACCTTCAACATATTCAAAGTTGAAAACTGAAGATGTGTCAGATAAAGAAATTTGAAACGCCATTTTTTTTCAATATTTTTCAAGAAAAACTTATGTCTATTAATGTTTTTTGTCAGTAACCATGTGTCAACAACCATGCTCTAAAAGTATAAGCTTGACTCAAGGAACACCGACATTTTTCAAATTTAACATTATGATTTTTACATTCAACAGAGATTTTTATTTCACAGCACCTACCCATTATTTTATCGAGATCCTGCACCATAATATGTTCATTGACCAATTTTTTCAAGAACTTTACTTTTTCACTCCCTTTGGTATAGATTGTTGTCGCATTTAGTACCAGTAAAATTTCTTGAAACATTGCTATAGCAAAATCGTAATCATATTCACCAGAGTCCCATTCAATACCGTGAATGAAATTTGTAAGATATTTGACACGTTTTTTCATTTCAAACGATAATAGTAGGAATGGACAAGGCGGTTTTATTAGCCAATGATATTGAAATAACCTATCAACACATAGAAGCGTAAGCTCTTTGATTAGGAACTTGTTATCAAGTGTTTTAAATGCTTGAAAATCAACCACGAAAGCCATTGTTCAAGAACAAACTGAATAATTCGCTGAAACGACCTTCTATAAATACTATGCTACCACTTGATTACTCAACGGATTATAAACGACTTTACGATCCATTATCATTACAAGATGAACGATAGCTTTATCTGGAAAACCAGTTCCGCGGAAATTGAAATGAATCTTGGCATTAATTAGAGAATCCTTTACAACTTCCGGTTGATGCGAGCAATCAATAACAAAGATTGGGAACTTAGTCAAAAACTCTACATAATCACATAGAGGATCTTCTTCGTCACGATTATAAAAAGATTTCGGAAAAGCCTTAAACATCTCGTAAACATTCCCGCACTTGTATTCATCATATTTCAGATTCAAACGATCTTTCGGATACAGCCAATAATTATTAATTTCAAGCTGGATATTTTCAACGTTGAAGAACTCGAAATTACGCATTTGTTAGATAATTTTCCGTTGACATCATTCTGGAACGCAACAAGAGCATATTTCACTTTTGAATGAGAAACTGGCACATCCCATGTACATTCTGTTGTACCAGCAGGAAGTGTAGTACTTTGATAGAGCCAATGTCGGAAGAACATTGTATAGTTTGTACTCGTCAAAATTTCTTTTCGCAGTTTTGTCTCTTTATCAATCCGAAGTTTTACATGTCGCATGCGCCAAATAATGTCGGTAAATTTCATCGAAACCTGATACGATTTTTCAGAAAATAGACAATTATTATCGCCGGTTGTAGTATTATGAAAAACCAGAGTTTGAGGCACACGGACAAGACATTTTTTATAATCTTCAAAGAAACCCATGATTTCACTCAGAGGTTTGATTACAGTAAATTTACCTTTCCCATTGATCAAACTACAAGAGTTCGGATATAATGACCAGCCAGATAGACATCGAGACTTGGTCGGCTTGAATGAGACAAGACCTTTCATTGTCGTAGCTAAACCTGGTTTTCGAATGTCATCAACTTTATTTTCACCGATTTTATATTCAATAAACTCGAATCTGTGTAAAATACCGTTAAGATCGAAATCAATATTCTTTGTGTCAATAGCCGTCAAAACTGAGGTTGTTTTATCAGTATTTGTTTCAGTTACCGTTATTTCACCAGTGAATACTAACTGACTATCGCACGGTAGAGTTATAATATCTTCGTTGTACACCGTTATGGGAAACTCGCCTCCGGACTGATTAATGTTTTCAGATTGAGGAGGTCTGTAATCATAATAATCATAACGTTCAATAAAAGTATCAAAATTTTCAGCAGTAGTTGGAGCCATTTTTTAAAGCATTTTTTCAACGAACGGTACCTCTATAAATACTTTTTGTACATCCGTTTCGCTTTCCCACTGTTGACTAAATTATTTACTAATACTCATCAGTCAAGTTGCATAATAGTTCAATCATTTCATCTTCCTCGATTTCATCGTCAAAAAATTCTTGAATCTCCTGCTTTGATAAAACCTTGGTCACTTTGTAAGAAAATGGCTTAGGAAAATGACTTAATATCGTCTCACACTCCGATTCTATGATTTTGTACGATACTAATTCGTACATGTAACAACATCCGCCATAATCTACATCATAGTTAATTAGGAACTGAGTGTTTTCAAACTGGTCCTCGGTTATTTCATACTTTTCATAAGGAACTAGGAAAAAAGTTACACTGTTATCTGAACGTCTACATAGCATGAAGTAAAGTATTTTTTTGTGTTGACCCATTATTTCAGGATCTGTTACCCGTTTACATACTGCTATAAATGCTTTTTTCAAAAAATTCGTCATACAAATCATCCATTTCTTGTTTGGTGGCATTTTTGGTCAATATTACTTTCCCAGAACGGAAAACATTCAGACTTCCGATTTTTTTACTAACATAATTCATACTAGGAAACAGTTCGGGTGCATAAGAAACTTGTTGCAAATGTTCATTATAAAATTGTTCAAATTTTGGTTGAAAACCTAAATCTGCACTACCCACTATATTGACTACTTTGTAATTCATGAACTTGACTGGGAATCCTGCTTTCTGTACAATCCTAGCAAATCTCCGTGTCGCAATCCTAGCACTTTCTTCATCTTTTGTTCCAACACAGACCAGCTTCCCAGAAGTAAAAATATTTGCTGTAGCTTTTGGCTTTCGCAATCGTATCGTTAAACCGCTGAATCGTTTTACATCGTATATTACATTTCCTGTGTTACGGGCTATATGCTCCAAGTCCAACATGCAACATAAATCAACTGTACAGACAATATTCAGTATTTTCGGGCAAATTTTCCTAAATATACTGAAATTTTCAAATTTTACACTATAACCCAGTTTTTCCAATTTCAGAGACATTGCTCTCAATTCAATGTACAAAGACATTTCATCTTCAGTATCGTTTCGACTTGAACACACCAGCTTCCCAGTTCTATGTACAGATATTTTACATCCTGGCTGTTCAGCGATTTCAACTGTCATCTTGTCTGAATCCCGTGTCAACACATCAAAGTAGTTGCACAGGTAGTCCAAGTTTAATTCACACCTTAAATTCACTGCAGCAAACAGAGTTCCTTTCAACACAGTCATTTTGAAAGTAATGAGGTTAAAACCGTGATTCTCGGGTATTTAAGCACATTTCAAATTTTTTCTTATATTTACAATTTTCACTTTCGACATCAATTACTAAAAATCCGTAATTTTCATTCCAACATTGGTTACACATTGAGCGGAATTTATCAAATGTCAAATCTGTAACATATTCACTAAACACTTGACGTAAATTCACCAAATCTTGACGAAACAAAATGATGTAGTTGAAGTTCTCACGTATTCCTGTCTTTTTAGGAATTTTAGTGTACGCTTGACTCAAATAAAAGCAGGAAATATTACGATGTCGACCACGTAAGAAAAAATTGGCAACTTTATCTTGTTTCTCTGTTAACACGTCATCGAAAATCACCACAGAGTCTTTCTCCAAATCTTCAGGTTCTGGGAGAGTATCAATGAGCAATTCATCAATGTGAATCTGTTGTCTTTTTTTCTTACCGTGATTATGACTTGAGATAAGTTCTCTCAAAGTACCGTATTTCTCCTGATAACTTGTTTTTGAACAAAGATACAGATGAGTGTACGATTTCATATGTACCAACATTGTTAACAATAAGTTTGACTTCCCAGCACCACTAGGCCCGAACATTCCGCATCGAATAACATCAGGGAACATGTCAACTTTTCGTTTAATTTTTTTCACTTGGCTATCGAAATTAATCACCTCGATTGTATTTTTCATCTTTTGTCGATTCATTGTGACGTTTTTGTTATACTTTGTGAATTTTCCGACATCTATTTATATATTTTTTCTCAAAAACCGTATGGTCGTGTGTCAAAATCATCACAAATGTACCGTTTATCAAAACTGAAGCTGTATTTCTTAACTTGATCAATGGTCAACAAATTTTTCGTTTTTTGGTCACGAACAATATTTTTACATACAGTGTCAACGTTGGTTGTTTCTCCTTCGATCATTTTCTCCATTACGTCACCTGTAATCTTTCTAGCGTTGGTATGATGAAGCGTAATTCCTTTCATTTTCATGCTTTCCTTACCAGTATTCGTTTTGTAATAATACGATTTTGGGCCGGTAGTTAAGAATTTTTCAATATGTACACCATTACCGAGCTCATCAGTCCAATCTCCGAGCAGTTCTCCAAAATCTACAGGTTTTGTACCATCATCTACGTAAATTACAGAATCTGTATCACAATACAACAGATTTTCACCTTGTTTTGATGCTTGATCATACAAACGGAGTCTGGCATTAGCAGTTGTGAAGATCGCCACAAAAATATTGGTGCTATAATTATCTTCAACAAACTCATCACGATACTTGTAATTAACTTGTAGCCATTCTTCTTTTACTTCGGTAATTCGAGTGATGTTTAATCGGTCATCCAACAGTAACTTGTAAAATTCACTTGGTTCGTTGACATATTCGGTTTGACTAAGATTAAGTCGTTGACCAAACTTACCCCAAAGTGAGTTCAAACAGAGTTTTGCCACAGCACGCTTTCCTGGATTAACAGCAATACGATTGAGATCCAAGTCAATTCCTTGAGTTTTCTTGACTTCATCAGCATATGCCTGATTGGATGGGAAATTATGTGGGCTAGTTTCTAATTTTATCTTCAAGAAATTGTTCACATAGCCTTTCCATAGCTCAGTTGAACTTTCAAAGTGCCAAACTTCATAAATTTCACCAATTTTATATCCGAGGTCTAAAGCTTTTTTCACTTCAATCGTTGACCATGTTCCCAAGAATTCACGTTCCTCATCAGTATGCGTACAACTACGAAGATTCTCTTTTGCGCATCTTTGACACAGATGAAACAGTAATTTTTCGTTTCTGCTCAATTTTACACGGTCAGGTATCACAGGTAGGTATAAATTTCGAGGTGCCAACAACTTACATTTTATCACTCCAAACCAGTTTGGATCATACCGTTGAGGTTTCTTGAATATTTTCTTTGGATGCCCAACTGGATACGGATCATTGAACATCACTGTAGGATATAACGAGCAAACATCGGCATAACGGATTTTTCGGAGTTACCATCGACTTCCTTTTTCAGTTTAAAAACTTCAGTTCGACCGCCAAAGAACGCATCTCTCGGATTCAATGTTTCGACATTTAAATTGGCAAATTCCTGTTTACATTTTCTGTACTCTGGGGTCTTGATCCATTGGCATTCCCACATTTCAACTACATTGTAACCAGCTTCTTTCAACTGTTCTGTGCGCTCAACGGTTTTTCGTACAATTCTTCAACGGTTTGGTGATTAACCTCATTTTCGTAATCACGGTCTAAAAAACATGTTGGACATCCATGCCAATAACAACCGTGATACTGATAGACCGTATTTGTGCTGCGATCATAACCGTCTACTTTGGCACCGCATAATCTTTGTTCATGACCGTTTGTGGCACACTCGATATTATCGTTTCTCAATGATTTTAACCAGACTTGTGAACTTTTCGAATACTGGTCAGATGGCAAATTTGGGAACACAGCAATCTTATCTGTTGGCATGTACTTACTTCGGTAGACAGCCATGCAGACACTAGCGATAGTTACATAACAAAACGGATCAATGTTGGCAATTTCTAAGAACAATTCTCTGAATTGAAGACATCCTCTGCGTAAAATATCAACATCCGACTTGCAGTATTCGTATAATTCTTTCTTAAAGTCGAAAACGTAATTTTCAGCTACTTTTTGGTCGTGCCATTCGATAAACTTTTTCGTTTGTCTTCTTTCATTTGTCCGTAGCCGTAAAACTCCTTATCCGGTATAGGTCCAACATAATTGGCATTTTCCATGGTGTTGAAAAAATGCGGGAAATATCCTTTCTTAAGTTCGGTGAGGCCAAAAGTTTTCGGAAATCTTCAAGTGGTGATGGTATAAAACAATGACTGTCGATTATCCGCATATTAATCGTGTTGATTTTCAGCTCCATGAGTTTACTTCCGTTAGTTATCGTTTTGGGCTTCAAATTTTGTTCCAAGCAATATTGTAATATAAACTGACTGTCATATCCTCGGGCATAATGAGCTATAGCGGTGTAATCTTTATGTTTTTCGTCAACTAGCCACATGCAAAAATCATAATTATTTTCGAATACAAATTCTCTGCCATTTTTATAATGGGCCACCACCAAGTTTGGCACATGAATTCCAGTTTCTTGTTGACATTCGTAATCGAAAAATATATATCTCTCAGTATACGTACACTTATCGTTTACTTTATTTGAGGCGTTGCATTTATCGCATTCTTTTGACATTTACCGCCTCTTGTTTGTTTCTTTTGCATAAAACACTTGTGACTTCTCTTATCGACAAATTTGTAACAATTAGGACATTCTTCCCAATAACATCTATGTTTTCCGATATCTTTACGTTCCATTCGTTTATAACATTTTCGACATTTCCAGAAGTCTTTACATAGACTTGTCTCTTGATGTTTTACCAGACAATCTTCATTCCTACAATATTCGTTACATTTTTTACAGATTACACGTTTTATTGTTTTGGCATCATGTTCAGGTTCTAAACATTTACCGCATTTTGGCACATCTCTACATACGTGATCATCATCTGTTTTATACGCTTTTCCGCATTTTTCACAGTAATATGTGTAACATAAGAATCCGGTCATGCTATTTATGTTATCAAAATGGGCACCTTGTTTATATAGGTAAACTTTTACATCTTGACTGACACCTTTATATAAAATTGAGTTTCCTCTATCTGCATCAATTATAATAATTTGAATTCCCAGTAATTGTTCAACATTTTTAAAATCTTGCAAGGTAAATCCGGTTTCTGTATACGTGCCCAGTTGATCACATAATTCTTTGGCAACTTCTTTCTGCAGCTTTCTTCCTTTACGAATGTAGTCTACCTCATTTTCAGAATATTGTTTGCCCAAAATTGTATTTGAATGATATGTTAATCCTACAACTATCGCTCTTGGGCCACATAAGTTATCATTGTTCAATTACATTGATACTTCGTTTTAAACGTTTATCTCTTGCTATATTTAACATTTTTCTTCGTTTACCACCACTTGGCAATGCCACATTCAGAACATAAAATTGACTTTGTAACAAATCTACTGTTTGATCCGATGTCACAATCTGCATTATTTTTTCTTTCAGCGATTCAACTTGATCTTCTTCGCAAAATTCTGTGGTGATCCATCGGCCATTGAAATCCGCATTGCTCATTCCTAAATCTATCCTATCCCCTGGTTTATAGTTGGCACGTTTCTTAGCATATTCAAACATTTCTCTCAAGGCTTTATCTATCAAATCAACTTGAGGTAATTCATCAATATTCTCTTTGAGCTGAATTTTATAATCGTGGCGTATCATATTATACTTTTTCGATGATCTCGAATTCAACTCGATAACTTTTATGTATTGTAATTCATTACCGTCATTGGAATCCTGTTGTGTTGTTCCGCCGCCGCCATAATAAACACCTTCTTCGTCTGACTGAACACTGGACACGTCACTCAATGATTCGTCACTGGAAGAATCGTCGCTGCTGGATGAATCGTCGCTGCTGGATGAATCGTCGCTGCTGGATGAATCGTCGCTGCTGGATGAATCGTCGCTGGATGAATCTTCGCTTGATGAATCGTCGCTTGATGAATCGTCGCTTGATGAATCGTCACTGGAAGAATCGTCACTGGAAGAATCGTCGCTGCTGGATGAATCGTCGCTTGATGAATCGTCGCTTGTTGAATCATCGCTGGTTGAATCGTCGCTGAAAGACTCTTCGCTTGATGAATCGTCTTTGTTGACAATATTTTCTTCATCATCATCTGACATGGCCAAGTCTTCTTGTAAAATATCGAGTTTTTCTTTTTCCGTCAAAACTCGAGTTTTTGGTCGAATATAGGTGTCCAACGGGGCAGGTCTTGTTGTCTTGCGCTTTACTAAGTACTCCATAGGATCTGGTTTGTCTGAATTTTCTTCAGTGAACCCAATTGGTACCAATTCATAAGGAACCGTATTTGTTACATCGTTGGTTATTTGAAAAATTATCGTAATATTTTTCATATTTTGGCACAGGTGCTTTCCAGATTTTTCTGCGTTTCATTTCTAAATACGATGGGTCTACTTCAATTTTCGGCTCTTGGTATCGTTCTAAAACTTCTTTCAATGTATCTTTGGGCAAATTATAGTATTCATGAATGTTTAGCTGATGTGCGTAAATTCTCAATTCGTTTAGTGAACATTTTTCTAAATTTGCTTCTCCAAATTTAAATTGATGAATATTTTTTATCTGTATGGGTGGCACATGCTCCATTAATTCGTGTTCAGTTTCTTTTCTACTGACTGATTCAATCGCCTGTTGACTTGAATCATTTTTTTCTTGTAACTTTTCATTATCAATAGGTTGGGATTCTTCATCTATTCCTAATTCTGCCACTAGTTTTTGTAATACATCAGATTTTTTTCCCTGTTCTTTCTCAATAATTTCGTCTTGATTATTTTCCTCTCTTATCCTAGCAAAGAATTTAAACATTTTACCAATCATTTCGCTACAGGTTTCTTCATCACAGTCAGAGTCTGAGTCCGATTGCTTGTTATCAAGTTCTTCTTCTTCATTGATTTTTTCTTCAGCTGGCTCAATTAAAGTTGACATTTCAGTTTCTTCTTCCAATATTTCAAATCCTGGCGGGTTCAAGAATACTTCTTTTGCTGCTTGTACAGCCTCATTATGAATTTTTTGTTCTGATTCTTCAATCGTTGGTAACCCAAGTCCTAAACTCAATTCTAAATACCTTGGTTCCTTTGACAGTAATCTTCTTCTTTGGCTTCTTTCATTAAAATTCATGAGTTTTCCTTGTTCTGACCATTCAAATACTTTTTGCCAACATTGTCCAGCTCATATTTAATTTCATCAATCATCTCCTCTCTATATCCTTCCCAATACATTGTTTTAATTTCATCAAATTTTTCAATATAATTCTGGACAACGGATTTTTTTTCTTCTGGATCAGTTGGAATGTTTATAATTTTTTTGAGCTCACCTTCTTTTTCATTTTTCTTTGTTGAAATTTGTGTGGTAAAAATAAATTCAATGTCCTCAGGTTCTTCAAGTTTTTCTCATTTAAAACAGAAATCTTTTTCAATTCTGGTTTGGGAATAAGTTTTTGTTCAACTTTGTTCAAATGTTCTATTTCTAAATTTTTTCCTTTCCCAATGGTTACTTTACAGGGACTAAGGTTATATTCTAGTGAGATGACCAATTGTTCCTTTGTCAAATTGTAATAATATTTTATTTTCTTAGCCTTGGCTTCTTTTTTCAACTGAGTCACAGTTTTCTTGAAATGAGAACTCTGTTTTACCAAATTCATATCAATTTTTTCATTTGGGAAATCATATTGATCTTTTCCAGGTTTCCCAAGTACTGATTTCAAATTACATTCATCAGTACTTTTTTCTAAACTAATATTTTCGTTAGATTCTACTTTTTCATTTAAGGATTCTAAACTAAGTAAATATTTTGAAAGACCAGGTTTTTCCCAACCATTCCTAATTTTCTTATTAAATAAACTATCATTAAACGGAAAAATATCAGCTAACTTATCATTAACTATAACTAAATTAGTATTTTTTGAATTTTTTTTGGGTCTTACAATAGGTTTAATATTATATTCTAATGCTATAATTATATCTATTTTTCTAAGTGAATTATAATAAGGAATTTTAGCCTCTTTACTCATCAGTCTAAGTTCTTTCACTTTTAGTCTCTGATAAGGACTATTTTTTACCAATTCAATATCAATTTTTAAATTGGGAAACATTTCTTGTGAATACTCCATTTTTATGCTTTGATCTAATTCTTCTGTCTCTATAAATACTTTTTCAGCAGCTAAATTTTTCTCAGTCGCCATATTCATACTTTGATTGAGTTTTTCTGTCTCTATAAATACTTTTTCAACAGTTGAAATATTCTGAGTAGTCATTTTCATACTCTGATCTAGTTCATCTGTCTCTATAAATACTTTTTCAGCAGCTAAATTTTTCTCAGTCGCCATATTCATGCTTTGACTGAGTTTATCTGCCTCTATTAATATATTTCTACCAGCTACTTTGTTTTTTCTATCATTAACTAAGACTAAATTATTTGTTTTTTGAGTTTTTTGGGCCTTACAATAGGTTTAATATTATATTCTAAAGCTACAACTAATTCTATTTTTCTAAGTGTATTATAATAAGGTATTTTAGCTTCTTTGCTTTTTTTCTAAGTTCAGCAATTGTCATTTTCTGATAACAGCTATTTGTAACAACATCTCTGTTGAAATTCATATTGGGAAACAAATCCAATGCAAATTCCATGTCAAATGATTGCTTTGCTCTGTTTGTCTCAGTATTGGCGTTTTTACTTTCCAGGTTAGACACTTTTTCAAGAGAAACTGTGTTTTGATCTGAACTGTATGCCATGCTGTGATAATATGAGCTCCTCCTACTGGTAACACTGTATTTATACTTTTTTCAGGTGCGCCAACCTGGTTGCGCCTTGGTATACTTGATACAGGTAGCTGCAACCTGTTTTCCCACTTTACTTTTGTTCACCTGTGCTGCTACTTTCTTCAACCCTTGTGAGAGTTTTGGGAATTACCAGTGATTTACTGTTTTTACCCTTTGTATTCCTACACCTGTAGGTAGGATTGCTTCCGGATGATTGACTTTCCCATGCTTCCGTTTCCTAATTTCTCCTTTTCTCCTGAACATGTGATTTTTACCCTTGTTATCTATGTGTGTGTGTTAGTAAAATAGTTCGTTGCTGCAAATGTGGTTTGATTATTTTTATTAAGATTGGCACTCTACTTTTAAATAAGGTTTGTATATTTAGATTATTTTTTGTAAAATATATTTATAGATGACCAATCTTTTAATTTTTTCATTGTTCTTGGTATAGATTCGCGATCTCCACCCTAAGCTTATCAAGGTATGTTTAAATTTTAATCCGAAGTATTTTTAGAAACAGAAAAACCTAGTGCTAATTTTTGGTGTTTTTTCTTTATAACATTCAGATGTTGTCAAAACTTCCGATCCGGATTCCTGGATATTGTTTTCCAAAGAACCACCAGAATTTTTTCATTGAGCTAGAGTAAGTTTTTGCTACTTTGATTTTATTTGTGTGGTTTGGCCTATTTTTTCTAATTTTTATTATTTTTTTAGAATTCCATCAGTTTCGAAACTACCGAGGCCTATTAGGCCAACAACAAAAATTAAAAGAAGAAATTTAATCAGTCAACCAACCTCAAGTTTTGAAAAAATGTAAGTTTTTCTATTTCGTTTCAATTTCTTATTTTATTGTACTTTTTACTGTTTCATTGCTTGTTTAGTGAGAATGACGTTGCCATTTGGTGGGCAGAGGATATATGGCACACTCAGAACAATTCGGAGTCAAATAAGTATGCATTTTCTTTTACCTCAATCTTATTTATTGATTTGTTTTTTATTTTTTGTTCCTTCATTTTTTCAGATCGTCATTATTAAACTGCAGGCCTACTTTTGATGGGACTTTTGTTCATATTCCGCCAAAAAATGCTCAGTACTGAACAGGACACTACGTAGGTTTTTTTTTACTTCACTCAATATTTTTGTCTTCTATTTTCTTATTTTAATTTTTCCTTCTGTTTCAGAACGAATTATGTACCTTTACCATACCCAGCTATTAAGTATGTTTATATTTTTTTAATTTACGTTTTTAAAACACTATTTTATTGATTTTATTCGATTTTTAGGTCTTCAGGTGTTCCTACATTTCAAGTTTGGTCGGATTCGACATTTATTGCAGAGTCCTCTTTCGACTCTGCAACTTCGACACCTAAAAAGTTTGTATAGTTTTTGTTCTTAAAATTTTTGTTTACATTTTTTTCATATTTTTATTTCGTTTTCTTAGACCTTCAAACTCAATCGATATTTTTAATCCTGCTGAGTTTTCGGCTACTTGAGCCCTAAAAAGTTTGTCCTTTTTATTTTTTATTTTTGTTTTTTTTGATTTTATTTAATTCGTTTGTCTTTTCTCAGATGCTTAGAAGACCTGGTTGATTACTCCACTATGGAGTCATATGAAAAGTATTTTTTTCTGTTTATTTTTGATTTAGACTTGTTACTCACATGCTCACTTTAATTCGTTTTTCTTTTTTTCAGATCTGTTTCAGCCATTTTCAACCTGGATCTTCTTAACAGCTCTATTTAGGACTCGAATTTTTTAACCTAATTTTCTATTTTATTATTTTTTAGTCTTTGTTTTATTTTTAAGGATCATTCTGCTTTTTTAGTCTTTTTTATTTTTTGACATTTCTAATTTTTTAATTTTTATTTTTGAGACTAAATTTTTTGTATTCGATCTGTTTTTATTTGTATTTTTTTTACTTTTTTACATCGATCTGATTTTTTGACATTTCTAATTTTTTAATTTTTATTTTTTTTTGAGACAAAATTTTTGTATTCAAACTGTTTATTATTTTTATTTTTATTTTTTACATCGATCTAATTTTTAGTCAATAGAAATTAATTTTTTGCACCGATCTGTTTTATTTTTTTACATCTGGTTTTTATGTTGACATTTCTAATTTTTTAATTTTTATTTTTTGTCATCTTTCTCATTTCTGTTTCCGTTTCAGTTTCCGTTTCCGTTTCCGTTACGTTATTTTCCTTCTTCACCGAACATCTAATTTCTCCACGAATTCTCACCGTCATCTCATCAAATAGGGGCGCTTGGGCTACTTCTCCGGCCACCAAGATTCTCCACGGTACCTCGCGGAAATCTTACGCCTGAGCTCGGAGTGTCCCCAAGTGACCCTATTACTACTGATATCTCATTCGAAAAATTTTTAATTCTGACCCCTGAGATGAAAAAAGGGCTAAAGCTATCCTCCTTCTCCATCTCAGAAACCTCATATTAGGTATTATATGTTGTGGTCAAAAAACTTTTATAAACATGCATTTTATCATTTCATTCGAAATTCGTCAATTTTGGCTTTTTACGCAGAGTTTTGTGGGATGGACGAAAAAAAGGAACTCGGAAAATCAAGAAAGTCGATTTCTCAATATTCGGAAAAATTCTTTATTTCGACCCTTGCGATCAAAATTCTTTGAAATGTTTCAAATTTTGTTCCAAGGAGAGAGAGCGAGCAATTTTTTTCAAACTCATTTCCCTCGAAAACTTGATCGCCTATTAAAAAAAAAAGTTCCCCAATCATCCAAAACAAAATGATAATCATGGTTTTATTTTAGACTTGTTTGGAAATTTTTAAAAAAAATTTTTTTCGGACCGAAGGTCGGTTTTTTCCTGGAAGGTCACATTTTAGTCATAATCATCATAATCATAAATATTATTTTTGAAAAATATTTAAATAATTTTTTTGAAGCGAGATTCCAAGTTCTGTGCTCGTAAGCGAAACTTCGATTCAACCTACAAACCAACAATGAAACAGTTGAACCAAATTTCATGGTGAATTCGCCCTTTTCGAGGCAGACAAATTAAAACCCGAACTACACGCCGGATTCAGCTCAAAATTGCACAATACATGCTCATCTACGCGTTAGAATAAGTCTTTCGTAATATTCTGTCACTTCGAAAGGATTCTCGTATCTAGACGTGCGATAATTTAGACTTTTTCCTCTCAGCTTTCCCATGTTTTTGAAAAATTAGCCGGTTTTTAGCTGTCGTCGCTAGAATATGCCGCGAAACAGGGCAAAACAAAACCCCTAGGAAAAGCCATTTTTCTCATTTAAAACGTGACGTGTTAAATCTGTCCTAAAAATGGGAAAAAAAAGCAGCCTACGTGCTGGTATTTTTTCGCTAATACGAAAACACTGATTACTAAAATTATCTACCCAAAGCAGGAAGTTTGGAGGACATTTCGTGTCGGAAATTTTTATTTATTTCCAGCCCCCCTCTTCCCCATGCGGACCCAAATACGAGAGAAAAATTGAGCTATCGAAATTACGTTGTTGTTGTTGGTGTTTCTCTACGAAACTCGTGCTCGGCGGCGTTAATGAAAAAGAAGAAAGTCGAGTGAAAATGTTGATGAAGCGGCTAAACCGAACCGACTTTTTAATCGTATTACCGAGAAACTTCGACGTGAAAACTGAGCCCTCTTGGGATGGAGAAATTTTTCACCGAATTCTTACACAGATGGTATTATACTCGCTGGTACTTGGGCACAATGAGGACGGCGCCGGTGGCGAATAAGCAGAATAGAGGTAGCCCAGCAGAACGTCGGCGTCTATAAAGCTCGCCTTCTAATCTAATTAACAACTGGCACGCTACCGCGCCTCTCATGCTAAGATGTTTTGCCATAGAACGTGAAAAGTTATCGTTATGATTAACGGGCCATCCCGGTACGAGAAACTCGATCGAAGACGAAGAAAAAGTGGGGTGGTTTCGTTTCGCGAAAAACCGAGTGAGAATAAGATTCTTTCTATTGACTGGGAAAAAGGCGGCATCGTTGAAAAGAAATATGGTCAATTGAACTGCGAGTAAATTCGAAGAGATTTTTTTCACCGATGGGGTGATTTGTAATGCTTTTATTATCGTTTTCGCTCAGACTACAGGTACCTTGGAAAAAAAAATACCAACGGAACACTTTCCATATTATTTATTCAAATTATCGATAATTTACCTAATTCTGGTGTACCTTCTTTTACTCGGTCGGAATCAATTTTCGAAGCCCAGAGAGAAAACTCACCGTGCTGTATAAAATTTTATACTCGACGGGGATAAAAATTCTGTCATTCGTGAAAAACGTATAAATAATTTGAAGAAATTTTCACCCTCTGGCTGGCTCGTGTCAAAATACCACCGCTCCTTTGCCTAATTTACATAGTTATTGGATCGCGAGGGGTAGCCTTTTATTTCGATATACCCATTTAAACGATTGTGATTGAAATTCAAAGTGGTTTCCGAATTGGAAATTAAATTCGTCGAAATGATTGTGTACATATATCGTGCCTCGATAGTAAACCGAACGATGAAATTTTTGGCGTTGTTTCGCGCGCGTCCTATTTCGAAGCGAGGAAAAGTGTAAGCTCGTACAGAATTGTTGGTGGAATTAGCACGATAAATTTTCTTTATTTTGTTAATTGAAAACACGTTTAAGTTTACGTGTGTATATTGTGTAGTCGGCGCCGATGGTAGGCGTTGTTATGAAAATTCGTTTCCCGTTTGGCGTTTGCTGGCGCGGCCGCCATAATTCTGCGAACACGCAAGAGGCACATGTAAACAGCTCTTCAAAATTAATTGAAATCGTTGCCTAACAGAAGTTATGTGCTGGGCTGGTAAGAGTCGAGAAAATCGTCTTTTGAGTTTGATATAGGTGTGGTTTGGCTGGAGGTATTTCGAGGGCAGAAGGAAAATTTGCGAGTTGGTTTAGTGTTTCGTTGACCTTTTGATAGCTGAGGGCGAATTGAACTAGGAATTTTGGGTATTTTATGGTGGAAGAAGTTGATGGGGTTATAGTTTTTGTTTGGGAATTACAAGTTGAATCAATATTCAATTTTAGAATCTAATTTAATGCCCGAAATTGAATTTTTCATTCTACCTACTGATTTTCAAAATGAAATTTTAATCGGGTAGAATTGGATTTTATGAATTTTCCCTTCAATCATTTGTTTGTGTACAGTGACATGGTGATATGATGATTTTCTATTTATTAAAATTTTTTTAGATCTCGTTAAAATTTTTGCCTAAATTGTACGAATTGAAGATTTCAGTTTTCATTGTGAAAAATATCTTTTAAAATTTTAGTTTGAGGATATTTTAGGGTTCAACTTCAAGTTTGAAAATTACTTTGGAAAAAATGAAAAATAACAAAAAAAAGTCGAAATAAAAATTTCAATTTTTCAAAATAGTGAGTTTCAAAGGTTTAGTGTTTGTGAATTATGATTTTTTTTTTCAAGATTCAAGGATTAAATGGATGATTGCGACAAGGTTTCAACTTTCAAGAGACCAACAACGTAGTTTTCAAAAAATCGATTATTGCTAAAAGTTTTACCAGAAATTGAAAAAATTAGTTATGTATTTACTTGAAGAATTTTTTCACGACCCTAAGTGCCTCCAAAAGGACTCCAAGGTTTGAAAATGTGGAAATTTTCCACGATTTACCAAATTTTCTCAGAATGTGTGACAGGTATACTAGTAAAAGTAATAAAGAAGTAGTTTTTGACTTGGAAGTAGTGAAAAAATACGAAGTTACGATTCATTCATTTTCTTGACGAATAAAATCGTGAGAAAAATTTTTAAAAAGTGATTTCAGCCTTTGAAAGTTTTTTTTTTTGGAAGAAAATTACTCCAAACAAATTTTTTATTCATTTCTTTTTTCTGTTGAGGACTTTTCATGGTACACGAGGGGAGGAAGGGGGAAGGGGAAATGCTGTGGCCTTTGAATAAACAAGAAATTGTGACATTTTCGAACTCCTTTTCAATAGAACAACCAAAAATTAACGAGATATTTTTTCGTTTCAAATTCAAAAAAAAAACTCGACTTCATTTTGAATTTCTTTTTCATAAAAATGATCGAAAATCACTGAAAGCAGTCAGAATTGCAGCACGTGAAAAAATTGTTGAAAAATCAGTGAAATTCTTTGGTGAGAATCCGCTGAAAATTGAAGAGCTGAAATTCTGACCCTTTTTTCAAGACTTTTCACTGATTTCAAAATAAGAGATGAGTTTATATCTTTTACTGATGATGTTTGTTGAAAATTAATTTTTTATTGTAGCTCAAATTTTGAGATTTTTATGATCTTGCACATTATTTTTTGTTTTGCTGAAAATACGGCTTTATATTAAATTGATTTCTGAGATATTTTTTAAGATCAAATGTCAAGGTTTCCTCGTTTATAATTCCTAACTTATTTGATTTTAAATTTCGAAGTACATATTTTTCAACAGTTTTTTTTTGTCGAAATTCAAGTTTTTATTGAAGCATAAAATTTTCAAGCCATTTTTGTTCAGTATTTCTCTTTCTTTGACCTATTTCTCAAGTGAATAAATTTTGAGGAATTCTTTTCTCGTTCCGAGTTTTGATAAATTTTTTAATATTTTAAAAATATTTTTCAGCTTGGGTAATTCAAAGTTTGAATTTATTCTTCCAAAATTTTCTTCATGTTGCGAAATTGAGCTTTGTATTGAAGCGTAAAATTTTGAGATACATATATTCAGTGTTTCTCCTTATTGACCTGTATTTGTTTTTCAACTGTCAAATTTCAAGATATTCTTTCCAATTAGGTTGTTTTTTTTTGTTCTTAAAATCTGTCTTGTCACTGAGATAATTTTCAATTTAAATTTTATAATAATTGGTTCCTAATTGGTATCATTTTGTTGAAAATTTCAAATTTTGAAGTTTTCCGCAGTATTTCCCTTTGTTTAAATCTAAGTTTTGATAAAAAATTGTATTGCGTTATTCCAACTATTAAAATTGTTCCCCCATTTGCTAAAGTATCAATTTATGAGATATTTTCGATAGATAGTCGTCTACTTTTCAATTTTTATTTGATGAAATTCCTTCGTGGAGTTCGGAAAATTCATTAAGATTTTGAAATCATTTTTCTCATGGATCAGAGTTTGATATTTTAACGTCACCAATCTCAATTGATTTTTTTTTTTCAAATTGATTTTGAAGTTTTCAAATTTTGATTGCCTTCTAAGATTCATAATACTGGTATTTTATTTTCTGAATGGGACGTTTAAAAATACTCGTCAAAATTTAATATCTCAATAAAAAGCAATTAGTCGAATCATTCTGTAAAAATTTCCCCATCCACCATAATCTCTCGCCCCTCAAATCGAATCTCCCGGATCAGTTTTATCTTCACTTGAGCCCCCTAAAAAATACACTCGAATGAAATTCCTCTCTCGTAAAACATTAACGTGCCAATAAACGACAGCTGAATGAAGAAAATTTGTATTCGTAGTACCGAATTATTGATGTTTCGTTGTCCCGCGCATCCTTCACCGTCCATAGTCGCATTTAAGACACGTGTCACCGTAATAAAAATTGGCCCAGTTTCTCGCCAAGATTTTACCCACTGTTTTTTCGCCATCCTTTCCGAGGATTTTTCTTCGCCTCGCGAGTATCTTTATAAATTGCATCGGGTCAATTTGCCCCGAGCAGCCGAAAAAACCCGAGAAAAAAATCCTTTATAATTGAAAGCGTTTCTTTACTTAGGTTATATAAGTTGGAGCATTGCTAACAGTGACGGTGCCCCAGTGACACTGAAACGTTTTCTTTAACGTACCCTTTTTTCCTCTACGATACGTTTCAAAGTACCAGTGTTTATTTTGGTGTTGGTTTTAGAAAGGATGCCATCTCGCGCAGGTTTTCAGCTAAAATACTATCCCTGATATTACTCTGGAAATATAGAAGAAAAAAGACGAAGAACGAGGACAAATGATTATTGCATGACGTGAGCTCGTGTACCAAAGGCAACGAAAATCGCAAACCGTGTGTAATGGTGTCTTTTTTTTTTACTCGAATTGTTACATTATTCAGCTCATTACTCGCCGCCGTCTTCGTATTACGACTTTTATGGCCGTATCGCCTATGCCATTGTTAAAAGGGTTGGAAGGGCAGAGGACGACGCAGAAGCACGCTGCGTCGCCTTTTTCCCTTTCATTTTTCGTCGTGATTTCTTCTGGTACCTGTTGCTCGGCTGGTGGCAAAAACTTGCTTCGTGTTTATGGTATCTACTTAAATATTTACCCAGATTAAAAGGCTCTCTATGGGTAAGACGATCGTGCCCTCGTATCGAGGTGATTTCCCATTCTGTATAGAAATTTATGATATTAATTGGTAGGTTAGTATTCTATCACGGAACAAAGGTCTTGGCTACGTCGATATTATCAATAATTCAGAAGTAATTTTCACAATTAATCGTGATACCTTCTTGGAATATCAAATCGCCTCGACAGTGGGTTGGGTTTTGCAATTGGTAGGTTCCCTTTTGACGTATACTTTGGATTGAATATTCATGCTGTTTACCGGGCATGAAAATCATTTTTAGAAAACATGAAAATGGCACGTATTTTGATCATTTTCCACAAAAAGCACGAATTTTCAACATTTCCCCCTCTATTTTTGAATTGAAAATTTGCTTTTGAGTCATTTTTCGACTTCATTTTTTTGTTAAAAATATTTCCGCACTCGTTTTGCTCGGGCAGAGCTTTACCAGTACTTCGGATTCGAATAAAAAAGACCAAAATTCTAATCAAACGGCCAATAGAAATATGCCAAAAAACGATGGATCAGATGCAAATAAGAAAGATTGAAATTTGAATCGAAATAGAAATGATCTAGAAAATAATGTCGAAATAAGAATATTTACGGTAATTTACCGTAATTACTGAAACATTTACGTTAATTTACGAAACATTTACGGTAATTTACCGTAATTACTGAAACATTTACGGTAATTTACCGTAATTACTGAAACATTTACGGTGATTTACCGTAATTACTGAAACATTTACGGTAATTTACCGTAATTACTGAAACATTTACGGTAATTTACCGTAATTACTGAAACATTTACGGTAATTTACCGTAATTACTGAAACATTTACGGTAATTTACCGTAATTACCGAAACATTTACGGTAATTTATCGTAATTACCGAAACTATTACGGTAAATTATCGTAATTACCGAAACCATCACGGTAATTTACCGTAATTACTGAAACATTTGCGGTAATTTACTGTAATTGTTGAAATATTTATGTACTTACCTAAATTCACCATTATTACTGAAATATTTACGGTCATTTTCCGTAATTATCAAAATATCTACTATAATTTACAATAATTTACCGTAATTATCAAAATTTTTACTACGTAATGGTGTCTACCTGGCATGAAAATCTTAAAAATGGCGTGAATTTTCATTTTCTCAATCCAGTAGACACCATGATATTGTCTGCTTTGTTGTTCGGCCTACTACGAATGGAAATATGGAATATGATAATTTTACCGACCCCCCCTGTCCTTCGTCCTATCTTCCTATATGATCACAGGATTGTATTTTTATCGATACAGTACACGATAGCTGGCTGTACAGACGATTATCGTAAATACGTAATAGTAATTTTCAGTATTACTTATCGAAAGGGGCTTTTAAGTGCTCTTTATGCATTCTGTGTACTCTTTTATACTATAATTTACACGCTAGTCATTTTTTTTTTATTTTTCAATGACTTCGCTACCTTATACGGTAGCTTTTATTTAGCTTTTTATATTTCCATGACGACTATGCACACGTCGAGCAGCCGTACAGCTTTTTTTCCGAAAGCCGGACGAGGAGTGAAAATAATAAAAGAACGAGTATGTACGTGCGAAGTAGACTGCCAGAGTTACTTATTTATGCGAGAGGCAATTTTTTTATGAAAATTTTTTCATTTCTCGAAGAGCTCGAATTTGAATTTTTTAAACCCCTCGTTCAATTCGTTGCCCTGCTCGATATTCTTTATTACGTAGGTATTTTTTTTTTCTACGTACTTCGTTAAGCTAAAAGCTTTTCTCGTTGATATTTTTTCTCACACTTTCGTAGGTGCCTTTTTTTTTTCATTTCATAAGCCAAAGCACCCTTACGTCGTGTGTATTGTGAAACTATTCATTTTAAAGCTTTTGAAAAGCGTAACCTTTTATTTCGAAAGCGACCCGGTGATAATTTAATGGAAATTGTATATTGTGTTAGGTTGCTTTGACTGACGTTCTGGTGTATTATCGAGGTGGCAAAAATCGTACGCAATGAAAGGGTTTCGATAAAAATTACATTAAATGGGTGGTGTCGTTGGATAGCGGAGGGAAATAGCGGCGAGATTTCTAATCAACGTTGGATTTATACTTTGACGATCGCGAAATTGAATTCGATTTGGTGAGGGAAAAAAATGAGAACGTTGGGAAGAATATACTTCGTCGTATTTTATTTTTTCTAGTTGGAAAAACTTTCTCGAATGAACAATTTGTCCTTCTTTACTGTGGCAAGTCTGATATTTATGATATCTGTGGTAACCGTTTTGTGTTATTTTTGCATCCTTTGTTTTTACGAATAATATTTTTCTTAAGTTTTGAAGCGAAGAGAAAGTGAAGTGGTGCCGAAGTACCTAGTACCGTACTTGAGAATTTTTTGTTGAAATTGATGGCCCATTGCGACATTGGTATTTGTAAGATAAGCGGTATGGTTTGGAATTGTGCCTCTGAAGAGAGAATAAAACAGGGTAAACGTTTTCAATGAAAAAGTTTCTAGTATGAATGTTTGTTTGAGAAGAAAAAAATTGTATTTTTAGAGAGAAATGAGGACCGTAATTTTTTGAATTGTTCAATTTCGTAAATTGATTTTTAAAGAATTGGATGGGACTTGAGAAAATAAAACTTTTGTTTTTTTAATTAATTAAACGAGGTGTTTTTTGATGAAAAAATCGCGAGTTCGTCTCAAAATAAGGTTCTGCTGCAAGATCTATTTTTGTAGTGTTGAAGAAATTGTAATGCCGAAGTTCGAGATATTCTTCTATTTTTAACCAGGCTTTTGCCTACTGAAAATGAAAACCGGGATTTTTGGAAAATTTTGATCCAAAATGGTGAAAATATTCGTAAGAATGGTTATACGATTTTCAGCCAACATTAGAATTTTATATCCTTACTCGACTCGAGCTCAATAAATTTACAAATTTTTGAGAAATAGGAACCAAAAAAATACTCTTTTATTTATAAATCAGTGAAAATAATCGAGAATCAATGAAGAACAGCCAAAATTGCAGCAGGGTAAAATTAATTGATGGAAAAATTTCATTAAATGCAAACAGTGAAAAATTTCTGGTAAATCTGTGAAAATTGACTGAAAAGTCAGTCGGAGTACCATTACCTGAAATTCTTAAAAATCAGCAAAAATCCTTTTAAAAATCAGCAAAATTTCGCGATTTTTCCGTTTTGCCATTTTCGAAGAACACAATTTCAGTTAGAAATTGAAATTGAATGCACTTCTGTCTCTATAAAAGTGCATATTTTCTATGAAAATAGTTGAAATACATCTGAAAAAATTAATAAAAATTGGGAATATGAGGTGAATTTTTTTTGAGCTGGTGTTAAGAAGTACCTATTGGTAATGGTTTTTGAGGAGGAGAGGGGGTGAATATGAGATTTTTTGGAAGTTTATATTGAAAAACGTTGACTTCTTGAGTCTGAAAATGGCGGACTCCGAGCTAAGAAATCAACTATGGAAAAAAGGGAATAATTTTCTGAAACTGTCGAAGGCAAAATGAGACATTTCAATATTTCATTGACATAGAAAAACCTTAAATATTTCAGCAATGTTTATTGAATTGCCAAATTTCGGGATTATTTTAAATTTTTCTTCAACTTTTTTTTTCTATTAGAATAAGTGTATCAGATTTTTGAAATCTTCTTCTTCCCCATCTGTCGTTTCGAAATCATCGTCATTCTGGTTTATCTAAATCTTCTAAAAATCCGTGTTCGTTTCATTTTTTATTTATTTGGATTTTTATATGAAAAATGAATAAAAATTACTCAATCAAAAGTCTCCTAGTGTTTTAAAAATATCCTCAGGCTCAACAAAAACTTGAATTGTTCAATTTTTTCTATCCTCTATTCTTTGAGGAAATTTTACCAAAAATATTGAAAAATTTGATTGAGGACTGCATCGTGTTTCCGAGGCTTTAATTTTTATGAAACATCGAAGTTGAAAAAACATTAAAAGGCAATCCTTTGATTGAAAAATTGAAGAGAAAATTGTTGAAAATTCTTGCTTCTTGTAATAAAATCTTTCAAAACCACGCTATTTTCTGCTTTATCTTGCCAGTAGACACCATTTTTTATCTTCATCCAACTCGATTTTCAATTCCTTTTTTTTTTTCGTTCAAACTACGCATCATGTCGAATATTCATCCTTATTTTAAAGGATTTTTTCCCATCCGAAGTGTAATAATAATCACGCCTCATGTAGCACAACCATTTAGCCCTGTGATGTCCTTTCGAACGAATCGTATCATTATTTTCTTATGGCCAATATCGAAACGAGGAAAACCTCCTTCAGCCACCCTGTACTGCTTTTACATACCGCCCACATCATACGAAGACACGTGTTACCCGAAGCGTGAAAAAATATACATTTAGAGTTTTCAAGACGATTCCTCATCCCCGCGTTCTGCCTGCAAGCTCACCATTAAATCGTCACAGTCGTCGTGCTCCTTATTGCCACTCGAATGGTAAACTTTTATCGTATTAACGTGCACTAGGAATAATTCCAGCCATGCATGATTACATCAAGGGTAACGAAGGAATTACTCCGAGAAACAAACAAACCGACCGAGGAACAGTGCAATGAAAATTCCTGACTGGGTATTTTTCACAATATTTTGCAATGTATCGACCTTTTTCTCTCTTTTTTTAAGAGTAGAAAAAATCAATACATACTAAACGAGGAAAGGACCATAAAAATAAATTGATTTTTTCATCACGACTGGGTTCAAAACTCGACTCCTTTCGGCAAAGGGAGAAAAATGAATCTGGGCTGAAATTCCATAGAGGATTTGATAAGCTAAAAAATTAATTCGATGAACCCTTTTTTTTTCTCAGATAATTTTTCATCCTTTTGGATAATGCTGCTGGTGAAATCAATTCGTAATATTCGATGTATTTGTTTCGAAGGGAGATTTGGTGTCCCAAAAATTATTATTATTTTCCAAAATATTGAGCAATATTTTTTTCGAAGTTTTTGAATTTCAATATCAATGACGCGAGACATACTTTTTTTCGATGATTTGGAAAACTGAAAAAATTGGCCTGGAAAACTGGAGAATTTTTCTAGAAAACTGATAAAGAATTGATCTGGAAAATTGGGGGAAATCAGTCTGGAGAACTGGGAAGAATTGATGTTGAAAACTGGAAGAATTTGATCTGAAAAAATGAGAAAAATTGTTGGTCTGGAGAACTGGGAAAAATTTGTCTGGAAAAATAGAAAAAAATTGCTTGGAAAACTGGATAAATTCGGCGTGGAAAACTTGAGAAAAATTGGAAAAAATGGGCCCGAAAACCTAGGAAAAATTGGTCTGGAATGGTGGGAAAAATCTATTTGGAAAACTGAAAAAATTGGGTTGGAAAACCGAAAGAAATTGATACTTTATGGAAAACTGAATTGAAAAAGAGGAGAAAATTAATCTGGAACATTGAGAGACAAACTGCCTGGAAAATTTGGAAAAATTGGTCTGTAAAACCGAAATGAATAATCTTAATAATTGATTTGGAAAACTGGAGAAAATTTATCTGAAAAATTGAGAAAATATCTGTCTGGAAAACATAAAAAGAAAATCGATCTGGGAAACCGGCAAAAATTGGTTTGAAAAACTAAGAAAAAATTGTTCGAAAATTTGGAAACTTGGTCTGAAAAATTAAGAAAAGTGAAAAATTTATTTGGAAAACTGGGAAAAATCGACCTGGAAACCTGAAAAAATTGATTTTGAAAATTGGAGAAAATTGATATGGAGAATTGAAAAATTTGATCTGAAAAATTGAGAAAAAAATCTGTTGGGAAAACTGGAAAAAATTGGTTTGGAATTGTATAAAAAATCGATTTGGAAAACTGAAGAAAATCGGTTTAGAAACTGGAAAAAATTGATCTGGAAAACTGGAGAAAATTGAGAAAAAATCTGTCTGGAAAACTGGGAAAAATTGGTCTAGAATTGTATAAAAAAAATCGATTTGGAAAACTGGAGAAAATTGAGAAAAAATCTGTCTGGAAAACTAAACGGAAATCGATGTGGAAAACTGGTATGTAAAAATTGGTTCAGAAAACTGAGAAAAAATTGTTTTGAAAAACTAAAAAAATAATGGTTTGAAAAACTGGAAAAATTCGTCTTGAAAATTGGCAACAATTGATCTCGAAAATTGAAAAAAATTGTCTAGAAAATTGAGAAAACTCAGTCTGGAAAACTGGGTAAAATTTGTCTATAGGGGGGAGGGGGAAGGAGAGATTATCTCTGAGGTACAGTGAACGCCCTAATTACAATTATACACTCAATTTTCCACAACTTTCGTCTCAAGAATTGTTAGTTCGATTATTTAGGCAGGAGGTGAAGAGTTTTAATGGAGGGTACTTTTGAATAGATGAAAATGGCTGAAAAATCCATAAAACAGCGAGATTTTTCATTTTCCAGATCCGCCAGAGACACCTTGTAAAAGATGTAAAAAGAAAAAGTGATAAATAAATCTCTAAAATGTTGCTTCGTGAAGCAGAACGGAAATGTATTCGAAGTACATTTGCGGCGTATTAGGGTACCAGTCAAAAGACGACGAAAAACACGAATCGAGAAAGACAAAACGAAAAGGAAGGCTTGTATTCCTCCTCATTTCTCGTCCCTTTTCGCCTCAAAAGAAAGAAGGGATTAATTATAATAAATGTTCAGTCGAGGCAACGAATTTATATACGAGTAAACCTCAAAAGAGTACACTACGGAGAAGAAAATCGTTACAGAGACGAAGTTTACAGTACTGAAAGCGTAGATGCCTCGACTCCTCGCCATGCCCTCCGGATACCGGGCGCGTTAATCGTAAAACGACGAGGTTAGCTTATCTAAAGACTGCAAACTTGGTAAATTTTGTATTAACTCGTGGCCCCGCCGAGCCATCGTCGGTGCCGCGAGCTTTGGGAATATACGAAGCCGTCGTTCTCTTCTGATGTCGTCGCAATGGATTGAAATGAGTTTTGTGACGGGAGACGTGTGACGTGCCACGAAAGACGAATTGAATGGCTTTTTAAGCGGATGCAAATTTAGCTCCAGTTTATACGCGTTGATCGAGCCTGTAATACGTAAGGATGATAAAGATTACAACTTTTCGTTTGTTTATTACCGCCGATGATAAGCCATAAGCGTATCTTGGGTGTCAAATGTCGCGTGTGGTTGGTATAATGAGACGATTTTACGAACTCGGGTGTCTCGTGGCGAATGTGTAATGAAACGACTATTAAAACCGTGTATGCTTCAGCTTATATTACCTCGTGTAATTGCGTATTTGCGATGTGCTCGAGTAAGCGGAGTTTTGAAGGAGATACGAAGCGTGAAATGGATATACCGTGTTTTATGGGTGGCCAAAGGTGCATATTATGGCCTTTTTTTTGGTGGGTTTCGAGCGTTAAGTGAGGTGTTATAGGCTTTTGAGGTTTTTTCGAATAGGCAGAAGGTCGAGAAAAGGTCGTGACGTGATGTTCAAAGAAATGAATGTTTTTCGTACATTTTGAAAAAAAAAATCGAATTGGAAAATATTTCGGTCTCCTAAAAATTAGTGGGAAGTACGATAAAATTGTAGAAATTTACTCTAAAGGGTACCGGCGGTTAAGGGCGAATCTGCCCCAGAGCTGAAATTTGAAACTAACCCATGGAATTTGGTTCTTGGGGGCTGAAAACCACCTGGTAAAATTTTTGGCCCCCTACCTCTCCCCTTCCCCGAGTTATGGGGCAAAACATTACTTTTTTCAGCCTTTCCATTGAAAATTTTCATCTCCGAGAGTTTTCAACCAAATTTTTTCAAATTTACGTGGGTTATACACTAAATTGAGGGGTATTGGTTAGGTTGGGCCGAAAAAACAATTTTCGATTTTCAAAAACATACCCCCCTCCCCCGCAAAAGTTGTCGGCTGATGAGACTTGAAGAATAAAAAAAAATTCAAAATCGATTCATATCTTCCGATCGCGCATTGGCGTTAAAGTTTTCAAAAATTAGCAAAAATTCAAAATTTTAAAAATTTCGAAAAAATTCGAAATTGATTAAAATTAATTTTAGAGCTTATTTAGTGACCACATAGACCAAAAAGCAAATTTTTTTGAAAAAATCAACGTTTTATAAATTTTTTTTGATTTTTCTTCATGTGAAGAAATAGCAGAAATTTAAAAAGGGCGTAAAGCATGATTTTTTTTTCAAAAAATTCTGCTTTTTGGTTTGAATAGTCACTAGATAAGCTTTAAAATCAATTTAAATGAATTTCAATTTTTTTCAAAATTTTCTAAAATTTTTGAAAATATTGAATTTTTGCCAATTTTTAAAAATTTCAATGTCAATGCGCGATCGGAAGTTTTGAATTTTTTTTTTTTATTCTTCAATTCTCATCAGCCAACAACTTTTGCGGGGGTATGTTTTTGAAAATCGAAAAAATTGTTTTTTCGACCCACCCTAGTATTGGTGGGTGGTTTGAAAAAAAAAATTGATGATTTTTTTCTTGCCCAAAATCGCATTTTAAAACTTGAAATCGAGTTTTCTACTTGATGTTTCAGAGGTGCAATTTTGAAAAAAATATATTTCATGTATCTAATCCCTATCGACGACGTAATATTTTTTCAGAATTTTTTATGTGGGTGAAAGACCTTGAAAAATGCGAAAAACCACCTTTTCGGAACGTTTTTCACGGATAAAAATGGTCATTTTTGGCCGAAAAAATTTTTCTGGTAATAATAGCCCAAAATACGTATTTATACACCGTTTTTCCGATTTTCGTTTCATTTCATCTCTTTTTCGTGATTTTTGTAATTTCGAGACCAAATGAGTACAGCAGAAGACTCAAAATTGATTACCTCGCCTTTTTTTGCCTAAGAAATTGTCATAAGAAAAAAATTGCAATATATTCGTGTTCAGCAGCTCAAACTGCTTCGATAAACCTCGTTTTTACAATCAAAGGACTCAAATTTTTAAAATTCAGTTTTGAATGAACGAGGTTTTTTTCGATAAATAGATACCAGCTATTTATTGAAAAAAAAAAACTAAATAGAAAAAAATATGAATTTTTTACCAATATTACTGTAGGTAAAAAAAATCGAAAAAATTTTTAACTTGATGGTGCAATGTGAAGGCCTTGAAAACCAATTCGAGATATCGTCAGATTTTTTCCCGTCCATTTTCCACTTCCCAGTGTAAAATTTTTAGGGAGGAAAAAATCACGAAACTATTTTTTTTACGTTTATTATTATTATACGAATTTACAAGCTCGTAGTTGGTTCAGTTTACGAGATAGACATTTTATATTATTATGGTCAGTTGTTTTTGCGGGTCGTATAAGGCATGAAAGTCGTGAAAAAGTTTATGTTTTTTTTGTTTTCAAAGATTCGCAAAAAATTTAAATTTAATCCTTTTGCGTCCGTAAAATAGAAGTTTAGCTGTAAAACAGGCTGATTTGTTGTTTTTTTTATGAGATGGCGTATGAGAGTTGAGAAAAAGTTGTGACGTAATGTCGAGTAAAAAGTGGTAAAGTTGCTGGTTTCAGGTCTAGGCCTCTAGTCATCTGTCACCTATCATCATTTTGCTTCCAAATAACGAATAAAAACTTTGTAAATTTTAAATTTGAATCTATTGTGCTGTGAATTTTTTTACCGAAGTGGATCGTTAGGGGATGTTTTTCAGGCTGACCTTTATTTTCAAGAGATCACGAAAAAAATCAGTTTTTTGAAGTTCTTATTATTGAAGTTTTCCCTGCAAAAAATTGGAAAAATTGATTTGAAAAAAATTGTAGAACTATCTTTAGCTCTTTAGGTGCATGAATATTTCAACTCTTAATTTTCAAAAAAAGAGTTCGCGAAATTTTTGTGCTGAAAAAAAAAATGTGAGTCTAGATGTACCTATTTAGAAATCATCTTTTAGACGTAAATTTTTTTTTGAGGCAACATCGATTTTGGACCTTTCAAGAAGGAGTAGAATTAGGAATAAGGAATTTCTTCTCAAAAACTAATTTTTACACTCAAGGATTGTTTTCCATATCCTAGCTCCTAGTTCAGGACACCCACAGCCAATCATAGCGAGGCTTACAAGACCATTTCACCCACATTCGCGCCACTTTATGATCAATTTGATAAAAATTTTTTTGTTCAAAACGATTTTTCTACACATTTATGGGGATTTCTACTCGTATTTTCTAAAAATGAACAAATGAGGTAATTTTTATCTCTTCATAAAAAATATTGAGTCAAGGAAAGTGAAGGACCCCGTTGTAAATTGGTAATATTTTGAAAATTTTTCAATTTTAACAAGCTGAAAATTTAAAGAGGGGATATTTGGGTCAAGCGAGTCAAATCTGATGGAGTTTTTGAAAAAAAAAATTGAAAATTTCGCTGATTTTAATCAAAATTATTAAAATTCTAGTGAAATTTGAAGAGAACGTTTGAGTGAAATCCGGAACAGTGGAGTCAGGTCAAGATTTCGATCAAGAGGTCAAGCTGGTCGTGAAAAGTCGAAATTTTTGACTCTGAAGTCAAACTTGTTTCTCTAACATGATTTTTAATGAAAATTTTCGTCCTTTCTTCGCTAGGGCAGTATTGCTCGGTACCTAAAAAATTTGATTTTGTTTGAAGGTGTTTTTTTTTTGTAAAAATTCAAGTTCAGGAGCTTATTATGATTTTTCTAAATTATAATTGTTGGAAGTTTTTCATTTTTTTTATGGTGAGGGGGGGGGGGTTATCGAATAGAAAAAAAAAATCGGGAAAACCATTCAAAGATCAAACGAAATTCAAGCATTTTGTTCAACAAAATATTGTGGATAATTGGACATCCTAAAATTCAAACCAAAAAATCTAAATGTCCAAAATTTCAAGAATGAAGAAAATTTTTAAAGAATTAGTAGGTACTTCTCATATGCCTGATTCATCAACTAATTCCATTTTTTGACCGAACCTTGAAAATTTTTGAAAAAAGTGGCTTGGACTGATTTTACGAGACCAAAGAACGTTTCTAGGAAAATTTTCCCATTTGTTCTCTTTCTCTGTTTTGGTAGTTCCGAAAAAGCCTCAGTTTTTTCCAACTTTTCTCGAATTAAAATAAGATTTAAGATTTAGTTGAAAATTATTTCTAAATGACTGAAAATTTTTTTCAAAAATTGAAAAAAAATTATCAATTTCATACCTTTTTCCTCCTCTCTCCATTTGCAAAGGCTCAAAATGCTTCGAAATTTTAATTGATAACCAATTGAATATCACCTCTTTTTACATTTCATACCGATTTTTTTCCAAGACCCATCATAATTTGAAAAAAATTCCAGGTCAGTTCGTCTTGGGTTAGATCAGTCACCCTGCTCATTAAAATTTATGATCTGAAAATTTAGACTTCCTTACTTCCAAATTCTTGGCGTTCGCCTCAATTTTTGTGTTCAATTCGGGGGGGGGGGGGGGTAAAATTGAAATTTTCCATAACTTGTTACTTTTGGGACCTTGTCTAAAATTTTCCTCAAAAACTTCTCAAAGAAATCAATGTTGAGAGAAAAATTATGTGAACTTGATGATTTTTTTTTTGACTTTTTATGTACATTTTTTCATTCATCTGTCAATATTTTATTGCTCCTTTTGATTGAAATTAATTTCGAATCAATTTTGGATTTTTGATGCCCTAATTCGATCAAGATTTGAGTCGAATTTTATTCCCCTTTGAATAATTTTTTGAGTTATATTCATATCTAATTATAATCATAGGTTTTCTTCTAATTGAAAATTTATCGTTATTAATTTTTCGGTCACGATTTCTGTTGCAGACTTATCGACCTTGCCATTGATACGTATCGCAGAGCCATTGAGCTTCAGCCAAATTTCCCGGACGCGTATTGTAATCTTGCCAATGCGCTCAAAGAAAAAGGACAGGTGAGCTATAATGGGATTATTATTATAGTCGTGGGTTCTGGGTGCTATTGCGTTTACCTTTGTATTCTATATTCGTACAATTACGTATTTATACGCATTACGTCGGTACATACGTGAACTGTGCCGACCGTATACCCGCAATATATTCGCATTTAGGTACTAAAGCCTCCCAAATACTCGTAGTATGTCGCCATAGAATAGAATTCCGCAAATGTGGGTGTATTGTTTTACATATCAGCAACGCAAGGGCGCCTCCTGGCGACAAAATATGCAAATTGTGTTTTTACGTATCGCTCTATAGTTTGTATGCTGTAGTGAAAATATTATCGTATTTATTCGTACTGTGGCTCAGGCTCAGAAGGGCTCGCGAAGAGGGAGGGGGCTGGAAATGCGAACGTCGTCGTTAACTGTGGTGACATGGGAGTGGGTGGTGGTGAATTCCTTCGCATATCCGCGTATATTACTCGTCTCGTATGAGTATTAGTGACCCCGAACTCGGTAATGATAACGATTCTTATCCCATAAATGGATATTTCGAATATTTGAATATTTTTTTCCGATGTGATATGCGGAGAATTTCGAAATAAGGGGATTTTGCGAAGGGATGGTTTTAAAAGCGTTTTTGAATTGTGTCAATTTTGAAATTTTTTTAAAAATTTTAATAGGATTTTTGAAGATTAAAAAATTTGTTTTGTGTCGATCTGATTTGAATAAATATGATTTTTTTGAAGAAATTTTTCTGATTCTGAAGCTCTGCTGGGTTGCTATCCTTCTCTTAAGCTTTCTTAGGGAAATGGAACCCCAGGTTATGGACCGTTTTCCCGAAGCCTAAATCCCGAACGGACATTTTCCCGAATGAAACATTTCACGAAAAAAATTTTCACGAATCCTTTTTCCCGAATACCAAAATCCCGAATTCTTTGTTTCTCGAATAGAGAAAAACGGTTAAAATTGCTTTTTTTGGTTTTCAAACAGTATTTTTTTTAAAAATTTCGCTCGGGCAGTATTTCATTTATTTTCTTTTAAATTAATGATTTTTGACTGAAAGATCAGTGAAAAATGACTAATTTTAAATTTGACCCCCTTCCCGTATTTTTTCTCAAATTTTCAGCCCCCTAAATTATTTCTGGGTGCGCCTATGACTACTGCAAACTGAAAAAGTTCACTAATCTGCATCGATATTAATTTTTGAAAATGAAAATCCACCACAATTTCGCCATCGAAAAAAAAAAACTGTCGAATTCAGATAAAATTTTACACCCATTTCTCGCTGATTTATAACTTAGAAAATGAATTTTAAAATATTTGAAGTATGTCGTTCCACATCTCAGACCAAACGACCCCATAGAATTCGGCATTCAATACAGATAATTTTCCCCAATTTCTTCAACTAATCAAATCCCACGAGAAATCGTGTATTCGATATTTTTGCGTTCGAGAAAAAAATTATTCGAGATTTCTGCATTCGGGAAAAAAGTAATTCGAGAATTGTATTCGGGATTTTGGTATTCGGGAAAAGGGATTCGTGAAAATTTTTTTCGTGAAATGTTCTATTCGGGAAAATGACCGTGAACCGGAACCCCATGAAAAAGGAAGACAAACTTATTTTGAAATTGAATTTTAAAATGTACAGGAATTTATGTACTTTTAGGGCAATCGATAATGAATTATACGATAAGCTTAAATATTCAATTACTTGGAAAGTATGAAAGTTCGCCCAACATTCGCACCAATATCTGTAATTAAGACATCTGATTCTTTGGCAAATTCGTTCGACGTGTTGATCTGGACCACTGGCGTAGATTCTGTCTTATGTCAGGCAAAAATTGAGCTTGTTTCTTGAAAAATGATTTTAAAACAGTTTCAGAAAAAATTCGAACCACGAAACTTTCCTCGAAAAAACATTTTTTTGAAAAAAGATGATGATATTAGTCTGAAAAAAATCAAAATCATTGCTTTTTCTAAAAAAAAAAACAAACGAATTTGAAAAAAAAAAATCATTTTCAGAAGAGAAAAAAATCAAAAAAATTGAACCTTTTTTTCAATTCAGGAAAAACTCAAAATATGAGTATTTTTGAGAAAAAACGAAAAACCAATTTATTTTTGGAAAAAATTACGAAGAATTTGCAGAAAAAGTGATGCTACCATTTAACACCTCCTTCCCTTATCCCAAAAAAGGTCAAAATCCACGAAGCAATATTTTTTTTTGGGAGGGGGGGGAGGGAGGAGAAAGAGAATCTAATTATTCTTGAGAAAAACATCTAAACCCAATTTACCTATTTTTAAAAGAGAACATTGAAACAAAAAAACAAACCGTCATGTTTTTTATGGGACGTGGTGAAGAGGGGAGAAGAGGAGAAATTCAAAGGATTTGTAACCATCATTTCGTTCGAATTCGAGGCATCAAAGCGGGCCACTTTTTTAGAATGTTTGTGACTTTTTTCGGTCACTTTTGGTTAATTTTTACGTTCAATAGGTCACTTTGATTATTTTTTCCACCTCAGTCTCTTTTTCTTTGCTTTTTCTAGCAAAAATTGAAATTTTCGCGTAAAAATTGATATTTTTCAAAATTCTTTAAGAAAGAAAATAGAAAACTGATTTTTGTCCGTTATTAGTACAATTTTTCAATTTGTTTGTTATTTCGATGAAGGAATCTAAAATGAAATTATTCACGTTGTTTCAGCTGATTTATCTTTGAAATGTTTGTAGAAAAATACCAACAAAAAAAACTTGTCCCACCCTGAAAAAAAAATCGAATTTTCGGTTACTTTTTATTCATGATTTGCTCACTTTTGGTCTTTTTTTTTGTTCAAAATGGTTACTGAAAGTTACTTTCTTTCTTCAGCATTTCGCTTATCTCTGGAATTCTGTATTAATAGTCTCGGTTAAATTTATTCGATTTTTTATCCAATGTCGTAAGAATTTGTTTTTAATCTCAAATTGCACTTCTAATTTCACCTCGGAAAACGTATTGTGTCTCAATGAAACAAATTTCGTTCTGCTCCAAAATTGTCTCTTTTTTTCGGAGGAAGTATAATTTCAAGAATAATTTTCAGAAGAGAAAAAAATCAAAAAAATTGAACCTTTTTTTCGATTCAGGAAAAACTCAAAATATGAGTATTTTTGAGAAAAAACGAAAAACCAAATTATTTTTGGAAAAAATTACGAAGAATTTACAGAAAAAGTCATGCTACCATTTAACGCCCCCCTTCCATTATCCCAAAAAAGGTCAAGATCCACAAAGCAATATTTTTTTTTGGGGGGGGGGAGGGAGGAGAAAGAGAATCTAATTATTCTTGAAAAAAACATCTAAACCCAATAGAACATTGAAACAAAAAAACAAACCGTCATGTTTTTTATGGGAGGTGGAGAAGAGGGGATAAGAGGAGAAATTCAAAGGATTTGTAACCATCATTTTTCGTTCGAATTCGAGGCATCAAAGCGGGCCACTTTTTTAGAATGTTTGTGACTTTTTTCGGTCACTTTTGGTTAATTTTTACGTTCAATAGGTGACTTTGATTACTTTTTCCACCTCGGTCTCTTTTTCTTTGCTTTTTCTAGCAAAAATTGAAATTTTCGCGTAAAAATTGATATTTTTCAAAATTCTTTAAGAAAGAAAATAGAAAACTGATTTTTGTCCGTTATTAGTACAATTTTTCAATTTGTTTGTTATTTCGATGAAGGAATCTAAAATGAAATTATTCACGTTGTTTCAGTTGATTTATCTTTGAAATGTTCGTAGAAAAATACCAAAAAAAAACCTTGTCCCAACCTGAAAAAAATTTGAATTTTCGGTTACTTTTTATTCATGTTTTGCTTACTTTTGGTCTTTTTTTTGTTCAAAATGGTTACTGAAAGTTACTTTCTTTCTTCAGAATTTCGCTATATGTCTGGAATTCTGTATTAATAGTCTCGGTTAAATTTATTCGATTTTTTATCCAATGTCGTAAGAATTTAATTTTAATCTCAAATTGCACTTCCAATTTTCACCTTAGAAAACGTATTGTGTCTCAATGAAAAAAATTTCGTTCTGCTTCAAAATTGTCTCTTTTTTTCGGAGGAAGTATAATTTCAAGCAAATAGAAATTTTGGGTTGAAAAAAATTATGAAAACTTTGAAAATTTCAATTTCAAGGCATGGTTATTTTCCCCTCATTTCAATTTCATGGCTTATTTTTGTTGTTTAATATTTTTTTAAATTTGCGACTCCGCTCGTAAAAAATTATTGATGCGATTTTTCAGACATTTCTCTATCAAAAGATCAACATCTTTTTTTTTAATTTCCAAAGGTCAAAATTTCAATGAACAATAGAATGAAAAAAAAATATCAAAATTGAATTTTTCGACAGTAAAAAAAATTCAAAAATGTGCCAATTTTTCAATTCTGTAGATTCCCATTATAAAAACACGTCGAGTGATGAATTGTAATTTTTTTTACGTATGAGCAATGAGCATGAGCGTACCAATGTAGATAAGAAGTGAAGCAGGTTAATTTTAGATAGGTTCTGGGTCGAATTCGTATAATGTATTTGTTATCTCATTTCTTATCTTGATTACCTCTGTAACAGAGGTAATTTTGTACTAGGTTTTGGTATTGTAATGAATCTCTCTGTAACATACCAATGATTTATGAATATGAAAATTCGTCAAATTATCTCGATTGCTAAATTTTTACGAGATTTTGAAAATTTTCTTAGCTTTTTTTCCACGTTTTCCACTGGAAATTTTCCCCTCACTTGTTGGTATTTTCATTTTATGAATATACCTATTTTTTTTTTTGGCGAATTTTCAAAACCTTTTCAAATTCAGCTTTTGTTTCGATAATTTTCAACCCTGATGTGAAGTTTGATTCAGATTGCTATTTTTTTTATTTTCTTGATTTTTGGGAATTTTTCGTTTTTATCATTATGTGATTCTTTTTTGAAATCCATTTTCCAACTTCATTTGATTTATTTTAATTTCGTGGAAAATTAAATTTTTAAACATATTCAGCTAGATTTGGTCATTTTCTGCAATTCCGGAATAATTTTACATCTTACGAATGAATTTCGATATTTTTGCTTCAAAGTATTTCTAAAAAAACAAACGAATATGTTATCAAAAAAAAAAGTCAAAAAAATGACAACAACGTGAATATATTTTCATTTTCTTAATAAATATTTCGACTACGCGAGATGCGAATGTTTTGAAAATCCAGTCGCGAAATTCGGTCGTTTTGTAACGACGACACGAGGTGCCATACGTTTCGTCAATTTTTCCAACCGCGCTAGAAATCTGTTCAAATATACGCCGAATAAGATAAAGATATGTACCTGTATAATATTTGATTTTTCTGTACGTGTTTCGCGAATCGCGAATTTTCAAGCAGATGTTGTTGACGAAGTGGAAATCAACGTCGACTCGTGTGTATTTAGGTAGAGATAGATGTTGGGTGCGGAGATAATGCTTCGTAATTCGTCGCCTCGTCGGGTATAGATTTTCGTAAAAATCTGTGTCAATATGGATACGAGCAGGGTGTTTGATTTTTTTTTTCACGAAAGTGTTGTGAAAAGTATGCGTAATCCTCGAAGTTGTTTTGAATGATGAAATTTGTTTGAGAATGACAGCGATGAAAAATGGAAATTTTTTGTCACTTGAATTGATTCGTTGGGATTGTGTGGATGGAAATTTAAGCCATTGGAGGAATAAATGAGAGAAGACGAAGATCAATTTGAAAAAAAATGGAAGGAAATTTTTTCGGATTTGAAAAATAGTGTCGAAAATGAAAACGATTTTTTTGTGGGGAGAAGAGGGAGGAACTTTGAAAATGTGCTAAAATTTCAATGTACTTTAAAAAAAAAAAAAAAAAGACTGAAGTATCACACGCGATAATGTATTTTGGCTTTAGTATCCTAAATCTACCAGTAATTATTTTTAATGGATATAATTTTTTATTCTATCGGATATAATATTTCAAACGAATATGTCATTTTATTGATTTGTGAAATTCTCTTGCCACAGGTAACCGAAGCCGAAGACTGTTACAACACGGCCTTACGTCTATGCCCGACTCATGCAGATTCGCTCAACAACTTGGCGAATATTAAACGTGAACAAGGATATATCGAAGAAGCAACTCGTCTGTATCTGAAAGCATTGGAAGTATTCCCGGAATTCGCCGCAGCCCATTCGAATCTGGCTTCGGTGCTTCAGCAACAAGGCAAATTGACCGAAGCTCTGATGCATTACAAGGAGGCTATTCGTATCCAGCCGACGTTCGCTGACGCCTACAGCAACATGGGTAACACGTTAAAGGAAATGCAGGATATTCAGGCTGCTCTGCAGTGTTATTCGAGAGCCATCACTATTAATCCTGGATTCGCCGATGCTCACAGTAATTTGGCGTCTATACACAAAGTGAGTGGTGGTTTGGAAATTTTTCATTGAAAGGTTGTCTCGTATCTGAAATTAAAGAGTTGATCAGGTCGAAAAAAATTATTAAAAAATACTTTTTTTTTTTTGTGAAATTTTAATTCGAAAAAGCAAAATTCAAATCCCTGCTAAATTTTTCAGGAAAATATCAAAAATGAAATCACTTCCTAAGTTCCTATCCAAGGGTTCAGTAAGATTTTGAAGGTTATAAAAATCATCAAAATTTAAAACCATTGAAGACTGAATTTGTAATAGATGAAAAAAGGGGGTTACCGAGGGTAATAGTTTTGAATTTTTTTTCCCGAAAATTGGAAAAAATGTGTCTGCTGGCGCAAAAAAAAAACAAAAAAAAAACTAGAATTTAGCAAAAATTTGACTTTTGTTGGAAGAAAACTAGAAAACCCATATCAAGACTTTCGATTATTTCGCTACCAAGAGCTAGAATTTTTCAACGTTTTTTTATTCCTTTGAATTTTTTCATCGAAGGGTAAATAGAAAGTCTTTTTTTGGATAAATTTGAAGTGAAAAAAAATGGCATGGAAATGTAAGAAAAATTGAGAAAATAGCGAGGATTTTAATTTTTTAGATCCTATTGACTCGTTATTTCAGGTGTGTCGTAAAAACTTCACTTTGTCTTGTTTTTTTTTTTTTTCAGTAGGTTTAAAAATTGGAAAAAAATCCAATGATGTTTGAATATTTCTTACTTTAACCAATAAAATTCATCCACGACAATTTTCCGTCTCCCCCCTCCTAGAACATATTTTTAAATTGAAAAGAAAAATTTTGGGAATGATGTCACCTATCATTAAAAAAAAAAGAAAAATTGACTTTGATGATTTTTGAAAATCTCAACATCATTACAAAAATGGTTACCAATGCTTTTTCTGGGTAGAAACATTTAAAATTTATTCAAATTATTAAAAAAAAAAAAAATCGAAATGATCTCTCCAATTTTTTGAAGATGAATTATAAAGCTTGGTAAGGAGGGGTAGAAGTGCTGCCAGGAGAGTCGAATTTTTATCACTTCGTTTTGGAGTCGAGATGTAACTTCCTTGCTGTTTCGTTTTCAACTTCTGAAAAATAATGTTAAACAATCATCTCAGAAATTCTCGTGAAATTGAAAAAAAATAGGTACGAATTTTTGTTACCTACCTACGATGAAAAAAAATTGGATTGAATAATTGGTCAAAAATCTGGACTCGATTTTTTTCAAAGGGATAAATTGTTGAAATTTTGTTATCATCTGCTGATTCATTTTTATGAAAATTCTTATTAAATTATTTGAGATTTTGAGTAATATAGAGAAAATATCACTTGCTTTATGATTTCGTTGATTTTTTTCTGGTGAAATTGAAAAAAAAAAAAAAACATTTAAAATATGTCATAGAACAGAATTCAAAAATTATGGTTAGGTTTGCTGTCTGAAAAAATTCATTATTATTTTTATACGGAATGGAAATGAGGAAAAAAGTCACTCAGGGTAAATCAAAATTATTTTGTATTATTGAAGAGAGAAAAAAGTAGAAATTGTAATTTTCTACCCAGATGAAATTTTCGCAGTCTTGAAATGTGATTTTCTTCAAATTATTGGACTAGAGAAGCATAAATTTCTATCAGAAAATCTAATTTTTGCAATTGAAAAAAAAAAAGATTATTCCAATTCAATTTTTTGATCATCGAATATAATTTGATTATTTTAGGTGAAAACGGGGCAATTCATCTACCGATTTTTGATCATTTTGAATTTACTGAAACTTGATTCATAATTCGATCAACTCTGAATGACGACTCTTAATTTTTCTAACGAGATATGAAAATTAGATCCTGAATACCTGCGATCGTCATATCACTAATACGAGTTTTTTTTCTTGCTCAGGACTCTGGTAATATCCCCGAAGCTATACAATCGTACAGAACAGCCCTGAAGCTGAAACCCGATTTCCCGGACGCCTATTGTAATTTAGCCCACTGTTTGCAAATCGTCTGCGATTGGACCGATTACGACGTCAGAATGAAGAAACTCGTCAGTATCGTAGCCGAGCAACTGGATAAGAACAGATTACCATCGGTTCATCCTCATCACTCGATGTTGTATCCTCTGACTCACGATTACAGAAAGGCCATCGCCGCCAGGCATGCCAACCTGTGTATCGAAAAGGTACTTATCTGACGTGAATTTCCACAGACATTTTTTGATTTTTTTTCGAGTACTCTATTTTTATTTCTCTATCGCAGATCCAAGTATTGCACAAACCTCCGTATCAATTTAGCAAAGAATTAGCCCCCAATGGACGCCTACGTATCGGTTACGTATCTTCGGATTTCGGCAACCATCCGACTTCTCATCTAATGCAATCGATTCCTGGAATGCATCGCAGACAACATGTGGAAATTTTCTGTTACGCTCTCAGCGCCGACGATGGTACCACGTTTAGAGCGAAAATTGCCCGAGAATCGGAACATTTTATCGATTTATCAGTGGTAAGGATCGAATTGTTGCTGGAAGATGTCTTCATTGGTTAAAAAAAAGTGATTTGTTGATTTACGTAATTTTTTTCACATTTTTGTAGATCTCTTGCAATGGCAAAGCTGCCGATCGTATTTATCAAGATGGTATCCATATCTTAGTTAATATGAACGGATACACGAAAGGTGCTCGAAATGAGATATTTGCTCTGAGACCGGCTCCGATTCAAGTGAGTATTGATTTTTAATGGATTCGAGTCGATGTAATCGATTTGAGAAGTTGAAAATTAGAAATCAAGAAATAAAATGGAAAAAATTTCCAAATTATGGCCATCGATAAAATATTGACTTGATTTTTTTCTCGAATTCCAGGTAATGTGGCTGGGATATCCTGGAACCAGCGGAGCTCCCTACATGGACTACATTATCACCGACAAAGTAACCTCCCCATTGGAATTGGCGTCTCAATATAGCGAAAAATTAGCTTACATGCCTCACACGTATTTCATCGGTGATCACAAGCAAATGTTCCCTCATTTGAAAGAAAGACTGGTCGTGGCTGAAAAGGTACCTTTGCTCGTCATTTTTTCCCTTCAAAACTGCTCCACTTTTTCGGATAGGTCGATAATCGATTAATCGTGTTTGTTTCTCATCTATTTGTAGGCTCCAAACAAGGACGTTCCGGCCGATAACGTAGCGGTAATAAATGCCACAGATTTATCGCCCATTTTGGAAAACACTCAAGTTAAAGAAATTCGAGAAGTTGTCTCGCCCGAGATCACGGATAACAAACAATCCAGACCGGTGGAAATTAGCATTAAGGTGGCCGAATTACCAACGACGACACCTATCGAAGTGAGTACCGATTGGAAAATTTTCTGGAAGTGAGCCTATATATAGAAACCCCACCCTTTGGGGATCATGAATTGGCTTTTGAGTTGATATTGATTTTGAGCCTTTATGAAGGAATAAAATCAAGCGAGAGCCTAAACTGAAAAATCAATTTTCGACCCATAAGAAAGATTTATATTTTCAGGCCTACGAATGATTGAAATAAAGAAATTCGTAATGTTACCGGATTCATTTTATTGGGCTATTTTTTTTCAGACGATGATTGCCTCTGGTCAAATTCAAACCTCAGTGAACGGATTAATTTTACAAAACGGATTAGCCACGAATCAAACTCACGGCAAAGCGGCCACGGGCGAAGAAGTGCCTCAAAGTATTGTCGTCACCAGCAGGCAACAGTATGGATTGCCCGAAGACGCGGTCATTTATTGTAATTTTAACCAGTTGTATAAAATTGATCCACCGACGTTGCAGATGTGGGTTAATGTGAGTATTCGGATTTTTTACATTTTTTTATCGAAATGAGGACAGGAAAAGGGGGATTTGAGTCAGTCGTGCTTGGATAATAATTGTGTCTGAAAAGTGGGGTTGAGATTTTCAAAAAATTGAAGAGTTGGAGAATCTAAAGTTCATTTTGGAAGAGTTTGAAATTATTGATTTTTTTTGTATAATTTATTTCAAATTAGTATCGATTTTTTCCCTTGCATTAAGGAAATGGAAATTTCCAAATTATTCGAATATTTTCATGACGATTCACTGTGTATTTCGACCATAACAAAATCGTATGCGAGGAAGGAGTAATAAATGAGCCAGTGTGTTTTTCTTCTGTGAAATTGATTTGCCAACAATATGACGTTGGCTGACAAAATCGACCGTATGTGTCAAAATTTAAATTTCTGTAGCCTTAAAATTTGGTAGAGATCAACCTGAAATTCCGTTAATTTAAAAAAAATAATAAAATGTAACAAACGTACAAAAAAATATTGGAAAATCACCGTAACATAAAGCTAGATGCTCAAGGTTACTTGTAGTTAATTTTAGCTGAAAAATATAGTTGAAACGCCATAAAAGCGAAACCCCTCGTTTTTATCAGTACTACCCGTGAACTTTGAAAGCTCTTATCTCGAAAACTTGTTTTTGCTCATACAAACGATTTTGTCAGCCTGCGTCACAAATGTACAATTTCTAGGACAATCGTTTGTGACTCGACCAAATGAATAATTTTTGAGGAGGACACTTTTTGAAATTTTTCATTTTAATTCCGAATCAATTTATCCAAATTTTGTAAGTCATTTTTGTGAAAATCATTAGCAAAGGCTTGAATTTTTTGATCAAATTATTTGGGAATGATTTTGTGATGTCTTTATTCGTTTTTTAAAAATCTATTATTGTGGAAGGGTTGAGGAGAGTTAACATTTTTTAGTTGTATTCCCAGCATAAGAGAGGAACTATTTTCAAGTAGTGGAAAGATGGTAAAAATTGATCCGAAGAAATGTGAAAAAATTTGAAAAATTGGTTTAAATTCGGTTTCGTAAAAAATAAAAAATCATGCGTAAATTTTCTAGCAACGTTTTACAAAAATTTGAAAAAACATATTTTTAGAAATTAAGAAAAGGGTATGTGAATTGAACATGGAAAAACAGAGATCTCGCTTCAAGTCTCGTTTTCTCAGAAACCACATGGTACCTACAATGTGCAGTTTTTTACTGTGTAATTCGGCCCAATTTTATCCCAAAAATTTCATCAATTCATTCGAAATCAGCACAGTATTTTGTGAACGAATTCAACATCAATATGAAAAAATTAACTGTTTTAAAAATACTTTTTGTTAAATTATAAAGAAAGCTCTCTCTAACACAACAAAAATAGGTCGTATCGTTGAAAAAAAAAAATGGGGCCAAATACTTTAAAAAATTAACTTCTTAGAAAAGTAGTTCAAAAAAATGTTCTTCAATTTCCAAAGAGAAGTTCGAGTTTTTCGTGGTTGAAAAACATATTTTCATCAGTTTTTTCAAATTTTACCATATTTTTTTGTACGGTGTGATGATGAAATTACGAGTGCCTGGATTAAAAAGACAAAGAAACGTCAAATTTATCAGATTTGAATTTTCGCAATTTTTTTCGACTTTATAATCCATATTTTTATAAAATTTTGAATTTTTTTCCAATCATTAATTGGGTTGGAAGAAAATTTACAAACATGAAGTTGAAATTTAAATTCAAAGTTGAAAATAAATCCGCGAAAAAATAAGAAATTGAAGTTATTCGCAATTAGTCGTAATATTTTTTTTGAAAAATATCGAATTGAAAAAATTGAGGAATTGAATTCTGAATTAGTATTTTTTATTTCTAAAATTTTGTTCAACTTCATTATTTTTTTCTAAATTTTTTTTATTGTCCAACTTCGATTTTTTGAATATTTTTTCAAGTTTGTTATTCTGATTTTGAAACTCGTATTTGCAATTGTTCAAATGCTTCCAATTTTTAGCTACTCACCGTTACCGCACTATTTCACACGGAAAGATTGTTTTTCATTTAAAGAAACCGCTTAAAACTGATTTTACTAGTTCAGGAAATGATACATTAGAATAACTTTTTTTTTTAATGAAGTTGAAATTTTATTGAAATTCAAGTTTTACATGATTCCAGAGGCGGTTCGAGCATAAACTTTTAGGGGGGTAATGATGTTCAAAAATGCCGACTAAAAAATTCAAAATTGCCGAGTAAGAATTCTGAAATTTTACAATACGAGAATTTTTTGTTTCAACAGATTAGTTTCGAAGATTATATGTAGTTTTAAGGAGAAGAGAAGGCAAATAAATTTGTCCCGAGCGAAGCGAGGGAGAAAATTTTAAGCGGAATACTTTCTTCAATTTCAAGACCAATAAAACAATGTTATAATATAAATTGATTATCTAACGCGAGTAAAAAAAAACCGACCACTTGTACTTAAAAAATGTTCAAAAAGAAAAACAATAAGGTCGAGCGTAGCAAGGCCAAAGCTTTTGAAAAATTTAATTTCTTGACTTCAAAAATGAGTTTTGATGAGAAAAAATTTGATAAAACAAGTTGAAATAATGTAGTGGAAAAATATCATTTTTGCTGAATTTGGATTGTTTTAAAAGTATGAAAGAAAAAAACCAATGAGGCCGAGCGTAGCGAGGCCGAAATTTTTCGAAAATATCGGTTTGGAAAGTAAATAATTTTGAAGTTGGATTGTGTTTTATGAAAGAGGACTACAAACTTGAAATTTAGAAAGGCTCAATTTTTTATTGATTATGCTGCAAAATTTCTAAAACTTTTTCAATTTGCTGACATTTCTGAGATTTTGCCGACTCACCTTATATTTCCAAAATTTTGCCGATTTTGCCGACTGAAAATTTGTCTGGGGGGGTGTTACCTCCCCCCAAACCCCCCCATCGCGCCGCCCCTGCATGATTCATTATAAAGATAAAAACTTTGCCGCCACCACCTTTAAAATAAAATAAACTATGATAAATTGATCTATAAAATATTCTTGAAAATCTTAGAGGCCATGAATTATTTATATCTACTTATTTGAATATTGAACCGCATTACCGTATGATCTAATTGTACGTTCTGTATCTGAAATTGATAAAAAAAAAAAAAAGGTTGAAGTATTTCGACAATTCAACAATCTATAAAATTCATTGACGGGAGTCCGTAAACTACGAATACCGTAATGTGGGGCTAATTCGAACTACTTTTTTGTGGTGAATTTTCAAAAAAATGATGTTTACAAATTTGTTGTTCGTCTCAACTACACTGCTTCGTAGATATTTGTAATGGCGGGCGGGAAGTCGTGAAAATAATTCATTTAGAAGTTCTTCTGCCCGATAGAATGGGTTCGTTTCAAAAAAAAAAAAAATTGTGGCCGCCGGGTGGCTCCAAAGTAAGAAGGAGCGTCCGTTCAAAGTAGCTCCACGTTACGATCACCCTATTGAAGAACAGAGAAACAGAGAAACAAAAACGAAAAGTTGAATTTTTCTTACCTAAGTTAGATGATTAAATCGAGGCCAATGAGTAAAGGAAAAAGAGCAAAAGCCAAAAAAGTGCCTATCGGTGGCAAAAGGAAAAACAATAGAAAGAAAACTCCCGTAAGTAATAAGTGGGCTGAAACCGAGGTGAAAATATTCAAAACGAAAATGATGGTGATGATACGCACAATGAAATTCATTTTTTCGAATTTGTTATTTCGCGTGGCGAAAAAAATACTGAACAGTTTAGAATGTTACACCGAAATGAATTTTAAAGAACTGTGGTTGGACTTTTTATATCAATACTTCTTCGAGTTTTCTAGTATATCATTTCGAAACGAAGAAATTGTGGGGAACTATTTGAAAATAAGGCATGTTTTGTGATACGGTCCGCGGGGTTCGCTTGTTCAGGAAATGGTTATTGATATATTTTAGGGTATTGCCAGCAGGAATTTATCAGTGTGAGCATTTAAAGTGGCTCATTTCATGTCAACTCGAACAGGTTTCGACCTTGGATCTTACCATTTCCGTTCAAAATTTTCCACGAATTTCCGACGCATTTCGATGCAGAAGGGATTTCGACAATCCAAATTTAAAATGCTGGCAGTAGGTCAAAATTTTTTCAATTCATTTATTTCTAGTGTTTTTTTCAACACTATATGCAAATTCTGTAATTTTTTCATTGTAAAATTTTTCAAATATCCAATTTGAATTTTTATAGTTTTTTTCCATTTCGTATTTTTATTTATTACTTTTCAACATATTTTCAATTCAGTTCATAGAAATTTCGAAAACCATGAAGTTGTAATTGAAAATGAAAAAATTTTCAATCGATATAAATTTGAAACGATGAAGAAATTGAATTCAGAATAGGTGATCTTGAATTTGTATATTTTGTACGACTTTGAATTTTTTTTTTTTTTGAAAGAAGTTGCTTAAAATCAGGGGTCAAACTGGGTTACTTTTTAAGTAACTTGGTTACTTTTTTCAAGTTTGGTTACTAAAAGTTACTTTTTTCTTTCAGAGGTTACTATTAGTTACTATTTTCAAAATTTTTCCTTTAAAAGGAAAAGAAAAAATATTGAGCTGTCGAATGCCTTTTTTTTTCAAAAATTTTCGCCATTTCATTTTCAAAATGATGTTCGAAACTTCTTCTTTTCCAACCTAAACAATTATTATTTTCAAGTGAGAAAAGTTGTCCCTTCTCATATTTATCTAAAGAACGCGGTCATACTTTTGATTGGAATTTTCAAAAATGTTTCGATTTTTTTAGAAGGAGATCGGGAAATGAGTCAATAGATAATCGTTTTTTTAGAAGTCAATACAAACCACGAAGAAAGCACAATTTTGTTTGACCTGATAATAAAATTTCAGATTCTGAGTGCCCATTTTTCAAAAATTTTCGCTTTCGCTGTGCTCGGGCTCAGTCTGAGCTCAATCAGGCCGAGAGGGAGGTACAAAGGAGAATATTTTTGAACCGGGCTCTCATTTTTTTCAATTATGAAGGAGGCAGAATTTTTTTTACTATAAAAAATGTGAAAACGTGTATTTTTTGAAAAAATTTCGCCCTCGTTTCACTCGGGCGGTTTTTAATTATCTTTCTTTTAAGAACTGATGATTTTTCACAGATCTTTCAGTTAAATATCGCTGATTTTCAATAAGAATTTTGACTGAAAGATCAGCGAAAAGTCACAGATTTGAAATAACATGAAAAATTGGTAGAAAATTCATTCATTTTTTAAAAAATTTTTACCAAAAATTTTCGCCTTGTGTGGGGGGGGGGGGGAAATTTAGAAAAGAGGTCAGTATAAGTCAGTATTTTTGCTCACCATAATTATTCCAAACGTGCAAAAGCTTTCAAATCTTCAAAAATTTCCAAAAATTCAATATCTTCTAAAATTGCCGAAATGTGCGGAAAAAATCAAAATCTTGGTTTTTGCACTCCTCCTCCCCCTCCCTCCCCCCCCGATCCTACTGAAACTCCTAAAAATCAACGATTCTGAGGTTACTTTTTGGTTACTATTTTCATGGAAAATGGTTACTAAAGTTACTATTTTTTTTTAAATTTCAGTTTGAGGCCTGTAAATATCAAAAATCACGAAAATTTGACTTTGAACTTAATTTTAAAACAAAAAAAAATCACTGAAAATCACAAAATTTACGATTTTTAAACTTAATCTTAATAAAAAATGAAACTTTGAAGTCAAAGTGTAATTATTTTGTATTATTTTATCTCTGTTCGAAATTTCAGATCTTTGAATTGAAATAAATATTTCAATTCAAGTCACGAACTTTATAATGAAAAATAAAGTTATGTTATGAGCAGGAAGATTCTGAAAAATAAGAAAGAGGACAAAAATTCGTGAAAGTAATTAATATTATCGAAAATAATTCAGCATGAGGTTCAGAGATGGAAAAATGATAACAAAAACAAGAGAAAGAATCGTTCAGTGAACGAATTTAATTTTTTTTTTTTTTGAAAGAAACCACCTAAAAAAACTGATTTGACTAGTTTAGGAAATGATACAAACATGTGAATAACGTTTTTTTAATGAAGTTATAATTTTATTGAAATTAAAGTTTTACACGATTCACTATGAAGATAAAAGCTTTGTCGCCACTAAAGTCAACTGTGATAATTGATCTACAAAATATCCTTGAAAATCTTAAATTAGGCCATGAATTATTTATATCTAAGGTGCAGTAGGGTACTTGCGAACCACCTTTTGATTAGTGCTACTTTGTCACCAACAGTTGGCACGATCAAAAATCATATTTTTTTGACCTCCGGTTGCTGATTTCGCAATTACCCCATTGCGCCTTACTTATTTGAATATCGAACCGCATTCCCGTATGAACTAATGTGCGTTCTGTATCTGAAATTGAGGGGAAAAAAGGTTTAAAGTATTTCGACAATTCAACAATCCATAAAATTCATTGACCGAGTTCGTAAACTACGAATACTGTAATGTGGAGCTAAATCAAACTATTTTTTTGTAGTGAATTTTTCAAAAAAATGATGTTTACAAATTTGTTGTTCGTATCGATTACTCTGCTTCTATAGTGTGCAACTCTGGAAATCACTTATTTTCAACGATTTTGAGTTGTTTCCCTCGCTTCGTTCGGGCAATAAACCTCAAAATTCGTCGAAAATCACTTTATTTCCCTAGTTGCATAATATGCGATTAGGAGTTCCTCAGCCTGATAGAATCGGTTCGTTCCAAAAAAAATTTTCTGACCGCCGGCTCCGGGTGGCTATAAAGTAAAAAAGAGCGTCCGTTGTAGCTCCACGTTACGATAACTCTATTGAAAAACAAAGAAACGGAGAAACAAAAACAGAAGTTGAATTTTTCTTACCTAAGTTACACGAGTTAGAGAAGACATGATAGAAGAAGAAGAACAAGAATCAAAAGGGGGGCTAGCGGTGGCGCAATGAAAATCAGTAACGAGACAGTTCCCGTAATTAATAGGTTGACAAAAGAGCCGAGAGATTGTGCTAAAACCGAGGTAAATGTATTCAAAACGGAAATAATAGTGATGATCCGCGCAATTAAATTCATTTTTTCGAATTTGTTATTTCGCTTGGCAAAAGAAATACTGAACCGTCTGAAATGCTGCACCGGAATGAATGTAAAGAACGATGGTTGAACTTGTTATAAATACTTTTTCGAGTTTTCTGGTACATATAAATGAATTCAAAACAAAAAAATTTCGAGAAAGTATTTGAAAATAAGTCATGTTTTTAGATACGGTTCGCATGTATCACGTGTTCAGGAAATGGTTATCGATGTTTTTTAGGGTATTGTCAGCAGGGATTTATCAGTGTGTGCCTTCAAATTGGCTCATTTCATGTCAACTCGAGCAGTTTTTGACCTTGGATTTTATACCATTTCGTTCAAAATTTTCCACGCATTTCCGACGCATTTCGGTGCCGAAGGGATTTCGACAATCCAAATTTAAAATGCTGGCAATAGGTTCAAATATTTTTCAATTTATTTATTTCCAATTTTTTTTATTTTTTTTTTTCAACATCTCAGATAATCAGATTAAATTTTTTCTAAAATTTCCGTCCTCGCTTTGTTCAGGCAGAGGTTCTATCTTCATTATATTTGAAATATTAGTATTTTTTATGTCTGAATTGGCCATTGTAATTGCTTTCATATTTGTCTCGTTTATTTCTCTTTTCAAATGAATCTAATTTTCAAACAAATTTTCTCACCAAGAAATATGTATTTTCACTTTGCAGATCTTAAAAGGAGTTCCTAACGCGGTCATTTGGCTACTGAGATTCCCAGCCGTTGGCGAAGCTCATCTTCAAGCCACCGCTCAATCTATGGGCATCGCTCCCGGTAGAATATTATTCAGCAATGTCGCCGCCAAAGAAGAACACGTCAGACGAGGCCAGCTTGCCGATGTTTGCCTGGATACGCCCTTATGCAATGGACATACCACCAGCATGGACGTACTATGGACTGGTACTCCTGTGGTCACATTACCAGGTAAAAATATCGGATCAAATCTCAAAAAAATTGAATTAAAATTTAAATCTCGAAAATTTACCCAATTTTTGCTCCTTTAGGTGAAACTTTGGCTTCTCGCGTGGCTGCTTCTCAATTAGCCACCCTCGGTGTACCGGAGCTTATCGCTAGGACGAGAGAAGAATACCAAAATATTGCCATTAGATTAGGAACCGATAAAGAATAGTAAGTTTGGATACAATATTTTCCCACATCGAACAAAAATTGAAAAAAAATTATATTCTAATGCCTGTTTTTTGCCTTTATTTCAGTTTGAAAGCTATCAGAGCGGAAGTCTGGCGAGCCAGAGGCGAAAGCACCTTATTCGATTGCCAATTCTATGCCAGAGGATTGGAAAAATTATACCGAATTATGTGGAACCGTTTCGCAGCCGGAAAATCTGCCGATCACATCTCAGCCAACGATAACTAAACATCCGTCGCAAATACGCTTTTGCGCGGCCCAGACTAAATTCTGGACCTAGAACTGGACCTGTTACTCAATCTTGACGATTATTAAGACCTGAACTCGATTCAATTCCCTCTAAATTTTGTATCATTTCCCAGCGAATTTTTTCTATCCGTCGAACGAGGGAATTTTTCATTTGGCTGCTGTGTCTTCCTGTTTATCGTCGAGTAGAATTTTTTTTCGGGGGCAATACGAAGAGTAAAAAACAGGCAATCGAAACACATGTAATCGCTCATCCCCCTACCCAGCTGCTTCCAACTTCTCATCGTGTTGAAAACGTTAACATAATTGGTATGAGTATTTTGTACTAGTCAACTCCCTTTCCCCTAGACCATACCTTTTCCCTTCATATAATCATATGTTTCATGTTCGCCCCGATATTCTCCTCGATGACGAGATCATCGTAGCATTGTTGTGCCATGAGATTTTTTTTATTTTTCGAAAATTGGCATTTGAAAGCAATGAGAGTTTGTGGGATTTTATTCAGTCGAATATGGACGGTTTTAAGAGAAAGTATTCGTCATGTGGAACATACCTGATGTTTTTTTTTGTACATAGATACGTACGAATACCTCCCTTGTTTTTTTCTTTTTTCTTCTGTTTTTTTTGTAGCGTTGAACGGATCAGAAGGCCTCCTCAGAGTATTTTTTGTTGTAACTCTAGCGGAGTAGTGGAGATGTTGGAAGATGTATAGTGCTTGTTTTTTTTTTCTATATCAAAAGCCGCTTCCAATATATGTTTCGAATGTGGTACGAATTATTTTATTTTGTATATCGAAGTAGGTGTTTTTAAACGCGTGTATATAGTTTTTATTATAATTGATGATACATTTTTTCGTTCATCGCGCAGATTGTTGATTATATGTCCCTTGATCCTGTTTTTTTGCCCCCTTTTCTGTTGTATTTTATTATATGAGCATTTGTAAATAAAAATTTTTAATTATTGATGCGTTAGTTTGTTGGATGTTGAGAGGAATAATGTTGATTTGTTGATTGGTGAATTCGGAACAATTGATCCAATTTTTTTGCTTTGAGATTGAATATCATTTTTCTATCAGATTTCTCTCGAAAATTTTCTTTCAAATTGTTAAAATCGAATGTTGAAAAATCAAAATTTTGAGAAAAACACGTTCACAGTTTTTGAAACTTATTCGTGGAAAAATTTGGATGAACATTTTCGGTTTCCAGTGAAGGGTTTGGGCTGATTTTCTATTGTAGTGAAAGAAAGTGAATATCGACGAAATGGGCCCTTGTTTTGATTTCATGACTTGAGTCATGCGAAGGAGGAAAAGCATTGATAACTGGAAATTGACCAAAAAAAAGCTCTTTCCATCTATTTCTCATTCGCTATGTTTGAGGCGACGATTTCTCTGATCATTTTTCATAAAAATAGCTGCATTTGCAAATATTGAATTGGTAAAGTAAACTCTGTCTGTGTCGTCTGTGAGGACATACTCACACGTAATAGGTAATTAGGTATGGGTAGTATAATTCTGTAAATTTTTTTTTGTTTTTTTTTTTTTTCATAAAAACAAGTAGCTTCATCATTGAAAATTTGAAATGTAATTCAACGAGCTGTAAAAATGGAATATTTTTCTCGAAAATCCAAAGAAGACAGTAAATGGTATTTTGTTCAACGAATTTCAAGCAGGCTACGTGAATGGAAATTTTAAACCTATAGACAGTTCTCCTCTTCTTACGCATGAATTAAAGTCCATTTTCCAACAAAAACAAGTAGTAAAAAATCTTTCAAAAAGGCTCAAGTTTGTTTGGTTTTTGTGTACGATTTCCAACACTCCCGAAAAAAAACCTCAATCCAAGCCTTTTAATTTGGAAGCTCATACTTCCAGTTTAAAGCTGTACAACAGTTATGGGCCTATCGCTGATAATTTTTTCGACATTGAAATACGTAAATGCCGGAGTCGATCACCAGAAAGGAGATGAAAGAGAGAAACCAGTTTCAATTTACTCAAGGAAATGTAATTTTGTCAACATTACAGCCAAATTGGAACCTACTGCCGATTTATTAGATGAACAGTTGATGAATAGTTTACCTATGTAAAGTTTTCTCGTTACCTGAAATAAAAAAAAAAAAAAGAGAAAATTCATTTTATATGCAATATACATACATCTCAATAATAATTTTAAAAAAACAACAACAACAATAATAATATTTGATTAAAATTATAAATTCTACAACTGTAGGCATAATAGAAATAATGAAAAGACAAAAATGAGGAGAAAACCTTATGAAGTGAACACATTACACAGCCACTGACGCAATCCTTCAAATAAAAAATAAACAATATTCCAGTTGTCTTCTCATCGTCGCCTCAATCTGAATAGATCATTTATGTTGATTACAAAAATAAAAAAATGAAAATTTCGACAACTTACTTACTTCATATAAAAATGACAAAAAATATCATAATCTTATAAAAATCTCAAAATTTCAAGAGAACATCTTAGATAAATATATTGATTACATTTAAAATAAAACTAATTAAATTCGCACGAAACCAATGAAGCACCAAATTCGAAAATGTTGTAAATGACCAAATCGTTGACTCCTGTACACAGGTAATTAAAAGGAGTTCGGTTTGAAAAGGAAGAACAAATTTTTTTGCTTGGTTCATTGTTTTAATTTTCTGTTTTCAATTTTTTTCAATTCCAAAAAGAAATGTTGATAAAATATTACATACAAAAAAAAAAGGTACAAACAAAAATATGAGTATGAAAGAATTGAAGAAATTATGAAGAATGAACATATCAACTTGAAAAGTTCCGGAATGGAAAAAAATTGACTTGAGGAAATTAAAGTCAAAAAACCAAAAATAAAAATGTCTTTAAATTCGATAAACAGGAGTAAGTCTGATCTTGAATTTCATCAGTTCAACTTGGGTCGGACCTTATTAATGTTACATGTTCGTTTAGAAATTTGATTACGTCACATACCTATGGCATTTTTGAATACTAAAAAATATCTCGATTCACAAAAATACCTTCAATTAACGAATTATTGTCCAAAATTATACAAGCTGGAAGAAAATAAAACAAGTATGATTACTGCATACACGTCTGACTGAAGAGATTACCATACCCTAAATTTAAAATAAAACAGAATGAGCCCCTAACTTATATGGCACCTGCGACAGCAACGGTGACCATGGCCCTTGAAAATGTCGCTGCTGCTGATTTCGCTTTACAAATGTCGCCGCTGCTGGACATGTTGCTGTTGCTGCTGCTGTTGCCTTTGCTTTATAAACACCGCCATCAGTTGAGGATTTTCTTTTAGTACTTGCAATACGTCGTTTTGCTGCTGTGGAGAGCTCGGCATTCGTAACACTTGCAACAGCCGTTGCAAGGACTGGCGATAAGCTGGTAGCGGCCGATTCGAACTGTTCGACGTCGCCAACACTTGCATGTCCTCATTGGGAGGTGCAAAACGTGGTCCTTGAGGACCGGACAAGCTACCGTGCTGTTGTTGCTGCGGTATCTGAGGCTGTTGCTGCTGCGGAGAGTCCGACAATTGTAACATTTCCATCAGCTGGTCCAAGGATTGATCAGGATTCGGCTGGCTCGAACTCATGCCTGATGTCGGCAACACTCGAGTGCCCATGCCGAGAGGTATAGGTGGCCTTTGAGGACCGAACGGGCCGCTTCGCTGTAGCTGCTGTTGCAGCTTCAGCTGCTTAAATTTTCTAAACTCTGCTGCCAGTGCAGGATTATTTCTCAGGATGTTTTGTACTTGGTCCATCATTTGGGGCGTTTTTGGCCCTCGCACGATTTCACGTAACTGTTTCAAGGCTTCTAGATGATTTTGCATTACCTGTCGGAAATTATCGGTATACGACAGTCGGTTTGGACTGTTGGCGAAAAGTGTCGACATTTCTATGCCCATGTTGGAAGGTGCCGGCAGACCTTGTGGACTGGGCAGGCCGTCTTGCTGTTGTTCGTTTAACATTAGAGATACACTCGGTGCGCTCTGTGACAGTTGTGGTGGTTGCAGTGTGTTTTGTTGATGTAAGTTGGCGATTTCTGGAGCCGTGTTTTTTGACATCTTTAGCGATAGTAGTTGCGGGTGTCTACAGAAAAATAGATAATTCGCCGGTTAATATCATTACATTTTATAGCCTACCGGCATTTAGTTTATTTTCCATATTTAAGAAAACTAGTCGTCAATGAAATTCTAATTTTCGATTATGGAATAATTAGTGCAAATAGAACAATGGAAGGATTTTTTTTATAAACGACTGGCACCAGGGAGGTGTTAGATTCTTAGATTTCGTACTTGAAATAACTAGTGCAAAAATACATACCTTTACGAGAGAATTCTATTTCAATTCCAATATCACATCTATATCCTGATTTCTTTGAATATGTAGTTGGAAACTTGCGATTTACATTAGAATTAGTATTTCGTAATAAACAATTCGTATGTGAGTAGTGAAATACATCACAATGACGCATAAAGTAAAAAATAAAAACCTAAAACAAAACAAACAACAACATCTTATCAGTATTTAGTGATTATGGATGGATTTCTGGTTGTTTGGTTAATGCTAGTCTAAATATACTTACAGGAAAGGCGATTACAGTTCGTGTGGTGCACTTTTGTCACTCACGCGCATTCCTCCATAACCCGCACATCCGTATATTATTTTCAAAATATTTTCAAACGTTCAAAATTTCCAGGGTTTCTCTCCTTTTTTCCCCATAATTATGTTAATATATACCTATATATTTTAAATATTTTGAACTCGAATAATTTACTAATAATTTGCTCAGTTTTCCATTCACATTTCTTCATTCAATTTTTTTCCCAATAGAATTTTATTCTCGATCAATTTTTTTTTTCAACATTGACTTTCTCTCTCAACTTTTTAAACCTAATTTATTTATTCAACTCATTTTTCATCGAGTAAAATTTTCGAACTCAAAAGTTCAATAAGCCAAAATTTTTAAACCTGAATTTTGTTTCTTTTTTTTAATTAATGAACTGGAATTATTCTTTTTTCTTTCTCATTTTTGCACCATCAAGTATAAAATAATTAAATATTTTAAAATTCTGATTAATATTTTCTCAGAATTTTTTTAATTCGAATTTTTGGTCTAGAAAATGGAAATATTTTTCATTTTACATCTGTCGCCCGACAGATCTGGGTGATAAGAAGATAAAATTATTTAATTATTTCCATTTATCACTTTTTTCTCAAAATTTTTCCAATTTCTTACTTGTTAAGTGGTGGATTATTTAAAGCTTCATGGCCTTTGTTTTTGTTTTTTCTCATTGACACTGTGATACTTCAAAAGCTCATGTTTCCAAAATTAAAAAGATTCAAAAGCTGTGTAAATTTAAAAAATTGAGCTGAAATGAAAAGTTTACAAAATATATATATTGGAAAATTTTAGTTTTAAAGAACGGCAGTGGACAAAATTTTTTAAAAATTTCAAACATTGAAGTTGGAGTTATGGGATTGGAATTTGGAAATCATTTTAAATTTAAAGTTGGAAACAGAAAAAAATTGGAGAAAAAATTGCAATTTGAAAAAATTAAGAAAATTTTGTGGATTTGAAAAAAATCAAGATTTGGGTTGAGAATAAAAATTGAAAAAATTTTAATCAGTTTAAAAATTGAAAAAAACACACATTGCTTATTGCTGTGTAAGTGCGTATTGTGTAGCAACCTAGCAACATTCACGCAAAGATAGATGCGCACCACACGAACTGAAGTCGTCTTCCTGTGCATTTTAATTTACAATCTAAAAATTGCGTATTGTATTGTAGAGTGATGTGATATTTACGAAACATTCAAATTTTTTCTGCAGGATCAAATTAAAGGCTTTGACCCGGCTTCTCCATTCTTAAAGCACTTCAAAATTTTGAAATTGAAGGTACCAATACTATTGAAAAGTGATATTCCAAAACGTACCTAGTAAGTTCAGAACTCTAGTTTTGAAAGAAAAAGAAAAAACTAGTAAGGTTGAAAACAGAATTAATCAAAAATCATTTTCGGTACCTAATAAAAAAGTTTTGGCCGATTTCAAAAACTTTTTTAATTTGATCGATCCGAATTCTCAAATAATGTACCCACCTACCTACCTAGTATCTAGCATCTACCTACAAAATTTAATTAACATTCATGAAATTTAAGGAATATTTTTTGGTTATAAAATGGAGATTGATTTTTCAAAAAAATTTCTTGTCACTGTACTTAACTATTCATTAATACATAGAACATTGAATCGTTATTTCCTCATTGAAATAAAAGAAAAAAGGAAACAAGACTCAAGACTGATAAACCTCTTTATTTCATATAAGTACCTACATTACAATTAAGAAAAAAATGGAAATAGGTTTAGAAATAGTACTACATAATAAATAATAAAAATGATAGAATATACAATATACATAGTAAATACAACTACAGGTGTAAATGTTTCAGTCAATGTTGTCAATGACTAGGCAATGTCAATAACTATGGATTTTAGCCAATGTTGTTTTCCTGCCTTCCTGAGTCCCTGCTGACATTGCCTAGTCATGACAACATTGACTGTAACATAAATATAAAAGGCAATGCACTGAAAAGACAAGAGAAGAAAAACGTATAAAATACATTACATAGCCACAGATGTGCACTCATTAGATCCAGGTACTTGCTACTTGGAAACTTTTTCAGTAAAAAAAAAAAAAAAAAAAAAAAAAAAAAGGAATCAAGTACTTATTTACCAACATGATTTTTTTTTTAGCAAAACAGATTACGTTAAAATTGAAAATTTTAAGTTACAAAAATTGAAAAAATTATGAACATTTAAACACAGAAATTTTTAGACTAGAAAAAAATATCGACTTGAACAAATTAAAAAATAAAAAACCAAGTAAAAAATACATCACTATTGGAACAAGACGCCTTCGTTACAAATTAATTAATAACATAATTGAGAAAAGAAACGCCAAAATGAAGGTCAAGGGGAGGATGAGGGCCAAAAAAGGTGACGTGGGTTTGCCATAGAATATAGATTGAATCGAAAATTAAAATTATTGGATCACTGTGATGAGCTACAGAAAAAAATACAAGTTGGTGGCGTTCATTTTTGAAGATTTTTACGATCATTTTATGGAGAAAATCAGCCAGATTCGTTATAATTTGGTTGTGATAGATTTCTCTTAATTTTTGACAGTAAAAAGCTTACTTATTTCGAACAAAATTAGCTTAAGAATTTTAAAGTTATTTTTGGTTGTATTATGGAATAAACTGAATGAAATGATGTTTCCTGCATAAAAAATTATAACGGATTGGATCATGACCAATGTGTTTCGCTTGTTTCAATATTTCCATCAATAATGGACTAGAAAATATCGGATTAAGGTATGTATCTTGTATCAGCATTGAGGAGCGGATTTATCTTCCCTACCTATTACTGTTATATTACTAGTGTGTAGTGCCACTGCGACCAGCTCGCCAATTGATGTTGCTGCGATATTAAGCAACTGCAGCAACTATGAACAATTGCATGGCCTATTGGCCTCTGCGAATCTCGTTCCTGAATGCATCACTGTTTCTACTACCGCAGATTCGCCTTATAAATGCCGCCGCCGCTGGACATGTTGCCGTTGATTCTGCAGCTGTTTTGATTTTCTAAACGCCCCCATCAATTGAGGATGTGCTTTCAGAATTTTCAGTATTTCGTCTAATTTTTCCGGACAGCTTGGTAATCGAAACGTTGGAAGTAGCTGCTGAAGGGCCTGTCGACGCCGTGAATCAGAACTGTTGCCTGAGGTAGGCAATGACGCAGATGGCTCCTGAGGACCGGGCAGATCACCCAGCTGCGGTGAGATAGATGATGGTGACCGTTGCAACAGTCGCTGTTGTAAGACTCTGCAATAATTCAAATGGTTCAACGCGTTGTCTGGCATCGGCAATGCTTGCATGCCCACGTTAAAAATATGAAGTGTCCCTTGACGATAAAGTGGGTCATCTTGTCGCTGCAGTGCCGGAAGCTGTTGTAGCTGATCGTGTTGCTGATGTCGGTGCAGCTCCAGGTGATCTTGCTGCTGCAAACAGTCTGACAACTGTAACATTTGCATTAGCTCATCTAAGGATTGATCATGTGGTAGCTGGTTCGAATAAATGCCCGAAGTCGGCAACACTTGCATGGCCATGCTGAAAAGTGCAGGCGGTCCTTGAAGACCACAACCAGACTGACCGTCTTGCTCTTTTTGTTTCTGTAGCTGTAATAGTCTTTGCTTTATAAACATCGCCATCAATTGAGGATTACTTTTCGAAACTTGTAGAATTTGGTTTTGTTTTTCCGGACAGCTTGGTAATCTTGAAGTTTGCAGGAACTGCTGAATGAACTCGCAATGAACCGGATCAGAACTGTTGTCTGAGGTCGGCAACGCTTGTAAATGCACATTGGGAGACTCAGGTTGTTCCGGTGTGTTTTGCTGATTTGGACCGGCAACTTCTTGTGTTGTGTTTTGTGACATCATCAGCAATGTGTTTGCGGATACCTATAGAGAAACAGACGATTCGCGGGTTAATATTTACCATATACCAAAAATTGATCCATTTTTAATATCTATTCACAACCCTAGTCATCTGAGTCATCCATAAAATTCCTAGAATGAGATTCTAAATCTATAATACCAGGCTGGTATTGGTATTATTGGTGAGATGTTCGATTTGTGATTTGTTCTTAAGACAACTACCTACCTAGTGTTTGCACGTATTCCTTGCCTTTAGAATTTTATTTCAATCACAGAATCACTTCTGTATTCTTTGAATAATTCAAAACTTGCGACTTTATTAAAAATAACGTAATTCCTAATTTCCTATTATACTAAAATCCAAGGAGCCAAGGACCAAAATGTAAACAAAAACTTTGCTTATGGGGATCCAAAACCAAGGGATTTCTAAATGGAATTCGCAGCCAGCTACTTGCATGATTTTTTACGCTCATCCAGTTTTTTTGTCATAAAATCTGTGGGATTTTAAAGGTGCGTTTATAGTGACCGTAACGTAATTTGTGACCATAAGAGACCGTAACTTCAGGCCGCGGAAAAGTAAAACACACTTTTTGGTAACGGACCGTAACATGAGAGGATGTTTATCTTTTCATTGTTGGTGTTTTTGGATGTTTGTGAGAATTAATGATTTTGGATAGATATTTTTTTCATTTAACATTAATTCCTGATAAACTGAAGAGTAAATACACAAATGTATTAAAAAGTAGTAGGTATTTTATCAGTTTTTCAGATAAATATTTTTAGGTTCAGTAAACTACCGATATTTTGTCACGGGTTTTCAAAAAAAAATACGACCGCTTACGGACTGCTACGGTCACTATAAACACATCTCAACGGATTTCTATGGAAGAATTAATTTTCCGTGGTAAGTGGTAATTTTCGCTCAATTCGCACCTATTCTGTGCGTTGTTGTTCATGTTTTTATCATGTAATAAAACTATACTCAATATGAATTTAGTGAAAACCAGTGGGGGAGTTCAAAGTTTGTTTTTGGGGTTCCCGGCCTGCAGAGGCTGTGGGAAGGGGAACCCTATTTAAATCACTTTTCCCATTTTGATTTTTCAAGCGACTAGGCATGGCATACCTCACCACCTCCAGGAGGCCAAACTTTTGCACCTTGATTTGTTTACTCACTACAGAGCTGAGGATTTCAAAATTGCATTTTCCCCCAAGTTTTTCAATTTTTGAAAAATCGTGGAAAATTACCTGAAGCCGTCACTGGGGTTTTGACAGGTTCGAGGGGTTCCTCTGACCACACCTCATCACCTCTAATTGACCAAACTCTCACACCTCGATTTGTTTACTCGCTGCAGAGGTGAGTAATTTGACTTTGGAAAATTTTCCAAGTTTTTCAATTTTTGAAAAATTGTGGAAAATTACCTAAGGCTGTCACTGGGGTTTTGATAGGTTCGAGAGGTTCCTCTGATCACACCTCATCACCTCCAATTGGCCAAACTCTCACACCTCAATTTGTTTACTCACTGCAGAGGTGAATAATTCAACTTAGAAAAATTTTCCAAGTTTTTCAATTTTTGAAAAACTGTGGAAAATTACCTAGTGTCGTCACTGGGGTTTTCAGTGAGTCTAGAGGTCCCTCTAAGCATACCTCATAACCACCAGCCGGCTAAACTCTCGCACCTCAATTTGTTTACTCACTACGGAGGTGAGGTTATTAAAAGTGCATTTTCCCAAAAGTTTTTCAATTTTTGAAAAATTGTGGAAGTTTGAATTTATGAATAAAATGAAAAAATTTTACCTTGAAAAGAAAAGGAAAAATAACAAAGTTCGATTTTTGCAGGAAATTTTGGCTTTGTTCGTCTTTCAAAAATGAAATAAAATTGAATTTTGGAGCCGGAACTAACATTAATTTAGTTTTCCATCACTGAAAATAATGCTTTTATACTTTATACAACATCATAAAAATATAAAAATTTTACCAAAAAGTCAAAAATTAAAAAAGAAAATAAAACATAAAATGAACATTACCATCAAAAAATCACATTGTATAAAATTCATAAACGTATATAAACAGTTTTAAAAAATTGAGAACCCTACCTCCTTGGACTTCTTCTCATCTTCTTGAAGAAGAGGGGGTTCCATTGTATTTTTTCTGGGGTATGTTCTAACCAGAGAACATTTGTCTTAAAGATCCCGATGTTCCTATTTAACTATAAATTAATCCACCGTCAGGGAGTATGCCACCTAAAAAAACAAAACAGAATAAAAAAAATTACATCATTTAGCTTACAAAACTATGAAGCATCGAGTTTTTCAGTGAAAAATGAGCAAAATTAGGCGAAACTGTTCCAACGTGGCGGAAATTTCACGGAAGCTGCAATCAGTGGCGTAGCCAGAAATTCCTCATGGGGGGGGGTCCACATTTCCAAATTTTTTCGAAAAAATTTTAGTTCACTTTTCACCATTCCCCTCACTCCCCTCCCCCCAAAGAATGGAGTATGGGAACAGTAAATTCATAATTTGAAACACTTTCATTCATAAATTAATCAATAAATCACGATTTGCATAAAATATTTAGAGAAAAAACTTCGATAAAGGTGTAATTTTGGAATAAGCAACTTTCAAAGTGATCATTTTGATTTTGACTTTAAAAAAGGAAAATAATAACCAGAAACTTCAAGCATTTTAAAATAAATTGGAAAATATCATTTAAGTCTTACACTGAAGAAAGACCGGCCTCGAATGTTTGGATTTCTGTTTGTCCACAAACACTTAGAATCTTCTTCTTCTCCTTTGCGAGATATGTTTCAATGCCTGGTTGCTCTGTAAAATAAATTTCGTATACACTCTTAATTTGAATCAGTCAAAGCCAAAATTGTCAAAATTGACTGATGAAATGGAGAAAATCAAATCCAGTTAATCAGCGTCATTTTACTGCCGATCAATGAAAAATTATTGATTCAAATAGCGAATGTTGATTGTTGTATCAAAAATAATAGTTGACTAATTGAAATCAGTAAAAATTTACTGATTCAAATCAGTGAATTTTCATTATTGAATCGGTATATTTTTTCACTGATTCCTACAGTGACTTAATTTTGTCGATTTTATTCAGTCAATTTTGACTGATTTAAATTAATAGAGTACTGTAAATGGGACGTATCTTTAGTTATTTAATTAAAATTCAGTAATTTTGGTTCATACCTTTGTTAATTTTCCGGATGCTTGGCGGTTCGGACATACGCAGCGTGTTCATATTTTTTGAGCCTTTTTTATTGAGATGTATTTTTCGAGTATGCCTGCGTAAATTTGCTTGATTCGCAAACTTTTTGCGGCAGATGGTACAGGTGTGCTTCTTCTTTTCGTGCATTATGCCTCTTTGTTTCAAGAGGCCATTTTGAGTTGAATAACTCAACTTGCACTCCGTGCACTTGAAAACTGCAGGACAAATTTTTCTTTTTTTTGTTGTTGTTTTGGCGTCTTCGTCGCTTTTTCGTTTATTCATCGTCTGAAACATTTAAACAAAAATACATAATTACTAAATTTGATATATTTGCCTATTTTACAAAAAAAATTTCAAAAAATATCCTCTCTTACTCCGTTCGAGCCAGATTGTTTCATCTTTCAATTGAATTTTTTTATTCGTCATTTTTTGTTGAGTGTGACATTAGAGAAAATTGATATTTAAATGCATGTCTTTGACTGATTTAAATTAAGAGAGTACTGTAAATGGGACGTATCTTTAGTTATTTAATTAAAATTGAGTAACTTTGGTTCATACCTTTGTTGATTTTTTGCATGCTTTACATATTTGCAGCAAATTAAAAAACCAATCACGCTCGTAGTAAAATGATTTTCTAGTTCATATAAAAAAATTGTGACTTTTTTTAGTCTCCCTCCGGTCCTCTCCATTTTAAGCTGATCGACCCAAAAATAAATTTAATTTCCATTTGAACAGAGGTGAATTTTGAGAATATGGTCTCTTTTTTGACTTTTGATTTGATCATTTTTAATTTTAAAGGATGATGAGAGCTCATACGAGAGATCTAGAACATAGAAAATAACTTCAAAAATCGGAGTTTAAATTGAAGTAGGTATAGGTACCTCCAGGAGTAAACGATAAAGATTTCTTCCGGAGCAGTCAGAAATGGATTTATTTGACACTTTTTTCTCCTCAAACGCTGTTTTCAGACCATCCATGAATCTTCCCACGTTTGCATATCATTTTGAGAAAATCTCCCTGGAAATCTCCTTCCCTTACCATGATAAAAATGTTCATTTCCAAAAATTACTTTGTTTGAAAAATTCTGTTCAAGGAACCCGAAATTTTCGCTAATTTAATCGATCGATATTTTGTATAGGTAAGTTTTGAAAATAAAATCGTATTAATTTACCTAGCTCGAGCGAAGCGAGGGCGAAAAATTTCAAAGAAAAGGGCATTCAAAAGTTGAAATTTCTTCAGACACCATTTACACGGAGGAGCTGGACTGTGAAAAACAAATTTCTATACCCATTTCGCTGGAGACTGGAACGCTGAGAGTGAGAATAGCCTACACACAGAGCCTCATTCAGTCAAATACTAGAACTAGAAATTCCTGACTTATCCTCCTCCATTGCCCTTTCATCTTATAGAGACCGCCACAAATATACCAAGGAGAATTACATTTCTACATTACATAATCATTAAACACTGATCTTTTACCTAAAATTTTGCACCAATTCAAATTCACCAAATCCACCAATAGATGTCGTTTTTCGATATAATTTTTCATTTTTGACAACTGCATCGTCACTTTTAACTCATCGCTGGATCGAAAGGGCATACATAGTTGGGTCGCATATGGTACGCATTACACTCTCTACAGAGTAGTTATTTTGTAATAATTTTGAGTACTCGCCACGTGAATACAGCTTTCATCATAAAAAGACCAATGTACCACGGATATGCTTCAGTAGGAGAATTCCAATTAATTTTTTTCTCGTTCACGATATCGTGGATTGTCACTGTTGAAATAATGGTTCAATTTTTTACGGCCAATTTACAGTATCTATTCTAATTCGTTTTTCGGGATGTAGCATCGAGATATTATAGGTGCATATCAATTTTATGGTCTTTTAATCTCCTAATGGAGGTGGGTCATTCCATGTCAGTTCAACCACGAAGTGGAAAGTGGGGTCTTCGATTTTTTTGATTTTTTGCATGTGTGTAGACCTCGATGAAAGATGACGAATGGCGCAAACCGGAGCTTCCAAAGTCTTTTTGGAGGGCAGCCACGAGCCCTCAAAGTTTTGAGCATAAGTTGGATATGGTAAATTTCGAGCGTGGATAACTCAGAATCGGTGCTTGGTAGAAAGTTGAAACTTTTTGTAATGTGTAAGGCCTTTGATGAGCTTTTTGGCGATTTTTTTGAAATCAGTGTTGCCACTTTTTTTAATGCCAAAAACTAGCAGGAAAAGTCAAAAAATGGTATTTTTGCATGAAGGACACCTTCAAAAATTCTGAAAAAAATATATATGATGCAACTTTTTGTGCTGAATAACATATAAAAAAATTGAGATGGCGTTATTTTTTAAACTCGTTTAAAAAAATTTCCAAGTTTATAAGAAAACATAATTTTGTATTCCAAGCAGTGAAAATTTTCTAAATTGGTTAAATTACATTATTTTTACCATATTTTCATCATATGTTGAAAAAAAGTCGACAAAAATATTTCTATCGAGCCGATCTTGAATGATATACACTGTATAGGTATAGGCTTTTGTTACTTCCTCTGTTCAATATTGCAGTCCTGCATAAATAAAAACATATTTTAAACTAACTACATTTATGGGAAAATTTCATCATAAAACGAAAATTACATTTAGAACTAAAAACTTGATTCGTTTACGAATATTCTGGTTCCGAAACATTCTCATGGTTGTGAAAACTGTATTCACCCATAAATGCATTAAATGCACTTATCGATACAAAAGGTGTTACTTATACCTTAATGATGATAGATTTTCAAAAATGTCTTTTTTGTATTGAATAATAATTATTTTCACGTAAAATTTGTATAAAGATAATGTTTTTATGTTGGATTGCTATATTGAACAGGAGAAGTCACAAAAACCTACCTATGCAGTACATATTATTCAAGATCGGCTCAAAAGAAATATTTTTGTCTACTTTTTTTCAATATATGATGAAAATATGGTAAAAATAATGTAATTTAACCAATTTAGAAAATTTTCACTGCTTGGAATACAAAATTATGTTTTCTTATAAACTTAGAAATTTTTTTAAACGAGTTTAAAAAATAACGCCATCTCAATTTTTTTATATGTTATTCAGCACAAAAAGTTGCATCATATATATTTTTTTCAGAATTTTTGAAGGTGTCCTTCATGCAAAAATACCATTTTTTGACTTTTCCTGCTAGTTTTTGGCATTAAAAAAAGTGGCAACACTGATTTCAAAAAAATCGCCAAAAAGCTTATCAAAGGCCTTACACATTACAAAAAGTTTCAACTTTCTACCAAGCACCGATTCTGAGTTATCCACGCTCGAAATTTACCATATCCAACTTATGCTCAAAACTTTGAGGGCTCATGGCTGCCCTCCAAAAAGACTTTGGAAGCTCCGGTTTGCGCCATTCGTCATCTTTCATCGAGGTCTACACACATGCAAAAAATCAAAAAAATCGAAGACCCTACTTTCCACTTCGTGGTTGAACTGACATGGAATGACCCAGGTGTTAATAATATTACCAAATATTTCTCGAGGTATTTTATTGCTCGAGAAATTTTTTCCATATATTTTCAACAATAGGAATTTTTTCGCCGAATAAATTGGCACAAAGTCAAAATTTTAATAGGTCCGTGGAAACCTAGCAGAATTACTAAAATTCCAAAATTTATACGACCAGTTGTGGTAAAAATAGTGTATCTGAAGATAAGATTTGTACCCTTCGGGTAAGCTTTTGTATGTGCGAGAGAGAACCAATCTAGGTCGTCGTAAAGGGATTAGAATCGAGTTGGGAAACGAGGTCACCCCGAGAGCGAGAGAGAAAAAGCATGGCTTTTGGAAAAAGTTCACGTATACGGTTCGACAGGCGCCACATAGCGATAAATATCTCCAACGAAAGAGTAATTTTACGTACAATACTCGACCATCGCTATGGAAAATCTACCCTGCTCCGATATCCCTTTCGTGATCGGCTATTTAAACCGAGCACTATAAAAATATCCGTCCGCAACCGTATACACACGTTTACGATCCGCCATATAAAATTTCCATCTTTAATGCTGGAACGAGTGGAAAAAGCTGACTCACTCGAGCACACTTTTTAAAAGCGAACGGAAAATTCGCTAACAGAATTTTGACGCCATGTTCGGCTTTATGATGGTGCTGCGATGAATAGTACTACCGAAAGTAGGGGGGTTTGGGGTAATCGAGGCGAGGGGGTTTGGGAAAGTTGTATAATAACGCATGTATATTCGAGATCGTCTGTATCGATTTTCCCCCTGCTTTTAAAACATATTCTGCTGCCCCGAACCCCGTACTTAATTGTGTTCGCGCCCGCGCAACCAACCGACGCTATTTGTGACCTAAATATAAGGCCCGCACGGTACGCAGTTTATATTGGATTTGTATCAATTTTTTCGCCGAGTATGGGGGAAAAAGTGAAACAAATGGAATACGTTCGCATACGATGTACCTTTACATTATTTTGGAATATTGTCTATTGTAACTTGGTAACCCTTTTTCTTCGGGCCAATTTAATCAGCTAAATCGAACAGGTACACCTTGAGAGGTATTGATTTGCTGGATGATGCTATTTTGTTAATGAAAATCGACACGTCAAGCTTTTCCTACAACAGCTTTTCGATTTAGGTAATCGGTTTTTGATTTCCGAGTGCTACGTCCTGTTTATTTGGTCCAATTCAGGGGTAAAATTATGCTCAGGATAGAGGGAGAAAGGAAAGAAAAATTGGAAGAGGAAGAGGGGAATATTGCGATGAACTAGAATTAGGAAAGCAAAGTTTTGGAAAATTGACAGAACCTTTCAGTTTTGGAAATTTTATTGGATTTCAATTTTTTGTGATCTGAGATCTGGGTCTTTCGGGCAAATATGGTTGAAACGGCCTCTGATTTGAATTGAGTTGCCAGTGGTCTCAAATATTACTCTACAAAATTAAAAGTAAAAACTACGTGAAAAATTGGTCAAAATTCTCCTCATAGGTAAGTACATAGGTACGTATTTCCTCAGCATTGTTGGATTAGATTCCAAAATTTCAAAAAATTATGTACTATCAAAATTTTACAAGTGACATGGTCGTATTTTCAAAAGTTTTGGCATCATAGGTGTACCCAAAGGGGGGCTCAGGGGGCTCAAGTCCCCATAAGCTCGAGAAAAAGATTTTTTATCCCAAAAATATAAAAAAGTGCATTTTTTGCTTTTCAAACAGTATTTTTTCCAAAAAAATTTGGCCCCCGTTTCGCTCGGGCAATATTTTAAAAATTATTTCAAATTTAAATTTTGATGATTTTTGACAAATTTTTCAGCCAAAAATCACAAATTTCTTAATAAATTCCCAATTTGTCAGGTAAAAGGGAGGAAAATTCGAAAAAAATCACATATTTCTGGTAAAACCTTCATAAAAGTCGCAAAATTGTGTTGAAAACGGTTTATAAATGGTTCTGAGAATCCAGCGGGAATAAAGGTGAATTTTCAACCTTGGAAAATTTGAAATTTTGCAAAAATTTCATATGGAGGAGGGGCTGGGGGGGGGATTAACAAACGCATATTTATGGATATATTCATGAAAACAGGTACCATGAAAAAATATCATATTCGCAGGGGCGATTTTCCAAAGGAAGTTATGGAAGTCAGACTCCCATTGATTTATTTTTATCTTTTTCAAAAATTGAGATTTTCTCAAGTACACCAATTCTTTGGACAAATGTATATAGAAAAATTAATAAATTAAATAAAATTTTGAATAAAGTTGAAAATTTTTGTCTGGGAAAAATTTAGAGTTAAATAAAATTTCAATATTATAAAAAAAATTCCAATCCGGATTTCTTCAAATTTTTTTCAAATTTTTAAAATAATTTCATCCAACCCAAAAATGACTGAATTTTGAAAAACGGTTTTAACCATATTTCGAAAAATTTACTTACAACCCCTTGAATAATTAAAATAAAAATCAGGAATTAATAAAAATACAAAAGATCCGAATCTGTTTAAATTTTCTGTAAGTTTCTTCAATTTTTCCGACTTCCTCAGATTTTCTCTTTCAAAATTACCACTACATATTCGAGTTCTATCAGTAGCGTAGCCAGAGGGGTCCAGGGGGGTCCAGGGGATCCGGATCCTCCTCATGAGGTCAAAAATTTACGTGAAAAAATGCCTTTTTAGAGCATTAAAAATCAAATTTTCTCAAAGCTTCGCTCGGGCATAAAGAACATCTCAATTATTTAAATTGTTTGCAATAATTATGCAAAAAAAGCCTCCATCTTGGTATTCTAAGTCACCATTCCCCACTTGTATCTTCCCAAAGAAAGCTTTTGGCACTATTGGTTGAAGTTTCTCGTTATTTTTTCGTTTTTTAAGGTCAAAATAAGTAGTTTGAAAGTTGCTTGCTCTAAAATTACACCTTTATCGAAGTCTTTTCTCTAAATATTTTCCGCAAATTGTATATAAGAACTTGATAACACTCGTGTAATTGTGATTTCTTGATACATTTATGAATGAAAATGTTTCAAATTATGAATTTACTGTTCTCATAGTGTATTTTTTTGGTGGAAGGGGTGAAGGGGGGGTGTAGTGAAAGGTGAACTAAAAATTTCTTTAAAAAATTTGGAAGTTCAGACCCCCCCCCCCATGAGAAATTCCTGGCTAATACGCCACTGAGTTCTATGACCCAGAAAACATAAAAGGTATATTTCGATATACCTATCACATGCCCATAAGTATGACTTTCTTAATGCACCCCTAAGCCCCACCCCTTAAATATGAAGCTTTTTTTAAAATTTTCAGATTGAAAATTCATCCTTATTCCTAAATGATGCTCAGAACCATTTATAAACTGTTTTCAACTCAATTTTGCAACTTTTATGAAGGTTTCGCCAAAAATATGATAATTTTTCAAATTCCCCCTTTTCCCGGTCTACCAGGGTTTGGGCAGCATTTATGGGTCGGCAGACCTACATATTCGAATTCAGCGTAAAAAATCCTGTAATTTGACACCAACTTCGACTATCAATGTTTTCGGCAAAAGTTCATGAAAATTATGAACTTTTGAGCTTTTAGTGTGCTTAAAAGCTGCAGTTAGGGATGGACAGACCGATGGTTTTCTAAATAGGGGATCATACACGAACTTTTGGGTACAGATCCCCTATTTCTAGGCTCACATGTTTGCTTCAATTTCCACATTCCATTGCAGCTGTATTCCTATATGAAATTTTTGACAATTTTATTTACGTGATTAAAATAATTCACAATTTGATGAATAATTTTTCAAAATTCTCAATTCTCGACACCACTTGAAAGGCAAATGAGACGATTTGTTATTTTCGAAGCATTTCAACACGCAGACATTTATTCGTTGGAAAATTTCATCAATTAAGAGATAACCTTTGAATTTGATATTTTTAAATAGAACTTTACTATGTTTAATTGACGGTATATCCTCAATTATTTTACTCAAGATTACAACATACAACGTTTCTAACTGAGATATTGAATGAGAATAGTCATTATAAGCAGATAAGAGGTCATTCTCCTCATTACAAATATTTCTTATCCCTCTTACACCAAGTTAACACAAAAATCCCTCTGAAAATCCGCGCTTTTCCTCCCCAACCCAACGGCACCTTTCTCAAAACCAAAATCCAAAAAAATACCTCCACAATTGCATCTGCGATCACCTCACACGCGAAAACTACTGGCATCGTGTGGAACTGGCCCCGAAATGATACGCTGTGGTTATTCATCTTTAACATTATCTGGAAATAAATGACTGAGGTGGCGGCGCAGCAAGCGGAGGCGGTGGCGACGTCAAGTGAACGCTGAGAAAGAGAGAGGTCATTGACTTCTTTATAAAAAGCTCTCATACGAGATCTCGTTCTCTTCTCTTCGTATACGTAATACGTGTATATTCGCTGGCGTTCTGTGTACAATACGATAACAATCTCATAGACTCGTGCTGACTGCTTACACGTCACGTCTTCTACACGCCAAAGACCCTTTTCTCGGTACATGTCTTGAATACCCATATAAGCGGTTAAATTCGCTAATGAAGTCCTCCCTGGACCAGAGTTACCTGTCGAGGTGGCCTTTTTTAAAAGCAATATGAAAAAAACACTTTGGAGGTATGATATTTTGAAGACTGGGAAGGGGGCAGAGGGGTTGACTTGAATTCTTAACTTTGTTCAGTTTTCGCCAGTTTGGGAATTTATAAACACTGACTGGAAGAGGGGTGGAGGGTCAAACTCGAATTTTAGATTTCATTCATATTATTGTTAATTCAGGAATTTAATGCCTGCGACTAAAAAAAGGACTAGGAACTCACTTGATTTTTTAATTTTGTTCAATTTTTGCTCAATTTATGATTTTCATTTCCCAAATCTAAAAAATTTAATCCTTGATCGACGTAAATTCCGCAGTGTTGCAAGTCACATTTTGTAACTGGCTGCACTAACACACAAAATTTTTCAAAAAATTTCCAAAATACCTGTATTTTTGGCGATTGAAAAAAAAATACATAATAAGTATTTTTCGGCGAAAAAATAATCAATTTAAAGTCGATATAAATTCCGTATTTTGGAATTTTACGATTCGCTGTTGGCTGCACTGGTGTATAAAATTTTCAAATTTTTTCTTCAATATTTACTTTCAGTGGTTTAAAAAAATTTTTCGTTCAATTCCCCGATGAAAAAAAATCATTCCAGCTTCGCGAAAATTTCGTATTATTGGAATATTGCAATCCGCAACTTTTCAGCCCCCTGGTAGCGCTCTGAGTTTTGATCGGAGAAGGATGGCGATGGTTCAGGGAGACGTAGAAACTCAAATTGCAACTTCTATGTGCTACGACAGCCTCTCAAACTATTTTTTTTTGAATAAAAAAACACAAAAAATAGCCTTTTTTTCAAAAGGAGGTACAATTTGAGCACCCCCTGCTCCCCTCCACTTGCTCCTTGGGGGCTCAAATTTTTTTTGGGAGGTCTCCCACTCAAAGTAAACCACCCCACCAAATTTGGTCGAAATCCAAGATATGTTTTTCTTCTACTTATATTATATGTACATTTGAATAAGTATATCCATGATCCTTTTCACCTTAAAAGAAAAAGTTTTTAAATCTTTCATCAGTTTTTTTTTTTGGTACCTGATTTTATAGTCATAAATGTGGTAGGATGTGGAAAGGAGAAGTGATTATAAATTATAAATTTTTTTTTAAAAAATTCGTAGCAATCCATTGATTCTAGGAAGGACTGAGAATATGGGATTTTCTCACCCAATTCATGGCATTCTTAGTATTAAAGTGAAAAAATTACTTTTTATCTGGGTGGTCACGATAGTTTTATTCATCATGAGCTCAGATTTTCAACATTCCACGTCAAATTTTTACAATCTTTGACTTTTTGAGGCAAAAAATTGGGAAAATTTTGAAAAAAAAAAAAACACAAAAAGTGTGACTTTTGTTCAAGGGTTGACATAATGTTACGAGTAGATTGTTTTGAAGGTAATATAAATGTCAATTTTAATTCAAAATTTTGAATTTATCATTTCGATAAAAAGGCACTGCAATGGAAAAAACATAAAATGATGTCTTATACTTTTTCTGAAGTAAATTTTGTCGCATCCCCCCTCCCATCTTTCGTTATTTTGGAACTAATCATTTGAGACTGGAGAGAGAGATGAGGAACAGATCACTCGAATTCGAAATCTCAACATTGATATGATTAATGGGTGGGGGGGGGGGGATTTTAATTCATAAAAATGGTAAAATATTTTCACTGAATTTTGGTGACCAATAATTTTCCATGCTCAATTTTGACAACCAAATTTTCTATGCTAAATTTCGGTAACCAATCATATTTTACGTTGAATTTTGGTGACCAATTTTCTGTGATAACTTTTAGTGACCAAATTCTCTACATTGAATTTTGAGGGCCAAATTTTCTATGCTATAAATTTTGGAGACCAATAATTTTCTACGCTGAATTTTGGTGACTAACTATTTTCCGTGCTGAAATTTGGTGACCAAATTTTCTGTACTAATTTTTAGTGAATAAATTCTCTACATTGAATTTTGAAGACCAATTTTCTATGCTAAATTTTGGTGACCAAACATTTTCTACACTGCAAATTTTCTCCATTGAAGTTGGACGATCAGAATTTTTATGCTGAATTTTGGTGACCAAATTTTCTGTACTAATTTTTAGTGAATAAATTCTCTACATTGAATTTTGAAGACCAATTTTCTATGTTAAATTTTGGTGACCAAACATTTTCTACACTGCAAATTTTCTACATTGAAGTTCGACGATCAGAATTTTTATGGTGAATTTTGGTGGCCAAATTTTCTACGCTGAATTTTGGTGACAAAATTTTCGATGCTAAATTTTGGTGACCAAACATTTTCTATGCTGAATTTCGGTAACCAAATTTTCTATGCTAAATTTTTTTTGACTAATAATTTTCTACGCTGATGAATTTTGCTGACCAAATTTTCTGCATTCAATTTTGACAATCACATTTTCTACACCAACTTTTGGCACCAAATTTTCTATCGTACGACTGACATTGAAAACCAAATTTTCTACCTCAAATCCAAATTTCCACCATGGCCACCAAATTTCTTACACCTTCAGTATAATAAAGGTTTTTTTAGATTTGGTAAAATTTTCAAGATTGAATTTTGATAAGAATTTTGTTATAGGTGACTCTTCAGTACCTATTTTATCACTTGAAAATTTGGATCAATCGATGGGGGGCTGACTCGAGAACTGAATTTTTTCCAATTCTTGAGAATCCAAAGGAATTTGTACCTGTAACTGAGAGGGGTGACTGACTCGAATTCTATGACTGAATAAACTGACTTTTTTTTTCAGCTCATTTTTTTGTAAATTTAGGAATTTATTAGGAGACAGAATCAGGAGCTCTTCCAAATTCTAAATTTTTCTCAATTTCCATCCAATCCAGTAATATTTCATTTCAGCAGCCCCAAAACCGCTCGTATACTTCAGAGTAAAAAAAATAGCTCGAGAGAATTTCAGCGATAAAAATGAGATCGTGCACGTGGAAGATATTCCGCGCGTCCGTCGTTCTCGCAACTATGCTTTTATAAAGTCAATACAAAGGTGGCGCGCATGCGTCCCATCCGGAGGTTTTTTTCTCCAACGACATCACCACTCAAACACACATACTCGGTATTTTACCCACACAGCCTTAAATCCGACCGCCGAAGCATACCAACACTGGTACACATCGTACGTGAAAACCTCGCTTTTATACACACTTACGTGGTATACAGCGAGAGCATCGCACAGCAGAGTGCAATGACCTGTGGTATAGTACTAAACGCGCGCGCGGGAAATTTCACGTAAACGTCACACTTTTCTCGCGCGCGCTTACATAAGCCGCACGAAATCACGATTTCAGCCGCTTAAGAAATCGATATGTAAGTCATTTGAATTGTTATTTGGACGACGATGCTGATACCGTCGCTCCTCGCAGCACCCAAAAAATTAGGTCATCCGCTACGAACCGCACACGCATCTCGGGTTCAATCGTACTCTACGCACTGGTGAAGAAAAAATACCCATCAAACTCGCCAATTCATTTCTCTCGTCGTACACAAAACCTTCCAAAACTTCGGCTCGATTTGCATAAAAACAAATAGCGAACTTCATACAGCGAAAAAAAAACCCGCTGACATATGGTAAATTGCATCGCACCTATGGGGCAACAGAGGCCTGAGGGGGGCTGAGAGAGAAAAATAGCATCACCGCAGGTATCTACACTTCGTCATCGCAGTCATATTTCAAAACAAAAAAACATTGCCACATTTACCGTTATAATACCCGGCTATGTACATATACGAAATGACTATTTGTACAATACTAATAGTACTCGAATTACTAATAAAAATGGTAATTACTCGGACCCAAGCGTTCTACCTATCTTCCGGTTTGCTCCATTATCCGCGCGTTGACCACCGAAACCCAGGATACCGCCTACGCCATCGAGCCGCTTCGAAGGAGATGGAAAAAATACCATTGCTGTATGCCGATACATTTGCATACAAATTTAAACTCTCATCAGTCGCTTAATGACTCGTAATTACCGTAATTACCGTACAATCGCTGGTACGGCAGGAAAAAATAGTGAGAAGCGGTGTACGCTAATCGACTTATGTAATGGGATCCATTAGCGAAGTTATCAAAAAAAAAAGTATTTGATAGGAAATCTCGTTTACAATAATCACTTTTATATAATTTTCCGAGAGGATTGGATGTGAAATGGTAATTACCGGTAATTTTGGGTTTGGGGTTGTAAGTTGAAGCACGTGTAGTTACTGGAGAATGGAAAAAAAGAGTTTGTTTTTTTCAGAGAATAATGTGGTGAAATATTGGCGCCGTTTTTTGATATACCTTCGTTCAGATTTGCTCACAATCTGATCAAATCTGATCTTATGTAACATTAATTAAATACCAAAATTAGTAGAGAGATAAATTTAATCAGATGTGATTAGATAATCATTTTGTGCAATAATATGTATGTGGATGCAGCGCAGTTGATGTACCAATAAAAAAAATAAAAAATAATAACAAAACAAAATGAAATAAAGAGTTCACTCGGGAATATCGGGAGTCAGACTGACTTCAAATTGACTCCGAAGGCAAGCCGCAGAAGTCAGGTGTGAAAGTCATATATTGACACCAGAGTCAAATCGGAGTTGAATGGAGTCAAGACTCAGGAGTTAGGCGACTCCGGAGTCTGAGTCAAATTGACTCCGACTTGACTCCGTAGTCAAGCCGGAGTGAGGGAGTCAAGGTCAAATTTTGACTCCGGAGTCACACGGAGTCAAGGTCTAAAATTGACTCCGGAGTCAAACCTGAGTCAGGAGTCAACTTTCTATTTTGACTCCAGAGTCAAATGGAGTCAAGGGTCAAGATCTGAAATTGACTCCGGAGTCAAATCAGAGTCAAGAGTCAAGATCTGAAATAGACTCCGGAGTCAAACCGGAGTCAGAAGTCAAGATCTGAAATTGACTCCCGTCAAGTCGGAGTCAGGAGTAAACTTTTTTGCTGACTCCTATGCCCTGGTTAAAAGTCAAAGTCATGGATTGACTCCAGGTTCGCCTGGTTCGGGAGTCAAACTGACCCCGAATTGATTAGGGACAGTTGGAATCAAGCCACCGGAGTCAGGGAGTGATAACCATAGATTGACTCCGGAGTCAGATCGTGGTCAAGAGTCAAGGTCATAGATTAACCCCGGAGTCGGGAGTTAAACTGACTCTAAATTGACTCCAGACAGCCGGAGTCAAGGAGTGATAACCATAAATTGATTTCGGAGTCAGATCGTAGTCAAGAGTCAAGGTCATGGATTAACCCCGGGAGAAGTCATGAAGTCAAGCAGTCAAGTTGGAGTCAGTACGTGAGTTTGACTCTCAAGTCATGCCAGAGTCGAAAGTCAGGCCTTAAAATTAACTCCGGAGTTGAATCAGAGTCAAGAGTCAATTTTTAGCAGGGAATAGTTGACTCCGGAGTCGGGAGACAAACTAACTCTTAAATTGACTCCGAAGGCAAACTGCAGAAGTCAGGGAGTGAAAGCTATATATTGACTCCGGATAGCGAAAGTCATAGATGTGAGGTTTGACTCTGGAGTCGAGTCGGAAGTCAAAAGTCAAGGTCAGACCGTCAGAGATTGACTTCAGCGTCAAGTCGGAGTGAAGGTGATGGCAGGAGTCGGGGTTTTGAGTTTGACTCAGGAGTCACGCCCAAGTCAGAAGTAAAGGTTGTAGTTGAGAGTAAATTTTCAACAGGAAATAGGAGTTGACTCCGGAGTCGTGAGTCAAACTGATTCCAAATCGACTCTGACGTCAAGCCGCCGGAGTCAGGAAGGAAAGGCATTCATTGACTCCGGGGGTCAAAATGAAGTCAGGAGTCGAGGTCAGAAAATGACTCAGGAGTCGAGGTGGAGTTAGGAGTCAATTTTCTCATTTGACTCCAAGAGTCAGACGGAGTCAACAGTCAACTTCTTGACCGACTCCTACTCCTTGATTGACTTCGGATTCAAGTCGAAGTCAAAAGTCACGGTCATAGATTGACTCCAGGGTCAGGGTGAAGTCAGGAGTCGAGCTTTAAAAGTGATTACAGAGTCAAGATGAGTCACAAATCAACTTTCCCCTTTGACTACGAAACTGGAGTCAGGAGTCGACTTTCTCTCTCAACTCCGGGAGTCAGGTGGAGTGGGGTGGAATCAAGGGTCAACTTTTTCGCTGACTCTTATTCCTTAAAAAATATTCATCAATTTTCTGATAATTACTCCAAGTTGACTCCGAAGTCGAACCAGAATTAGGGAGTTGAGGTCCAGGGGCGGCAACTTAGAATTTTGTCATGTGTTGCCCATTTTGAAACTAACTTGGGGCCTTTGGGGAGGACTGATAATCAATCAAATTTTACTAATTTCCCAGTTGATCTGCGATTCTGCGACATTTTACTACCAATCAGTGAAAAATTACCGATTCAATTAGTGAATTTTTTTACCACTGAATCAGTAAAAATCAATTGACTGATTGACATAACGAAATCAGTCAAAATTTACTGATTCAGTTTCAGTAATGAAAATTCATCGATTGAATTAGTAAATTTTTTCACTGATTCCTACAGTGACTCAATTTTGTCGATTTAACAAATTTAGAGAGTACTGGTGGAAAATTTCACACTTGAAATTAGTGTAAATTTAAAAAATTTGGAAAAAAAAATGAACCCAAGGGTTTAAATATCCAATTCACGGCATTTTCCACAAATTTTCAATTTTTTTCATGTGTTGCTCAAAACGCATATTTTTTTTCATGTGTTGCTCGAGCACCAGAGCAACACGCAAGTTGCCGGCTCTGTTGAGGTCAAAGATTGACTCCGGAGTCAAGCTGGAGTCAAGAGTCGAGGTCTTCGGCTCCGGAGTCAAGCAGAGTCGGGAGTCAACTTTTTTGCTGACTCCTATGCCCTGCTCCAAATTAATATTCCGAGCCAAGAGTCAGGGTGTGAGTTTGATTCCGAGAGTAAGGTGAAATCAGAAAAGTCGACTTTTTTGGCTGAATCCTATTCCCTGCTTGCAAAATGATATTAAATTTGGATTTACACTCTTGAAAATGGAGATTTCAACATCCATTTCACCTTTGGAGCTCATTTACTCATATTTTGGACTCCTCTCCGAAGGTCCTGATGCAAAAATTTATTGAATTTGGATTTAGGGGCTGGAGGATATTTTCAAGAGATTTTTCAAACAATATCTAATTTTGAATCTGCCAAATTTAATAAAATTTTACATTTTTGAATCAGGGAAATAAATTTAACTGAAGGGTCATTCCATGTCAGTTCGTACGCAAAGTGGTAAGGTGGGTCGGCGATTTTTCTGATTTTTTCTTATGCGAGTAGACCTCGATGAAAGATGACGAATGCCGCAAATCGCAGCCCTCTAAGTCTTTTTGGAGGGCAGCCACGAGCATTCAAAGTTTTGAGGTAAAGTTGGATATGGTAAATTTTGAGCGTGGATAACCTGAAAACTATGATAGGTAGAAAGTTGAAACTTTTTCCATTGTGTAGGGCCTTTGTTGAGTTTTTTGACGATTTTTTGAAAATCAGTGTTGCCACTTTTTTTATTAACAAAAATCAGCTGTAAAAGTTTAAAAACGACATTTCTCTATCAGGGGCATCTTCAAAAAATCGGAAAAAATTCTCCGAAGTACAACTTTACATGCTGATTAACATATTAAAAAATCGAGCTGACGTTTTTTCGTATTCTCGATTTTAAAAATTCCAAAGATATGAAGAAAATAGGCTTTTCCTTTTCAAAGGTCGAAACTGCGTAAAATTGGCATATTTTCATCAATTTTACACCATATTTGAAGAAAAAGTCGGTAAAACTATTCAACTCCACTTACCACCCTCGATACTTTACTATAAGTAGACTTTTATGCTGATTTTACTTTGTTTTGGTATTTTTTCATCAATTTTTCAACATTGAATTCATATTTAATTTTTTTAATCATTTTTTAATTAAAATTTTTCAATTTATAATTATTTACACAAGTTTAGTTCATTAAAAATAATCAAATTCATTTTTTATCGCATGTATTAATTGCCAATTTATGCAAGTTGTAACATGTTTCTCCTCTATGAACTGTAATAATACTGTAAATCATGGAAGAGGTGGTAGCATAATTCAGGGGCAACAAAAAAATAAATTTTGACGTGAAGTGTTTTTCTTTTCAATTTTTGAAGCATAATACTTGATATTTTTGCATATTCGCGCATATTCACGGGTGTTGGGTGGAGTTAGAATGCTTTTACCGACTTTTTCTTCAACAATGGTGTAAAATTGATGAAAATATGCCAATTTTACGCAGTTTCGACCTTTCAAAAGGAAAAGCCTATTTTCTTCATATCTTTGGAATTTTTTAAATCAAGAATACGAAAAAACGTCAGCTCGATTTTTTAATATGTTAATCAGCATGTAAAGTTGTACTTTGGAGAATTTTTTCAGATTTTTTGAAGATGCCCCTGATAGAGAAATGTCGTTTTTAAACTTTTACAGCTGATTTTTGTTAATAAAAAAAGTGGCAACACTGATTTTCAAAAAATCGTCAAAAAGCTCAACAAAGGCCCTACACAATGGAAAAAGTTTCAACTTTCTACCTATCATAGTTTTCAGGTTATCCACGCTCAAAATTTACCATATCCAACTTTACCTCAAAACTTTGAATGCTCGTGGCTGCCCTCCAAAAAGACTTAGAGGGCTGCGATTTGCGGCATTCGTCATCTTTCATCGAGGTCTACTCGCATAAAAAAAATCAGAAAAATCACCGACCCACCTTACCACTTTGCGTACGAACTGACATGGAATGACCCTGAATGGAAATCAATAATTTTTCATTGATTTTTCAGTCAACATTATTACTTACTGATTTTTCCTGATAAAATACCTAAGACTTGACTAAAAAAATAAATCTGGCTCAAAAAATCATAATAAAAAAATTGTTAACAGTATTTCGCTAATTCAAAAGGGCAGAATTTCATCAAAATTGACTAATTTACGTACATTTAGAGTGTTAAGAGCATGGATACAGAACCCAACACTCTTAGTCCTAGGAGTGAAAAATTGGTTCTTGAGTTTCAGCTGATTTTGAGCTTTTTAAATGGAGTAGAATCAAGACGAAACCTGAACATTCAAAATTCAATTTTCGATCGCTACGGATGGTTCCTGTACCCAGGCTCACAGAGATTCAAGAAATATATCGACTAAATATGTATACCATCCAAAAAAAGGTAAGGGAACACATTTTTAGAAAACTCATATTCAATGCATTTCTTGTCGACCTTTTTCATGATACAAAATCTCCTCACCGAATTATGAAGGGAGAGAATACCTCAATCCTCCCCTTCCCCTCAAGTACACCAACGAAAAGAAATATAGCCACCTTCCCAGGGTATACTCTCGAATTGGATAACAGAGAAACTCATACTTATAGTTTTCGGTAAACGTAATAATTTTCCGAACATTAAGCACGAAATTTATGAAGAGCTTCGTACAGATACGTCGGTTTAAAAAACCAGGGGGCCAGCGTGGTTCGGTATTAAGAAGACTAAAAGTGTACTTAATGAGTAAGACTATACCGGCGAATGGTTATTAATGGCGAGGTCGCAGGCCTTTGGGAAGCTCGTATTTCGTGAAATATTCCATCGCTGCGCACGAAATTTTGCCGCATGAGTGGAATTTTTGGCGGTTTGTTATCCGCATTAGATATTGTGTCGACGCCGGCAGCCATAAAAAGGATTTGGCGCAGTTTCGGGTTCAGGCTTCGAACCTCGAATATCTTGGCCGAACCAGGATCGTGTTTTCTTATCGTCAGATAAACGGTCCAATTCCACGTGTTTCGAGCCGAATTGCGAAATATTTAGATTAGGTACCTCGACCTTGAAATCCAACATCCCCTATAATAATCTCCCTCCTGCTTTTGAAAAAATTAGGTAACCTGGTTGCGAAACTGGTTTTTATTTTAGCAATGAACTTGAACCCGTCCCAGGAATTATGTACAAAAGCGATGAAATCACGAAGGGTTATAGAGAATAACGTCGGTATGATGAAAATTTTTTACTCATATGGGTTTCAATTCACGTATATTCGTATCACGTCGACAACCTATGAAGAATACTCGACATTCACGTACTCGCCGATTATATCACTTTCGAATTCGAAGAATCGAATAGACTCGAAGGTGTGTTTTTGCAATGTAAATATGTATATGTGGGGCCAGCTATGTAGATATTCGCTCAGGTACACTTACGCTTTGTTTTAAAGTTTTTGGAAAACCCATGATTAAGGGTATCGCATTTTACAGCCGACATGCAAAAACTCCATTTTCTCATTACTTATTCGTGCCAACGTTTAATGCTATCATTATTATTTCTCGCCGAACACGAAATATTTCGTGTTTCAAACGTACAAACGTTGGCTTTTTTTTCGTGTTTTTTTATTATGTAATCTTATTTATTACTAATTTTGGTATTTTTTTATTTTAGCATGTTTTTCGTTCCCGTTTTATTCGTTTTTTCCACCATTTTTTTTTTTTTACCAACCCCGTTGTTTCTGTCGAACGACCACCTTTGCTGACTTTTAGCTGGCATACCTGCCTACCCCTATCTGCAGTACGTGCATTAAGGGTGGGGGATTCCGGGTACGTTATGAGCGAGTAGCACGCATTTGGAATTTTTCAAATGAGTTTTCAACCCGAATACCGAATAGGCTAAAATTATGGCGGCCTGAGGAAGGGATCGAGGTGACCGAATACATGAAACGAAGCGTTAAGCACAACACATGCAACGTGGCGATTGGGGAGGTACTCGAATCGTGCGCTGGTATCGAATTTAGGTCAATGGTGTATAATATGGTGTGGCTGAAAACCGATCTGCCAAGTTTTCGGGGTAGGTTTTGAAATATGAGGAGTTTGGGAGATTGTGAGATTCAGAAAATTTTGACCGAATGAGAGATTATCTTTCAATAAAAGAAAAGAAAAAAGAAAAACTATTTGAAAATATCTAAGGAAAAAATATTTGAATTTTTAAAGAAAAACATTATTTGAAATTTTTGAAGGAAAAAATTTTGAAATTTCTGAAAACAATTTGAATTTTTGAGAAAAAAATATTTGAAATTTCTGAGGGGAAAAATATTTGAAAATTTTAAAAGAAAAAGTATTTGAATTTTAAAGAAAAAAATTAAAATATTTTGAAGGAAAAAAATATTTGAAAATTTTAAAGGAAAAAATTTGAATTCTCAAAGAAAAAATTGAAATTTTTGAAGGAAAAATTTTTGAAATTTCTGAAAAAAATTGAATTTTTGAGAAAAAAATATTTGAAATTATTGAAGGAAAAAATATTTGAAATTTCTGAGGGGAAAAATATTTGAAAATTTTAAAGGGAAAATTTTGAATTCTCAAAGAAAAAATTGAAATTTTTGAAGGAAAAAATATTTGAAATTTCTGCTGGGAAGAATATTTGAAAATTTTGAAAGAAAAAATATTTGAATTTTCTGAAGGAAAAAATATTTGAAAATGTTAAAAGAAAAGATATTTGAATTTTTAAAGAAAAAAGATATGAAATTTTTGAAAGAAAAAATATGAAATTTTTGAAGGAAAAAATATGAATTTTTGAAGGAAGAATATGAAATTTTCAAAGGAAAAAATTTTGAAATTTCTGAAAAATTTTGAAATTTCTGAAAAAATTTGAAATTTTTGAAGGAACAAAAATATGAAATTTTTGAAGGAAAAGAATGCTTGAAATTTTCAAAGGAAAAAATATTTGAATTTTGAAAGAAAAAATATTTGAATTTTGAAAGAAAAAATATTTGAATTTTCTGAAGGAAAAAATATTTGAAAGTGTTGAAAGAAAAGATATTTGAATTTTTAAAGAAAAAATATGAAATTTTCAAAGGAAAAAATATGAAATTTTTGAAGCAAAAGAATGCTTGAAAATTTCAAAGGAAAAAATATTTGAATTTTTAAAGAAAAAAAATGAAGTTTTTGAAGGAAAAAATATTTGAAATCGCGGAAAGAAAGTATATTTTAAAGAGAAAAAAATCGAAATTTTTGAAGGAAAAAATATTTGAAAATTCATGTCAAGTGTAATTTCTAAATTGGACGACCAAGTTAGCATCGCTTAAAAATAAGGGAGATTTTTTAAAATACATATAGGAATACTTATCGGTCAGGATGTGTCTTTAATCGAACTTATGAATTTTGAAGATCCTACTCCTTTCTCCCCAGAATCCATTTCCACAATTTTAATAACTCTCTGCATCAATTAAGGATTATCCGATGTACCCTTATGGAATTTAACATGACATTACTATATAAATCGGCATGCCAAAATCGAAAAAAAGAAATTTGAGGTAAAAATAAGACTAAACATATATTTCCAAATGTTCCATAGAAACCTGAAAATATCTCTAGGATTGAACAATTTTAGACCTAGAAAAATCATCCCTGGAGATTAACTGAGTAAAAATGGCAGAAATGTACTTTTTCGAACCATTTTGAACAATCATAGTTGTTGAGTGGGAAAATACTGGAACAAGAGCACCCTCAGTACAGGGCAGAAAAAATCAAGCCCAGAGAGAAAAATGTAGAACAAAAAAAATCTTTCAAACATCGATACGAGATGGGGCAATTTTTTTTGTTTGAGGGCATATGGGCATTCGTTTGGATGAGATGGATTTTTCAGTCCTGATAGCCTTCTGAAAAAATATTCAGGATAATTTTATACTAGTCATTGCCTAGAAAAAAAAAAAAAAAATACAGAAGAAAATTTCCAGTGCGAAATATCGCATGTGTGAACCTGGATGTACATCTACATTTATCAATCTTCACATCACAACTGACTATTAAAATAGATGAAAAAAACATCATAAATTTAAAAGTCATCCTTAAAAAGAAGAAAAAAAAATGATATTCTGAAACATCCGAACATCGTTAATTTTTTCATCATTTCCTCTTTCGTTTTCATCACAAACTAGAAAAAAAAATCGACTTATCCGTTGCTACCTTCATCAGCATACATTCGACTAACTAAAGGAAGAATATGGCCGATGACGTCACGTTGATTTGAAAATTTCCATTTTCAAATCCGCAGATGATGAATAACCACTACTTAGACTAAAATGCTGGCAATTATTATACGATTCGTATGATAAAGACGATGACGTCACCAGATCCGAGAAGGACATTGGCTTCGACTTATGAGAAAGAATTTTTCGGTTAGATGATTCTATTCGAACAATTCGCAGGTCATTGGCAATCTGTTTAAAGGCCATTATTTTTAACTGATTCGATTTCCTATCAGTCTGTAAGCCAGAAAAGGTGACGAATTCCAGTTGAGGTGAAAGAATAATCAATTCTGTATAGTAATATGTTACATTGTTCGTGGAACCTTCCATGTTTTATCATAACTATTTTATATTTTATAAATAGTTAGAGGTGCCTGTAAAATATTATAATACAAGTCGACTGTAAAGAAATTGTAAAGACACGGTTAATTTTTTCCATGACATCTGCAGACATTAACGAATGTATAGATAAAATATTTAACTATGACTGTATTAGACATAAATCTAATTATTGATATTGTATTATATGAATTTATTTAGATAGGTAGGGTAGGTACACTTACCTATTTATGTTGAGAATTTCATTGCGGAGAAAACGAAGACTTTAACAACAGATGGTGTTTTTGTTCAGGAATTGTAAATTGGTAGGTACATACATACCTTAATTTTTTTTTTATTTGAAATTTTTTATCATTTTTCTCATCTTGTAATTCAATTTTTTTTGTAGTTTATTTAAATTCATAAAAATATTCTTGGTTTCCTGAGCTTTTTTATTCCAGAATTTTTTGATTTCAAAATTTTCTCAAAATTATAAAATGGTTCTAGAATTTTAAAAGTGTGTAAAATTTTTGCATGCTGATATATCTGATTTTTGATATTATTGGTAGTTTTTAGATAGCTCGGATATTCATGGATTCATAAGTTTTCGAATTTCAATATTATCAGCGATGTATAATTTTTCTATTCGAATTATACTGCCAGGAATTTCAAAACTTTTTACATTATTCTTCTCATATTTTCAGATATTTAGGTAAGTAGATACCTTACTTAAGGTTTTCACATTTTTTTTAATTTCAATCTTCAATTTTTTAGTTAATTTATGATTTTACTTTCCAAAACAGATGGGTAAGCAACTCTATTTTTTAAACTTCTAAATATCTACAATTCTTAAATTTACCATGTCTGGATTCGGGTTCCTGAAGTTTCTGAAATTTTCAACACCTCAAAGTTCAAAATTTTCAATTTTTAAAAATTCGTAGGTAGCATTTTTCCATCGATATTTTATATAAAATAAAATCGATGCATTTTTCTGATTTTTTTCAATTTTAATTTGATCTTGAATTTTTCTGATTTTCTGATTTCAGTCCAATTTCAAGATAGGTAATTTTTGACATAAGTAATAGAATTGATGAATTTTTTTCTAGGTTTTTCAGATGGATAGAATTGATTTGGATGCTTAAATTTTCCCTACAGATTCCCCAGATACTTGGAAAATGAAAATTTCTGAATTTTCCGAAGTCTGAACTTTTTATGAGACTTCAACATTCAAGATACCCGATAGTTGAATAATTTTCCATTTTCGACTTTTTAGATTTCCAAGGTTTTTCAGATATGATGATAATAGGTTCAAAACAACCATCTTTCCATTTTTCGGAATTTTCAAATTGTTCAGAATTTCTGAATTTTTCAATGATTTTTGTCATTATTATACTCCGTAATTTTAAATACCTACTTATGAGCGTAAACAGATTTTCAAATGTTGAATTCCCTTCGATTTTCAGGATGTTTCAGTTTCTAGTTTCTAGCCTATTCTGAAATTTTTCGTTTTTCAAGAATATTTCTTGTATTGTGAACCCAAAAGTTGAAGGCTATATCCAGTGGCGGATCTAAGGATTAAAGCCCATGTCCCAAATTGAAAAAAAAAGCCCAACACAACTCGAAAAAAGGTCATAGTTATCACATTTTTTTGATGAGAAAAAAAAAATTAATCACATCATTGTGTGGTTGATCATTTTGTTATAGACAGGTGGAAGGTACTAAGATACCTGAAATAGTGGATAAAATAGTAGAACTAAAAATATATACGGCCCAAGGACCCATCACTCGAATCATTTTTTATTCTGGAAAAACGACTAAAAATGATCATTTCTAGGAATGAAGGACCCGTGGTTTCTTAGAAAAACGACAATTTCAAAATTTTCCAACACACTGAAATCACAGCTATACGACTTGAATTTTTTTTTATTCTGGAAAAACGACTAAAAATGATAATTTCTAGGAATGAAGGACCCGTCGTTTCCTGTCGTTTCCTAGAAAAACGACAATTTGAAAATTTTCCAACACACCAAAATTATAGCTACGACTCGAATCTTTTTTTATTCTGGGAAAACGACTAAAAATGATAATTTCTAGGAATGAGGGACCCGTCGTTTCCTAGAAAAATGACAATTTGAAAAATTTCCAACACACTAAAATATGCAGCTACGACTCGAATTTTTTTTTATTCTGGAAAAACGACTAGAAATGATCATTTCTAGGATTGAAAAACCCGTCGTTTCCTGTCGTTTCCTAGAAAAACGACAATTTGAAAATTTTCCAACACACTGAAATTACAGCTACGACTCTAATCTTTTTTCATTCTGGGAAAACGACTAAAAATGATCATTTCTAGAAATGAAAGATCCGTCGTTTCCCGTCGTTTCCTAGAAAAACGACAATTTGAAAATTTTCCAACACACTGAAATTACAGCTACGACTCTAATCTTTTTTATTCTGGGAAAACGACTAAAAATGATCATTTCTAGAAATGAAAGATCCGTCGTTACCTGTCGTTTCCTAGAAAAACGACAGTTTGAAAATTTCTCAACATTCTGAAATCCTTCATTCAGGCTTAAAACTTCTGAATTTTCTGAATTACCTAATTCTAAAATTTTCAGAAGACTAAATTTTTCATGGGTTCCAGAATTCTTTTCGATTTTAGGTAAGTAAGGAAAACTGAAACTAACATTAACAATTACTATTGTATATGTAGATTCCCGTTTCGTTTTCTGTATTTGTGTCCCTGCCGGAAAGAAGGGACCTTGTGTAAAAAAATCGATGTCTTTATTTTCAAGTGTTTCTGTTTGGTCCAGATTTGGTGTCATTTAGACCAAAAACCTTAAACATGAGATATCGATTTTTTTTTTTTACACAAGGTCTCTTCTTTTCGGCAGGATCACATTTATTTTTCATTTGTTAGATTTTCAGACAGCCCATACTTTAAAGTTTCAAAATTTTAAATCCTCAGAAATTTTGAATTTTTACAATTCCCGCATTTTTGAACTTCAAAATATTTCAATTTTTTTTTTAAATTTCTATTTTCTCGATTCAGATAATACAATATAAGTCATAGGAGTCCTTTTGAATTTCAAGGCATCTCTCGCTGGTTTTTGAATTCCTGCGATTTCTGAAGTTTCTCAATATTTGCAGATTTTATAATATGCAGTAGTTAGGATTTTCTTTCGATTTAAACTTTTTTGAGATTTACCAATATTCCAAATTCAGGATTCAAGATTATTTCAATTTGTAAAATTTTTCGAATTTTATGAATTTCATTTTTTTTTTTTGGATTCATTAATTTTCAAAATTCATATAATATAATAATTTAACATTTGAATTGCCTACTCATTTTTTTTCAAAGCTCCCAAGATAGTTCACAGATTTTTGGATTTTTTTTTTCACAAACACCTCAGATTTTTGATTTCCTCGAATTTCTGGATTTTTGATTACTTACCTTAACCTACCTACCAGTCTCTGATTTCTCAATTTCCCTACCAGATGAGAATTTTCCAAATATTTCAAGATTTCAGATTCTTTATGTATTTTTGAAATTTCTCAAATTTCTAAATCATCTCGAGCCCGTTGGCGAACAATTCACTCAACTTCAACTTGGCCATAACACGAATGAGTTCAGCGACGGAAAATTCTGCACAGATTTCCGAATCCAAAGGCAAACCAACATTTCTCGCTTCACGTGCCCATTTTCGTTATTCGATTTAATCTCGAGACGTGTATCTCTGTCACGATTCGCCCAACCGAGGTGTTTCATTTACACCACAGAACGAGCTCAATTCGAGAAATCCACCCCAGCTCCGGCTCACGGTCCAACGTCACGGGCGTATTTCATTTGCCAGACATCTCGTTGATTACAACGCCGATGGAAATTTGGACCCTGCCCAACATATCCAAGCCCATACTGCAATACCGCAAGTTCATCGACTACCTTTGTGCGCTATCTTGTCAATGTACATTGCAACTTGGCTGCTTATAATCATACCACGATACCAGCATGTTGTGAACTTATAGATAAGGTTGAGAAATCGCCGTGGACATGGACTAGGCGCGTTGTTCGATGTGCACTGCAACGGCAAATCGGTTCAGCGGCTTCGGCATTAGCAGCGTCGAGGTAACAAAGAAAAAAGCGTGGATCATGGTAAACACGAAGGTTACTGACCGTTCCATAAATGATGAAGAATTGGCTATCGCTGCGAGCAAACGGTCTTGTATATGTTGATGATGCTTTTAAATCTGCTCTGCCCATAAACGTGTTCTTCTCGTCGAGTCTTTTTTTTCTTCTTCAATTCTTTTTCCAACTTATAGCTCTCCGCGTCGTCGAGCCATTCTTCTTGTTCTTTGTCTATTTACCGTTTGTGCTGGTGCGTGGTCGATGCAGCCCAGCGTTCGACATGATGCGACTACATGGAAAAATTTTTACGCTTTGCCATTGTCGTAATCGTTACAGGCGCTGTTTAATAGCCTACGAAATTACGTATTGTTCGATTTTATTAGTCGGAGGTGACGAGGCCGAGGGAAGGGTGCAAATTACTGTTTCGTTTCGATTTCATATGTGTTCTGATGGTCATTACGGACTGCCACTGCCGAGTCGACTCGTTAGCGATGATTTGTAAATTGGGACCGTCCCAGGTGTTCTTTCAGCCTGGCAGACCGATTTGAAGACATCACCCTTAGTTCGAGATCACCGGATAATTGCCGAAAATTGACCCTTTTGTGAAAAATCATACCCGGGATCTGCTCGTGTATCGATCTAAACTGCTGCGGTGGCGTATTCGGAGCATGCATCACTCGATACAGCCGGTTTTATTGCTTCGCAACCCTCTCGAAGTACCACAATAGTTTTTTATTACAAAATGGACGTCGAACGGCGGATGAACCGCGATACAGAGGTAGTAGGCGTATCCGAACCACGATTATGTTCGATTCAATCCCCCTTTTAGCTTTGGCGCGGTTTTTTTATACCGTCGCCGATGAAGCTGAAGGTCGAAAAAAGAACGGATGACAGCCGTATCTAAGAATCTAGTTCACCTTCAACCAACCCTCGTCGTAAACTGGATACCGGTTTTGAAAAATTGAAAAAAAAAACATGGCCGAATTCCGCGAACGTTGGTGCTAAACGTTGCGAGCTGTAACCGCATAATTGTTCCAAGTAATTTGCATCCGTAGGTCTTTTCCAAGACCCTTGGACTTGGCGAATTTCGCCATCCGAGCACCAAGAGATGCCGTGGAGTCGTGTAGGAGGAATCACGAGCTCGGTGTCACGATAATCGACCAATTTTATCCATTACCGAGATGAGCTCGGACGTCGAGATTATTATAATTTTTATACCGTTCGCCAACTGGTTATAGCGATTTGTAAACGGTTTATGGACGTTTATGAACGGTCGTGATGGTAATTTCAATATTTCTCGGAGAGACGATCCGGAATCGTATTCTCGTTTATCATTCCGTTGGTAATTTGCGATTTTCGTGACGGTTTGAAAACGTTCGATGAGGGTGTCCACAGAATGATCCGAAAATCCAACAAAAAATCGTCGAAGTTTTGAAAAATTCTTGTTTTTTTCCACAGATGAAATTTTTCCACTGATTTGACCAAAATTATATCATTTCGATCAAAATTTCAGAATGATCTAAAAAACCAACAAAAAAATCACCAATAAAACTTCGAAAAATTCTTACTTTTACCTTAAGATAAAATTTTTCCTCTGATTTTATTTAAAATAATGATTTCAATAAAAATTTCAAAACGATTAGAAAATTCAACAAAAAAATCACCAAAGCTTCCAAAAATTTTTGTTTTCTTTTCCACATGAAATTTTTCCACTGGTTTTACCAAAATTATATCATATCGATCAAAATTTCAAAATGAACCAAAAATTCAACAAAATATCACCAATAATGGCTCGAAAAATTCTTGTCTTCTCTATCAGATGAAATTTTTCCACTGATTTGATCAAAATTATATCATTTCATTCGAAATTTCAAAATGATCCAAAAATCAAACCAAAAATTACCAAAGCTTCAAAAAATTCTTGTTTTCTTGTCCACATGAAATTTTTCCACTGATTTGACCAAAATTATTTCATTTCAATCAAAATTTCAGAATGATCCAAAAATCCACCAAAAAATCACCATAATGGTTCGAAAAATTATTGTTTTCTCCTTCAGATCAGATGAATTTTTTCCACTGATTTGATCAAAATTACTTATTTCATTTCAATCAAAATTTCAAAATGATCCAAAAATCCAACAAAAAATCACCAAAGCTTCGAAAAATTCTTGTTTTCTTTTCCACGTGAAATTTTTCCACTGATTTGACCAAAATTATTATCAAAATTTCAGAATGATCCCAAAATCCACCAAAAAATCACCATAATGGTTCGAAAAATTCTTGTTTTCTCCTTCAGATCAGATGAAATTTTTCCACTGATTTGATCAAAATTATATCATTTCAATCAAAATTTCAAAATGATCCAAAAATCCAACAAAAAATCACCAAAGCTTCGAAAAATTCTTGTTTTCTTTTCCACATGAAATTTTTCCACTGGTTTGGCCAAAATTATATCATTTCAATCAACATTTTAGAGTGATCCAAAAATCCAACAAAAAATCACCGTACTGATTCAAAAAATTCTAGTTTTCTCCTTCAGATGAAATTTTTCCACTGAGTTGACCAAAATTACATCAAACATCATTTCAATCAAATTTTCACAATGATCCAAAAATCCAACAAAAAAATCACCAATGCTCCGAAAAAATCCTGCTTTCTCCTCCAGGTGAAATTTTTCCATCTAATTTGACCAAAATGTATCATTTCATCATAAAATTTCACATCTAAGAAAAATTTCAATCAATCAAAAATATTGACATTCATATTGAGTGGTTCGATTTTTCAACCAGCACATCGAGCATTAATTCACTTCACCCCGTGAAATGAAATTTCTCCACTAATTTGATCATATTTCGCATTACTTAATCGCGAATTTCGTTTTCTGCCACTAATTAAATTCTGCTGCAATCGTATTCGCGTTTGAAAAATATACGATAATTGTTGGCGTTAACGAAACGAAACAGGTAGGCAGGTAAATTTAATAAGCAGGAAGAAAACGGTAGAATAATTTTGATTATGGCTTCGGGAGACGAGGCGCGATATTTAAATGACGTAATCCGACCAAACGTTGATCATCGAATGCCAAATCTGGCTCCACGTCCACGGTTAACCTAGTCAGACTGGTATCTGTATGCATGGTACATACTTACAGCAGATTAACAGATTGTATATTAAAACAAGGTCGTAACTTTTTTCCACGTCTATATCTTGTCATCGCCATACCATGCCATAGATTATACTTGGTGTTGCAGACTCCACCATATTCCCCATGCCTAAAATTCAACTCGCACATATGCCAGTTTCGACTTCACACCGGAGTACAGACATATTTCACCGATCAGCTGCAGTATTTTTAGGGGGAGACTTTGGTTCTTCTTGAGAATTCAACATGGATGAATAGGTAACCTTGGGTAAACCTGAAGCATCGTATTGGCGTTCGCACATGGTAGGTATGTGCAGCTTAGAAACGCGGCGACCTTGCGCCTATAATTATGTAATAGACAGAAGCCTGATAAATTTACCATTTAATATACTTAGCCAGGAGTAATTATATTCGCACCGTTATAAATCGCACTCTCGGTGACAAGGACGTTTCCAAGTAATTCTAAATATAAATATGAGGTTTAGAAGTATAAATATTTATTGGTATTGTTTTTTGTAAACAAATGTGAGAAGATTTCAAGTACAGTTGGGTTGGTAAAATGAGTGAAAATTGAATCGTATTCGTTGATTCAGTATTATCCATCATGGAATGATATTTGGTCAATGTATTACACATGGTTTGTTCTTTAATGACCACAAATGTACTGTCATTTACCATGTTTACAACTGATTTATGATTATTGACCAAAAAAATGGTAAAATATATTTTCATGTTCATTTCAAATTGTCAACACCAGAAAAATTGCAAAAAATAAAAACAAATGATAAATTATGGCGTAATTACTGTAAATTACCATTGATTTACCGGTTATTACCACAAATTACCGCATATTACCATCAATTACCAACGTTTACCACAAAATTACCACAAAAAATGATAATTACTCTAAATTACCGTAAATAACGGTAATTACTCGTAAATTACCATTAACCAGGGGTAATTACTCGTAAATTACCATTAACCAGGGGTAATTACCTGTAAATTACCATTAACCGGGGCAATTACCTGTAAATTACCATTAATCGGGGTAATTACCTGTAAATTACCATTAACCAGGAGTAATTACCTGTAAATTACCATTACCCAGGGGTAATTACCTGCAAATTACCATTAACCAGGGGTAATTACCAGTAAATTACCATTAACCAGCAGTAATTACCTGTAATTTACCATACAGGTAAATTACATTACACAAAGCATCAATGCATACCATCACTTATCTTTCATTACTGATTTGAATACCATCAATAAATTCAATAATGAATCAAAGATTACCATATCAATTTCCCCATGGATTTCATTTTCAGGTAAAGATCTCATTTTTGCTATTTGACTTATACTACACTAAGTTTTAGAACAGGAAAACAACAAAAACACTCAAAATCTAAACCTTTAAAAAGAAGTAAAAATTATACTTGGAGAAAAATACCTAATTGTAAAAACCGGTATCGTTTTTTTTTTTTTAGAAAAACGATATCATCAAAATAGTTTGATATTATTCCTTCGCCTTGACCGCCTTGACTCAAAGAATTTTCATGATTCTTTCATTCTCATTCTATTTATTCAACACTGGTAAGCATTCTGTTCAATGACAGAATACATAGAAAAATGGGCCTATAAACAGTTTACTGCATTTTTTGAAACTTCCAAAAATTTTAATTGGAGAAAAAAAATTATGGGGTTCAAAAATTTCAAATAAAGATAGAAGACATAGATATGTAGCAATGTAGCATAAGTAAGTAAATTAAATATGTTGATTGACAATTATGGTTATATTTGAAAAAAAAAACGGTAAGTAAGCATTTTCAATTTTTTCATGTCAGTGATAGTAGAAAATTTCAGAGCAAAGAAAATGAAGAGGACAGCATACAGATGGCTGATTTATCTTCGCAAGACTTTGAAAACACCGCACAATATTCCTCTGATAGGTACCACCTCAATTCATTTTCATGGACTCCACAACAGCACAAATTATTTTCAATCAAGGTAGATTTATAATTCTAGATAGTAATCCGGATCATCAAGAAATATTTCTCAGATCAGATGGATGAGAAAGGTAAAAAGAATACCTAAGTCAGGGAAGTCATATGACTGTCTGCACGGTACCAGCAGTGCAGGGTGGTGAATATGTTACAATATGTTGAACTTGCAACTACCAAACATGATTACATCAGAATTCGTTGACTATCCAACAAAAAATCATGGGAAAACATCATCGCTTGTCTCAAGTTCTTATGAATTGCATCATGCATGAATGGTATGCACCATTAAGACTTCTCATCTTATAAGATCGGAAAAGTTATGGGATGATTAGAGAGATTAATTCTAATTCCAGCCTCAAAAGTGCAGAAAACTCATGGAATGATTTTCAAAAAAAAAAATTCATCGCGAAAGTCGACTTACTCGCGGAAAAAATTGGGAACAATTCGTGAGATTGATTTTCATTCTATCCTCGGAAATCTTGGAGCAGTTGTGGGATGATGTATGTCATTTATTTTCATTCCAGCCTCAAAAGCTTGGAAAAATTATCTCACCCGTAAAAAAACTCGAGATAATCGTGAGATGATGTTTGAGATCAAAATGTATCCTATTAATCATCCAAACTACTTCAACTTGGAAATATCATCTCCACTTCAACAGCTCCTCAAGATGCCAGAAAAGTTGTAAGATGATTTATGCAAGATCAATTTTCATTCCAGTCTCAAAAGCTCTGACAATTGGGATCTGTGAAAATAAATTCAATTCCAACATCCATCTTAGCCTCAAAAGCTCGGAAGTCATGGGATGATTAGAAAAAATTATTTTCATCATCTTACTCCCAGAAAAAGTGAGGGTCGATTTGTGAGATTGATTCCAGCTTTCAAGAGCTAGAAAAAATTGTGAGTCCATTGGTGTGATTGATTTTCATCTCCAAGATCATTTCAACCTTAAAACTTGAAAAAAGTTAAAAAGTTGCGAGATGATTTTCCAAAAATTATCCACAAATGTCATTGTACTGGTGAGTCAAAATTTTACTTCATTTTTTTTTTTCAATTTCAATAGAACGTCAATAAGTAAGCCAGTGATCATCAAAATTTGTTCTCATCTTGAGACATATTTGCGTTGAAATTCTTCAACTCTAATGTCTTGATCTAAAATTATATTGGTATCACTTCTTTCAAAATGGCCCAGTAGGAGAGAAAATGGCAAATTCTCGCAGAAAAGGGCTGCAGAGACCTTATGCTTTCAGGAGTACATACTTTTGGAGCTCCAGGTTGTAAAACCTATAAAAACTCTTCCGAGTTCCATGAAGGTATTTCAGAATTTATCATTTCAATTTGTGAAATTTTACATTTCTGGTTCAATGTGTGAGCTGCTTTCATTATGAGTATGACATTGTTTATTTTTACTTTGTTTTCTTCAATGAGCTCACTACCTTCAAGATATCTACAAAAGTACTTCTCGAGGAGGTGTCTCAATAGTCTTCTTTGGACCTCCAGAAGTATCTAGAAGAGATCTCAAAACTCTGCTTTGGATTTCCAGAGGTATGCTTCCAGGAGGTGTCTCAAGACTTTTCTGGACCTCTCGAACTTCTAGAAGTATGCTTTTTGGCAATAATGGAAGAGCCACATCTGAGCACTCCCACTCTTGGCTCTCAGTTTGTCTAAGCTCTCCCTCTTCGCTCACTCTTTTAAAAATTTCAATGATGAGTGCTCTCTTTCTTCATACCTTCTCCTTCTCTCTTTTACTTTCTGAAATGACTCCTGTTCTATGTCTGGAGCATGCTGTTCAAATTCCTTGGCTCTTGCTCCCACTCCTGGCTCTTAATAGCAAATGCTCTATTTCTCTGGATGATGGAAAATTGATACTGATTCTCACTTTTTTGTCTGTTTTTACATTATAATGAAACGATGAGTTCATTACATCTCAAAAAATGTTCTAACTAATCCCTTTCTCATTTAGCACCATTTTATGCATTTTTGGTTTTCATGAAGGCTCCTGGCTCTTGATACTGCTCTCAATTTTCTCAGATTAATTGGGCTCTCTGGCGAATGCTCTTCAAGGGACTTCGCGGAATTTTTTGTGCTCCGGCTCTCATTGTTTTTTAGATTTTTTTTTTGTTCTTTACTGTTGCTCTGGCACTCTCAAAATGCCAGCTCTTTTAGGCATCCGCTCGCTCCCAGATTTTCCATCACTGCTTCGCAGAGGAGTCCCAGTTTTTCTCTGAAATGCCTTCAGGAGATGTTCTAGAACCTTCTTTGGTCCTCCAAAAGTACAATTTCAGGAGATTTTCAGTCTTCTCCAGAAAGTTAAAGATTTCAAGCTTTTAAAAAGTAAGAAAGTTGAAGACCTAGTCACCATCATAAAATTTTGGGATGTGAAAGCCACTGGTGAATTAAAGGATCAACGCACAATGTTGCCAATTTTTTACCTCTTCAGCACCAAGACTGAGAGGTATTTTATATTCATTAAATTCGGAATTTGAATTGTCCGCTTTGATGGATTATGTCTCAGAATACCTACATTTTCTACATCCTGCAAAAAACCCCAGCCAGGTGTGCAACCGAATAGTTCTGAAACAAAGGTTTAAAAAGCTTCTTCTTCCACATGTGCATCTAACAATTAGATCAAGACAGCTCATAATAGGACAGGTGTTCCAACCTGGCCAAAATTTCACCTCCATTCTCCAATCACCACACCAGCTCAACAAAGATTCATGCATTCTTCCCAGCCAAGACCATTATTTCAAATTCGCCCATACAGCTGTGTCAACCGTTGGCTCCACACAGTCGACTGTGAGTTTCACTACATAAAAGTCACGTTTCAAGGGCTGTTTCGTCGCATACAATGGAATTTCGCCAACTGCACTGGCTAGCTCGTTTCGACAATTAGCGTGAAATTCATCCGACACATAAACTTTGCAAGTTTCTTTCTGCGTGGCGACGATAGTCATTACATACGAGTTTCTGCAGCACGTTGTGCCATTTCGTGGCTCGAGCTTTTCCGTGAATCGACGGGCCAGTTTACACGGCGTGTAATTACATCGGTTGAAAAATACCGAATACAATGGCCGCCAACAGATTAGAGAGCGCAAATAACAATCAAACGTTAATTACGATATCCGCGCGTCCGCTCCATCTTGCGCAACTCGATTCCAGCCTATATCGCCGAAACAATACTCAGCGCTGGCCGCAACAGCAATAGCAGAAGAGACAACGTACCATGGCTCAATTTCACACAATGTCGTAATCCGCATCATCGTAATAGATCGCCGCGTACGAACCATATCGAAACAAAGCCCCCTCTGCGCCACAATGAAATTTCCAACATGAATTCTGGTTCAAGTTCAACAGTTCAGTAACTTCGTTACAACGCAACCTTGAAAAACATTACGTACATCGTTCCAATTCGAAGCCAGAAGAAAGCCCGGATTTTATATTTGGTAATGATCGAACGACGATGCGCACCGAGGAGGCAGCCAGAGCGTGAAATAAATTTTCGTACGCCGGGGTTACATGTTACATCTCTGAGAAGTTTTTTTCTCAAACTCGAACCGCCTTAAATCAACACCACCTATAGTACAAGGCCTCGGCGCTGATTTGTGACGTCACGATAGGAAGGCATAAAATTACATTGGTTTAAATGGGAGAATACAGGTTTTTCATTTTTAACTCAATACAAAGGAGAGTTTTCGTATTTTTTTACATCGTATCTTATGTAAAATTCAACGAGCTTTCCAATGGTGTAATTGTTTTTGGATTTCGAGCGATAGTTTTCCTTTAAATTGAGATAAACTAAAAAAAAAAGTGGAAGTGTCGATGATTTATTGAAAAATGAAGAAGAAAAATTGCTTATAAAAAAAAAAACTAATATACCATTAGAAAGAGCATGAAAAATGCTACATTTTGTCCATTGAGTGTATTTTTCCAAGTGTTATACTTTTTGAGTTACGCCTTCCCAAAAGTTTGAGTTGAAATATTTCAAAAAGTATAACACTTGGAAAAATACACTCAATGGACAAAATGTAGCATTTTTCATGCTCTTTCTAATGGTATATTAGTTTTTTTTTCATAAGCAATTTTTCTTCTTCATTTTTCAATAAATCATCGACACTTCCACTTTTTTTTTTAGTTTATCTCAATTTAAAGGAAAACTATCGCTCGAAATCCAAAAACAATTACACCATTGGAAAGCTCGTTGAATTTTACATAAGATACGATGTAAAAAAATACGAAAACTCCCCTTTGTATTGAGTTAAACATGAAAAACCTGTATTCTCCCATTTAAACCAATGTTATTTTCTGCCTTCCCTACGTGACGTCAGAGCCCGTTTTGATAACAGCGCCGAGGCCTTGTACTATAGGTGGTGTTGCTTAAATCATCCGGTAGGCTTGTCATTGCGGCTGAACGAAGGTCGCAACATACTTTTGGCAACATCGCCTCATGTATGGTGCTCGATGACATTATTAATCAGGCGCGCGTTACACTTCATATATTCGGTTCATGCACGTCGTCGCCCAGCATCTGTTCACCTTTCCTCATACCCGCTCGGATTCGCATTTTCGCCCAAAACCAGCGCGGAAAAAGCGCTGTTATTCGCTAAAAATACACCTTTCGATGAAATTAATTGGCAACTGTACCGTTACGTCGAGCTCGAGCCGCCAATATAAAATATCATTTCGGGCTAGAAATTCTACCAGTGCCAGGATTTTTGCGCGGATTGTCGTTTTTTAATGGCACAATAAACTATTTCGGAGTGATGCGGGTTCTAAAACGTGGCCGAGAGTTTCTTTCTAGTTCTCCGGCGAGGTTCGCGTGAGTCGTGAAATCGAGCCAAATATCGACGTTTCGACGACTTCGAAGTCGGTAATTTGGATTTCATTCACGTGACTCGAGCCATTGCGTCAGATTAATGTGGATTATGAATTACGACTGCGCGACCTCAAATGGGCCGTAGACGAGTTCGTAAAAAAGAAATTAATTTCAGGCCTAATCTATCAGTTTATCACTATAATGAAAAGTGAAATTTTGATATTTGGCGGTATTATTAAAAAATGAATTATGAATCGTGTTCGAAATGAAGAACGTCGAAGTGAAAATTCCTAAAAATTAATGAAGAGCTGAAATGGAATTTATGAGCAGGCACTCTTCCTACTCGACTTGGGACTTTTTTTTCTTCAAATTTTGGAAGTCATACCACATGGGATGCGGTTCATTATCCTCAAAACATTACATTTTCAAAATTTTAGCCCCTACATCAATCGAAGGTCATGCGTTGGGCCACTTCGTTTCTAGTGGAATTCAATGTAGAATAATGTGCAAGAAATTCAAAAAAAAAAATGTAAAATTTTCAAAGATGATTTGAAAATCTGAAAATAAAACTCAATTTTGATTCAAGTAAAATGATGAACTTTGGTTTCAAGAAATCCTCTGAGAGGGAATTCAGGGAGGCACGGTGCACGGAATGGGCAAAATATCTGTTCATCAAAATTTATTCTCATATAAAGATCCCAAAACACAGGAAAAAATTCATATACCTACCACAGCATCTTCACATACTAAATTCAAAATTTTCAAAAATGTTTTTTTCAATCCTCAAGGAGGATGGTACTGATACCCAGTTTTGAAAAAATCGACATGAGTGTGAAATTGAAAGGGGTTTTCGGTCGAGAATTTCTAATTTGGGGTGATTTTTTCTTTCAATCCTCAAGGAGGGCAGTACCATGAGAAAAATTGATAAAATGCGATATGGGTATGAAATTCTGGGATTTCAAAGTCAAAAATTTCGAATTTTAGGATATTTTGTCTCCCAATCCTTCAGGGGAGGAGCTAAAATCAAATTTTAAAAATAATGGAAAAAATTGACGTGTTTCATTGGTGTTTTTCAACAGCTAAATTGTTGAATAACTGAAAAAACTCACCTTTCCAGCAAAAAAACCAACAGGCATTGTTTTACCCACACTTCAATACACAATTTCATGGGATTGATTTTTTGGTCCAAAGTGGCCCAAGAAACTTTGTGACCTACTTGGTCCATTGTTGGAGATCTCAAATGGTACATTTTTTAGATTTTTACCCAAATGAATGACCCTTTACACCTTCCGGGATGATCCTTCAGAACTGAAGTTCATTCCAAAAAAAAGCAAAATTGAGTCTTCTCTTCAAGTATACTCGATAACGATGCACAATTCATATATTTCTTGGGACTTGAGTTTTGGATGATGATAATTCACTCTTAGGGACCTTTAAAATTCGAAAATTCGATTCAAGATACACCAAAAAAGGAACATGTCCTTTTTTTTAATCATCAAGTTTTTCATATTCTCATTTATAGTCAATTGATGTTTTTTTCCCCCGAAGTTGAAAGTTTTTTATTGGTTCACAGACCACAAGAACATTAAAGTTCTATTTTTTTTTTCGCTACACCATTCACATTCCACGTCTTTCAGACTAATTTTTTCAGGGTCTAAAAAAATCTCAAAATAAAAAACCAGGATTTCGCTGAAGTTCAAAATTACCATGTGAGAGATGGAGATTTCTCTGACTCAACGGCAAACGAACAACAAAATAAACTTCAACAAAATAATGATAAAATTTATTCAAAAAAAAAATAATAACGGTTCCTAAGACATAAAATGGGTGAAATTTGTGTTAAAAAATAATGAAAATTGTCAAAAAATGATTGAATTTTACCAAAAAAAATTTATTCAAAAAAATGATAAATTTTACCTATTTTGTGAATTGGGACACGTTATTATTTTTTTGAATAAATTTCATCTTTTTTTTTCTTCTAGTGTAGGAAATCATGCAATTTTCATGACTTCATGCTCACCAAAGGAAAGAGAAGTTGATTAAAATTTAGAAAAAACTGATCAGGTATCTTTCATTATAGAAAGCTCAAATATTTTTGACAAAAGCAAAAAAATTCAAAATTTCTTGAATCTTAAAATAAAACAAAATCTGAGACTTTTTCCAGTTTTTCAAAAAATTTAATGAACAATTGGACACCCCGTAAAAAAGTGCAAAATTACTTACAAAAAGACAAAAACTAATTATTCATTTCTTTTAAATTCAATGAAAAAAATCACAACAAAATCAATATTAATCTATTCAATTCAAATTCAAAAAATTAAATACAACACCAATAATTGATACTTGACTGAAAAAAAATCTTGCTCATTTCTTAAAATCAAAAATTCCTGTTGAGCAAGAAAGAAAAGTACCTGGATATAATTTTTGAGATATATTCTGCCTGTCAACAGCGAAATTCACGAAAAGACTTGGAAGCCTCCTGCATGCATCAGACGCCAATAATTCAAAGTTTTCAGCAAATTTCCATACTTAAAAAAATCAAACCGACATTTCAAAAATCAACTCATCATTTTAAAATTGTATTTTTCCATATTTCAATACATATAATTCTGATATCCAACATCAACATTTTTGTATGTAATAAAATTTTTAACAAGAGAGAACAGGTAAACTGCAAAAACATATCCATGCTTTCGTATCTCGTGTCTATACTTCGGAATATAGGAAATCGAATATAGAAATTTATTTGAAAACTGGATCTCACCCCCAGGTTTTCCAAATTTCTTTCTCCCAAAAAATAATCAGAGAAAAAATAGCGCAAGAACAACACCAACCCCAAAAATTTGAAAATGTTGATGTAAAGAAAAATTGAAAAAAATCAGTTGAGATATCTACAGCAAAATTATGCACTCCAGTCCCTAAATCATCAATTTTTTTTGAAAATTTTGATCAGAATAAGCAAAGATGAAGTTCAAAATTTTGAGGTTAGGGCTCTTCAAATAGCATTTGAGAGGCATGTACAACCCTCCATGCCTAAAATTAACTTTCCCTAATGGTGCTTAACATTCACCCTTGACTTTCGGAATTTCATGATCAGTTGGGAAAAATTCTCAATTTCAAGGGCATATGACAAAAAAAATTCATCAATTATAATGAACATTTCTGAAAAAATGTCAAAATTTCCACTTTTAATATTTTTCAAGAATTTTGAATACTTTTTTTATGAATTTCCCGATCAAACTCTTAAAATAACAAGATTCAGGGAAACAGTGAAATATACTCTCAAAAATCGATAACAGTCAAAAAACACTTCGAATAAAAATTAATTTCTATGAATTTTCAAGTAAGTAAATAAAAATATAGACATTACAATCAACTTTCATATTACATAGTATGATAGAAATTACTTAAAATAAACCATGAGATAAGATAAGATACAATTTATCACCAAACTGCGCTTCAAAAAATTTCAAAATGAAAGTACAAAAATCATGAAGACAATAGCTACAAAAATTCCCAGTACTTGAATAAAATGATTCAACGTTTTCCAAGTGAAACAGTAGATATTCATTTCCGAAACACCAAATTGGAAGAAAAAACATAGAAAATAACCACCCAACAGATAAAAAATCCATTACACAACATTCCAGCAAATACATCAATTTATACTTAGTTTATCATAATAAATTACATAACCCAGGCACTCCCAATCATTCAAACTAGACTTCCAGTCACTTTCAATTTTAATCACAAACATCGAGTTTCCTAAGAGGACATCGAAACGTTAATTTCAAACTATCAAGTCAAACACAGGCCATAATCCCACACCCCAAGAATTTCCATCAGATCGGATACTGTAATTCATCTCTTGAACCCACCGATGTAATTCTTTCTGCGCCTGCGCAAACTCATACCACTCCTCGGCATTACGGTACCTCGAACGAACCTCGTAACAGTAAATTTTCCTCGGTTTTCGGTTGCGTGCAAGTTGTGCACCGCGTTCCATTCGTCAGTCTCATATTCGCCTATATTTTCCGCACTCTGGCTCTTCGCTTCGTCTACCACCTTCGACTTCGTCATCGCTGAGCGTAGCGTTGAAAAAAAAAACCTCCAAATAAATTACAACTTATGATGTATAGTCCTCTATGGGCATTTAAAAACGGCATAACCGGTCTCAAGGCAGTATTTTCCAACCGAATATTATTACACGACCGAGTACAACAATATCGTCGTTATCATGGCGTAAAAATGTACGTACGAGGCAGTCCCGCCATCGTACACGCATATTTACCTATGTCCTCAAGGTTATCGTTGTACACCGATACTTTTCTATCTACACCTCCGCTCTTCTCCGGCGTACGTACCATTGTGACTATACACGTTCACAATGGGTATCGTATTTTTCAATACCATCCGACGAAAGCGCAATTACAGCGTCTTTGCGACCTTCCACATATTACATTCGACATACGAGCACAATGTTGCCTAATTGCTCGACCCCCCCACCATCGGGTACTTAATCATAAGCACAATCTTATCAATACGCGAACTTAGCATTGTAATATCCATCGACGTTTAACTCGGTGGGGAAAATAGGAGAGAGAAAAAGACTGACTGTAAAGATTTTACAAAGCCAAGTCCTCATCTCGCTCCGATACAGCCACGCACCGATCTTATTCAACCAGCATCGGCGACGGTACCATCGAGGACGTCTTCATCTGCGAACGTATTCGCGCTGCTGCATTTCCCATCATCACCATCTTCTTCCTACCGCCAAAACCAGTTTCATCGCTTTTATCCCCCATTTCCTCGCCCCCCCTTCAGAACGCATCACCGTCTACCGTCAATCTCACGTGACCGTTTCGATTCGTTCACGTTGGTCGATTACGTCCTTCGACTCGGCGGCGCAGCGGAGGCGGTGGCGAAATTCACAACTTCCACCTTACCGCGTTTTCTTTTACTTTTTGTTTCGAGAGATGAAAAAAAAAATCAACGACGCACACCAACGGTGGCAAAACTCGTCGCTGCCACGCCGCTGAGTCGTAATTACCGGCATCCGGTGAATGCGTATCAAACACAGCCGCTATTTCCCCTTTTCCTTATTCTGTAGAGAAAAAAAAATAACATTTAACAAGTGAGCAGAGAAAAAAATATAAATCGAAGATGAAATTACACGGAATTTCGCGATTCGGAATCGCCCTCGGTACGTTCAGTCACACAGAACACCTTCGGCGTCGTTTGATCGGTTGCAAATCCAAGCACGTAGGTTGCCAACATGTTTTGTGCCATCTTTCTCGCTCTTTTTGACGCTACCGCGCCGGAAAAAATAACCCATCGTTTACATTCGTTTGTACCGAGCATCAATAAAACATTTCCGGTATGTCGTCTCCGTCTCTACCACTCGATTCCTGCATTCGTTATGTATTCTCATAACCTCGTCAACTTGTGGAAATAATTTGCTCGGGTTTTATTACGGTGTCCCATACGGTATGCATATGATCACCAGACAGTCTAAATACCCTCGATGATGAACGACGACATACATTATTGTCGGAGGAAAAACACGAGGAGCGCCTCGTTGATGAAAAAAAATCATGATATGGCTTTCAAAGTTGATGAACGGGACCAGCGAGGGAAAAATTCATAGAAGGCCTCCGACAGCAACTAAATACCCCTTAATTTCATTAAAAACCTTTTTACTTGGCAGATCTTTGAAAAATTTTGAAGATACCGAAATTGCAGAATATTTTAATAATGAATCGGCAATGGCCAGGGACATTATGGAGGGATCTCCTAAAAATTTTTCACGGAATAGAAAGTACTTTTGATGTAGAATACTAGGAATATGGAAATCGACAATGCCGGCGAGATTTTTCAGCAGATTCTCAACAGCCTCTGTACAGAATTTGCAGAAAATAACGGTTTTGAACCAAATTAAGGAACAAAAAAGATACTCTGCAACTTTAATCCAAATTTCAATTATATTTCATAAATATCGAACCCATATCACTCTACACTCCTTAAATTTCGACCTAGATACCATAAAATCAATTAACAGGTTCCAAATTACAATTTTTCCACTTCCAAGCGTATCTTCCGCCTCGAATGTACTTCTTTCCGGATCATTACTCCATACGTAACTATCATTCGAAAAAAAAATCGTCGATCTTCCTTCACAGATAAAGGTTCGAATACCCAGCCGCAAAATAAATAGACTTCTTTATCTGATTTTCATTTCAAAAGGTAATCTATCATCAAAGGTCAGCTCATATCAACCGAGTCATCAGCCAGCCGAGTTTATCATCCGATCTCCCGAACAGAGTTCCGTATTACACGACGCGACCAACTTTTCCCACAGATATTACATCTACTTACAATCTCATTACCTGTAACCCAGACTCTGAAAGTTGGCGAGAAGATACCTCGTTAAAATTAACTAGGTCAACGAAATTCAGACACAATCGAACAATTAGCCTCGACACATGTATCGATACATCGATTACATAATTCGCGGTTTACATATCCGCTGGATTGAGTTGACAATGTTGACATTCTCAGGTCAGAGGGCACACTACGAACATAATCTAGCATTCTGTACACATCCTGACAAAACCTTCCCGCCAATTCGGGCACGTTCCTTTTGAAAATCGCAATTCGCCGAGACAAAAACGAATTTATTATTCCAACCTCGCACAAATGGTTTTTCTCTTCCAAACGTTCCATGTGGCTTTCAAAGAGTCAAAAATCTTCACATCGAATCGTCATCGCATTCAGTTTACTCTCGAATTCAACCAAGATGGGTTACTTTCTTCTCTACTCGTAGCTTTTTTTTAGGCCATCGATGACGTCATACAATAAACACACTACATATTCTCATTTCATCATCGTCATCTTCAAAACCCACACTATTTGCGCAGTCGAAGTCGTAAAAAAAAAAGAACCCGCACGTAAACATTTATAGCTCGTACGAGATCTCGCTGTCGCCGCCATTATACAACACCATATTGAGGACACTTGGTCTCTCTTTCCCTCCAGCTCGGATCGAGAGCCCGTCCTACTTAAAAAAAATCGTAATTGGTGACAACGACGCTCCATATTAATAGCTAATAATTAACATTTCATTGCACTATCGTATATACATTTGCGTATAATTATTCAAGGCTATAAATACGACGAATGGATGTACATACGACTGCTTAGACCAAGTCGATTCTCTCATCTTAGGCTGTACACATAAAAGGTTCTACAAACCTAAATAATTTCTTTTTTCATCTATTACGTGTGTACGAAGACGCATCCACACAATATGTGAGCATGTTGCACAAATATGTAGATTGAGCATGTACACGAGTAAGTATTGGTAAACATTGTGGCACGTTATCGTTTGCGAATGATGATTACGTATGGTGCATTGCTATTTATGTAATTCAGTGTGGAATAATCGTCTTTATTTATTTTCATGTTGTGAAAGCAGACGTTGCAAAATTTCAATTGGTTATTTTAACGAATCAACTGGAGGATCTAAAGTGGCATTGTAAAAATTTGATGCTGATATTCAAAAAAGTCAATGGAAGGAGAAGGGGGAGAAATTTAATTACTGACAATTCATTTCACTCGTTAGTGAACATTTCTGGGGCAAAATTATTCCCAGCATTCAAATAAAATGAAGTTCTCAAATCACCCACAAAAAAATACTTATCAGCAATGAAGCTATAACAAAGATTTGGAGGTATTTCCCAAACTTTGGCACAACATTCGATCACAGATCATCAAAATTTCATTCTCACATTAGAAAATTGCACCATTGAAAAATTCCAATAACCAGACTCACCCAAAAAATCAAGATATCTTGATCAACTCGATAAAAAAAATGCATTCTGAACTGTGTTCCAATCGATAGAATCTAATCCAAAAATTTTTTCAGGTTGGTCGAGATCAACATCAATGACAGACCCTCAAATTGAAATTTTGGAACCTCCAACTGATTGTAATTTTTTGTACTACTTGAGTGAAGTTAGAATCATCAAATAAGGTTTCTTTCAACATCCTGCCTCTGAGATTGATTTTCCAAGTTTTATTTGACCACCAGAAGAAATTCAACATGGAACTCACATCAAAATTAATCAAATCATTGAAGATGCTAATTACAGCATTCAGAGTCATTAAATCCATGAATTTCCAAATAATCTGTATTTTTGATGCCTGAATCAATATTAGAACTTCATCACTTTTGGCAATTCTAGAATTTTCAGAGTTCCCATCTTACAAAATTTTTTCAAGATTGTTTGAGTCAAACTTTCAACAGGTCATCAACCTGTGGGTGACAGCGAGTCAAGCAACTAAATGATTTCTGATGAGAGTTTATATGTACAGAATATGAATGTTCTATGCGAAGAAAAAGAACAGAAAGCATGAAACTATCACGAAATTGGATCTGCAAAAATTATTGAACCTGATTGCTGAGAAATCAAAACTCAATCCCAGAAAAATATGAAGAAAATACAAAGAAACAGAAGAAATTCAAAAAGTACGCAGTAAAGTACAGAAAAAATTACCCGAGTAGGTGGAAATTACGATGGAATGAGAAAAGAATGAATAAGATACAAAGAAACTGAAAAGGTGTGCCCGAAAGTAAGAAAAAATGCAAAAAATGTGTGATTTCAATTTGGTATCAGCCTTGCTAATGCTCACCACAGGCAATGAAAACAATCACCTTTCGATTTTTCAACTCCAAAAACTTCTCCTCAATGAAACCAATCTTACAGCTCTTTTGAATGATAAAATCAGCCCAAAATTTCTGAACATCTTCCACTCTAAGGACCTGGCACATCTCTCACTCCAAAATTTCAGGCACCAGGATCTCCAAAATCACAATCAACCAACTCAAATCCTCCCAAACCTACATCTCCAATCAACCCCTCAAATCATCCAATGACGGCAATGACTCAACTTCCCCATGCCTAAAAATCCATCACCCAATAACCTACAATCCTCTCTACCATCTCGTTAATCCACTTCACGTTCTCAACCAGCTTCCTCGTGCAAAAAACCAGACTCCGCCGGCGTCGACCCGGTTCATAGGTCACCTCTCGGGCAGCACGCCTACGGCGCGACGGCGCCTCGCTCCAGCATCTCGAGCTCTTTCAACACAACTAATAAATCTGTTGGGGGGCCAGCATCGGTCGCACGAACCGGTACCCATGGCCGGCATCGGTATCGCGCGGCGGTCATAAATAGGCCATAACGAAAGATCCGCTGCTACCGCTGACGCTGCCGTAGCCATTAGAATACAGCATAGCGCCATATAAACGTTATATCGTAACTCGACGAGCTTTTTTTTCCATACTCGATCTGTGGCGGACTCGATCCGCCTACAGCTGCAGGGATTCTGAACATGTAACGAGTTTCACCTTATAATTCATTCGATATTTATAGCCGAAGCTGGCTATATCCAAGCAGCCATTGCTTCTAGCACCGATACCAACCATAAAAATGGAGAAAAGGGGAACGTGCCACCCTACTGTATTAGATCACCCTCGAAATAATAAAAATCAGGAGGGTCAGTATAAGTATCGACCACTGCTTGAAAACAGAACAGGCTCAACTTTAATTTAAAGTAATGGACACGAACGTACCATATGTTATCCTATACTTATTCTGTTGCCTCAGTGTTACCCTAGTCCTCCCCCATCGTTGAAAAAATCTACTTAACCTCACCATAGGCTAATTTGTTGCCGCGACTGCCCGCTGAGCAGCAAATGCGATAACCTCGTCATATACTCGTTTTCCTCCTGCTTTTTTCCCCATTTCCCATACCTAACCTAATATGCAGACAATATGGCTGCTTTGATGAGTCACCTCGGCCATCCTCGTATAAAAATCAAGATTGTTCGCCTACACCTTCCAGGAATATCGGGAAAATTTACCAGAAAACGTACTCTCGTTCTAAGTAACAAATTACGTCATCGATGCGCGCCTCTCGTTTCACATATAAATTTCTAGCAATGCGGTCGCCGCCATTGCTGCGTCGACGTCGTCACACACATACGCGGAAAACCTTCGAAAACTTCCACGTTGTCGAAACCTAACGCGTAATTTTTTTAATTACAGAAGCCACTCGAATCGTCCTCGTATTCGCAATCAGCTCGATAAGAAGTTCGATAAAAATGCGACGAATTAGAACGACCCAGCCTAATTCGGAAGCTTTTTCTCTCGTGTCCGAAAAATTAAAACTGAAAAATTTTCAACAGCAGAAAAAATTTTTAAAAAATGTCGACTTGGAAATTTCAAATTTCTGCGCAAACTCCACCATAGGCACCTGTCTAAAATTTCATTCAAAAATTACCAGAGCAATGAAGAGATCAGGAGGGACGAGGGGAGCAACGAACGCGAACTGGACGGACAAAAAATTACACCGAAATTGAGGGAAATTTTTTTTGGCACGTTGACAAAGGCGGTAGCCATTGTTACTAAATTAGATACGTCGACCTACGCCCACGTAAAAGTACGCATATTCATTCGCATACGAACGTACACGTCACAGAAAAATTTCACAGAAAAAATTATTTTTGGAGAAAAAAGTTCAAAAAAACCGTTAAAAATGTACGAGACTGAAGGGAAAAAAATTTGAAAAAAATCAACGTTAACTTACTAATGATATTTTATAACATAGACGATGGCGCGGTATACACCCAAGATGACCTTCATATTGGTAAAAAATTTTGGCGGGAATCCGTCTGGCTTGAGGTGATCACCACTCGACAACAATAAAATTAATATTCAAGGTATCGAACATTTGCATCGACATTAAAATTATTCTATTACTTTAACATTGACAAAAATACCAAAAATTAATATCAAACTGTACAAAATTACGTTAAAACTAAAAAAATTTTACGTTAAATTGAATTCTGAAAAAAATTCAAAAATTACTCGAAAATGCCAACTCGACATGAAAACGGCCAAAAACGACGTTAAAACGCGCGAAAAAAAAATTAATCGAAAATAAAACTAAAAAAAATTACCAAGAGAAGTGAGCTCAACTGCGACGCGAACCGAGCGCTCGGCAAGACAACCTTCGGCAAATGGAAAAGCACAAAAGAAAATTACATACGCGATCGCGCCGCGCCGCGTTTTACCGCGACGCATTGCGAATGAAAAATACGTTACGAGGTGCGCGCGCAGCTCGCTATCTGTAACCATCATCGCGCGAACGACGCGAATCCTAATAGGCTCCCCACTCCGCGAAGTCGAACCGACGGAAGGTTGGACGCTGCCGGCCGCCGCGTTCCCCCCAACGCTGGTGCCCGCTTCGCACGTTCGGGTCTTTGTCTTACGTCGTCGACGCCGTAGCGTTGCCGGTTCGCCGCGACGCTGCCGCCACATCATCATCCTTGGTTCGCGTTCACCCCTTGGCCCGTATTACGTCGTGGCGTTTCGACGCGGAAAACGTCGCTATCGGTTCGCGAGATCGCGTCGCAATCACAATTTCGCCGGCGGTCCGCAACGTCGTCGTGCTCCAAACGACCGACTACGGTTCGAGGGGGGTTACGTGGTGCCTCCCTGGGCCCCCCTGTACCCGGCGTCGGCCCTGTTCGTTTCTCGTTCCCCAAACAACAAAGAATAAACATAAACTCGAATCGAAAATAAAAGTGAAAAAAATTTCAACTTGAACGTCGAAAAAAACGTGTACGTTGCGTTTGACCCTCTCGCTCCTCCGACGTCGCTTCCTCGTCCTCGACTTCCCAACAGTAAAACGGCGGCTCCCCTTCGCCTCGGTTCAAATTCGCGTATAACGACTTCGCTAACTTAGTTGCCGCAACGTGTAAATATTTACTCGAAAATTACCATTACCAGGCCATACGATTACGGAGATGGGTTCTTGATGCCCTTTACCCCTTCCCCTCCCCTCATTGTTTTTTTCAATTTAACCTTCCTATTACGATAATACGGTTACCAACCAATGAAGTATAACAGGTAATGGGGTTTCATTCTGTTCTGAATGAAATCATTTTAAGAAATAACTCAATTTGAAAATTAATCAATAATTGAGGCGAACGAACATGAAATTTAAATGAAAAAAAAACAACATGAAAACAAGTAAATGGAATGAATTTCAAGTACATAAATTTCTGTGCCATGATTGAAGAATAAGAAAATTAGTTCAAAATTCTTGATGTAAGGGATAACATTTCTCTAAGTAGAGAAAAGTGAATGCTAATTGAACAAAAATTGTATCCAATGATGGCAAGAAAATTGTAATGCTTTTCAACTGAAATGGTTTTCCAAATTTTTTGAACTTTCTTCTATGACTTTCTAAATAGTTTTTCATTTTGTTTTATTCAAGATTTTTATTTTTATTTTTCAACGGAAAAAATCATCATAATCGAGAATAAAACTTTTTCTAAAAAATGCTCAATTCAAGAGAAATTACTAAAGATTTTTCAAATTTTTTATAAAGTGCTTTTTCATGACTTTTTTCAAATTTCAGGACTTGAGAAAATTCAACAAGTCAACTGTTTTTCGACCTACAAAGTCAAAGACTTGAATAGGAGGAGGTGAACTATTCAGAGTCATAGATGAAACAGGAGTTTAGGAAAATCCCCCCTATTGTCTCAGTTCAATGGATTACTCTTTTATTTGGAATCGGTGAAAATTCACTGGAAAAAGTTGGAATTGCAGCAAAGGAAAAATTAGTGAAATTCTTGATTTTTCACTGATTTTCTCGTTTGTTTGTTTTTTTAAAAATAAAATTTTACTGTTTTTCCAACAATTTTTTCATCGCTTGCTTCTAGTGAAATTTTTTCACTTGATATTTCACAATACTACAATTTCGATTTTTCCAGTGATTTTCGATCATTTCCACCGATTTACAAGTGAAAGGAGTAGCATATCGAATTTACTTTTTTTTTCATGACAGTGACAATTCTTTGATTTTTTCTCCAATTTCATCACTTTCATTAATTGTATGGGATTTTTATGACTTCTGTGATTGGTAGACAATTTGGATCATGACAAAATTGCATTTTTAACAAAAAAATTCAGATAAGAAAAAAACTTGGAAAAATTATAACCTTTTGGAAATTTTCATTTTGCATTTCTCAGTCAAAAATTTAAAGCTGGATTGGAAAATTTTCAAAGATTTTGATTTGAGAAATTCTTGATGTAAGGTCAGTAAAAAATTCAAATTTTGAGCGAGTAAAAAATCGGGAAAAATTTCATTTTAGTCAGAAGTTTCTCATTTTTGCTGCCCCTCCTTCCATAAACCGATGAAAAATTTATTGAACGAAATTGCAACAAATCAATGTCATCATGTCCATGTCATCAACACCAAAGAATTGAAAGATTGTATAATTATGTATTGTCGTGTAAAGTGAAAGGAAGAAAAGAAATGAGTTTTTTTTTTTTTTTGATTTGTGGGATATATTTTTCAAACCAAAAAACAATTTTTTCAAAAAATTACAATTTCAAGCTGAACAAAAGATCTGTCATTTTGAATCTTATTTTCAAATTTTGAGAAAGAAAGAAAAAAATGCAAACACCAATTCAAATCCAATGGTACTTTCTAAAATAGATACTAATTGTGTTAAGTTTCCTGATATTGCTGAATCGAAATTGACCGAATTTCTTCAAGTTTTCAACACTAACACTACCCACCTTTTTTGTTTTTCCCCTCTCAGTCACTACTCTTTTTTTTTTTTTGAAAAATCAAGTTATATTTTTGTTGATTAGAAAACAACACGTTGAAAAATTTATTCTAAAAATCAAGAATTTGAACATTTTCAAGGACAAAATTCATAATTTTTTTGAATTATTTGTTTTTTTAAATTACCTAGTTGACTAGATTTTTGGAAAATTGGATTCTTTATCTTCAGAAATCAAGAAAATTTGATGCCCATCAGAGAAAAAAGAAGGACGAGGGAGAGGAAAGTTACAAATTTATGAGTTATGACATTTAGAACACATTTTGCTAAAAATTTCAAAAAAAAGGTTTCTCTTCATATTATACAGATGGAATTTTCTTCAAATGAAAAAATGTTTCTCTCTATTTTTCAAACTAGAAACATTTTTCCTTCACCTACATCGAGATAAAAATATTCTTGGAAAGATTTTAGGAAAAGTGAAAACGAATTAAATAAACAAGGTAGCCAGAATTTTTCTCAAAGAGAAGTCAAAACATGTAAATGGTTACAAAGTTGAGTAGATATCTTCTAATTTTTCATTACCGCAATAATTATCATCAACCATTAAAAAAATCTCACCTTGGAGAAAAATTTGAATATATAATTTCACTTCGAACCACATTGTATTTAAACTAGGAATTACAAATCCTATTATGAAGGAGCAAAGGTGAATAAAATCTGACTACCCCTTATTTTAAATCATATTACTTCAGGTAAATTTTTTCCTTCCTTTTCTTTCCCTTCTGTCTCGAATTTCAAATCAAACAGATTTAAAACAAACACGAAAGAAAAAATTCCAGACCCATTCGACGCGATAAAATTATACCCTTTTGAATCGGAAAAAGGTTCGGTCGTTTCAAAGGTACATTATAAATAATGGGTATCCATATCTGCACTCTAATATACCCTGCTTTCACCTCATCTCGCTCGTTACGCGAGTTCACGACCCTAGGAATTTTTTGGCACAAAAAAAGGTCTAGTAAAAGCCATACCTTGGTAAATCTACCGATACCACGCTCAAACGCGCCCTTTGAATTACTCCTACGCGCCATTGGTGTCGAATAAATACTTTTCCGATTTTTTAAACAATGAAAATGGCCTTATAAGGGGTCGAGGGGGAATTTTCAAGCTCATTTTTTCGGCTCTACATCGACGATAACAAAGAAAGTAAACCATACGCGGTGTCGGTAGCTGGGTTGTTATTGATTCTGATGATGGCGAAATGTGCGCACGTCGAGCTTACGATGTTTGTTGTTTTTCCTTTTTTTTCGGGCCAAAAGCACGAAAAAAATTCACGAATAAGCTATTACGTGAAACGACGAGAAAACGAATCGTACAACACATGCGCATCTCAAATCAAATCAACTACCTCCATCTTGACATTTTTTTTTACAACAAAGGGGTCAGGGGATGGTTTTATAAAAATGGACGAACGATTTCGATATAGATAGGGATACCAAAAGGGGGAATTAATACCTATTTTATTCGGGCAAACGCGATGGAGAACAAAAGTCGACGCAGCTGAAGAAAAAAACAGAGGGAAAATTGAAAAGTATTAAAAGAAGGATTTTCACGAAATAAAAAGCTTCGACAATTTTTCAAATTCCGTTATAAAACAGGGATTTGTCGCCCAAATAGAATCGAAACCCATTTTTTCCCTTTTCAGACCTTTTTTCCGAACTAGGAAATTGATTCGGACTGAAGATTAAAGGCTCTATTATACGACCCCCAGAATCTGAAATTTTTTTCCTTTTCTCGGAGTAAAAAAATAAGATGGAAAAACTCCACGACGTAAAAATCATAAATCTTGTATAAATTTCAAATTCTATTTGCAGAACTCGAATGTTAAATCTACAGTCAACAACGACTATTAAAACCGCGAAAAAATTCAACATCGTCGATTACAAGGGTACACGCAGCAGAACACTGTCGAGCTGGGTTAAGTGAGGAAGAGGGAATCTCGATACATCGTATGATCGCGTACACTAAAAACCAGACAGGCATTAAATTGAGAAAACATACACGGCAGAGGAATAGGATATAATTCATCAACGTTACATCGCCGTCCGCAAGGCAATCAAGAATCAAGATGGCGTCAATAAAATAAAACGGGGTCGAATCCGACGGGCTTCCTACATCAACGCCACGGCGAATGCAACAATGAATTCTCGGTCTTTGCGACAACCATATACATTATATTTTTTCCATTCGACCACCATGTGTTTGTCTGACGGGTAGTTAAATGGGCGGAGTTGTAGGCAAACTTAAAGAGGGGTGACCGAGACCACGTTTCTAGAATATTACTAAGTATTTTTAAACGAATTAATAGCCTCGAAGTTGTTGGAAAAGTATTAAGAATGGATTTAGAAGGATAGGAAATGCAAGTTTTAATGTTTCATGAGCGCTGATAAGAATTCAAGTAGATTGAGGTGTCGGTTGGGTGGAAAAAATGAACAGAAATTGGCAGAAAAGCACGATAAAGTGGGTTAATTTTATATCAGGCTTTTATAATATTCTTAGAAGTTGAGATGAAGGGGAGGGAGGAATGACGAATCGTCAGGACTCAATTTGAAAACTTTCAATAATAATTAGAATACATAAAATATTCAAGATTGAGATACTTCAAGGGCTAATATGAAACATTAGACACTCTCTCACTTATAAATGAGTGAAAATTATCAAAAATCACTTAGAAACAGACAGAATTGCAGCACAGGAGAAAATCAGTGAAAAAATTTTCACTATAGAAATGAATCAATGGGAAAAGTCACTGAAAAATCAGTAAAAATTCACTGAAGTCAGTAAAATTTATGAATTTGGCTGAAAAATCAGTGAAACCATTTGAAAAATTAGTGAAAATCTTGGCGAAATCAGTGAATTTTGCTGATTTTTCCTGTATGTCAATTCTGACTGTTCATCAATGACTAACCACTGATTCAGAATGAAAAAGCAGATCATGTGGCAATTGTGAAAACATTTCAAAAATCCTTCATAATTTTTTGCAGGGGGATAAAAAAAACCCTTAAGTGGCTGTGAACATGTTCAATGATAATTCGAGTGAATCAATCAGGACATATATCGTCAGAAAATTTGGTTAATCTGACATCAAGTCCATGAACATTTTCATCGGCTTTAGAAGATCCTTTCGAGGTAAGGCGGAGGAAATGGGGTGAAGGAATAAGTCTCCTCAGTTACTATGAAAATCAATGATGAAATGAAACAGTTGTGAAGAAGATTCAAACGGAGATAGAATCGAAATTGCATGATGGGGGGGGGGGGGAAGAAGGGGCAAAAATCGAATTCAACATCATTCATTAGCTTAAGATAACCATTTTTCTGATTTTTTTCAAATTAAAATTAAAATTAAAAAAAAAGAAAACTTAAAAAATCCCCTTCTTAAAAAACAGGTCAGGTATCTGCATTTGCCAACTTTTTCCCCAAAAATTTCAATTTCTCCAGATGAATAATTCAAATTTTCCAGATATTTTGAGGTAAAGTACCTAATTCTATTTTTATCATTTGCTAGACAAAATAATACAGTTTTATCTGCCTCAAAAATTTTAAAAATCAATTTTCTGGAAGTGAGAGAGCGAGAGAAGGAGGGAGGAAGAGAGAGAATCTAAAGTTCATATAATATAATTATCTGAAGGCCTTGAGGTAAAACCAAAAATTTCATTTGCAAGCCAAAATCTCATTCCCCCCTCACCCAACATTTGAGTCCTACATACTTACATAGGAATCAAAATGAGATCTCTGATTTCAGCTTGCCAAATATTTCCGATTGTCATATGCCCAAAGGATACAAAAGCCAAGATTTGAAAACTTGCGATATCCACTAAAATAATCTATTTTTGAACAATTTGTTTGATTAAAAACAAACACATTGGGATAAAAACTCCAAAAATTGCTACACTTCCGCAAATTTTTAAAATTTTCTGACTTCTTTAAGCCTTTAAAATAATACAAATCATTCATTTCTCAAAATTTCGACTCAAACCCTATTTTTGCATTTAAACCTGTAAGTTTGCTACCACAGGAGGGGTCAATCTCCCTCCTAATTTTCTTTTTCCTAGATTTAAGTTCCTGAACGGAAATCAAGACATGATTTCGTTGAACAATTGGACTGAAATAGGTAAAAAAGTTCGAAAAAAAACACCAGAATTTTTTTTATAAATTTCCATAGGGGGGAAAAGGATGAAAAAGATTTAAAATCGATTTGGAGTTTTACAATGAGGAATCAGAATTCTAAGAAAGTAATCGATAAAAAGTAGTTGAATCATGACATCATTTTCTGGGAGAAATTGGAAAAAGTGCACAATTGAACAGAATTTCATCATCAGGTTAATTTGCAGAATCGTTTATGAGAATATGGAGAAGTGAGCAAGTTTTTCAATCAATTAAATTGACTTAAACAAAAATCGATTTTGAAAAATATCATCTTGGTTATATTCGAGCCAATCGACAAATCGACATGAAAATTATAGAGAAGTAACAAAATTTGGATTTCCGAAGGATCAAAAACTCAAAATACTCCCACTTGGATGGAATTTTTTTCCAATTTTTCAGACTCACGGTAATATTTTTCCCATTTCTAATTCACTAAAAAATAAAGTCACCAAATCATCATTTCGAAAAAATTTCGATTCAAACCCAACAATGTCTCGATTAAAAATTGCATTTTGCTACTAAGGGGAGGGGGAGTGGAGGAACACTGCAAGTTACCCTTTCTGCTTCTTGCATTTGGTCCGTCGTCGTGGAGAGCAGAAAATCATCTAAAATGGATCAAAAAGAAAAATTCAAAACGAATAATTTTTTCTCATTTTGAAGTAGAAAATCATGAATCTAGCACTTAAAGGTTACTACACTGAAAAAACGAAAAATTTCATCAGGTTTTGTGAAAAATTTCATTATTTTTAAAAAAATAAATATCGCCAATTTTCTGGGGGGGGGGGCGTTATTATTTTTTGGATAAATATCTTTTTTTTTCGGATATTCGCTTGATATAATTTTTTTTTGGATAAAATGCATCTGTTTTTGTAACTCCATTTTTTTCAGTGTATTTCAATAATTCAATGATTTTAAAATAATTTGTCAACCCCCCCTTCCTCCTTCCTGTTTCAGCAATATTCATTTTTATAAAACAGTACTCAGTTCCCTTCTATTTTTTAATCATCGAAATCGACACCACATCGAATAAAACGTTACACCGATAAATGCAAATCATTCGACATAAAAAAAAACACCTCGTATGCAAATCTCCAATGATGAAGAAACAATCACCTAAGCAATTATCTAATCACAGATAGAAAATCTTCAACAATGGCGAATAGATTCCTATACAATGAAACCGACTCGCTGCATAAATTTACATCCTATTTGCCATTCGAGGACCCACCAGCATCAATTTCAAGTTCCAAGTTCGCCAAATAAACGCGAAAGATGAATCAAGCAAGTATTCATATTCATTATCACATCACTGACTCATAAACGATAGTGCATGATACTCTTCCTAGTACATGAAACTCGTCAATCGTGGAAAATTTATGATAAAAAATTAGCTAAATAGGTACCTATTTGAATAGCAAGCTTGAATAAAAAATTTTAATCAAATTTATACAATTTTTCACCTAATTGCGGCCATTTTGTATAATTTATATGCGTGCAACGTAATCGTCGATGAAATTTCAAGGTTGCGTTTTCTCCCGCGAGGAAAATTCCGTCTGTATAGAAACTCAATTCAAATTCTTCCAACGGATCGCAATCGCGATTAAAAATAAACTTCGCGGATCACGAATCAACCTAGCTTGCGGATTCATATTTTGCCTCAGTCAGCTCGACTCGAGCAAGAGGAAAAAATGCCCATACGTTGGTTTATCAGTAAACTCTCGTAGGTTTTTTTTCTCCATTTCAAATGCACCGGAAACCGATGTAGAAGGCGAAGCAATTCTACGGGGAGGGGGGGCAGTCTGCTGTCTCGACAGCGCGAATTCTTCGGCTTATCTTCGGTCAACGCAGCGTGTAATTTGAATTGTAAAGTTACACGTCGCCAGACGACGAGACGAGATTCGTATCTAGAATCAAGCAATAGTAAAATCGAGAATTTTCTATTGCTGTGCTTCTCTATTTCGAGCTCGTAATTGCGAAAATTAATCGTATCAGGTAGACAGGTACTTAGCTCGACTTTGTAACCTACAAAATCATTATTTCATCGCCAATGATAATTATTATCGAAAATTTCGCGTTAACCCATCACTTATTCCACCTTTAAAGAGCAATCGGAGCTTATCATAAATGATATTAAAACGAATACCAAAAAATTGTACTCTACCGAAGAAAAGTCCGCTAAATTTGACCTTTGGATCGGTAAATTGCGAAATGTAAACTTGTTTTCGACCGTTCGTCAAATTGCCGGTAATTTCAAGCTGAAATTAACTGCATCGAAAGTTCGAAATTTTACAATGAATCATTTTTTTCCTAAAAATTGTCAAGTGTCGAGGAAAAAATTACACGAAGCGATAATAAAAATCAGGGAAAATGGATGAACCAACGTTACTTAGAAAAATTGCAACTCGAATACGAGTGAAACTCATCGTCAATCGAAGATATAGGTACTCGAAATTTTTTCGCATTACTTTCAGGAAAGAGGAAGAGAACAAATTCATGGACGAATGAATGAATGAACTTTACCAAAGGTAATCTTTTCACGAATTAATCCAGACCAGAATAATGGAGGGGGGAGTGAGAGGAGAAGAACTTCTCGATTTTGAGGAGGAGGGGCATAATTGTAAATCGAAAAAATTAAGAATTATCCAGGAGGGAGGAAGAGGGGTTCAAGTCAATGACCGAGCTTTACTGAGAAAAATCGAGCAAGAATGAAAAATTGTTGGTTCTTCGAAAAATTATCGGGAATGGGGGATATCACTAAACAAAAAGATGAGAAAAAACTAGAAATTTTTTTTAAAAAGTGGGGGGGGGGGTGGAGGGGTAAGCGAAGAAGTACAACTGCAGGCTGAAAAACGCAAGCTCTTTTTTGGACAAAGGTAGTTTTGTTGGCTTTCAAATTTCTTCACTTAATTTTAATATAATTTTTTTTTCATTAATTTTACAACAGATGACATTAGACAAGAATGAGGGGGGAGGGGAAAGAAGTAAAACTAGAGGTTAAAAACTGAAGCTTTTTCTGGGACGTAATTTTGTTGATTTTCATCCATTAGTTTTAGGATAGTAAAATTTTTTACCCTGATCTACCTCTTTTCTTTTCAAAAACTGTGTCAAGGTCTGAACTTCACAAAAAACTTAGAAATACTTCACCCTGCCATCCCCCTTCACACCAAGACCCTTCTCTTTTTTTAATTCTGACAATATTTAAAATTTTGAAAATTAGATCAAAAAAATAGGGGAAATTTATAGAAATTGGTCCAGAAAATCGTACCAAAAAAAAAGATGAAGTGTCGCAAAAACAAGAACTTTTCTCAGATTAACCCTAGGTAGACCACCAAAAAAAACCACCTGGTGCCAAAAACGGCACTACAATGTTAAGAAAATACATTTAGTGCCGTTTTTGGCACTGGTGGTCTATATAGGGTTAATACGTAGACTAAGTCCCTATAGTTGGTTTTTTTTCTCAAATTTCAATGAAAACTCTCGCATTTTATGATAACATATTTCAATTTGAAAATGAAATACTCGACCCATTCCTCACCCATGAAACTCCAATACAACATTCAACCGAAAAAAATCGATTTTTTTTAGCAACGATTACAACCCAAAAATAATTCGATAAAAAATGGAAGGAAAACTAGCAACTCTCAAACTTTTTTTTCTCTAATTTCAAAAAAAAAAAAAACTAATTTCAACATTCAAACTTGAATTTAATCTCATCTCACGTACTTATTTCAATTTCAAAAACAGAGCTCGAAAAAAAAATTTCTTATTCCTCCTCATCATCCAGAAATTTAATAAAGAAGAGGCTAAGAATTCAAGAAAAAATAGGATCAATTTTACAATTTATCTATTTTTCATCGGTTTTCCATCGATTTTCCAGTCAAAAATCACAAGATTTTATTTGACAAACCGAAAATTGGTCCAAAAATCAGCGATTTTTGATTGAAAAATTCAGTGAAAAAATCATCAATTTTCAAAATAAAATGACTAAAATACAGCCTGAGCGAGACGAAGCCGATTTTTTTTAGAATTTACTGTTTGAAAAACAAGAAAAGACACTTTTCCACTTTTTTGCGGTAAAAATATATTTTTTCCGAGCTTCAGAAGGGGGCTCGAGATCCCCTGAGCCTCCTTGAGAGCGCCCCTGTTCCTCCTCTTCCTCAAACAAAAATGAAAAACATGATCTAAGTACAAAAAATATATCAAAATTTGAAAATGTAAAGAGCAGAAAGCCCAAATCGATAATATCGTTGTATTGGAAAAGTTTCAAATTTACAAAACGTAATCTGAGGCTGAAATTCTACTTCTGTAGGTAGTGGATTACTTCGAAATTCATACTGGTATAATGAGATGTGTTCGTATCAACTCATCTTTAGTCAAACTAAATAAAATCATCAATCTATTTTAAATACCATCGTATGTAGTTGACTTGACACATTATATATTTTAGATCAAAGTTCTGAATGAAGTTCAATTTTTGAAAAAAAAAGTTCCATTCTAACCCTTGCACACAAGTTTTTTTTTAGCAGTAGCTATTTGACTTAGTATACTTTTTCTCCCTAAAATGGACTTATTGAAAAAAAAAACCCACACGCCAATTTATCATCCTGAAGAGGAAATGAGAAAGGAATTAGATCTTAAAAGTACGAAATACGAATACGAATGAAAATTAAAACGTGTCAAAATCAAATTTTTAAAAGTATAAATTAGATACAGATTTTTATCGCTAAATCTGAATTCCTGATTCAAATCTAATCACCACATTACATCCGAATCAAACGACAAATTTCAAATCGACGTACCCAGCATTCAAAATCAACCCACATTAACTTTGAATTCTGAAATTTAAAAATAGATTCCCCATCCGATACCCCAACAATCATTTGATATTAAATTTCCTGAAATGATAACTATTCGTAATACCCTCGGGAAATGATTTCAACCTCGAACGATAACGATTCAGATTTAGATACGTGCATGATAAAAAGGAAGCCCTTTTATGGAAACTTTTTTCATAATCATAAACGGTAACCGGTAGATAGATACTTACAGTTTATAAAATTCGATGATAAAATTTTTCACGCAAACGTTTCATCACAAGGTCATAAAAAATTACCACTCGAATAAACACGGACGAAAAAAATTTCACATATCTACGAAGCGATAAATTCATCCACTGAATTTTCAATTTCAACTCGTTCAAGCAACAAAATTCACCACGATACGATGAAAAAAATTTGAACTCGAATAACGTATTTTTTTGCTTTCTCATTTTCATATCATTTTCACAGATGAAAAAAATTACGCGGATATGAAACCCAAAAGGTAAACGACTTTTCCCAATTTCAAAGCAAAAAAAATTTCGCGCATGCGCAGTAGCTCAATACCTCGTTCTGCTACTTTCGGCACATTTTCCACATTTTTCGATTAAAAATTGACAAATTCGAGGTCAATAATGAGATTTCATTCGATCTAACGGTCGTCCAGACATCGTGGATTGATTAAAATAAAACTCCAGATGAAATACTTTCCAACACGTGGAACACGAGATGATATTCAACGCGAATGACGTAACAAACGTATTAATTTGACTCGAAAAAACTAGCTAAATGATTTCACCGTGAACTGTCTCCGATGCTTCATTTACGAGCGAATCATGATAAATCGATCAAAATAATAACTCACGAATCGCATTCATTTCGTTATATTCAATAAAAGTAAGATCCAATTCCAAATTCAACTTTGAATCATACTGAAATTAATCGTCTCTTCTCTTACCTGAGTCGTCGATTTCGAGAGCACATGTGCGATGAAAATATCACCACATCACAACACCAAAGTAAAATATCACTTTAACCAGTGAAGTAGATCAAGTTTTTACAAATTACGCGTTATTAACAGCCGAAAATCACACGAACGTACGATTCAAACATGTACACTGGTTTTGGACACATTTTAACGTCAACTTGCCGGTACATCGAGTAGAATTGGAAATAAAACGAATTCGAATTACACGTTACAAGTCGAAAAACGTGAATACTGCGGCATCGTACGGAAGAATCCGTAACGATAAAGTGCCCACTAGCGCTGAGAGTTTACAGTGGCGTGTAACTGTACTAGAAAACTCATGGGTGCTCGTTTGCTTCGTTTAAGCGCGGTGTTCAGATTAAAATGCTAAAAAACTAAACGAAAATTGGGTATTTATTTGCATTATTATAAATTCATTTCAGATAAGACCAACTCCGCTGCAGCTGCAATTTGTTGCACATATCGCGAATAATCGCAGCGAAAATTCGGACGAGCTTGGGAGTATTGGAAGTCGAACCTCGAACGCATCGAACACGACAACATTCTAATTTGTGAATTTAAAATTTCAGCATGAGCTACTGCAGAAATGAACTAATGGTCCGAGAAGAGGGGGTAATGTAAGTGTTGTCAAGGAAGCCGATGCCGAACAGTGTCTCAAGCTACTGTTTTGAGTGGGGGAATCAACTTCAAGTTCGTATAACTCGTTACACACAAGCAGCTTTTCCGCATAGCGAGGTTTTTTTTTACTTTTTACCTACTTTAGTTTTCCTGGTGAGGTTTTTCGCACTACATGGTATGACGATTGATTGGGAAAATGTAATACGTATCGTGTGCCTATGGTTGTGAGTTTTTTACTGTTAGAAAATAGAAATTGAAATTTTCAACCGTGGTTGCCAATGGGAGATGTTTTGATTGAGAATATTTATTTTGAAAATTGGCCAAAGATGCTTGGGTATTTCGGGTTCTCGGGGTTTGGGTAGGGTTTTATGGGATTTTTTTTGGATCATTGTTTACCGCCGCGAGGTGTTCTTTTTTTCGAGGTGTAAACCGAATTTTATGTATTGGCAGTTGGCGCAAGGCTGGTTTTTTACTATTGCAGCATTTCCGTTCGATTTTTAATGGATTTTTGCTACGAGTAACAAATGCCGAAGTTTAACGAGTCCAGGTGTTTTTATGGCATTGGTGTTTGGCGGCGGTGGTCTTGTGATGCAATTAGGTCAAAATTTTATGCATCGTGATCGGAGACGGTTCTAGAGATTTTCTGATGGTAAAAGAGGCGAATAAAAATTTATGTGAAATTTGAATTTGATGGGAGTGGGTCGAGAAAAACATGTGTTGGATTTTGAGGAAAATTGGTGAGGAAGGTTATGACTTATGAGCAAAGAGCCCTCAGAAAAAATTTGAACCCCAGAGCTCAAAAAGGGTCGGAGTTGGTGGGACTCAAAATGGGGGAATTTAATACAAAATACGATTTTTTATTAGATATTTTTGGCAGATGCTACCCAATGTAGAGTGATCATTCTCAAAAAAAGTTGTGTTATGAGGTTTTTCACTTTTCCAAACCATTGGACTCAAATTTGGATTTTACTTTTTTTGTCCGCTAAAAGGAGGTTAAAAATTGTAAGTCGAGAATTTGACGATTTTTTTCATTTTTATCAAATTCAAATCGCTCAACGAACATTTTTAAATCGAGCCAAAAAAGTTTTGTCCACATAATAACGTTTTTGATTGAAATTTTTATTTCAGTGCTACCAACTGCGTTTTGATTTGCATCATTTTTAGAGAATTTCAGTTGGCAGCCTTGCCACTCAATTTTTTTGAAAAAAATTCAGAATGTATTTCAGTGACCAAAATGTTCTGTCTAATGAGCTATAAAAATTAGATTGGATGTAAATATTCCTCAAATTTATGATTTATAAATTATAACTTTTTGATAGGGGATTGAAAGTGGTATCCAATTTCGAAGTCAATGGCCAAAAAGGCATTGAAACTAGAATCGTATTTTTTTAGAAGGGGTGGGGTGGATCGAGGTTCTCAGCTGGTGGCATAACCCAAAAAGTGGTAAAAAATCACGGTTTTCAAAAAATGATCCCTTCAAATTTTTTCGGAGAAATCTTTTATCAGAGTCAACTACAAAGGTGACCCTGCCGTAATGAAGGGACCTCGCGTAAAAAAAATCGATGTCTTCATTTTTATGTGTTTGGTCCAGATTTGATGTCATTTGGACCAGAAATGTGAAAAATGAGACATCGATTTATTTTTACACTATAGGTCCCTTCTTTACGGCAGGGTCACATTTATTTTTCATTGGTTAGATTTTCAGACAGCTCATACTTCAAAGTTCCAAAATTTTAAATTCTCAGAAATTTTGAATTTTCACAATTCCCGCATTTTTGTACTTCAAAATATTCCAAGTTTTTTAATTTTTATTTTCTTGATTCAGAAAACATAATACAAGTCAGAGTCCTTTTGAATTTCAAGGTATTTTTGTCAAAATCTGAAATATGTTTTTATTTTTTCAAGTATTATTTTATATCTGTGCCGGCTAAAATTTATTTTGTAAAATTTAAAATTTTGTTTTTAAAATTCAATCGACCACTTCTTCATACATTAAATCACAGCATTATAACAAATTCATATTAAATTAAAAACGTGAAATGAATTTTTAAATATTTCTGTTTCAGTTTTTGAGTTTCAAAGTTTCAAGTTCCAATTTCAGCTAAAATTTATCTTAAAAATTTGAAATTTTATTTCATACATTGAATCCCAAAATCAGCTTGAGATGAAAATTCACCCCAAGTTCATTCCAGATCAAAATTCAAGAATAAAGATCGAGATGAATATTGGAATAAAAATTCATCCCATTTTCATCCCAGGGCTTTAGAAAATTGAAATTCGATAATCAGCTTAGGTTGAACCTGAAAGTTCATCTTAACTACTTTCCAGGTTTGAGAATTTAAAAATCAGCTTGGGAAATTCATTTCATCAGTTTAAAAAATTCGAAAAAATCTTTGGATGAAAATTCATACCAAGTTCATCCCAGACTTTGGAAATCAAAACTTAACTCTTTATGAACATTGGGATGAAAATTCAATAATTCATCCCAGCATTATAAAATTGAATATCAGCTTTGGATGAATCGAACTCAATACTCATCCCTGGTTTATTCGAACATCAGCTCGGGATGATTATTAAGATGGAAATTCATCCCAGAATTCAAAAGTCTAAAATCAAATCCATACCTACCAGGCTTGAAAATTTGAAAATCAGTTTGGGATGAATTTTGGGATGAAATTTCATCCCAAATTCTTTGCTTTGGTATGATCCAATAAAAAAATTCCCAAATTTTCTGCATTTCAATCGTATATTATTTTTTTTTTTTTTGGAGAGGAGGGACATGGGGAATACCAAAAATAGCCAAATAAATAATATTTGAACTTGCCCATTATAATACTTTTTCCACCCAGGTAAGAATTTCTTATCTATGATTTCATAGGTACACTTTATCCAATTTGGCACGCATTCATCACCTTGGAAATTAAAAATTCAATCTTGATAAAAGCGTAACATTCAAGCAGCAAACTTACCTTCGAGCTTTCTCCAAATTAATAACTATAAATTGCCAAAAAATGACATGCTAACATGAAAGAATTCCGTATACTCGGCGAATATGTAGTCGGTATTACTCGCTTGTCAAAGTATACCTACTCGTAAAGTGGGTAATGATAATTAACTAGTGGACTATAGGTAGGACATTTTTTAGGCTATATTTAGTCATAAACAACTCCGCCTTTTCAAAATTACTCCATTCATTCATTCATCGTGTACCATGTACCTACATTGGTAAAGGCGGAATTTTAATTTTTTTCGTATCGCCAATAAAGAAAAATGCTAATTGGTGTAATAATAGTGATGACTAATTTAAATTTTTAATATTTCACGCTTGTATTTTTTTTCAGGCTTTCCTTGCAATTTTACGGTAATTTATGTAAATCGTTTAGAATAGAAATTCAAGTACCTAAGTATTGGAGATGGAGAATTTTTATCTGAGAGAGGAAGATATCCATTACCTACCCATATAATTTACCGACCAGAAACAAAAATTCACCCTGAAAAACACTATACTCTTAACCCTGATGACCTCCTCCCTTCTAAAAAATCGAATTTTGGAAATTTCATTCAAAATCGCTATCAAGTCTTTTGATATGTAGTTTGATAAATCATAAATGAGAACAAAATTTTTCCGTTTCAAAGCGTTTAATTTTCTGAATTATCATTATTTGAGAATGAGAATTTTTGAAAAAAAAAACAAAAAAAAAAAAAAAAAAACAGGTATTCAGAACTTTGAAAATATTCAATTGTCTGGGTTAGATGGAAATGAACTGCAGTTCCATACCATCAAACCATCAATTTGACTTTTGAAAATTATTATAATGTATTTTACATACCAGCAAAAGCGAAAATTTTTCGAGAAAAATGCTTTCAAAAGTTGAATTTTTTTCTCCACAGATAAAATCAAAATTTAAGTAGTTACATGGAAGCAAAATTCTCAGGTTTTTTTTACGTATACATTATTAATAGGCAAGTATATGGCCGAGCGAAGCGAGGGGCAAAGATTTGAAAAATTGATGATTTTCAAAAAGCAAATGGTTTGTTGTTTAAACAATTTTATAACTTTGAAATCAAAACTTCGTACTTTTCAGTTAGTTTTTTTTTCTACGAAATTGGTTGAATTGGTGCTTTTTAGCGTGTTTTTTTATGCATGGTAAAAATTCGTATTTTTTCCTTATTTCGTGATTTTTCGTGCAAAATTGGCCGACTTTGTGAGAACATTTCTAAAAAAAAATCGTTCCTTTTTCTTGCAAATCTGCAAATTTTCTCAAAAAGTTGAAAAATTTTGCGTTATCTATAGGTCGGTACATTTTTCAAAATTTGCTGACTTTTGGAAAAAATTCAGACTGAAGAGGTATTGAATTTACAACACTCGTTGAAATTTTGCTTTTTTAAAATCAATATTTCACAACTTTTCTCAATTTTTACCACTCATACTTTTCCAAAAGTGTTGCCAAGGGGGGTTTTGGAGTCTGGATGCGAAATAAGGCTCCTTTTTACCCTTCCCTCTTCTCTTCCCCTCTCCCCAAAATTTCTCGTCTTTCTAGTCCCTTCACTCATTTTGCAGCCACCTAAAAAAAAAAGCTTTCGACGCCACTGGTTCTGACCTCCCCCCTCATTCCTGACGGTTCTGGCTACGCCACTGCATTTTTCAGCCAACTTTTTGCCATCTTCACCCAACTTTTTCAACTGGAAAATGCTTGGAGGTTTAACACCTCCTCACCTCCGGTCGATAGGTCCCTGAGGATATTTCAGCAATAGTGTACAAAGTGGTATCCGGAGTCCGGACCTCCTTCCACTTCATGAAATGAAGAATTTCAGTGAAAAAAAATGCATTTTTGGAGCATTCAAGTCCGATTTCTTTTAAAGCTTCACTCAGGCAACAGTCATGAGCAAGAATAGCGAGATCGTGAATCGTGATTTTATGAACTATGACGATTTTTTGAAGAAAAGAATCTTTTTTCTCCTTTCCTCGTTCTAGTATTCCGAGTCTCCATATCTATTTTGTACCCTCCAAAAAAAAAATATTCAATACCATCTGTCGGAATCGTTATTATTACCTATATTTTTGATGTTTTAGGTCAGATTTGGAATAATTAGGATGGAAGATGTTTGTTTCAAAATCAAATTTTCATCAAAATCTTTTTCCTAAATATTTTCTGTGAGTAAATCACACAAGAACTTCATCGCACCTGTAAAACTCTTCAATATTATTCGTGAAAATTATTCAAATTTTGAATTCAATGTTTTTATAGATAGTGGAAGCAATTTTTTGGAAAGAGGACTAGGAGGATGAATTCAAAATTTTTCAAAAATGATGGAAGTTTGGACCCCACTTTGGCGACCCCTACTCCTCTGATGGAAATTGAATGTCCCAATACCTCTTTTCCAAGATAAGATGGTCTCGCAAAAATATTAGAAGAGCTTTGTTTAATTTTAATTTTTAGAATGTTGTTGGGGGGGGGGGGGGGTGTCATACTATTCCAAAGTAAGTCTAGATACATCAAGCAAACAAAAACTTTAAAATTTTCATTCGTCCAAATTCTCACAGACACGAAAGAGTTATTCTTAAAAAATTATACACCAAAGTGCTAATGGAAGATGAAGGTACAAAGGGCTCATATTTCAGCTTCAATACTTTTAACTTCTCCACTTGGAAGATATTCGAACAATTCGAATTCGACATTGGAACGTGGGTATGAATGAAATGTGTGTTAGTATCTTCATTCCATCGCCATTCACCCTTTGAAATTTTTTCACATGTCGGTACATATTTGAAATAAATTGAACAACCGAAGTACACGTTGATAAGAATTTCAGCTCTTACAATACTCGTTTGAATGAACACAACGAAATATTTCATTATGAATTTGAAAAACGTCGACTCTTCTGAATATGTAATTCGAATGTTATAACTGTGTTAAAATAAATGATACGCAGACTCAGTGACCCACATTCAAAATTTAACTGTACCTCCCAAAACTTTCAAGTTTATTATCCGATAAGAAATTTAAAAACTGTATCTCACACTTATGTAGGTACGTTGATTCTTCAGCACCGTAGATTCGAAGCCACTCGTAGCATTGGAAATTGTACCGCGATGCGATGTTGATAAACATTACGGTGTTGCAATAAACCAACATTGCTGAATTGCGTTTCCTTGTTGAGTTCTATTGCATTTATGGCCAAAATATCGTCGGTAATTACTGTTGAGCGGTACTCGCGATAAAGTGAAGCGCGCGCGCATTCGTTGACCTAATTTTGTAACCGGAGGTCGTGCAGCGTATTACAATATTTTGAGTAGGAGGAGGCCTTACGTTAGTTTTAAAAGTATTAAAAAGTTGCACGCGCTGTGATAAAATAAAAACTACGTCGCAAAATGAAAAGAAGCTCGGTGAGACGAAGAATTCTATGTAATTACACATTTCGTTCGTCCAATACACCAGAGTTGTAAGAAAACTAGGTCGTCGTAAAGCTCAACTGTTTATATCGTATTACGCAAAAAAAAAATCAACAGCGCTGTTAAACATTCGCCGACCTACTTTTTTTTAAATTGTATATGATAATGATAATCGGTTCTCGTTATCGTACCCTTCTTCTTGTACAATTGAAGCCATGTTGTCAATCCGGCTGCTTCATCAGCAATTTTTCGGCCGCGTCGGAAATGCAGCTGCAGCAGAACTCGCAAGTGCCGCTTCGCAGAAATTTAGTTGACGGAAATTAGATTAACGTCGAGGAGTACTTATATTTTGAAATTCTACACGTACCGAGGCAATATGCCACTAACAATTTGAAAACTCGTTATTGAGCTAACTTTTTTCATTCTAATAGAAAATTCCTCGTGTTTAGGCACTTCAAGCTGTATTATTAAATTATTAACGCGGATATTCAATAATAAACTTCGTAGAACTTATTTGATAGTTGGAAAATTTTTTCAAACAAAGAAGGTATGTACCTATCCCAACAAGTAGCGAAATTTTAGACCGAAACAAAAATATATTGAAGGTGCCCAAAAGTTCATTTTTCAAATTTTGACAAATTTTTGAAAATTCAAAATTACCCCATGGATTTGCAAAATATAAAAATTGGATTAAATCAACAAAAATAGTTGAAATTTCGCATGCCCCCTATTTTTAATTTCCTTCATCGAATGGAACCGGTTTCGAAAAATTTTGAAGGTTCCGAGAAATTTTAGAATTTTTCAGCTAGTACTGAAAAAAGGTCCATGAAAATGACCCGTAATATGAATTTTAGCATCTAAAAACGCGAATTACCCACGTTGGTGAGCGATTTCTTACTAGTGAAAATACCTACAATTATATCTAAAACTCACAACTGCTGGATTCAATAAAAATTTGTAACAATAATTGAAAAATGTGCCTTCGAGATCTAAAAAACATTGCAAAATTTTTAGAGATCTAAAAACGTTTTGAAACTGGTTCAAATCGATCTGGAAGGTTGAAAATGTAGCACTACTTACTCGAAAAATTGTGCAGCAATCAATCGCATTTTTGGAGGCTAAAGATGGACAATTTTTATGGACTTTTTTCTTACAATTATGTAAAATTTTAAATCTTTTTATGGCTCTCTCAAGGATTCTTGAATGGTGCCAATTTCGAAAGAAGGGAAGGAGGGAGGTGGGAAGAGAGCCCCAAGATTTAATGTAGAAAACAACTTGACTTTTTTTTGGGGGGGGGGGGGGGGGAGGCAGAATTGACCGGAAATTTGGTATCACCATTCTAATTTGTTCTTCGGGTTTGTGTGTGGGTGTAATTTTTTTTTTGGGGGGGGGGGCAAATGCGATGAGGTGTCGAAACGCCGCGCCGAGGCGGTATCTGTGTGGAGTACAAATTTTTCATATTATGCACTTTTCATCGCAATAGTGCAGGGTAAAATTGCGCAGTTGTTGTCATTTCAGCTTCTGTGCCATATTTTACCCCCCCCCCCACTTCATTGCGGTTTCATCCCAGATTTCACTTCCCAAAATTGTCATCAAACTTGAAAATTTATTTTAATAAAATTAAATAATACATCCAAAATTCTCATGTTTATCAGCCTCTCAAGTAGCCAAAAATTAAGTATTCTTATTTCCATTTGTAAAAAAAATGAAAGCAACTTTTACAAAGGTTCTCATTTGAATTGAAATTCGATATGTACAAGAATCAGATGTCCTCAATTGGTCAATATTAAAGTGAATGGTAATTTTTTTTTACAAACAATGTAAATGTAATTGTAACAAAAAAATGGCAATCTTCACAAAAAAATGGTAATTTTTACCTAAAAATATGGTAAATTTTGCCTTAAAATATGATAATTTTTTCCTAAAAATATGGTAAATTTTTACCTAAAAATATGGTAAATTTTTACCTAAAAATATGGTAAATTTTTACCTAAAAATATGGTAAATTTTTACCTAAAAATATGGTAAATTTTTACCTAAAAATATGGTAAATTTTTACCTAAAAATATGGTAAATTTTTACCCCCAAAAAAATGGTAAATTTTTACCTAAAAATATGGTAAATTTTTCCCCCCCAAAAAATGGTAATTTTTTACCTAAAAATATGGTAATTTTTTCTCACTTTTGATTTTATCAAGACTGGTAAATAAATTTTCTTCAAAAAATAGTAAATTTTACAAAAATTAAAAAAATTATAGATAATTTTTACCAAATCACAAAAAATAGTAGGTAGTTTTTACAAAAAATTCTTCCCAGAAGTTGTAATTCTTGTCAAAAGTTAAATTTCTTTCAAAACTTTTGATTTTTTGGATTCTTTTTTTTCAATATTGCACTTTATTAATTTTCCATTTTTCGATCGATTATTCGTGGTTTCTTGGATTCGAAAACAGACTGGTAGACTCTTGTGGACTCCTTTGATCTAGCAGTCAGGTTACGGATGCATCAAAGAAGTTTGTTAGGAGCGGTCTGTTTCGTTTATTTTAGAAGATTGTGAGATTTTTACTTCAGTTGTTGCCTTTAACCTCATTTTCATTATCGGGACAATCATGCTCCGTCCATCAATCAGTTATTGGACTAATCATTATGACCATGGTCATTTTAATTTCATTTCAAAAAACAATAATTTAACCATTATTGAAACTTCTATACCCATCTTAATTAATTTTTTTCCATACCACATTGGGATAATTTCTACTTATTCAAATTATGAATTTGGGACCAAAAAAGGTGAGAAAAAATGGGAAAAAGACTGATGACGGCGAGTATTTTAAACGATCGCTGGTCCGGTTCGATCTTCAAATTTAAAATATCTTCTTCAACAGGATTGTACCGAATCACGTTCATTTTGATTCGAATCACCATTATCACGAATCATCGACAAAATTCGAATCATTTAATAAAAATGGCAAAGGTCAAAAATACCAAACTCCAGTTAGATAATTTTTTTTTTGGTCATTTTCATCAAATTATTCGTAAAATGATGAATAATACAGAACAATTGAATCAGAGTTTGGCACTTTTGGTCTTTTGGCCATTTTTTTGAATAAAAATTCAACGGTAAGTAATTAAGTATGTATCACAATGCCTTATTTTTTCAAATTGATGGAAAAAGGAAATATTTAATTTTGGGCCATTTCAGGGAATTCGGGGGAAAATATTTTTTCAATTTTAAAAAATTTGAGGAGAAAAAACCGCAATCAAATTCTCTTTCAAGACTCAGCGATTCTGCAAAAAATTGAATGTAGACTCAAGACTCACACAGGAAATTGGCAAGATTTAAGACGATAATAATGGTGTTTTATCAAAATGTGTTTCGAAGCAAGAATTTTTTTTACAAGATTTTATCGGATTAGGGGGTATCAATTCTTATCATTTCGTTATCGCTCACCAATATCAATAAAACAAGGTATGAAAGTAGTACCTACCTAGCTACCTACTTCGATATTCGTTCAAAGGTTATTTTCAATTCTGTTCTGAATAAAATCGATGGAATGGAATTCGCAGAAGTGTTTTTTTATCACTTTTTTTTTTACAATTTCAGTGACATCTGTTCGACACACATACAAGAATTCAAGGAAAAAAATGAACCATTCGAGGTCTTCAAGTTTAGTGCGAAAATGATGAAACGGTTTCGTTATGTAGATAAAGCTATTTTTAGTGCTTTGTGTAAATTCTTCCATTTTCTAGAAAAGATCTCCATTAAAAAAGAAAGAATGAAATTTTTACCCGAATTTATGAATAATAAAAACAAAAAATAAAAACATCCAGCAATAATTAAAACTAAAACAGTAATAATTTCATAGAAATGTTGAATAATCGATTGAAATTTAAATGAAATGTTTTTAGGTCGTAGAATTTAAATATGCGATTATTATTTTTATCATATAATCACATCTTACTACTATTTTACGTTACAATATGCTAATTTAGTTTTCCTTCTGTTGGCGTACTTTTTTCCACGCAACGGAAAAAATGTTCGTGAAAAATATTATTTTCCGCGTGTAAATTTATTAATATACCTACTCGATGTACAAGATTATTCGAGGTGCTCCTTTATTGACACGAATATGGAACCAGTCTAACATAACTTAACGGTTGTTTTTTTTTTTGGTCGAATTGGAGCCTTGCATATTTTTAATTCACTACATTGTTGGTTCTCAAATATTTTAAAATGGTAGTTGGGCATTTAAAAGAAAAAATGAAATAATTGATGGGCGTGATGTGACCTTAAAAGTACGTAGTGTTTGTGATCTTTCTACATCTCACGTCCTTTTTCATTATCATTTGGTACATTTCTTTTGTACTGTTTGAGAAAATTCAAAATGAGGAAGTGTAATTGACATTTTACTCGGGTATTTGGTGTGATGAGTGGAACAATGGGATTCAAGCGAACCGAAATTAGGATTGAAAATACCCACGGTTTTGGTGAAGATTTGAGTCGGTAGGTGCTAGGTGCATAATACTACATAAATTCTTTCGATTTTCGGAGGAATTTAGAACAATTTCAATTATCAGTTGAACTTCACATTACAATTAATGCAAACAAGAAATAATGCTCAGATTTGAAAAAAAAAAATGGGAATGTTGTTTACTTTGAGTAGAGGACTTCTCAGAAAGAATTCCAACGCCATAAGATTTTTTTTATGTATGGGGCCATTTTTTATTTTTAAGAATATCATATTCATACATAAAATCTAAGTCACTAAAATGATCCCTTAAATGAAGGGCAAAACCGAGTTTTTCTTTAAAAAAAACACTCTTTTTTAAAGAACCCCTGCCCTGGTTTAGAGGCTCAAAATTTTACACTTTCTTTTTTAAGGGCCTATTTTTGGGGCTTAAATTTTTTCACATTCTCCCTTCAAGGACCCCTGATTGAGGGCTTCAATTTTTCCCCATTCTCAGTTTAGGACCTCGGGTCGGGGACTCAAATTTTTCACATTTTAGCACCTCTGGTTGGAGGCTATTTTTTCACATTCTCACTTTAGGAGTCAGGACCCCTGGTTGGAGGCTCAAAATTTTACACTTTCTTTTTTAAGGGCCACTTTTTTGAGGGCTTAAATTTTTTTACATTCTCCCTTCAAGGACCCCTGGTTGGCGGCTCAAAATTTTCACATTATCTCTTTAAGGACCCCTGGTGGGGGGGCCAATTTTTTCATTTTCATTTTAGGCCCCCTAGTTGGAGGCTAAATTATTTTCACCCTCTCACTTCAAGGACCCCTGGTTGAGGGCTCAATTTTTTTCTCCATTCTTTCTCAAGGACCCTTGGCGGGGGCTCAAATTTTTCACATTATCTCTTTAAGGACCCGTGGTGGGGGGCTAATTTTTTCACCTCCCTTCAAGGACCCCTGGTTGGAGGCTCAAAATTGTACACTTTCTTTTTTAAGAACCTCTTTTTTGGGGCTTAAATTTTTTTGCATTCTCCCTTGAAAGACCCCTGGTTGAGGGCTCAGATTTTTTCTCCATTCTTTTTTAAGGACCCTTGGCGGGGGTCCAATTTTTTCACATTATCTCTTTGAGAACCCCTGGTGATGGGGGGCTAATTTTTTTCACCTCCTTCAAGGACCCCTGGTTGGAGGCTCAAAGGCTCTGGTGTGGTAAGGGGGTCAATTAGCCCTTGGTCGAACCTTGACCAAATTCTTATGCCATTCGATTTGGCATGGTAGAAGATGATTTTAGAGCGCATGAGCGAATTTTTACCTCACCCCTGGGGGGCTGGGGGGCCAAAATACACGATTTTCAAGCTGAAAACTCTTAAAAATTCTATCTCCTCGAGTTTTCAACCGATTTTTTCCAAACTTGGCACAAAGGTAGTGGTACTAGAGGGGAATACCCTGAAATTTTTTCAGATTTTTTCGACCACTCCAATGACCTTGAATTCGACTTTGAAAATTTCAAATCGCCCTGGGAGCACCGTTTTGCCGCGGGGTATAAAGAAAAATTTTTTTTCATGTTTCCCACTCCATTTTACACCACTCAGAATTTTTTTCAGATTTTTTCGAGTGGTGGTTTACGTATGGCGTCCGAAAACTGATAAATCGGTCGTTTTATTACTTTAAAATTATGCCGTTCCCATCAATTTCGTATTTTTTATTTTTTTTTTTCACTAAAAATACATTCATTCTCGCTTTTTATTACATTTTGATCAATATTCACCCATTTCCCATGACTACGACATTTTGAACAAAGGGTATCCCCGGATATGATAGGCGAATCGGCCCAAGAGCTACTTTTTGAAACTAACCCGCAGACATTATTAAGGACCCCAAAAAATGATGTTAGAAAATTTTTTCCACTCCCTAACTCACCCTACCCCTTACCCCCACCACCAAAATAGCGAATTTTCGTTAAAAAATCGTATCTCGGAACCTAATGGACCAAAGATTCCGAAATTTATGTGGTGTTTATAGGGAGTGGTGACCAATTTTTGAGAATTTTTTCAGATTTTTTTTTGCGATGCATTCTTTTCTAAAAAACCACCTTAAAAACTTTGAATTGCTCAGAGGGTCTGGCCGGATAAGGGGTGATTTTGGCCATGGGTTGGGTTTTCGCTTCAACCTTCCCAAAGGGTACCCTCTGATGTAAAAAAATCTGAAAAAATTTTCAACTTCCCCCCCTTTTATTTCTTAGTTGTGGCCATTTTATTGCTAGATTTTCAACAATTTTTAATTTCAACCATTTCATCTTAATATTTTGCTCTTGTTCTACAGTGCATTTTTTGTCATGGGCTGGGAAATGAAAATTTGAAATTGAAAAAAAATTCCAATTATTGTACCTATCAAGGTGGGGTTGCATTTATATCAAAAAGAAAGAATTTATGTCTTTTAGTTTTGGAATTGAATTGAATCAATTTCAATGTTTTATGGTGGGTTTTTGGGATAGAATGCATCGCAAAGAAAAACTGAAAAATTCTCAGAAATCCATTTTCACTGACTTTTTATGACAGAAATAGCGAATTTCGAGATTTCTAGTGAAACGATCGCGAAAAGGGAGTTTATCTAGGTATTTTGGACAGCTAAACACAAATTCGACGTTGTGATCATTTCTTTCTGCACGAAATGCTGAAAAATGTGAAAGAATCAGCTGAATACATTTTTATATATGTAGTAGGTATTTTGCGATTCCTGACCCTTGCGGCTTCGAAATCGCCAAAACTGAATACGTGACGTGAATCTACGTTGAAATACACATTTGTGGGATACTATTCACAAATTGGTTGTTCTTCACTTATATTATGCTTATATGGTGTTTTTTTGCAATGATTGAAAACTTCATATACTTAGCCGAAAAAGCATGAAGATATGTAATGTACCAACATTTTTGAAAAACATATCATAAATACGTCTTTACGAGGCGTGCCTTAGTGCCAAAGAACAGAAAATTTCCTTCACAACAGTTGAAATTAAAAATTGTTGAAAATCTAGCAATAAAATGGCCACAACTAAGAAATAAAAGGGGGGGAAGTTGAAAATTTTTTCAGATTTTTTTACATCAGAGGGTACCCTTTGGGAAGGTTGAAGCGAAAACCCAACCCATGGCCAAAATCACCCCTTATCCGGCCAGACCCTCTGAGCAATTCAAAGTTTTTAAGGTGGTTTTTTAGAAAAGAATGCATCGCAAAAAAAAATCTGAAAAAATTCTCAAAAATTGGTCACCACTCCCTATAAACACCACATAAATTTCGGAATCTTTGGTCCATTAGGTTCCGAGATACGATTTTTTAACGAAAATTCGCTATTTTGGTGGTGGGGGTAAGGGGGTAGGGTGAGTTAGGGAGTGGAAAAAATTTTCTAAAATCATTTTTTTGGGGTCCTTAATAATGTCTGCTGGTTAGTTTCAAAAAGTAGCTCTTGGGCCGATTCGCCTATCATATCCGGGGATACCCTTTGTTCAAAATGTCGTAGTCATGGGAAATGGGTGAATATTGATCAAAATGTAATAAAAAGCGAGAATGAATGTATTTTTAGTGAAAAAAAAAAATAAAAAATACGAAATTGATGGGAAAGGCATAATTTTAAAGTAATAAAACGACCGATTTATCAGTTTTTCGGACGCCACATGTAAACCACCACTCGAAAAAATCTGAAAAAATTCTGAGTGGTGTAAAATGGAGTGGGAAACATGAAAAAAAATTTTTCTTTATACCCCGCGGCAAAACGGTGCTCCCAGGGCGATTTGAAATTTTCAAAGTCGAATTCAAGGTCATTGGAGTGGTCGAAAAAATCTGAAAAAATTTCAGGGTATTCCCCTCTAGTACCACTACCTTTGTGCCAAGTTTGGAAAAAATCGGTTGAAAACTCGAGGAGATAGAATTTTTAAGAGTTTTCAGCTTGAAAATCGTGTATTTTGGCCCCCCAGCCCCCCAGGGGTGAGGTAAAAATTCGCTCATGCGCTCTAAAATCATCTTCTACCATGCCAAATCGAATGGCATAAGAATTTGGTCAAAGTTCGACCAAGGGCTAATTGACCCCCTTACCACACCAGAGCCTTTTTTGACATTATCCATTCAAGGACCCCTTGCTGAGGGCTCAAATTTTCCCATTCTTTTTTCTAAGGATTTTGGGTTCGGGGCTCAAATTTTTCACATTCTCTCTTTGAGCACCTCTGGTTGAGGGCTCAATTTTTTCACATTCTCTTTTTAGGACCCCTGGTTGGGGCTAAATTTTTTCTTACAGGTCCCTCACTCAAAATAATCTGGCTCGCTTTTTTAATTAAAATTCATTTTTTTCCAAATCTATTTTGGTTTACATTTATCCTACTTTTAGATCAGCTTTCAGCTCTCCTGGAATAAAAACTTCCCCTCAAAACTGCACCTATCATACACATCTCCAAGACATTGCACACTCTTCTAACGTCTACTCGTAAACCAGTTCCAATGACGTTCGCGACCTATGATAATTTCACATTTACCTACGTCGGCTGGATCGAAAATAATCTTTTGTTTTAGTCGTGCAACAAAATTTCGAGATTAATTAACGCGAAACCGGTTCGTGTACGAAGTACGAACTCGAATTACAAAATATAAATTGTTCTTTATAAACCGGTTAATATATTACACGAACATAGTTTTTCATTATTAACGTCAAAAAACTTCGAAAAAAAAGTACAAGTAGCCAATGGCATTTCCTTACTTGGACTGTAACAAAAAGAAATGCTGTGTGAATTCTATTGTCTGTGCGGATTTGATTAGATTCATCACGCTAACTAATTCTTAATATTTTTATTCCAGGGTTTTAATTTTTTTTTACAGCGTAGAATTTTTATTCGCGAATTGCAAATTTGACATAGTTATTTCTTTATAGCGGATTGTAAGGTCTCGTGCAGATGGCGAAATAAATGATTCTAGTTAGAATCCTAGGTCGCTAACGATAAGTTATAAATTAAAAACTTGTTCGGAGCGTCGTCTATGCATATTAAAGAGACCATCTTACGAGTATAAATGCATTCGGGCGTCTGAGGCGATTTTTTCAGACGGTTTGGTGTTTTGCATAAACCATTTTTCAAACAGAGCACATATTGCGAATTATTTCGCGAGCGTATTTTTTTTTTAAAAACGTGTATTTAATTATGGGATCTAATTTTCTATTAAATGCATAATATATTGATTTTAAAATTTTAAACTTCTATTGCACAATACTTAGGTACCTAATTGATTAATGATTTAGAGTTGATCGAAAAAAACCAAATACCTCAGAAATTGAAGGAAATTGTTGAGATGCTTCACTTTAATTGAGAAAACAACTATTAAAATATTTTCACCCCTTCTCAAGCTTCAAAGAGGGTGGGGTGGGGGAGTGGCGTGGACAGAAATTTTTCAACGGAGGGGGTCAGCATTTTCATGATTTTTCCTTTTACTCAGTGACATGGAGAAGCAGGGTACAAGGAGTGCATTGAACCTCCCCCCCCATTTTGGAGGGGTGCAAAATCTTATTTACAACTTAAAATTATGCCGGATACCTATAAATTTTTTAGAGGGTTAAAACCGGAAAAATTTGTTTGAAAAAACTTCACACTGGCTTCGTTTGGGTGTGAATAAAATCACAATTTTTACGAACTATTTGAGGCAATAAGGTGAAAGAAGGCTCCTTTTTGCTTTCCTCCTTCGAAAAATAATTTTTTTGTGGAAGGGGAGACTTTAATAGAAAAAGAAGTGAGAAAAGGGAGAATTTTTCGCAGTCACAGTAAATAATTATAAATTTGTTTATACCCGAGCAAATCGAGAGCAAAGCTTTGAAAAAATTGAATTTTTAATGTCTAAAAAATTCATTTTCGACATAATTTCTCGACCTCAAGGAGGGAGGGAGTCTCCGGACCTTCTTGGCCGCGCCCCCGGGTTGGGGAGGTGTCACTAAAAGGCAATGGAATTCAACTTTCAAACGGTATTTTTCAAAAATGTTCAATTTTTTTGATTTTCTCGACGAATTTCAGCTTTGAAAACGTTCGGTTTGTCTCATCATATTTATCTGTAAAAAAAGAGCACATTTTCTTTCTCGGTAGATTGCATCATTAACAGACGAAATGGGGATGGGTTCGGAATTCGGGCACCAAAAAATCTAGAATTCTTCGATGGGTATATTAGCCGGGTAAAATGTGATTTGGGCTCTGGCTCGGATTTTCAAATTGACCCCCCCCCCGTGTCTCTAGATGTTAAAAAAATGGGGAAAATTTGACCTTTTCCCCTTGTTTGCTTTTCAGAGTTGTGGACATTTTATTGCATTATTTTCAAGAATTTTTAATTTGGAAGGAAATTTTATGTTCTTTTAGCACAAAGTTACGTCTCGTAAAAGTGTATTCACGATAACATTTTCATCAATTTTGGCGAACTCTTTCATAAGATTTTGGTCTTTTAAAACTTTCAGCTGTGAGAAGGACCAGCAGAGTTCGACCGTTTGTAAAAATATCCCGAAAACTTGTGTTTTTCAAGCGTATAGTTTCACTTCACGTTTTCAATTTTGACGTTTTGGCGATTTCGATGTCGCAAACGCCGAAAATCACGAACCTCCCTGAAAATATGTTATTTCGGCAAATTTTTAAATATGGGTAGCGCAGAAACTTGAATAACACTTTTTAAGGGGGGAGTGCCCAAAGCATCATTTACACAGTAGCAGTATTACAGCTCAATATTCAATCGACAAAATAACATTCAATTCTACAAATGTACAATCTGTTGATAGTTGATTTGTGAGAAATGTAGCATTATTAAATATGTGGTTATTTGTACCTACTATACTTACTCGAAACAGATATCGAGGACTTTAAACATTAACAAATCTAAATTTTAATTCATTAGTGTGATAATGATTGAGTTTACATGTTACATTTCAGTTTATTTTTCCTTGTATTTACTTATTAGACTGTGGTAAGTAAGTATTTGGATGTTTTTTAATCTTTCTTAATAGGTTTTACTACCCAATAAACAGATTTCTAGTTTAATTTAATCGTCATCACGTGGAGATCACTGCGTAGTAAGTAGGTACTTTGTTTCATAAATATCAAATATTGTGCCTAATCATGTGTCCATAGTACTTTAGATTTAAATTTAAACTAATAGTGGAAAAATCCACGTTTTTTCAAAGGTGATGTCACATTTAAGGCATCTTAACTCTAACCTCGTTTTAGGGTAATTCCAGTAGGCTCAACATTTTTTTGGGAGATTTTTTACTCAAAATAAGAAAACTTTTTCATAATTTTTCTTCAAAATTCAAATTATTTTTCTTGTTGCAATCTTAACAAGGGAGGTATCCCAAGCTTCCAACTCAAAGTAAAATTTTGAGCTCGAACAAAAATTACGTGTAAATAAATCATTTGAAAATCCCTAATCCCAAATTTCATGCCCTGAAGTTCATTTTTCAAATTTTGGCATTTTTTTGAAATTTCAATATTACCTCATCACCCTATGAAATATAAAAAAATTGATCTCAGCAACGAAAAAAACTCAATTAGCACAATTTACGGAAACTCGTAACGTTGATTAGGAGACTATTCTCGACAATATTCGGCAAAAACCCACCGTTGGCTTCGGTGTTTGGGGTTGCCCCCCCAAAAAAAGTTCTTCGTTGACTTGATTAAAGGAGCCGAGTTCAAATACAAATTCAGTTTTTCCATCCGACCTTCCTAAATTTCCCATTAGTCCACATGAAAAAGACACAATTAAAAAAAAAAAATGAAAAATAACGCGTAACATGTTCCTTTATTGGGATTTTGAAAGTACGAAGTTCAAATACTTACCTACGTATTCGCTTATTTTTTTGGATTTGATGTTTGGTCTTTATTTTTTTGTGTTTGTGGACCAAAAACGTGAAAATAGAGACATCGATTTTTTTTTTACACATATGGTCCCTTCTTTCCGGCAGGGTCACATATGTATACTTCAATCTTCATAAATGGCCGAGTGAAGCAAGGGCAAAGATTTGAAAAGTTGATATTTTGAAAGAAAATCATTCATTTTTAATTCTAACAGCTTGTTTTTGAAAAAATTTCATCATTTTGTCGTAAAAATTACGTGATTTTTGAAGTATTTTAATGGCTTGAAAAAAAATTAATTACCAGATTTATTTCTTGAAAATTAAAGATTTGCGAATTTTTTCTAGTAAAACAAATACAATATTAGATAATAATTTGGGGGCTAATTTAACATGTGGAGGGGCTTGAGCCCCCATGCCCCCTATGTCTTCGCTTGTGGCATTCCAATCTTCTACTCGATCAAAACTGTCCCCTTTCAAAATGAGGAGATTCATTTCTCCCCTTGTGGAGCTCAAAATTTTGAGGTGAGCTTAATGGATTTGGAGTGATGTATCTACTAACCAAGGATGCATGCATCAATCCAGATGCATTGAAAAAAAAAATCCAAAAAAATAATAACGTGTCCCAATTCTCAGAATAGGTAAAATTTATCATTTTTTAAAATAAAATTTATTCATTTTTTTGACAAATTTTATTATTTTTTCTGATGAAAAAATATAACTTTTTAGAACAAATTTCACCTATTTTGTAAATTGAGACACCTTATTATTTTTTTTGAATAAATTTTATTATTTTTTGATTAAAATTTATTATGTTGGTAAAATTTATTCATTTTTTTGATAAAATTTATTATTTTTGGGGTAAAATATATTCATCCTTGAATATGAAAATTTCGTAAAATTTTCAAGTTGAGAGTGCAGCCCTGTTCTTGAGTAATGCTGACATCCCATCCATTTATAAACCTTTTAAAACTAGTTTTTATGAAAATTTTACCAAAAACTTGTTGAATTTTTCGAATTTTCCCCCCTTTTACCCAGTCTGCCAGAGCCTAGATACTTTTCAGGGGTCAGAAAACCTACATATTCAGATTCAGCGCAAAAAATCCTGTAATTTGACACCAATTTCAACCACCAACGTTTTCGACCAAAAGTTCATAAAAATTATGAACTTTTGAGCTTTTACTGTGCTTAAAAGCAGCAGCTGCGGATTGGCGTACTGGTTGTTTTCAAAATAAGGTATCATAAAATAACTATTAGGACAAGTCTCTGCCTTCAATTGTTTCGGCTCATTTTTAATAAATCAGCTCATTTATTTTTAAGTTTGTGATTTTTTAAAATAAATTAAAAAATTTTTGTTCATTTAATTTAAAATTATTTTTGAATTGATTGGAATTATTTAGATTGAACCTTCAGTATTTTACGTTGTAAAAAATCTTCGATAAAGATACACCAATCCAGTTTGGAAGTACTGCTTCATATTACACATTATCATAATTTTAAAAAATGCACATGATCGTGGATTTCTCTTTTCATTCTTCCTACGTCAAAATTTTTCAATTTTCGGTGCCAAAACTTGAAACTGAAACCTATACCTCGATAATTCACACACTCGTCTTATTAACAATGATTGATGATTTCCCAACCGCAATAACCACTTAACAAGAACATTGCGGTTTCATACAAAAACCAGCAATTTTTCGACACGATGTTAACATCACGAATCCAGGTAAGGTACCGAGGCTGAAAAAAACGTTGCATTTTGTACTCGTAAATGAAAAGGTAAACACAGAGCGTTGGACGATTTTGTAGGTACTTTTATTGTTCCAGTGCGGCGTATTATTAAATACACGTGCAGTTGCAATGACTAACGCAATGCACTCGAGCGTCCTTTACTTCCCCTCACCTCTACTTGCATAGTTACGCTCTTTACAACCTTGCGGTCAATATCCTTTGGTGTGTATTTCGGAGGAAACGGAGGTACACTACACATGCCGGCGTAATACTGATGGCGAGATTGTGTTTTTGTCTCACAGTCATTGCTTCAAAGGAATGTTGAATTACATCAAGAGTAAAGTGTATCTGGATAATTTCGTCGATAAGAACAATGAGCTTTTTATTTTTTTTTTCCACATCGAATGAGTTTCCGAACAGGAAAAGTAAAACTGTTTTACCTGCTCCGTTTCCTCCAACGTACAGTTTATTTTACGCAATCGATTCATTTTCTTAAGAAATAAATTACAATAAGGGCAATCCAACCACCTATCGATAATTGATAATTACCAGCGATGCATTCTCCGTAGATTCGCAATATATTATAAGAACGAAAAAAAAACCGAGTGCAACGATCTTCTCTTATAGTCGTGCTTTGTATTGCGCAATTTTCTCGTTTTTTTCCACGATTCCGAGCCATTTTAGAAAATTGCAATGCTTCGAGTCGTATAAACGCGTACAAATCATAAAATATGTACGAGTGCGACTGCGAAGCAGAAATAATGCTAGAATTTGCACCGATGCCAAGTACGTTGGGAACGAGGTTGCAACATTTTACTTTGCTTTGGCTAAATTTGCAAAATGGCGAATTTCATGGGGATACACATAGATGACAGGGGATCTAGTTGAATGTCCATTGTGCTGTGGAATAACTTTTTTCATTTTTCCCTCAATTTTGCGAAAATTGGGAAATTTTCGAAAAATAACTAGTTTTCAGAAAATTGTTCAATTTTAAATGGGTTTCAATTTTTCAGTTTTTTTTTTTAAATTCATCTCCTTACAAGCAGGTATTAAAATAGTCTATGCATGTATTTTTAAAATATCAAATTTTTGATGAATTTTTCAAGTTTTGGGATAAAAATTATCCAAAAAATCATAAATTCTGTATTTTGGAATTTTACGATTCGCTGTTGGATGCACTGGTGTATGAAATTTTCAAATTTTTTCTTAAATATTCACTTTCAACGATTGAAAAAAAATTCATTCAATTATTCCTCAGATCATTTCAGTTTTGGGAAAATTTCGTATTATTGGAATATTGCATACCGCAACTTTTCAACCTTCTGGTAGCGTTCTGAGTTTTGATCGAAGAAGGATGGCGATGGTTTAGAAAGATGTAGAAACTCAAATCGCAATTTTAAGTGCCACGATAGCTTCTCACACAATTTTTTTTTTGACTAAAAAAACACGAAAAACAGTATCTTTTCAAAAGGAGGAGCACTTTAAACAACCCCTGCTCCCCTCCATTTACCCCTTGGGGTCTCAAAATTATTTTGGGAGGGTTTCCACTCAAAGTAAACCACCCTACCAAATTTGGTCGAAATCCAAGATTTTTTTCCCCACTCCATCCTGGTTTTCATCTCAAATAGCTCACAAAGTGATTTTTTTCGTGCCCGAAGAAAGCAAGGGCGAAGCTTTGAGAAAAACTGATTTTCAGCAATCCAAGAAGACATTTTTTTCACGTTAATTTTTGACCTAAAACTTCCCTCTGCTACGAGTCTGTATAAAAGTGTCTCTGGCTCCGGTTTCAAAACAATCACTCAACTCTGACCTCAACTCCAAAATTTTTGATTTAATTGCCACAGTTCCAGAACTTCAAAAAAAAGACCTTCGGCTCCAAAATTTTAAAAAAGTGGCTTCGGTTCCGGGATTTTTATCAAAGTGCATTCGGCTACGGCTTCATAGGTGGAGATAGAATGTAACTTTTGGAGGGGCTTGAGCTCCAGGTAAAAAAAGAAACAAAACAAAAATGTTGATTTATAACTCTCAACAACTTTTTTTACCCTTACCTACCATTATGTTATCTTTGCTTAAACTTTTTTAAAATCATTTGTTTTTCATAAGTTTGTTTTATGAACAAATTTCATTACTTATTTTGGTGTCTTTCGAAGTTTTTCACGTAGGTAGCTTGAAAAATAGGAGATTAATTACAAAAATATTAATAGTTTACCTCTTGAAAATAAAAGATTTTCGAATTTTTTCAAGTAAAACAAATACACAAAAATTAATGGGGGGGGGGGGGTAATTTCAACATTTGGGAAGGTTGAACCCCCCATTCCCTCCTACATCCTGCCTATGTCCTGTTTCGAAAAATTGCTCGGAGGGGCCCTCTTCCCTCTTCCGGTTCCGTTCCTACAGTAAAATGGATCAAAAATGAAGTCGGGTCTTTTGATTTCGCTCAAATTTTTTTTATGAGTTCCCTTTGGTGGTCTATTAACATCACCAGGATCATTTTTTCCAACCCTCGAGGGGGCGGGGGGCGGACCTCAAAATTTTTATGCAATTGCGATTTTTAGCAAAATGATTCAATTTTGAAGGCTCATATCTCGAGATAGGTGCTACTTGGGGGAAAACTGTTTACGGGGTCGGAAAGAAAATTGATAAGAGATTCAACGCATAATAATAACATTTCGAAAAGCTCATAGTTGAACTTTGGCAGTGAAAGCTCAACTTTCATGACAAAAACAAAGTATGAAACCTACCATATTTAAAAATCTGAAAAAATCACAGTAAGTAGCACTTTTTCACCTTCTCTTCAACCCACAAATCTTCAAGATGGAATCACTGAACCCCTGGGGGGCCTGGGGGCACAGGGGTCCACAATTTGGACCAGAAATCAAAAAAATCTAAAAAGTGGAGGAACCCATCGATTACCACTAACTTGAAGGCGCTGATTACGAATACGTACTTTTTTTATTTGACCCCTCTGGATCCCCTCAACAGCTCCCTTTAGGGGGGGGGGGGTCAAAATTCAAAAAAAAAGAAAAATAACGTGCGGCATATCATTTGTCAGGTTTTTGAGAGCCCTGAGTTCGAATCTTCGCGTATTTTTTTGATCTGACCCCTCTGAACCCCCTCCCCATCAGCCCCCTTAATTGGGATCAAAATTCAAAAAAATGAAAAATAACGTGTGGCATATCGTTTGTTAGATTTTTGAGGGCTCTGAGTTCGAAAATTTACTAATTTTTTTGATTTAACCCTTCTGAACACCCCAGCCCGCTTAATAGGGTCAAAATTCAAAAAAATGAAAAATAACGTGTGGCATATCGTTTGTTAGGTTTTTGAGGGCCCCGAGTTCGAATATTCGCTTATTTTTTGGATTTGACCCTCCAGTATTCCCCTAGCCCCCAATTTTTGGGGAAAATACGATAAGGAATGAAAATATCGTGTGACGTATCGATTCAAACTAATGTCAGGGCGTAGATTTCGAATATCGACTTACTTTTGTGATCGGAGGACTGCTTTTTCCTTGTGCGTTCACCCCACAAGCCTTCAAAATTGAGCCATTTTGCTAAAAATCGCAATTGCATAAAAATTTTGAGGCCCACCCCCACTCCCTTGAGGGTTGGAAAAAAAGATCGTGGTTTTGTGAATAGACCACCGAGGGGAATTCATAAAAAAAATTGAGCGAAATCGGAAGACCCGGCTTCATTTTTGGCCCGTTTCGGTATGGAATATCCCTCCTACCCTCCTGATTCCCGTTTGAAACATATGAATTTTTTATTACTCTTTCCTTCGAATTGACAGTACCGGCGGAATTCTCACCTCCATACATTTTCAAGTCCATCTTCGTGTCACGAATCAAACGGAAATTTCATCCACTGCACAGTCACGCAACACTGGAACTTTTCCACCAAGTTTATAAACTTTGATTCGTATCGTCCTGCTTTGCCAATACCTAATCAAAACTTCAAAATCTTGGTTAATTTTTAAAACTTGTCAGACGTCGAGGTAATATTTTACGTGAATTTCGCACCTTCGTTACGTTTTCGTGGTAATAACGCTACATTAGCACACGCGAATCGTTGGAAATTTCACAAGGACCTTTAGTTCCGTTATTTCGAAACAAAGACCACCTGCTGATAAAACTTTGTTTTCATATTACCTCCTCGTTTTCCTCTTTTTTTCCAACTTTAAATATCCGCCGAATGCAAATTAATCGAAATAACACCATCTACACCTACATTAAAATTTATTCGTATGAAAACACTGGACACAGCACGCACCCAGTGAAAAAAACCCAGCAGTCCCCGATAAACGAGATAAAAAGTTCGAATACACTAATGATGGTCCGAAAATGATAACTCGACGATGAAATCGTTTCATAACTCGAACAGGGTCGTCGAACACCGAATTCATTATTAGGAAAAATTCTAATAAAGAGAGATCCAAGGAGCGGAATCGAAATACGCCGGATAAAAGAACGTGCCAGTATACCTTTGTTCGAAAAGTTTTAAAATCGTATCGCTACACAGCATTCGGTCCATTAAATCGTACGTAGGTATTGTAAAATTAAAATATTTTTTATAGGTGTTCGCCGGAGCATCGATTTGATGCAGTGAAACGCAGGTCATTCAACTTGGTACTTCTTCCATTGACGCGGGCCCGGGTCGTTGCATCTTTTTTTCGCCGCTTCGACGTTGTTTCGCGAGAGAGTATACCTTATTCAAGCAGCATTACATTCAAATACCTATATTTCCGGCAATTACCTAAACCGTAATAATATTATAATTACGTGCAGTGACCAGCGGTCCATAATACACGTGAATTCGAATACATTTTAATTTTGTTTTGTTTTTTCCTCCATAAGGCGAGTTTGGAAAAAATAAATCCCACTCTTCACGAGCCAATTAATTCCAACTCTAATTTAAATATTAAAAAATTGTCAAAATTTGAGCAAAAAAAAAATATGCACGTATGTAAAGCAATGCGAAATAATGTAACAAACCGTACCGTTATAGCAACACTGCTGCATTAACGTAATGCAGCAGCGTACACACGCGCTCCACAGATACGCCGAGGTCAATGAACTCCCGAGAGAACCGTGCTTGGAACTTATTACAAGACGACATGCCGTTAGCAACAGTAAAATCAAGTCGAACTACGAAGAATGATTACTGATAATGATAGCTGCAGATAGACAAAAAAATAACAACAAACGTGCAATGTAAACTTGCAACAGCTACGGTGATGGAGCTTTTATTATTGAACAGAAACTACGAGAAAATTTATACCTGCAGTTCTTCTATATTTAGCTGCTAATTAAGGTCTTTATGGCACGATTATTTTCAGGCTTAAAAAGTATGTTGTTGGTTATTATAGTAAGACGGGAGCGAATCGAAATTAGATGAGAGGAGGAAGAGGAAGGGTGGAATTTTGAAGTTCACAGATTTTTAGGATAAATTTTTGTATGGAAAGTTGACAAGTAAAAAAAATTCGGTTTTTTTGTTCATCGAAACTTTCTAAGTCAAAATACTGTATGTATTTGAATTTATAACTCGGAGAAAATGAATGCACTTTGAAAAAAAGACAAACATGTCAACAGTAATTTTATTGCCGGCAAAACTTCTGTGTGATGTCCAAAATCTGTAATAAATTCACACTGCCCCCACCCCTATTGCTTTTTAAGAGGTGGCTCCCATATGGGAAAAATTTTTTTGCACCGATTTGGCTAAAATTCACATGGAGGGTTGGTTAGAAGTTGAAGTACTTCCTCAAAAAAATTTCAGCTCCCCTCGACCTCAGGGGGCTGAGTCATCGCTTCTCAGAGTTGACTATTTTTGACTAAAATGACAAAAAAACGAGTTTTTCGATTACACCGGTCGACACGATTTTTGTTTCTGGGTTCTCATTGTGAAAGGGTTGCTTTTATGTAATTAATGAAGGAAAAAATATTTTTTTGACCAAAGTTTGCTTTGGGGGTGGGCGCGATATTTTTTTGTTAAAATTTGATGTTTTTTTGTTAAAATTTGATGTTTTTTTTGTTAAAATTTGATGTTTTTTTGTTAAAATTTGATGTTTGATTTTTCGAGGGCAATAAGTCTGAACATTACAAAAAAAATTGATTTTTTTTTGGAGTAATAGAAAATTTCACGGCGAATTCAATGCCGCAAACCGCAGACCTCCATCTTTTTTAGAAAAAAGTTATAGCTCATTTTTTCCAAAATTATGTGAAAAAATCACATTTTTGTGCCTTTTTCACAAAAAAATGAAATGCAATTTTTTCACAAAATTTTGAAAAGAATGAGCTGTAGCTTTTTTTCTAAAAGAGATGGAGGTCTGCGATTTTCGGCATTGGATTCGCCGTAAAATTTTTTATAAGATTAGTCCAAAAAAAATTTCAATTTTTTTTTGTAATGCTCAGGCTTATTGCCCTCGAAAAATCAGTTTTTTGATCCCTCCACCCCCCTCGCCACCCAAAGCAAACTTTGGAAGCCAGGATTGAGTAATTTGATGTATTTTGATGTCTAGGAACAGAATTTTGGCATTAGAACCCAGAAACAGAATTTTTTTTGTCGACCTGTGTTATAAAACCGTTAGAAATTTTTGAAAAATGTTGTAGTTTCTGTGCAAATTTTGAGATGACGAACCCCCGAAGTGTTTAACCTCCTCCCTCTTCACGATCCCTTTGAAAGTGTACAGATCGTGGTTTTTAACCAGAAAATGACCTCGTCGCATGAGGGACCCAAAAATTGAATTTCGTGAGAAAGTAAAAATTTTTCGATTTAAAATGTTCCATAAGTAATAAGGTTTCGAGCTGCGTGTTTTCTGCGAGGAGGTGAAGTTAAAAAAAAAAAATTGGCGTCGATTTTGCTGAAATTCACGCGGAGGATTCTGTAGGTGCAGAAGTATTCTTCCCGGAAATTTTAGCCCCATTGGACCATAGGGAGCTGAGCCATCGTTTTCCAAAGTTGAGCTGTTTTATAAAAAAATTAATTTTTTGCTGTAAAATGTTTTATGTGATGATACCCATAGTATGTGGTTGGAATGTGCTGCCCCTACCCTCATACTTTCTGGAATGGGAGGAAGTGAGTCAAGAAGAAGCGTTCCAAAAAAAATTTGCACAATCTCACTCAAATTCACAAGAGGTGTTCAGGTAGAGAAATTTCCCCCGCTTCCGCGACTTGGGGTAGGGCGAGCCATTGTTTCCCAACCCCAAATTGAACAGTTCTATAAAAAAAAAAAAAATAACAACAAAAACCAGTTTTTTGGTGCATTTCTGCAAGAACAAAATTTTGGGGATCGATAACTGTTTTTATGAATAACAAATAAAATTAGGGCCTACAAATTTGAATCTAAGAAACCGAATAATTCGAACCAAAAATGATGTTTCGTCTTTATATATTTTTATAGAAAATTTTTTTCACGATTTCCTTGATGGTCTATTCTCGAAACAACCATTATTTTTCTTCAAACATTCAAGAGGGCTGAGGACCTCATAATTTTTATGCAACTCTGATTTTTTGTCAAATAATTCAACTCTGAAAGCTCAGATGTATCTTGAGATGAGTTGTAATTGGGGGAAAGCTCGTTGAGGGCTTGGAGAGGAAATTTATAGATTTCAAAGTTATGTTGCGAGATGAGCTGCAATCAATAGGTATTTTCATACGTTTACCTACTGATATAACATAAATCTAAATATAGGATCTTATTTATTTACAATTTTTAATTGCTTTTATTTATTTTTTCAAATCTTTTCATTAAAAAATTACTCATCAAACTACCGTACGTACTCGCATGACGCATTACGTGAGGGTAATCTAATCTTACAACTTGTACCTATCACTTACTTATTTGTAAAAATCATCCTATTTCCGTTCATAGTTTAAAGGTTAAATTTATTTAGTTTAGTTATCTATTAGTTTTAGTCGGATGAGATTCATTTGTACCTACTGTTATCTTTTTTGTTAGTTTTACACCAGAAGATATGAGAATTGAAATGATCATCTGCTTAGTTCAGTGGTTGCATTTTATGAAATTAATTATTACATGTAGGTATAGGTACTTGTTAAGCGATTTAAGTATAAATAAGTCGGTGTAGGTAGGTAAGTAGTTTGATTTCAACTCATCACAAAGGTAGGTACCAACCTAAAGTTAAGGATTCGTAAGAAGCAATTTTTTGTCAATCATTCTGAGGACGTGAGGAGACCGAATATAAATATGTGGATGTTTTTAAGAAAAGGGACCACTTAGTCACATATGTAGTTGATTCTGAGAAAATGCAAGAACGTAATTTGAGTCCAAAAAATGAATACGATCCTTCGGACTAACAGATGTTAACTTCGCGAACAAAGTTTTAAACCGAAACAGTTTCATTTCTCAACATAAATATTGAGAAATGAAACTTTACTTTTATTTTTTTTAGATATCTAATGACATTGATAGATTTCAATTCCTTAACTAGTTTTTATGAACTTCGTTACCATTTTTAGAATATTAGAAAGCCTGCTGGAGCTCCAAGATCCAATTTTTCGGATTCTATACATTAAAATTCTTATGAAGTGAAAAAATAGAATTCTCGACTCACAAAGGAGGTAGGTATCCCAACTGGAAGTAAAATTTTGAACCCAAACAAAAATTAATTGAAAGTACACCAAGAGACGACTCCGTAATCAAAATTTTAGGTGCTGAAGTGCATTTTTCGAATTTTTTAAATTTTGTAACACCTTTAGCCTGAAAAATATCAAAATTTTATCTAATCAACGAAAAGAGTTGAAATTTGGATACCCAATTTTCGACCCGCTGAATCGATTGGAAGTGGTTTCAAGACGTTTCGGAGCCACCAGAAACTTTTGAAATTTTCCAGCACTGGAGAAACGCCCATAAAAATAGTCCATATGCACTTCCAACACCTATAATTGCGGATTGCCCATATTGGTGACCTATTTAATCGATTAGAGTATGCAATTTTTCAGAATTCGTAACTTCCACTTCAAATTCGCCTTTTTGGGCAGGATATTTTCTTGGAAAAAATTCAAAAGTATGCCCAAGGCACACTTTACGCGCTAAAAAGCTGAAATTTGGTAGATACCGTTGCCAATCGATTTGGCTGGTCGAAAATCTAAAGATTGACTGATTGAAATCAGTAGACAGTAGACACCCGCGTAGCAATGACGATGTGAATTTCGATTTAAATGTCGACACATCGAAATCAGTCACTTTTCGACGGAAATGTCAATGTGATTTTCAGTGGCGTAAACACGGGGGGAGGGGGGGGGGGGGGTTGGGTACAAACCCCCCCCCGGACACCCTTCAAAAATGAATTTTTTGGACATCAAAAGTCAAATTTTTTCAAAGCTTCGCCCTCGCTTCGCTCGGGCGTAAGTAAACAACATTATTATTGATTTTGGCTAGTTCAAAAGTTCAATATGTAAGCCTGTGGCGTAAATACCTCCCTCAGAACCCTCAAAAATGAATTTTTCGGGTATTAAAAATCAATTTTTTCAAAGCTCTGCCCTCGCTTCGCTCGGGCATAAAATAATCCCTATTTAAATTACCAACGCCGTTCGAAAAGTATGATACCAAGGTTCGGTCAACCCCCCCCCCCCCCATTATCCCAGATCTTTATGCCCATTTAGTATATACCTAAGAAAAAAATTTTCACCCTTCGACTTCTGTCCCCCCCCCCCCCAGAGGGAATGTCAAGTTACGCTACTGGTGATTTTCGATGTTGATGTAATGTTGATGATTTGTCGAGACAATACCTCGATTATTACCTCGACCGTGTCTCGACAATGATCGACATTTATGTCGAAAAGTGACCGATTTCGATGTGTCATATTTACATCGAAATTCACATCGTCATTGTTGAAAAATTTCCAAAATTCTAAATGAAATCGGCTTGATTAGCCATAAAACACTATCCCAAGAAATAATTACTTTTTTTAAAATTCATTATTTAGGGGAAAAATGGATTTAAATATTGTCGATAATTTGTAGATTACAAAAAAATGCCCATGTCGACAAATACATCGACAGAATCAAGCCACTGGATTGGCAGCAAATCCGACTGTGATCCCGTCGTTAATCAGTGAAATATGACTACCAATCAGTGAAAAATTACGTTCTGATTTGAAATTAGTAAATTTCCATTTTTGAATCAGTTATTTATAACTGGACTACCAAAATTAGACGAAAAAAAAATTAATTTACGGACTAAATTAAAATTATTTTCATTTACAGATTTAATCAATAATGGGAGTGGAATATTTTGGATAATCTTCCGATTTTTCTAAACCCAAATTCAAAATTTTACTTAGATTCATTTATTTATTGAGGAGGGGGATGAGGGGCATAAGCTCACCCAGAAATTAATTGTGAGGGTAAGAATTCTAAGGGGGGGGGGGGTAAATTTTCAAAACGATTATTTTTTTACTGATTTTTCAGTCAAAATGGGTGATTTTTGATAAAAAGATCAATGAAAAATCAATTGTTTTCAAAATAAAATTACCTACTGAAATACTGCCCGAACGAAGCGGGGTCGAAATTTTTTTGGAAAATGCTGTTTGAAGAGAAAAAACTTGTTTTTGTAATAAAAAATCGTCTTTCTCAGCTTAAAGGGGTACTTGAACCCCCCGAGCTCCCCTTGAAGGTGCTTGATACAGACATTCCCCGTCAAACATTTTTTGGTAGCGGCTACCGTAGCAAAACTACCGTCGTTTAGGTAGTAGCGAAACGGTAGCGGCTATCAAAATTGCATTGTATTTGAGTAGCGAAAATTCTAATGTGCTACCGTAAACAGGAATAGTAGCGAAACTACCTTTTTGGCACCAATTCGGTAGCGAATTATTTGACGGGTCATAGGAAATAAAAAACTGATATTTTAAAACAAAAAATATATATTTAGGAAAAAAATAGCTTGCTTTCCAAAAAAAAAACTCTAAAAATAATACATAACACAGGTCAACACGATTTCTGTTTCTGGGTTCCGATTGTCAAATTTAGGTTGTTTTTTTTGTAACCAAAGAAAGGAAAAATAAATTTTCTAAGGTTTGCTTTTGTGGGTGGGGGAGGCGAAAAACTGATTTTTCGAGGGTAATAAGCCTGAGCATTTCAAAAAAATCGAATTTTTTTTTGGACCCATCTTATAGAAAATTTTACGGCGAATCCAATGTCGTAAACCGCAGACCTCCATTTCTTGTAGAGAAAAAGTTACAGCTCATTCTTTCCAAAATTCTGTGAAAAAATCTAATTTTTTGTGCCTTTCTTAGTTTCTCGCGAAAAAAATGAAATGCGATTTTTTCGCAGAATTTTGGAAAGAATGAGCTGTAACTTTTTTTCTATTAGGGATGGAGGTCCGCAATTTGCGGCATTCGATTCGCCATGAAATTTGCTTCCAACTCTCATCATGCACTGAAAAAAAAAAATAAAATAAAATTTATCCAAAAAAATAATAACGTGTCCCAATTCTCAAAATAGGTAAAATTTATCATTATTTTAAATAAAGTTTATTCTTTTTGGTAAAATTTATTCATTTTTTTGACAAATTTTATTATTTTTTCTGATACTTAATAAATATTATTTTTTAGAACAAATTTCACCTATTTTGTGAATTGAAACACGTTATTATTTTTTTGGATACATTTTATTATTTTTTGATTAAAATTTATTATTTTGATACAATTTATTAATTTTTTGGAAAAAATCTATCTCTTTTTTGATAAAATTTATTATTTTTGGGGTAAAATGTATTCATTTTCGTAACTTCTGTTTTTTCCGTGTGGTCATTATGACTATAAAACCCTTACTTTTCTCGCAAACTTCACTTTTTCTCGAGAAAGACCCAAAAAGTGCGAGTTTTTCACAGAATTTTGGAAAGAATAGGCTGTAACTTTTTCTCTAAAAGAATTGGGTTTGCCGTGAAATTTTCTAAAAGAATGGTCAAAAAAATTTTTTCATTTTTTTTCTTGTCAAGCCCAGGCAAATTGCCTTTGAAAAATCAGTTTTTTTGCCCCCCCCCCCACTCCATCTCCTAAAGCAAACTTTGGAAGCCAGGATTGAGCAAGGTGCCGGTGATGTATTTTGATGTCTAGAATCAGAATTTCGGCACGAGAACCCAGAAACAAAGAAATTTTTTTGTCGATCTGTGTAATTTGAGACTGAAGAACAGTTTTCACTTATCATTTAAAAACTCATATGTTTCGTGGCAGACGTCTTGTATTCAGCTATTTCTCGCTGACCTTTTAGGTATACTTAAATAGGTAGTACTTAATGCAATATAACCACCATGGCTTTTAAAATACCGCAGATTATTGGAAACGAATACCGGTATCATCGACAACGTACATCAACGTAATCCTAAGTATGAAATTTTGCAACAAATAATAATTTTTGGTACTAAACGAGGTAATAGATATTTACATTTATCTTTAACATAACCTTGTACCGTTTTACATTTTAACGACCTTAAACGAGTTAATTGTATGACCATGGCCCATGCCTCCTTCCACTCTTAATTAAACGAAAATTACTTCGTTTTTTCCTCTTTATTTTCATGTATTATAATGGTAAGTTTACTTACGTACACATTTTAAAATAACAGAAAATATATCTACGTATTCCGAGATAATTTGTACTGAAATGAACGCCGCACAGATCCACGTTCTTATAGGTCACCGCATACTACGACCTAAATAAAAAAAAAGAGAAAAAATATCCAGAATGCATGACTACACGATAAACATTTAATATGGTTGTTAACAAGCATTACGCTTTGTTTACATATAACCGCAAATGTATAATGGTGAAAAAAATTTTATCCTCTTTGTTTATACGTGAGTATCCATGTACCTTACAAAGAGAACGCAGCATCACAAGGAAGTATTCTCTCTGCGAGCTAAGTCATCGGCCAATAATGATAAACGATACTATGTAAAGAGAGCTAGGTACGGTATGCCTTACAAAAGGCCTGTCTTTCAAAACCATCTGGATTGTTTGTATTCTCAAATTATCAATACACAATATTGGACTTTTATTACACCAAATCATTTTGTAGAAAGAGCCAGGCAATGATAAAATCTAAAAATATCACGTGTGTAGTAATTTTCCTCCAACAATTTTAATTACTACGATTTACCTCAAAACCATGGCGTGGCGTATGAGATGGTCGAACACGTGTCACTATTTACGTCAAAAATAACACGAAACATTCCGTTTCGTCAACGGTTTAGGAAGAGAAAAATCATACGATGGGGAGTTCACGTGACGATACCCGAATATCAGCCCATATAGTTCAATTCAGGGTACTAGGTCATCAGCAACATCCCTACATGAATTATATAAGGGCGAAGTGAATTTTTCAATAGGTTCGAAATACAGCAGGTACCTATTCGGTTCATTTTAAATGGAAATTCACCCAGCGATTTGTTCTGCTCGGATATTGTTTTCAATCCCCTATGGAGAATACCAATTTAACTGCGGTGTACTTCATTTCGATATCGGTAGGTATACGAAACAAGGAAATAATTCCGTAGAAATTACCTCGTATAAGCTGGTCGCACAGGTCGATAAAATTCTCGCACCGAATGTGTATAGTTAATCCATTCCAACACGCGAACGGAATTATCATTATGCGGGTGTTAATTCGTGTTGGCGAATCAACAACCCAACTCCAAATTCTACCTACAAGTACAACAATTCACGCTACCGATTTTAAGGTAGTTTTTTGCCTTCGTTTTATCATTTATATAGAAATGCTTTTGTGGCAGATGACGCTATCTCTTCGATATTTATGGAAATAAATTGGTAGAAAGTATTTTTGGATAGTTTTGGGTTTCACTCGAGTGCTTGGACAGGCAGAGAAGCACCCTGGTTAGGTGAGAAGCGCGAGGAAGTAAAGAAGTTTCTTCGTGTGGAGTTTTGGAATCACACGTTTCAAATCTCATTGGAAAGTTTAACAAAGAAGAAAAATTTGAAAAATTATTTTCCTTTTTCGATTCTTTGAAATAAATTTATCGTTTTTCGAAAGTTTCGCAAAGTTTGAGCGCCCAAGTTTGTCACAAGTTGATATAACTTGATGGGAACATGATACCTGGGCTGAAATTTGAAGACGCAGATGTCTCGATAATTTCAAAGTACCTCAAAGTTATACAGGGTGTTTCATAAGTAAACAGTAGGGTGTGTCAAGTTTCTTTTTTTTTGGAATTTGACGGTGCCACCCCCTAATTCTGTTCCTTTTGATGAGAAAAGACCCCTATAAAAATTTTACCCCGAAAAAATTATGCTAAGTGGTGGCACAACGAAGGTGAAAATTTGCCATTAAAGGATAATGTAAGTAAAAAATGGTCCAAAGTTCAATATTTCATCCAGTGTGTCAATTTTTCATGTTTAAATTGAAAGTAATACGAAAATCTGGTCAAAAACAAATCACATGGAATATGTTTACAAAAGAACGAAGCAAAATTATTTTTATATCATTAAAAAAACCTATCAAACATTGGGCGAGTGATCGCCTACTTGTCACGGTTTGATGCGGCAATTCATGCAAACACCCGGCAAATCATATTTGTAACTTTACCTTTCTTGCGCCACCACTTAATATCATTTTTTGGGACTGATTTTTTGTATTTATTATTTTCTAGGGCCAATGAAAATTTTAAGGGGGCGGCACGTCAAAAATATAGAAAAATTTTTTTTACCATATAAACATGACACACCCTATATGGGGCTCAAAACACTCAGAATTTGTGTGATAGGAATGCGCATAGGAAAATATGTTTTTTTTCATGCATATCCTGGTCCTTGATTACATTTGTGCTAGCGGTCATTCATGCAGAGCTCAGAATGCAAGAAATAGAGAAGATTCCAAAGAATGACATTTTCTTACTAGCTCCTAGCTCTACAGGGAAAGATGCAAAGAAATTCATCCAGAGGAAGAAGATGGTCAAAACTAGTAACAACTACCTCAACAGCCAACTCACCTTGTAAGATCCTTAGAGAAACTATAGGAGCCGTCTAATATAGGAGAAGATGCATGTTACCTCCTGTAAAGGAAATACGATGAAGACGAAGACGGTGACCATCGCCACTACAGGTTTTTCAACAACGAGAGATTTTTTGCTTAAATGATGGTAGAGGCAGGAAAAACATAATATCCTAGTTAAATTTCTCGTCGAGATAGAGACATTTGAATTTTGAAAATCATAAAATTCGGAGAAAAACATTTTTAAGGATTTCACATAAGTAATTATATTCATTTTTGGATTTCATAGACCAAACTCTGACAACAACACCCTACTTTCATTCACAACAAAATCTCGTTGAGATAGAGACATTATTTTGAATTTTGAAAATCATAAAATTCTGAGAAAAACATTTTTAAGGATTTCACATAAGTAATTATATTCATTTTTGGATTTTATAGACTAAACTCTGACAACAACACCCTACTTTCATTCACAACAAAATGAATCACTTATCCATTTATCAGCGCTCCACATTGCCTTAGAGCATGTCAGTTACTGGGAACTGGAGCATTAAATTTTGGAAATTGGAATGAGGAGTAAAGATTTGCCGGGCTCACTCTGCTGATTCCTTAGAAGGGGAGTTTAGAAGAGGTTGCTGCTGGTTGTTGCAATTGCAAAATGAATCCGAGTAGATAGAAGCACACTGGTTTCCATATCAATAGTTATTGGATGCGATTTGCAGGATATGGTCGCTTTAATCATTATTATGATTAATGGAGATTGGAGAATGAGACCGAAATTGGTAAATGTTACAAATGATTATTTTCTGACGTTTTTGCAGGATTATAAGATGCAAAACTAATCACACTTGGTTGGATCTCTTCAATGTATTTCCACATGGAATCTCTCCAAATTTGGTAATTCGTTTGTTCAAGTGTCGCAGATTTTTCGTCTTTCAAAGATTTCTTTTCTTTAGCTTTCAATGATTCTGTGTTCAACTTTGATTTTGACACAGCCATTGCTGATTCAAGTTGTTGCAAGGAAAGACTTGCACACCAAACTTCCACTTTCCCACTGTGCTCTCCATGTAACCCAATGAATTTAAAGACTGGAATATCCGATAAATTATATGGAATAAAAAAGGCCGAATATGCTATTGCTCGACTGTGAGTGTCTGTGAACACAGGTTCTGAATTTCCAGCTCCTAGTCTATGAAATTCATTCTCAAAAACTAATGCCATTTTATTTTTTATTATGAATAATGTATCTATTTTGGGTATATTCATCAATGTAGGATTTTTGTCAGCTTGCTGAATGGATTCAAGCTCATCCAGTCTCATGTAATGAAATTTTAGAGCATCTCGAATCATGACATACAAGATGCTTTTTAACTCTGCTTCATTCAAAACATAGTCTGGCGTAATCGTTTTGTCAAGTTGTTCTTTAATGCCACAGTGTTTGTGCTCAGCTAGTATGCCACGAAGTGTACCTCCACCTTCCTCTAAAAGAACTGAAGAAACACATTTGGCGAGCTTATCAAGCATGTTTTCATCATTGCCAAAGACAAGATTTCTTATGATTTCACAACATTCTTCATACTTGTCTTGGTCAATTTTCATAGAATCTAACCATTTGGTGCTCATATAGGTCCAAAGTTCCCAATTTGGTAGGCAAACTGCAATATTAAAGTTATCAACATGGTGAAAAGTTGCGAATCCAATTGAAATTAATATCGAGAAAACTAGATTTCTGTGTTTATTTTTATTGTATGGTTCAAGGCCCAAATATAAGCGTTGAATTAATGCAAGATCTTCAATTTCAAATCTATCCCTACTCCATATCCTAAGACCAGTTGATTCTTCCTTTATTAACTGCATTATATCCTCCCGAAATTGAGGTTGGTTAAGCAGTTTTGGAATGAAGTTAGCTTTTGCAGAGTCTATCCAATAATTCTGCACATCTTTTCTTGTTATACAGTTGGAAATGGAATATGTGGAGAACATTGGTTCATTTGGAAGAGTTGATATGCGATACCTACTATACCATTTTGAGGCATTATCAATGAACTCATCATTTAGATTTGCCACTTTCATGGCTGATTTAAATTCTGGTTGAAAAATTCCATAAAAAGGGAATATGTCAGAATCAGTAAAGACATCTCCATTGTAAGCATTGTTTAATCTAGCTGGGCGTATTCCTAACACCCCTGTAATAATGCCTTTTATGAGATACTTGTTTCTTTTAAAGGTATTTGTCATAAAACTTTCCAAGTTATCCAAAAACAATTTGCTTTGGGCACTTTTTTCAAATGGGGGTCCATCTTGTCTAAAATAAGCCTTGTGTAAGTAAGCATCGTGTTCGTCATACAGGATGATTACATGTCTTCCATAGACATCAAACAATAAAAAACTAAGATGCTTTATTCCTAAAATGAATTCTTCAAGGGGCATGCTCCCATCATCATTTATATACTTGTAAAATTCTTTTAATTCATAGGCATACAGATCTGCATCCTGTTTCCACTTCCCTACTAAATACAGGTGCTCTTTAAAAGCTTCAGATATCATCTTTCTTATGCTTGTTGGGTCCTCAATGTTTAAATTCCTACCATCTAGGGTAATAACCGGATGTTTTGCCAAGTGCATGTTATTTAAATTTTGATATTTACTTATCATGGGGCTTGAATTGATGTGTTCAGGTTGGGAGCTATTGGGCATAACCACAATACCCTCCACAAAATACTTATATGCAGCTGTTTGTGTGGCATCAACTGCATCCCCATGTTCATCAACTTCAAGTTGATGATAAAACTTTATCATTTTCAAGTTGGTAGTTTTACCCCATCCAGTGGCAGCAGAAATGATGTGCACATTGTAATTAATATAACCACGAGCTGCCCAGATGTTTGCAATTAATAAGGATTTATCTACCCATAAAGTAGACTCTTGAATGAATTGTAGGAAGCTTGAATTACAGGCAGAATAAATAGTCTTGTATTTTGTGTCATTTTTATAGATAACTTGAGTCGGCCATTCATCATCATTGTCATTTTGAGATTGAACACATGCAAAAATTGTGACAATTATTATAAACTTCATATTATCATATTCAAGGATGTTATTGAACAGGAAACCTGGGAACAGAAAGGCGAGTATATCCCATTTTATTCAACTTTCCGTGGGAACATTTAAATTTTAAAAGAGTATACTGGACTTCTTAGGAAATAAGGACTAGGTAGTGAAGAAAAATAAATACACATAAAGCAGATTTAGAAACACATTTTTCGACATTTATGAACAACCAGTTATCCAATTCCCAAATGAGATCTGGAAAAAGGCATAGCATAGCATAAAGCATAGCTCATTGTCATTTGTGCACACCTAATTGTTATTTTCATATTCCGATTGAGTACACTTTTTAAAAACCAAATAGGCAATTGATTAATGATGTTCAGAAAAAATAACTCATTTGCTCACATTTTCAAAACCAGTGTTGCATTTGCAATGTTTCCTAATGTTTGAGTCTAAAATAGTAATAGACTGAATAATTTTGAAGTTTTTTAAAACTTTTTTTCCTCTCTTCTTAATTGCTAAGTAGAAAAAGGATGTTCAGAAATCGATAAATTTAAAGTTATTTTCAAATAATTTTGCGGATTAAAAAAAATCGAATGGAAACAGAATTCAGATGAAGCGTCACTAAACCAGGCCTGTGAGAATGAAGAACAAAGCACAAAAAAGAAGAAAAAATTTTCGAGCATGAGAACGAGAAACGAGAATGGGAACAAGGTCTGAAGAACAAGAATGAGGTCGTGTGGTCTGAAGAATAAGAACAAAAATTTTCTTGTTCTTATTGTTAAAAATATCCCAGATCATCTTTTAAAAATTTTGTATTCAATTTGAACACAAGTTGAATCATCATATTTGCTCCCCTCTCCTACATTAATTAACCGCAAGACCAATTATTAATTTTTAAAAAAATTAAATGAAGCATCCCGATCAGCGCTCGGTGGCAATAAAATTGCCAACAGCGAGAAGTGAACTAATGGCAGAAAGTTGGCAAAATCTCCACCAATGAAAACGCCGGATTTAAAATTGCCATTGTTGGCAGTTTGTTGGTGAGTAATAGTTATAGATACCTAGCTAAAAAAAAAATCAAAATTTCACCTCCCCCCCGAAAAAGGTTTTGCACTATCATAGAATTTCTATCACCCATCGCAGTCTTTCTTGATTTAAATTAAAATATCAAAAAACTGTAAGTTTAATATTTATGAATGAATTTAAAAAAATTGATCCTATCTACATACCATGTCTCATTGATTATTTAGATCCTTCTATCTCTTTATAATAAATACATAAAATTCATCAATTATTTTTTATTTTGAAACCTTTAAAAATATATTATCAATTTTTTTTCTTCTAATCACTTTCAATCTTTACAAATTGATATTATTTTTGGCATTGCTAACCAACAATTTGCTATTATTCTGAGTTTCTACAAAATTATACCTTCCTAGTTACACAAGCACATTGAAGTCATTTTTTTCTTTCATTTTTTCATATTCGATAGATTTTTAACGAATTTCTAAAAGTCAAAAACGTCATTCAAGTTTTTTTGAAGTAAACTCAAAGCTTTTAAAAATTTAGAGATTAAACATAGCCATAAACCATGAAAAATTTTATTTTCCTACTCATTTCGTGAAGCAGAGTAGAATTTTCTAAAATAGGCGACCAAATATTTCTAAATCATGAATCAAACAACTGGCCATCAAAACAAGTTCTAATAATCAATGATAGTTGACAATTAGTTGACAATTTCATTCCAAATTAATAATTTACCAACAAATTGCCTCTATTGGCAGTTTTATTGACAACATTAATTGCCAATGTTGGTAATAAAACTGCCACCTGATAAAAGTGAACTTTTGGCAAAAAAATGGCAAAAATCCGCCATTTTTTTCCAACGAATTTCCAAAGTTGGTAAAAAAAATTGCCACCGCGCTGATCGGGATACAGAGGTCGAATCAATTTGAAACAAATTAAAACATGATATAGGTAGCCTAAGAAAATTTGAACAAAGTCGAGCAATTGATAATTTTTTTTAAATTACACAGGTCAAATCTATCTATTTAAAATATCCCTTTAACTAAAACTTTTCAAAAAAAAAAAAATGATTTGACGAGGGTAGTGGCGTGACGAAGTGATGTGTCCTCCCAACTAATTTCCCGGAAAATTTCCAACTATTTTTCCTATCCCTCCCCCCAGAGGCGGTTCGAGCATAAACTTTTAGGGGGGTAATGATGTTCAAAAATGCCGACTAAAAAATTCAAAATTGCCGAGTAAGAATTCTGAAATTTTACAATACGAGAATTTTTTGTTTCAACAGATTAGTTTCGAAGATTATATGTAGTTTTAAGGAGAAGAGAAGGCAAATAAATTTGTCCCGAGCGAAGCGAGGGAGAAAATTTTAAGCGGAATACTTTCTTTAATTTCAAGACCAATAAAACAATGTTATAATATAAATTGATTATCTAACGCGAGTAAAAAAAACCGACCACTTGTACTTAAAAAATGTTCAAAAAGAAAAACAATAAGGTCGAGCGTAGCAAGGCCAAAGCTTTTGAAAAATTTAATTTCTTGACTTCAAAAATGAGTTTTGATGAGAAAAAATTTGATAAAACAAGTTGAAATAATGTAGGGGAAAAATATCATTTTTGTTGAATTTGGATTGTTTTAAAGAAAAAAACCAATGAGGCCGAGCGTAGCGAGGCCGAAATTTTTCGAAAATATCGGTTTGGAAAGTAAATAATTTTGAAGTTGGATTGTGTTTTATGAAAGAGGACTACAAACTTGAAATTTAGAAAGGCTCAATTTTTTATTGATTATGCTGCAAAATTTCTAAAACTTTTTCAATTTGCTGACATTTCTGAGATTTTGCCGACTCACCTTATATTTCCAAAATTTTGCCGACTGAAAATTTGTCTGGGGGGGGTGTTACCTCCCCCCAAACCCCCCATCGCGCCGCCCCTGCCTCCCCCTCCAAAAAAAATAAACTTCTCGGAAATGTAAAAGTGTGTCAAAATTTTCCAATTTTAAATTCAGTGATAAACATTGGTTTTGGCCAAAAAAAACCTATCCAATTTACAACTTTTTGAAAATGTTTGTAAAATTTGAATTTTTTGAATATTATTTTCCAAGAAAAAACACAGAACCATTTCAAGAATAGAATCGATAAGTACGAAAAATGAAATTATCAGAACCAGTGGCGTCGGAAGCTTTTTTTTCGTCATTTTTGGTAATACAGAGCGGCTACCTTAGTACCTACTCTATATCTAGAAATTTTTTTAGCCCGAAAAAATGTACAATAGATAATGGATGGACAATTTGCAATAAGTTGGTACCTCAGTGAATATAAATTGAAGTGCGTTTAATTTTTCAATTGAAGAGGTCTCGAAAATTTTTCGACCAACCGAGTGAAAATTCTCTCGCTACGCCACTGCGACTTGTATGGGCTACTTTAAAATAAATCATTTGCGGAAAGCAATCAAATAATTATGTAGGTAGATATACTTATTTCTAAAATATTTCTATAACGTATAGGTATAGGTAACATTCAAACATACCTGAATTTGATGACCAGACTGAAAAAAATTTGAAAGTAGATGAGGTATCAATGTGAATAAGATTGAACAGTAAGAAATGAAACCAAGTACTTATTTATTTTAATCCTTCAATCTATCTTAATAACTCAAAACTGATACCTATCGAAGAAAATTAGAAATTTTTTAATAAAGATATGTAATGTACCACATCATGTGATATCCCTAGGAGCGGATATTAATCTTAGATAAATGAATAAAACTGCAGATAACAGTGGCGTAGCCAGAAATTTCTCATTGGTAGGGAGGGGTCCAAACTTACTATTTTTTGAGAAATTTTTAGTTCACCTTTCACCCGTTTTCATCATACTCCCCTTACCTCACCACTAAAAAAAACACGATGAGAACAGTAAATTCATAATTTGAAACATTTTCATTCATACATACATCATACAAATTTTTCGGATTTACCACTTTCAATTCGTATCTTCCTGTTCCTACTACGTCTCCCATGAGTCTTTTCCCCGTGGTTCGGCCAATAAAAAATCATGGATTTTGATACCCCATTGTCCCCATTCCATATTTTCAAGACATCGACTCTTCTCCCTTGCAAGTTGCAACTGCAGTCTGAATTCAGTTGGAGGTCAGAATGACCCCAGAAATGGATTAAGAAGCTCTGAATACGCTCTCGAACCTGATTGAACATTTTTCACATCAAAAATTCATTTGAAATATGACGATCAATTTTGCATCTCCCTTTTTTTTATTCACACTTTCAAGTTTCAACTCATCCCCAGGGACGTAAAAAATTCAAAAAACTGGTTTTATTATTCGAAATTTTACCACGAATTGAATAGGCACCGCAAACCAGAAAGTTCTCGTTACCTACGTATTTTTACAAACACTTTTTCGCGTTAATTTTAAACTCGAAGTCTCAAAGTTCACTTTTTTCTGTCTTGAAAGTTGGAAAATCAGTGAGAAAAGTGAATTTCGAGACATCGAATAGAATTAACGCGAAAAAACGAAAAAAGTGTTTATTGGAGTATTTTGACCTGCTAAACGCAAATCTGATGTTAGTTTCTCCTTTTGGTAATTTATTTCTGTATAAATTTGTCAAAATTTGAAAAATCTGCTGTAACAACTTTTTGTACGGTTTTTGACGATTTTCGGCCCTTGAGCCCCCTTAATCGCCAAAACTGAATACGTGACGAGAATCTACGTTAAAAAACACGTATTGGGGATATTTCAAAAAAATAGTCGCTCTTCGCTTATATGGTATTTTTTACAGTTGAAAATTTCAAATGGCCGAAACCTCATGAAGGAGTGCACCAAAATTTTTGAAAAAATTATCCTAAATACAGTAATACACCTCTACGAGATGTAACTTTGTGCCAAAGAATGCAAAGAACAGAAAATTTTGTTCACTTCCGTTGGAATTGAAAAATCTTGAAAATCTGCCATAAAATGGTCATAGCTCCGAAAGAGAATGAGGTGGGGGGAGGGGGTGTCAAAAATTTTCCCAAAACTTTTTTACATCATGGGGCACCATCTGGAGGCATTAGATCAAAAATCGGGTCTGGGGCCAAATTCACCCCTTACCCAGCCAAACCCTTTGCCCCAATTTTGATTAAAATTTTTCTCATCGAGTACTATATATTTTTTAAAATTCTAAATCTGGAAAAAAATTTTTAAAAAAGTTTTAAAATTATTGGAATTAATTTTCGAGTAAGATGAAATTATAAAACGTATGAAGACGAAAAATATGTAGTATATTATACAACTAGAATAAGAAGTGCACGATTATTGACGAGCGCGAAGTTTACCGGAACGAGCCGAAGGCGAGTGGAGGTAATCGCGTTTCATTATTGCACACCTTGCATACTTGTCCATAAAGTTCCACTTCCCGCACGCTAAACTGGTGAATAATGAATCACTTTTCGAGTGGGTATGGGAAAAAATATTTTAAAAATCAAAGTTGGAAAAATGAAATTTATCGGTTCATATTTTCTTGCTTCAGTGTTCAACTGTTCACACTCACAGTGTTTAATCTTAATCTTTGAAAAATGAAAAGAAGTTCCATCAGCATTTAGCAACTTATGAGATTCGTTGGAAACAATAATTAAACGCAACCAACCTTTTACACATATTTTTAAAAAAATAAACTTTATTGCTCGAATTTTTTCAGTTCAAGGGCATAGACATGTTCATGTACAGTTTAGAACAGTACGAGAGTGATTGGGTCGCTTAGCGGCCAGGGGGCAAAGCTCCCTAATAAAAGTAATAAAATCGAGAAACACGGCCGAAATAATTTCCTATACCAAAGTACATACCCATCATCGAGTTTTTCATCGTAGAATTTTAACGAGCAATCCCGTTAGGAAAAACTTTTCATCGGACTACCCGCAGGGAGAATAAATACGAGAAAAAACGACACCACTGTGTACAGATAGCAAAAGGGATTCGGTACCGTAGCACAGTTTGAAAATTCACAGACTCCTGCCACGTGTCACAATCCTGCATAGTCCCAGTAACCTATTTTGGTGACCTTATTTTCGGGGCAAAAGCACTTTACCATTTTCCAACCAGGCGACTATTATTCCCCCCACCCCAAAAAGGAAACATTTTATGGTATCATTTTCGCGTAAGCTCTATAGAGGAAAACAGATATATCCTTTTTTCGAACATCCCGAAGAAAGCGATTCTATGTACCAAGCTAATATTTTGTTCGATATGAGAAATGATCAAGTTGACTATGGCGGAGTAGAAATAGCTCGAAAGTTATTTTTATAGGTAAGGCTGCGCAGCCAACGTTTTAAAATGGGTATTCGATAAATTTAGGTGCTTTTTGGTGTAGCTGCTGCGTCGAATAAAGTGATATCTGTCATGTGGGTTAATTAGGGTTTGGAAGATTTATATTTGGATCAGAATGTTTTCCACGTTTCATCTAAAAACTACGTTTTAGTTTCGAATCGACCGTTGGTGTATACCTATACATTTGGACGATTATTGACTAATGGCCTAATTGAATGTGTGTAATCTTAAACAGATGTGTCAAATTGCATAACGCACAGTTTCGGTTCAGTGAGCAGTATAATCATTTATTGTAGAAAGAGGGTATTATAGATTCGGAGAAACAAAAAAATTAAATCAGAACAAACTACCTATAAAATATTTTGGACTTGTAGATCATTAGAATTAAACAGTCCGAAGAGAAAAAGATGGATGGGAAGGGGGGTGCGACTGGGCGATTTCGTCACGGAAGAGAAAAGTCTTCAAAGATTTGATTCGACCATTCCAAGAAACCAAAAAAAATTAGATCAGAGCTAACTACCTGTGTACTAACAGCTTGGACTTGGAGACCATTAGAATTAAATAGTCCGAAGAAAAGAGGAAGGATAGGTCGACGGGTTATTTCGTCTCAGATGAGAAAATTTTTCAAAGATTTGGTTGAATTACAGGGTCCCGACCTGTATCTAAGTAACTTTTCGTCTTATTAGAGTTTTCGAAATCATTGGAAAATTTTTCAAAATCACGTGATAGGAACACCACACACAACACACATGTATTAAGAATAAAAAAACTAGGCCGTTGTTTGAAGAAAAGGGGATTTTATCGTTACGGAAATTTTTGACTGACTACCCATCAATATTTTTATTTTTTACCTTTAATTTTTTGAAATCTGAATGTTTAATTATCTAAGCTAGGACATTTTAAAAATTTGGCAGTAAGTACATAAGTATAATTTTCAAATTGAATACGTTGAATAATTTTCCCAGTTTTTCAAAACATTGGGAGTAATAATTATAATGTTCGCAAATTTGAAAAATTTCTTAGAAATTAATTATTTTTTTAACTTGGGATTTTTTTTTAAAACCAAGCAGAACAGGTCAAAATTTCGGGAGAAATTGTTCGAAGCTTTTTATTTTGAAAAAATGTCAATTTTCCGCATAAAAATTCACTTTTTTAATTTTTGACTTCAGGACCACCTTAAACTGCAGAAACCAAGAACCAACCTTTCATCTTTTTTAGCATTTTCCTCGTGAAAATTGGCCACATTTTGAAAAACAAAGCTCAATAGTTGGAAATGGATACCGGATTTTTTCACCATCGTCAGCAACTTTGAATAACAAGGAATTTGTTTTCATTCTATCCCCGTATCCCCTCTATTAGTGGAAGGACTTTCAAATCAGGGGTACGAGAGAGAAGGAGAGATAGAAGAAAAATTTTGAAGGTAAGTACCATATAACACTTTCATGTATAAAAATATCATTTTTCACTCGCTAAAATTTTCTTTCTCTTCACTATTTTCTACATGAAGGACTGAAAAATGAGGTACAATTTTTCATCCAATTTCCTTCCATATGGAAGAGAAGTGGGGAGGGGGAATGAATTTGGAAAGTTTTTCGAAACTGGGTTAATTTTTCAAAAAAAAATTTTTAAATCTGTTGAAAATTTGGAAAATTTCCATCAAGAATCTATTTGGAAAGTTACCTAAAACTTGAAATCTTTTTTAAAAATGGGTCATTTTTCTAAAAAAATAGTTATTTGTTATTATTCTACAAACTGGAGAATTTTCGTAAAAAATCGACTTCCCTAAAAATTGGCGATCTTTTCTAAAAAAAATCGAATATTTTTCTAAAAATTGAACAATTACAAAAATCGATAAATTTTTCCAATCCTCTATCAATTTTTCTTTTTGATCAATTCTCCAAAAAATTGGTTTGTTTTTTAAAAAATTGCCTACTCAAGTTTTCTTTAAAAACTGGTAGGTTTTTTGAAAATCTATCAGTTTTCCAAAATTAGTTGATCGTGCTAAAAACTGATCAAGAGTTCTCAATTTATAACTGAAAAATTTTCAATGTTCCAGATAATTAGTCAATTTTCGCAAGAATTTGAGGTTTTCTAAGGATTGGTCCATTTCCCTGAAAATTGTTCCATTTTCTTATGGGTCGATTTTCATACACATTTGCCAAGTTTTCTTAACATATCCAGTTTTTATAAAAAGTAGCCAATTTTTTAATAATAACACCTCAGTTTTACTGAAAATAGATTGGTAAGTTCAAGAAATATGATTTTATTTTCTTTGAAATTGATCAAATTTCTAAAAATTGGCCACTTTTTAAAAATTTGGTCAGTTTTCTTATAATTGTCAAATTTTCCTAATAAGTGGTAAATTTTCCTAAAAATTGTAAATTTTTCTAAAAATGGTAAATGTATTTTTCTGAAACATGTAAATTTTCCTGAAACAAGTAAACTTTCCTAAAACAAGTAAATTTTTCTAAAAATGTAATTTTTTTAAAAATATGAATTTTCCTAAAACAAGTAAATTTTTCTAAAAATGTAAATTTTTCTAAAAATGCAAATTTTTCTAAAAATGCAAATTTTTCAAGAAATGCTAATTTTTCAAAAAATGCAATGCAAATTTTTGAAAAAATGCAATGCAAATTTTTCAAAAAATGCAATGCAAATTTTTCAAAAAATGCAATGCAAATTTTTCAAAAAATGCAAATTTTTCTAAAAATGCAAATTTTTCTAAAAATGCAAATTTTTCTAAAAATGCAAATTTTTCTAAAAATGTAAATTTTTTAAAATTGCTGAAATTTTCCTTATACTGTTTGGGTTAATTTTTAAAAAAGAGTTCAAAATAGCTCAATTTTCCAAAAATTGTTCAAATGGATTATTTTTTAAAAAACAATTCAAAGCTTTCCTTGAAACTGGCCATTTTTTAATAAAAGTTGGCCAATTTTAGCCCATTTTTCTAAAAGAGGTTAGTTAATCTAAAAGTTTGTAAATTTTTGTTTTTTAATTTTCCCCTTTCTGTTTAAATTGGTATATTTTCGAAAAATTCCAAACTTAATTTTCAAAAAATTTACCTATTACAAAAACTGGGTCAGTTGAGAAAACAGTCGTCAAATTTTGATATTCAATTAATATCAGTTTGATTTTTCGAATCAGCGATTAAGCTTTAAAAACCAATTTTTTTGTCTTTTGTAAGCGCTAATAAACGCAACAATTGTTTAGGCGCAGATCGGTACAAAGATTTAAAACAAAAAGAAAAATTATTACATTCAAAGAGAAGAATAAGTTTGAAAATCAAGTCTAAAAAAACCTCTAGGAATATTGAAGAAAAATAAATATTTAAACTCGCGGGTAGGTAATCATACGTTATTGTATTCGCATGTATATTTATTCGCTCCAAAAAGCATGACGTTAGTGCTATGTTTCCTTCTATTTGGACTGCGCGATGCGTTGAATCATTAACTAAAATAATTTATATTTATTCACACCAAACCGACTTTTATGCAATGTTAGTCTAGTGTGACAAATGGATTTCGAAGTACACTCCAAAAGTTACCTACGAGGCAGTTTTCGGCGCAGGGACTGGCACATACACACTGGGACGTTATTTGTTAAACAAAGCGACGAAATGACGAATAATTTCCAACCTTAATGAAATAAGTTATCAAAAGCAACATACCTACGTACAATCTGATACGCAACGTTTAACTCTTTATTTTGGAAATGGAAATCTACCCGACGATCGATATTCATAGGGTGGAGTTTGCGTGCTGCGCCGACGGATTTGGATTTTTCATTCGGATGTAAATTTAAATTTGCAATATGCTGGAAAATTTCGTTACACCAATCGAGATCACGGCATTAATTAGCGACAACGTTCGCATGAATTATTTACATCGGTGTGTACGGCTTTTAATCGATTACCAAGCCTCGTTCGGTTTTCGGCGCTGGTCTCAATTATACTTTGCTTTTCCCAGAGGAAAAACTCGAGCAGTATGGACTTATTTTAAATTAAGTAGAAACCAGACTCCTTTTGGTTTTTCTATGGTCGTCTTTTAATTAGGGAGGCTGTTAATTTAAATGAGTGTATTAGGGGGAAAAACAAAAAGATTTAGGGGGTTCGGTCTTTTTTAAAATTCTTCTCGTATTACCTGCGTACTAATTAAAAAAATGATTAGGAGTCGTATTCTCCGATGGTTAATTGCAGCAGATTACAAAACACGACAAAAAAATACAATCCATGCTTGAAAAGTAAAGTGAATTTCAACTCAGCAGGTCTTTAAAAAGCCCGGGAATGAAATTAATTGGAAAGTTGTCGATTCAAAAAAAAAGTAGGTACTCATTTTGTTAGGTATTTACTAACAGATGGTATGGGGGGGGCAACGTCTCAAGAGTAGGAGAATGAGAAAAAAAACTCCGTTAAAAGAAGAAAAATTCACCTATTTTGAAATACCTACTCGTACCTCAAAATTTTAAAATTAAAATCAATAGTGTACTTAGCCCAAGTTGGAAATTTCTCATTGGGTGAGGGGAAGGGGGTCGTCTGAAATTTCATAATTTTTTGAGAAATTTAGAGTTTAGCACCCTGTTTGACTTTAAAACCATAAATAATGGCGCATCCAGGTAGAGGAGTTTAAAGATTTTTGGGGAGGGTACAAGTGGGTATAGAGACTTAGAATAAGAAGGAGGGGGGAAAAATCAACTTTTTCTAATGTAGTCGTCTCAAATGGCTCATTCCATGTCAACTCACCCACTTTTTGACGTTAGGTCCACCGATTTTGCTCAAAATTTTTTTACGAGTTCCCCTCGATGGCCTTATGAAGGAATCACCATTATTTTGATCCTAACTGCTCAGGGGGTGGGGGATGGCCCTTGTAATTTTCGTATCATCGGGTTTTTTTGTGAAACGGCTCAACTTTGAAGGCGTATAGCTCGAAGTGGGTTTGGCGTAGAACAGATTTGTTTACGCAGTTTTGTAGAGAATTGAAAGGAGATTCGAATTTGATAATCACATTTCGAAAAGTTCAAAGTTGAACTTTTGAAATGAAAGTTTAACTTTCGTGATGAATACAACATACGCAGGCCCCCATTTAAAAATCCGGAAAAAATTACTATGAATAGTAATTTTTATGCCCTAATCAACCTATGAATTTTCAAAATGGGATCTCAAGACCCCTGGGGGGGGGGGGTGGTACCGGGGACCCCAATTATGACCAAAATTCAAAAAGAAGTAAAAACTCAAGAAACATGTCGATTTCTACTGATTCAAAGGCGCTGAGTTCGAATATGTATTCAGTTTTTTCATCCGACCCCTCTAAGCCCCGCTATTGGCCCCCCAAATAGGGTCAAAATTCAAAAAAATGGAAAATTACGTGTGACCAGTCGTTTGTAAGGTTTTTGGGGTCGCTGATTTCGAATATGTGGTTATTTTTGCCATTCGACCCTTTGAGGCCCCTCAGCTCCCTCCCCATTTTGAGAAAAGCATGTAAGAAGTGAAAATATCGTTTGAGGTATCGATTTCTGCTGATTCAAAGGCGCTGAGTTTGAATATGTATTCAGTTTTTTCGTCCGGACCCCTCTGGAACCCCTATCAGCCCTCCGATGGGGGTCAAAATTTAAAAAAAAGCAAAAGGGGGCTGATATTATATTTTTAGAGCCAGAATGAGATTTTTTTCTCACGAAATTCTTGACCTCATGAGGGGGGGGGGTTGGTAGTATTCGTCGGTGAGGCTTGAATATTTTGAGCAAAATCGAATGATCAATGGTTCAATTTGGTTGAATTATGATTGAATGACCGTACAGTGAAGGTTTCCCAAACCACAGTAAAATTTTGAGCCGAAACAAAAGTAAAATGAATGTACATTATAAAAGAACCTCATATTCCAAAATTTCAAAAGCTAAAATTCATTTTTTGAAATTTGGAGAATTTTTCAAAATTCCAAAATTACCCTAAATATTGCCCAGCAAAATATCAAAATTCGATGAATCAAAAAAAAAAGGGTAGGTATTTGGTATATAGTGTACCCCATTTTTAACCTTCCCAATTAGTTGGAACTTGGAAGTGCTTTTGAAACATTTCAAAGCCTCCAGAAAATTTTGAAATTTTTCAGGATTTCAGAAAAGGCTATGAAAATGATCCATGTGAACTTTAATATTTTGAATCGCTATTTGATTAAAGCACGATTTTCCAAAATTTGTAAATTCAAAATTAAATTTATATTTTTGGCAGCCATTTTCAATCGATTCAGAAAGTCAAAAATAAAGTGTAGGTAGTTCAAAACTTCAAATTTAAACTTTTTTCGTCTGATATCAAATTTTCATTGAAATTTCAAAAATTCATCAAGTCTGGAGTAATGAACTTCAGTTGCTAAAATTTTGGATATAAGATTTTTACAAAAGAAAAGAGTCAAAAATTATTATTCAAAAAATATTTTCAATGTAAAGGTGCTGAATTCACTTGAGATTCCATTCACTCAAAATCCAAAAGCTTAACCTTGATGATGAGCTGAGGTGATATTAAGGGAAATCTCTAAATTTTTGAGTAACTTGAATTCATTTTTGGAGCTGTTTCGACTCCAGATAATCTATTATCGATTTGCAGGAAATCAAATACGAATATCGATTTAGTGAATATTCGATCATCGATTTTGTGGAACATTCATCAACAATATCAATTTTAAGTATTATCGATCATCGATTTTAGGATTTTTTTCTGAACAGTTTTCAATTCGGACTCCCGCCCCTTCGAAGAGGCTCGCTCATTGGGTTCGAGGTTGAAATAGTCCCAAAAATGGTTTAAAAGTCAAAAAATATGAATTTTGATAATTCAATTAAAGTAAATAACTAAAAAATTTTCAATTTTGGTCCCAGTATCGCCCCCAAGGCTCCATTAAATTTTGAATTTGGTGTCAAAATAACATCAAAATTGAAATCGAGAAAATTCAAAATCATTTTCAGAATAAATTTTCGAATTATGTTTTTACCTCTCTTTCTTTTACATATTTTTGCTACATTTTTTGATGTGATTAGGATTACTCTAAATTACCGAGGGGGGGGGGGGTCAATAAAATTTTTAAAAATGAAAAAAATAAAAACCTTCGGGAATAAATTAATTGCACGCCACAAAAATTAAGAAAAGATTTCACAAAAAAAATACGTTCAAATATGAAAAATAAGACAAAATTATGGTAAAAAATAATCTGATTTCAGGTACATAGGTACCTTCTACCTTGGTAAAAAAATTATTATTGCACAAGCACGAGCAACGTCTTCTTCGACTTTGCTGTCGTTCAAAATATCATTTTGTATTTTTCATCCCCCCCCCCGTCCCACATTACATCGGATAGGAATTTTCAAAACCTTAGAACATTTTTTTTGAGCATAAAGCTTCAAACTCGCTTCACTTGAGCGTGGAAAAAATTATAATCATGAAATACTTGAGGCAACAATGTGAAAAAAAAACTCCTTTTTGCTTTTTTCACCCGAAAATAATTTTTTTTGAGAAGTATGAAGTTGGTATAGAAACTTGGAATACCAAGAGGAGAGAAAAACACTTTTCCCTTGGTAAAAGCGAATAAATAAATGTAATCGGGATTTTTGAAAAAAAAAATCGTATTTTCAATGTCCAAAATGGGATTTTTCTCATGAGTTCTCGACGTTGAGGGAAAATGGAGTCCACACCCCAAAGTTCCCGTGTAGCTGTGCCCCTGAGATTGTTTTTTACCATAATTTTATCTCAGGTATTTTTCATTTTCGAACCTATTTTTTTTGTAAATTTTTTTCATAATTTTTGTGGCGCGATAAAAATTTCTTGCACGGTGCAACTAAATTTTTGTAGCGTGCATATCAATTTTTTAGGACAATAGAATGCCACGAACTTTAAATTTTTACTCAGAAAAATGTGACAAATTGAGCTGAAAATTAAAATCAAAAATATTTTCATAACATTTGATTCCTCGATGAGACGAAAAAATGACAAAAAAATTCATGAACGATCGACGGAGCAAATTTTATTACTTAGTATTCAACATGCTACAAAATCTACAAATTTACACGTTTACATTGTTTTAAGTATTCCCAGGTAACTACGTTGCCGGTGCTTTCTTGAAGTGAAATTAAGATTTAAAAAATACTTCGAAATCATGCTTAGAGGTCGTTTATCAACAAACGACCGAAAACTGTCAGTTGGAAAAAAATAAACAATTAAAAAAAAAACAGCAACTTTGTTGCCACGAGATCTCTCTACTCTAAATCTGATATTTTTCATCAGTAATAAATTTAAAAAAAAAAAAAAAAAAAAGGAAAAAATAAAAATAAAAGGCCGATATGAAATTGGTTAACTGATTAGGTACAAAATTTCGTACAAATTACGTAATTACGAATTGGAATGAATTTAATGGAAGATAAAAAAATAAATAAGTGAAACAGCAAGTTAAGTATAATGCACTTAGCAATACAAAAAAAAAATCCGTAACTTGTAAATGGAATGTATCAATTGAGTGTACTCGGTTTTACATTATTGGCCGAAGAAAATTGGTAACGTAAATTTAAAATCGCAGAAAACTGTGGAAATTGGTTATTTGAAAAATGATATAAATTAATCAAGGTCGACTGTGATATCTCACGACAGATATGGTATTTAATCTTACATTATATTACGAAATGGTACCGTAAAAATAATACTTTCGGAATAAAATTCGTCCACGCCTGATAAGGAAATTCCTCGTCAAGGAAATACCACATGAAATTTGTATGTAGCAATCACCCGAAAATAAATGCACCAAGACTCTCCGTGGAGCGGGTCAAATACTCATGAAAAAAAAAGAGAGGGGAAACACGAATCTATCATATGACTAGAATTAACACGGAAATATGATCCCAATAGGTGAAAAGCGTTTCGTTTGGTAACGCTGTTTAATTTCTTGTTGATTTGGCAATAGGCGACTTTGGATATCGACTATCTGGGCTTTTCTCCGATTTGTAAAACGTTGAATAGTACTTCGGTGGAAGAGTCGTCGTCGTAATTACCCATATCTTCGTCGGAAGATTCGTTCGGTATTGGAAGGAAAACCGCCGAAGCTTCGTCGTTGATAATTTTCTGATGAACGTCTTTGACATTCTGGGCTTTGTAGATCACGTGGCAGATTACACCGCCGATGCATAACAATAATCCGTAAAAATTGACTAGAGTCATCGCGTCGCCGTTCCATTCTACGGCTAGGATGACCGTGCAGATTTCCTGGAAGAGAGAAAATTGAGAAAAAATAGTAATAAAAATATGACAGGTACAAATCTATCGAAAAAAAAAAAATACGATAAAAATGTGGTAATAACAGGTTGAGCATTCGATTTCATTTTTAGCCCAAAAATTCAGTTTTTTGGAAACGCTTATCAGACGTTAATAATGAAAGATTTATGGAAAAATATTCAGTGTCAGTTTTTTTGTTCAATTTTTGAAAAAAAAAAGATCCCCAAGCATAGAGGTAAAAAAAAATTGAAAAAAAAAAGAAAAAATACTCCAATTGTAAGAAAATAAAAACTAAAGAGGCTAAGAATACTCCATTACACAGGGACAATGTCATTAGTGGTGTTGAAATTTTTCATTTTTAAATACCATATATTTTTTGAGAACCCAATTTCTGGAATTACTTACGTTTTTTTAAAAAATTTTTCATAAGAAAATAAACATTATTTTCTGATTTAATTAAAACGTCTCAAAAAAAAATTAATTCAATTCAAAATCTTGAAAACAATTTTTAAAAAACAAGAACTCTGACTTGAATTGAATTTAAATAGGTAAACAATGAAAATCAAAAGCTCAAAAATAATTTCAAAAAATGGAAAAGAAAAGAAAAGAAAAGAAAAGAAAAGAATGTAATCAAGTGATCATCATTTTTGAAAATCCAGTTCTAAAAGTCAGAAGTTTACAAAATGGATAAAAATGTAGAAAATCCCTATTTCTCTGAACAATACCTAATATTGAAATTTTTATTTGGAAAATCAAAATGTTTCAAAGCCATTTCAAAAATAAAAAAAAATGTATGCTTCTCGAAATTCAACTCAAATTCAAAAAGTCAAAATATCAAAAAAAACGTTGAGAAAAGAGAACAAAATAACTGAAATTAACCAGTCTTCCTCGGGTACAAATCTTGAAGTTCGGTTTGAAAATTATTATTTTTTTCATCCTTCAGGGCAATTTTTAAAAATATCAAGAAATATCGATAGTATTGTTGATATTAATTTTGATATTGATACATTGAAAAAAAAATATCGATACAGTATTTATTTATATATTTTTTCCAACCAGTTGTATCAATTTTTGATAAATTTTTCTTTCAAAATTAGAAACATTTTCACATCAGTGACCATCACAATATTTTCCAATTTAATTAAAAATTTCCATCAAAGTCCAAATCAAGAAAAATTGAATTATTTTTAGTTTCATTCAAAATATTATACTGAAAAACCTTTGAAAATTGTAAAATATTCTAATAATAATTTTTTAATTTCTCCAACGGGCTGACAAGCACTTCTTTAAGTGGCATTCAACAGACAAACTTCAAGCTTGAAAACTTGCTTTCAAGGTCGTTGAAGCGATCGATTTTTTTTTCCAATTCCACATTCTCTAACGCTGATTAAAAGAACCCCATACCCAAGATTTTAATTGCTAAAGTTCAATTTTAGAATTATGGCGAATTTGCAAAATTGCCCCATTGTCCAGAAAATTGAGAAAATTTGATCTAATACTCAAAAAAGGCTGAAATCCGGTATTTTTACTCTATTTTTACCCCCCTCCCCTCCGAATCGACTTTTCAGATGTTTTAGAGCCTCGAGAAATTTTTGGAATTTTTTAGCTTTGGAGAAAATATGTCCACATTCTACAAAGCTCAAAATGTTAAAAATTTTCTAGAGGCTCCATAATGTCTCAGAACTGCTTTCAATCGATTCAGAAGGTCAAATACACGATATAAATCAAATTTCAGCTTTTTTGTTTATTTGATAAAATTTTCATACTTTGCAGGGTGATGGAATGATTTTAAAATTTTGAGAAATTCGTCACAAATTTTAGAAACGAACTAGCATCTGACATTTTGGATAAAAGGTTCCGATTTCCGATTTTTTTTTCTTCAGCTCGAAATTTTACGGTCAGTTGAAATATCTCTCTCATAAATACCATCATCAGCATTCAAAATTTGAAAAAAATCGATTAGTAACTCCCAAAAGCAGAGAATTTAATATCAAAATATTTGGTGAGAGCCCATCACCTGTCGTAGAGATAAAAAATTAAAAATTTGTTACAAAATTATCTTGTCAATACCTCACCAATGTCCATAAAAATTGAATTTTTTCAATCCAAGGACAAAATCTACCTCATCTTTTCCTTACTCTCTCGTGTATAAAATCAATTCACAGAGAAAAAAAATAGGAAAGACTTTGTCCTTCGTTATTTACACACAGCTACAATTTGTAAACGTTTCGAAATGTTTGTCAATTTCACTCACATGTGGTGACAGGTTAGAAAAAAATTACGCGATAACGTTATTGTTTCAATTTCAAACGTATTACGAAACGTTGACAACACATTATCATATTACCATCTAACACGATCGACTTACTTTTACAATGCCGGAGACGGCGAATGTTAAACTAGAAGTATGCCATACGACTAAAAATTCAGTAACTTCTAAAGCGAAAGCTATCAACGATCCGCTGATAACAAGTACAGTCAATTCGTACGTATTTTGTTGGGTATTTATCACATCCAGTACTGCAGATCCTGTAATTAAAAATTTCTCCAGTTATAGAAAATATTTCGGAAGAATTTTTCTCAAAAAATATTCTCAATTTTTACCTTCTATTAGTATAGAAAAAGGCCATACTAAAAGGAACATCCAGAGTTGAATATGATACATCATATCGATAGGATTTCGCAACCCTAAATTACTCTGTTGCATGACGAACTGCGTCAAAGTCCAACGTAAACCACTAAAAAAAGAAAGATCAAAGATTAATCATTACTTTGTATCACTCGACTATAAATATAATCAAAATGATTTAATTACCTAATGAAAGACGCCAACAATACAAGTAAAAAACCACTCAGTCTAAATTGCGTGGATTTATAAGTAAACATAAATAAACCACCAGAAATCATGAATACGATCAAGAAAATACCCCACGACTGTAAAAACAAAAAAAATGGAACAGTTTTACAACGTAGGTGGATGATAAGATAAATAATATCCGTCACGATAAACAATTCGACGTACCTTTTTCTCCAATCGAAACATCAGAGCGAATAGCAGAATAAAAACGATAGATGTCGATTTGGTCATCGTATACCTGTGAATTGAAAAAAATACGTTATTTTTATCCCTCGACTTTTTTTTTCCGATGAACTTTAGAACTTACAAAGATACGGTGATTAGTTCCAATCCCCAATTAGAAAATGCTACGTCTAACCCGCCGGCAAATCCGATAGGAGCTAGTTTGGTAAAATTTGTCGTCCAATTCAACGTGATTCGTTTTTTGCCAGTAACACATTGGAAAACACGACGAAATACCGCCGCCAGGAAATATTTCATTACAAGATGACATGATACAACGGTCAATGGAAGTTTATATTTCTGTAAAAAAATATTGTAAAGTTGAAATTTCATATCGAATCAACATTCAACATATGGTTTGGTACTCACCTGTAAGAACCAACGTTGGTAGAAAGTTAACCCGATGGAAAATATGAAATATACAAAGATAATAAAACTAGTTGATACTGTCAACTTTAACCATTCGGAATTCTGCGCGTATTTAGCGTTATCCTTGTTACTTGTTGAATTTTTCAAAATTACTTTCGCCATTTACGTAGGCGACGGAGAATCTGAAAAAACGACAAGTATTTAAATGTGAATCGTTACTCGACGAATTAATTATAATTAGTAGAGTGTGTGTGGAGGTTTTTTAATAAATAGAAGAGTATAAAAATTGATTTTACCTGATGGAAGAATGTAAAAACGTATGTTACAAAGTTTCACCGCATGAACACGAACGGAAGCTCATTTCGGAATGTAATAAAGCTGTAAAAAACTTTGGGAAAATCATTTCGGTAGAATGAATAATTAAACCGGCCGTAAATGCGAATTTTTTTCCAATCGAGATGTTTTAGAATTGCGAATATAGAAATAGTCAACGTAGATGAAAACAAAAACATCTGTTTTCGTGTTTTGAAAATAAAATTAAAATTTTTGGACGTCGCGGGTGTTTCACTCCGCCAATGTGTGAATTAGTTTGTAAAAAATACTACAGGGTCGCTAAAATCTCCAGTGTTGCAAATATAATAATTTCTTAAATCTCTAATAATTTTGAAAATTTTTGCAAGATTTTTTTATAAACTAGAATTTTCGTGAAATGCATCGGTGATGGTGAAAAATGAAAAAAATGAAAAAATAATATTTACGAATATTGGAATTTATAATGACCTTTACTTTCCAATTTTTTCTCAACTTTACTTTGAAAATTTGCGAAGTTTAATCTCCAAAATTTAATATAAAATAAAACTTTTAAAAATTTTTGAAATTTTTAAATAAGTTTTATATTTTTTTGCAAGTTTAATTTGATTTTGAGAATTTTTTTAAGGGTTGAAAATTCAAAAAATTGAAACTGTATTTTTCATAGCTCCATTATCCACAAAATTTTTTCATTCCAGATTTTCTCAAAGTTTATCTTCTTTTCTAGAAATTTCATCACACACTTTTTCAAGTTCCAAAATTTCTACCGCGTTTGATTGGTTTGACATTCCTTCAAAGCCTGAAAGGCGAAAAACATTTTTCGAGTTCTGTTTTTTTTCGGTTTGTTTTTCAAATTCTCAAATTTCCACATTTTTTTCAAAAATGTTTCCAAGTTCAACTATTCTTTTCAATATTTTTTGGTACGTCTAATTTTCAAAAACTTTTTTGGAAGCTTGATTTTTTTTCAAAAATACGTACCTACCTATGCTTGTTAAGTTTCTCGATTTTTTTTACGATCTAAATTATGTATTTATTCCAAAATTGGACAAGGTGAACAAACTCTTCCACAGATTCAACATGAAAAGATGTTGACAAAAATCAATGTCATTGTGTGGTACTACGTACTACCTATACAAATTAATTTCTTTGGAGTTTTTTCATTTCTGGTTTCAAAATGAGAATGTTTACCTATCGAGTTGAAAATGTTGGAATTTCGCTTTCTGATATTAAAAAAACAGATAAGTATAATGTACCCAGGTATCTAATATTATGTACATTTTTGAGATAAAACGCTGGAAAAGTCAAAAGTCGATCTCGAAAGGTAGTGTTCTCATTGTTGAATTACTTTTTATTCGCCAAAATTTCGCTTGATTGCTTGAAATATTTGTAACGCCTGGGAGGGCACGACATGGTGAAAATTAAAAATTACATTTTTTAAGAAAATACCTTTCAGAGAGGGGCAGAGGTGAAATTTTTAATTTTATGATCAGACGGATCAGACTTCAGAAATAGTTCATTTCACAACGAGGGAGGCAAAAATTGTTTTTTCTTCGAGCTCTAAATGATATTTTTTATAAAAAAGTTGAAATCGTTTTTGGAAAAAAAGAACTTGAAACTTGGAAGTCGAAAGTCGAAACTTTGGAAGAGAACATTATTTATAAAAATTTTTTCACTCAAAAAAATTCCAAATACCTGCTTATTTAATTTTTTTTATTTCTCAATCTCAATTACCCAACGGCAACGTCTCAACGAAAACAATTTAAAAATTAAGATTTTTTCAATTTAAAAAAAAATCAAAAATTATTTTAGTTTTGCAACATTTGCAACCCTGAATTCAAATTGAAAAAATAATGTTTCATCCAGTTTTACTATGCATATCTGAATTTTGAGTTCTTATCAAAAAATTTTGAAGACGAAAATTTTTATTTCTTTTATTACTCATTACTCATTAGTATTTTCCATTGCAAAGATTGCAACATCGTGGCTTATTTTCATTTAAAATGTGTTAGAGTAATTTTATAAACAATTGTACATCTTTCCGTTGAATGATTTCCTGTCAAAAGATAGATTGTGTATTCTGTCGATACGATTACAGTTCCTCTCCATCGAACTAGTAAGTATTCCTTATTCATTAGAAAATATAACTTATTCATTACGCAGAAATGGATTCGTCGATGAAATCGATCTGCCCAGTTCATAATTTTCCCATAATATCCCATTACGTTTGATATTCTCCGATAAAATATGTTTGCATTTTGATAATACGTAGTTGAAAAATAACCAAATTACGTTCATTATGTTACAGTCTGATGCTGAAATGAAGAAGAAACATTTCCAGTTACCGATATTACTACCAATTCTGTTCATCTCCTTTCACCAGTGTACCGAATTCACAGATCTTGCTTTTGGACCCAATAAGAATGGTTTGCCTGCTGCTTTCGGAGATTTCAATTCCGACGAGCTCACTGATTTATTCGTAATTCGTAGCAATACCTCCGGATACTGGGTGGAAATTCTGTTAGGCTCGACAAAGGAACCGTATTTCAGTCCAGATCCGAAACTGAAATGCAATTTTTTCAATTCAGATTCAAAACAGAAGGTTATCAGCGTCGTCCCTGGTGATTTTGATGGCGATGCTATCATGGATTTGTTGGTGATTACACATCCTATTAATAATCATGATTTTATCAATGACGTATATGTTGCGTGGGGCAATGTTACATCTTTGATTTGCACCAAGGAGCCATTATTTCAAATAATGGACGAACCTTTAGCCATTGATTATTCCAGAAACATGAAAGCTGATCTATTCGGACTAAATACAACCGGATCACGAGTACTTTGGTTGTTCGATAGTAACAGAACAACTCCTCAGCAGCTCGCTTTAATACCACCAGAACCAGATCAAAAGTTGGGTAGTCTTCGAACACCTCACTCGCACGCATTTTTGGACTTTAACGGAGATAATTGGGCGGATTTATATTTAACGAGTGAAACCGGATATGAAATATGGCTGTGGGACAACGACTTCATGAATTTTCGTTTCAATAGTCAAATTAAGCTACCACCAGTACCAGCACAAGATTCACCTTGGAATATTGGACAAACCTTATTTATGGATTTAGAAACAGCCGATCAAATCAACCAAATTGTTCCAATTACCAATGGTTTCTATAGTAATTTATTCGTTTATCTAAATGACGATTGGGTCGATTTGAAAGTGAATTTTGTTCAGCCTGGTGGCAAGCATTGGGTATTTGCTATGCCAAACTCGTTACCATTTCCAGATACAGTAACTTTACATGCTGGCGATTTCAATAACGACGGTTTTGTTGATATGTTGGCCACCCTTGCTGTAGCAGGAAATAGAGATATTCGTAAAGTATTTTTGTTCGAAAATGTTCCTTGTACCAGTGAGTGCAAATCCAGCCGAACATTCCAGATCCAATGGGATGCTTTTTCCAACTACAACGATAACACCGTCTTGGGAATATTTTACGATTTCATGCAAGATGGCATCCTCGATATAATTTTCGTTCAAGATAAAGACCAGAAGAGAACCATGACAGCTTTCAAGAATGCTCTCGACTACGACGCAAATTTCATCAAAGTAGTGGTAATCACAGGCCTGGACAATAAAAAAGTTGACCTACCACCGACCCTCTTAGGAACAAAACGCCAAGTATTCGGTAGCAATTTACCCGGGCCTAAGATAAAATACCAGACCACCAATCAAGATGGAAATTCACGAACCGGTGTCGCAGTTCAGCTACCTCAATCGGCTCATTTCGCTTTACACCTTCCTTACACCATTTTCGGTCTCGGACGTACACCTAATTTCATCGAAAAGCTCACCATAAGTCTGTCCAACAAATCTCATTGTTGGCAACAAATCATCCCAAATTCTCAGCTCATCGTAACTCCAAGAGGAGACCCGAGCCAGTGGACTGCTCAGTTGTTCGTTACCCCGAGTAAAATAGTCTTACAAACGGTGATCGCCTTGACCGGAACGTGTATCGTTATTGGCTGTATCATAGCTATGTTACATTGGAAAGAAAGAAAAGAAGATCGAATCGAAAGATTGCAAGAAGCTCATCGGTTCCACTTCGATGCCATGTAGTACTCCCGGATTTCATTAATTTTAATATTTTTATACTATTTTTACCATGTTTTCTGTATCGCAGCCAGTCTTCGTGGCGTTCGGTATAATTTTCGATGATTTTTTTTTTTTTTTTTTTTAAATGAAAAATCTATACGGTGTTTTTTATGTAAAAAAATACCGATCTCAGTTTTCATCACTTGTGTTTTAAATTACATCGTTTTAATTTACAAACTTATCATTTTTCTCTAGATGAGATAAAGCACAATACAATTTTTTAAAAAGGGATCAGTATCGATGTTTCATTTTTCCTCTTCTTTGGAATAAATTTGTGATACCTATTAGTTTTAAAACTAGTCATAATGTTAAATGGGATAATTCATTCCTTTTTATTATCTTCTTTTTTTCCCTTTAATTTGTTATTTATCCGAAATAGATAATAAAACGACCATATGTATTTGTATTTTAATTAAGTGTTATATTTATTTTAAATTTTCAAGTTTTGTGTTTAACATTATAAGCGATGTGCAATGAATGTTTTTCTATTTTATGAATCTGTGTGCATTGTATATACCGTCATCGCTTTTCGTTATATTTTTGTTCAGTACTTACTCTTTCAGTACGTAATAAATTTTTAGGTACGTTTGTGTGGATTCATTTTTTTATACTATTTTTCTTATCTATAAATTTATTGGGTTAGCTAAAAATTTTGGATCGATTCTAGATTTTTTTTTCTTGAATTTTTGATAAAATTTAAAATTATCTGATTCGAATCCCCCTTTCTCCCATAAGTGCATTCTGCATGGCCGAACAATTTCGAACACCTATGACTAAATCTACACGAAAGAGGCTTCAGGCACGAAATTAAAAATACCCTGCGAGCGACCGAATCGTTTTTTTTTTTCAACTGTATGATTCAAGTAGTCCACTTACTTTTATCCAAGTTCGAAATTTTTTATTTTTTTTCAGAGTTCAAATTTTTTCTTGATTATTTTTTTTTCAAAATTAATTTTTTTTTTCAGAGTTCGAATTTTTTCTTGATTTTTTTCCAAGTTTGAATTTTTTCTCCATCATTTATTGATTTTTTTCCGAGTTCGAAATTTTTTTCAGAATTCAAATTTTTCTCGACTACTTTTTTTCAAAATTAAATTTTTTTTCGGAGTTCGAATTTTTTCTCGATTTTTTTCCAAATTAAAATTTTTTCCCCGAGTTGGAATTTTTTCTACATCATTTATTGAATTTTTTTCGAGTTCAAAATTTTTTTTTCAGAGTTCAAATTTTTTCTCGACTACTTTTTTTTCAAAATTAAAATTTTTTTCACAGTTCGAATTTTTTCTCGATTATTTTTTTCCAAATTAATTTTTTTTCAGAGTTCGAATTTTTTCTCGACTACTTTTTCTCAAAATTAAAATTCGAACTTCGAAAATATTTCAAATGATGGAGAAACAATTCAAAATCAGGAAAATGTAAAAAAGTACAGAGGTACTTACTTTTTTTGCTCTTCAAATACTAATTAAAAAAAATTTCGCTCTCGATTTCCTGCAGCGGTATAGTCATTTTATTTTGAAAATTGTTGATTTTTCACCGATTTTATCAATGATTTCTCGATTAGCTCCCAATTTGTCAGTAAAAATGATTAATTTGAAATGTGGCCAATCCCCGTATTTTTTCTCGAAGGGTGCCCTCCAATCAGTCTGTTGTTCTGAAGTGAATAATAAAGTAGGTACAGGCCGGTACCTACCTACATAAAATTTTTAACAATATATATTTACAATTTTTTTGCAACTTGGAAATTTCGTATCAAAATTCAAGGTCATCGCGCTGGGCACTCATAAAATCTCAATGATATTAACCTCATGGGGTTCCATCAAGAAATTCTCAGTTCCCAAAGCTCAAAAAACCTCTCAAAAAATTTCTGGTCAAAAATGAATCAACAAGAAAAAATATGTATGGTTGAAAAAAATTGTGCTCTTCTTGAAAATTCTAGCCAGGTAAGATAGGTGAATCGGCTTGCGACGTTTTTTTAAAATGTGTAGTAAACTGAAAATACCTGTAATTTTTGTTCTCAAAATACCATTTCCAGCCTCTTTAAGGAGAGCATGGCCTTGAAAAATGTGACTTTTGCACCTTCGCGTTTTCTCCAGTGTTTTTCTTGAAACGACATTTTGTGAGTAGTGGGAGGTAGGTACCTACTACCTAGTCAATAGAAATAAATATCTAAATGTTTTTTTATTTCAAAAATGACTGTGAAATAGGTTTTGGAGTACCTATTTAGAGGTCCATAAAAGTAACAAATGTGAATGCAAAGAATTCAAAAAAATGTACAAGCGTTCTTATGATTAAGTAGATGTATTTTGGACCTACTTGGATTTTTTCAGATTTTTTGGTGCGACGATCTTTTCAAAAACTCTCAATTAAGTAGGTAGTGTTTTTTTAAATTTTTACCAAAATTTTAAAAAATAAATGGGTAAATGAAAAAACCAATACTAGATTTTTGTTCAGTAGGTTCAATCATTTTGTTTTGAGCGATGATTTAGCTCAAAGTCTGCAATTCATATTTTTTCAAATTGTTTCTCCACAATTAAGTAATTTAAAAAATGCAAAAAAATGAATTTTAAAATTTGAATTATGAAATTTTTGGAATTCGAAAAAAAAATTATACCTAGTCTTTTTGTGATTTTACTCAATTTGATGAAAAAATTTTACATCAAATCAAATCGAATCAGATATAAGTAAGGGTAAGGGCGTAAGGGTGCCTAATATGGACCGGTCGCCGATCTCGTCCGTTTATGATGCGATCTGGCGGGAAAAAATTTTATCTTGTTCAGTTTTCACAGAGAAACACAATGAGACCAAAATCGCAGCCCAAAAACCAAAATTCGCGGAGTTACGGCCAAAAAAAGATTTTGAGTAGTCGAAAATTTTTTTCACTCATCATTTCGATTGACAATGTGATGACTTTAATAAATGAAATTTAATGTGGTTTTAATTTTAATTTGTAGTCGAAAGTCGTAAGATTTAAGCGTGCTAATCAGTTTTAGATTATATCTACGGTAAGTTGAGTAATAATTTTTCTAAAAAAAAGTTATGAGGTGTCCTAATATGGACCACCGGCGAATTTGACATTGTTTACATTTTTCGTGTGTTTCTCTGCAGCGATGTCGATTTCGAGAGCAAAATAAATGTTCTATTGTACTTTTTAAATGTGACGCGCCATGAGAAACCGACCCTTCAGGTGAAAAATGAAATTTCGCGAAAAACGCCAAAATATCAACTTTTCAACCCATTTTTGCGTTTTTCGCGAAATTTCATTTTTCACCTTAAGGGTCGGTTTCTCATGGCGCGTCACAAATGTATTCGACTCGATTAAATGACTTTTTAACGATTTTTTACCCATTATTTTCGTATTTTTCGACCGGTCCATATTAGGAACCCAAAATTTCGATTACTGTTTTTGACACTTTTTGGGAAACCCTGTTTTTGGTCCACTTAAACTTAACGGTGGGGGGTGAAATTTTGGGGAGTTAAACTAGATAGATGTGGCTACATTTTAAGCCATTTACCACATTCCTATCTCACTCCTAGCGCCGTAGGCACTTCAAAACAAAAATGCGGTCCATATTAGGGACCCTTACCCTTACGCATAGGCAAGTATTATTAAATCGCAAATTCTTCGAAATTTTGAATAATATTATTCAAATTACGACAATGCCCATAATTTAATCCGTTTTAACGATTTTTTCCCCCTGAAACATAAAATAACGGCGCCAGGACTAATTTGATAGTTTCTTTATGTTATTTTTATATCATACATTCAATTCGTTTACTTTACTATCTCCATTTACCAACATTAACACAAGAATGAAATTTATTTGCAAATTTTGCGAAAAAAATATAAAAATGGTGCGATTATTCATCGGTTTACATACTTAGTCAAACAAGTTACATCTCAGCTATACTTAAAACTTAATTGTGACGACGGTAAACTTTTCATCGAAGTTGAACGAGAATGTGTCTTTATGGTTGTTGAAAATAAACAGGAAAATTAAATGTACCTATCGATGAAGTACTTATACTTAGGTATCGAATATTTTATAGTTGAATGTAAAATTAAAACTTTCCATGCAAAATTTAGGGATAGTTTTCTATTATGAAGTTCTTGTTCTTTTACCTATCTAATGCATTTTTCAAATCGTTGTTGAAAAAAAAAATACCTAAATTCTGAATTATGAAAATGGGTGTCTCTTATATATTTCAATTTCAGATTTCCAACTTATCTCTTTTCTTTTTGATTTTTCAGAACATGACTTTTTGATGGAGGATTAAAATTTTTCAAATACCTATAAGCGTAAGATCGATTTACCCTACTCCGATGTGTTTTTTGAAATGAGTTTCAACTTTTGAGAACACTACGATGTAATTTTTATTAATCATCAAAATAGGTACCTACCTATGTCCTTATCTATTTTGTATTTAGCTATTTAGAGTGCTAATTACACTAGTCGACAAAATTTTTGTGTCTGGGTTCCGATTGCCAAATTTTGGTTGAAGTAATAAGTAATGTGACTAATGAAGGAAATTTTTTTTTTTGGCCAAAGTTTGCTTCTAGTGGTGGGGGAAGAGTCGAAAAATTAGGATTTCCTAGCACAATAGAAAAAATATGGGCTTGAGAAAAAATTATAATTTTTTTGGCCCAGGGTTACAGAAAATTTTACGACGAATCAAATGAAGCCAACTGTAGACCTCTTGCTCATTCAGAAAAAATTTTTAGCCCAAATTTTCAAAATTTCTGTGAAAATTAAGCGTCTTCAAAAAAATGACCTTGAACGCTTGAAAAAGAATGCACCTAGAGAATAGGATTTTCTAGGTAGAAGTGGCTAGATTTTTCTGGGGGTGGGGGGGGGGGTGGGGGGTTCAAGATATTTTTGAAAAAAAGACAATAATGGAAGAAATTGAGAAAAAAAGTAAACTTAATTTTTTTTCTCAATTAGGTACCTCCACTATAATGTTCATTTTTACTAAAAAATATCTTGAAAACTATGCCTCCCAGAGAAATCCAATCACTTTTATCAGATAGGAAATTTCATTCTCTACAATTTTTTTCATACTTCGGTCATTTGTAGATGCTTATTTTGTTCTGAAAAATCACTTTTTGGGTGAGCAAGACCATAGACGCACCCAGAAATTAATCAAGGGAGGGGCTGAAAATTTGAGAAAAAATGGGGAGGGGGTTAAATTTCAAATTGAGTAATTTTTCACTGATATTTCAATCAAAAAATCATCAATTTTTTCTGACAAACAGATAATTTATTGAGAATTTGGTGATTTTTGACTGAAAAATCCGGAAAAATCAATACAATCAAAACTGGGCAAGTTTTGAAATAAAAGTACTAAAATACTGCCCGAGCGAAGCGGGGGCGAAAATTTTTTGAAAAAATATATGTACTTTGAAGAGCAAAAAAATTGAATTTTTTCTCATTTTTGAAGCAAAAAATTATTTTTTCTGGGCGGGGGGGGGCTCGAACTCCCTGAGCCCCCCTTGGGTGAGCCTATGAGCAAGACACAAAAAATGAATTTTTTTCACAGAATTCAGGAAAAATTAAAATTTTAAGCTGTAATTTTTTTCTGAATGACATAGAGGTCTGCGACTTGCTCCATTCGATTCGTCGTAAAATTTCCTACAATATTGGGCCAAAATAAGATTTAGAAATTTTTTTCTAAAACCTGCGTTAATTTTTCTCAAAAAACTACATTTTTCGACTTTACCACCCCCAAAGAAAATTTCGAAAGCCACGAATTAAACCATTAAAAGCTTTTTACCCAACAAATTATAAACTCTGAATCATATCCTCATTAATGATATTTCCCCTTGAATCAGAAAAAACTTTCACCGTCAAATTCATCTCCATGACTCATTTTCTTCACTCGTCAACCAAAATACAGCGAATTAAACATCCCAAGAAAGAGACTTTCGACGCTATGCAATTCTTCGAAACCCAACTACAAATACAACAGTCATAATATCGAACGAACTAGCTTTATTTTCGAATACCGCACATGATAAAAGTTAATGGCGATCCATATCCACATTCACCGGATATTTTTATACACGACAGAACGTAATGGTGGAAGCTGTACGCATCTTTGCCTGTTGTATCAGATTCAACGTGCCGTACGTGTGCTCTTTAAAAACGGTTATGCGTTCTACGACACGAAATTTACTACTTCTAAAAGTATTTATGATTACGTTTCGTAGAAACGTACCACGATTAATGTTGTATTGTTTACTAGAAAACACGTACAATAAATTGTACTAGCGATTTACTCTTACTTAGATAGGTATCCTCCTAATCCTACGTAAATAGCTTTTCAACGCTGAAAAAAATGACTTAAAAAAAATTACTACCTATCAATTTGTCGATACCAAGTCGATGTATTTATTGTGAAAATAAAATTTTCAAATCATACGATTTCTTTTACCTTTTTAACACGGTTCGATGGATACATTTTTATTCCTATGTGATAACATTTTACCATATAAAACCTTGAAGTTTTTTTTTTATTATTGAAAAAAAATGCCTTTAGACTTTCTATCTCTAATATATTGTAAAGTATCCAATATCTACTTACTCGAGTGCTCATTTATTCTTCAACCGATATAAAATTTCAATCAAAGTTCTCCTATAAAATTTTTATTTCCAATCAATACCGATACCTAAATAGGTACTTACCTAATTTAAGTTTTTGGAACCCTTTATCATTTTATTTTTACTGAAACGAATTAAAATGAATTAGGATTCCAATTTAACAAATGTAAAACAACCAAGTTTGATTTAAAGAATTGATAAAAGCTCGTTATCAAAAGTTTGTGAAGCATTGGTACAGTGAAAGTTCCATGTATTTGAGAGTTTAATTATTTTTAGTTCTGTATAAGAAACAAATGAGGGAAAAATTCAATTAATGTCAGTGAAATGTTCCAACTTGGGGCTGTATTCTCTCGTTTACTTTTTCCCGGCCTATTTCTATGCCTGGTTAACTTTCCATCGTAAGAGTAATGTAAATAATTCTTTGATGAGATTGAAGTTTTGGATGAACCTTCGAGGGTTGAAATTCGCTCGAATCTGGCATTTTTGTTGGCGAACAATATAAAATTTAGAAAAATGTTGGATTTTGTTCATTTATTTTCGATTATCTCGATTGAAAAAAACGCAAGGATTTGTAAGGTAGGCTTAAAATCGAATTTTTCAATCCAAAGTTTTATATAAATCAGCATAATTTCATAAGAATTTAGATACGAACCAAAATATTAATTTTCTCGAATGAAAATGAAAGCCACTAAAAAATAAAAACAAAAAAGGAACTTTCATGATGGAAAAATCTACAAAAATTAAGAAAATGACCTCGTCCGTAAATGGAAAAGTTGGTAAAACCAATCAAAATAAAAAATATCATTTTCTGATTCAATTTGAAAATTGTGTTAGCTTTGATGGAAGTTCGTGAAAACAGGTGGCTGACTTTGTGTAAAAATAATCCACGTACCATGGTGGAAAATTTAAAATAATGTATGGATTCCACTTATAAGAAAATCGTCTTATTCAGAACTATAAGTCCTATCGTGATCAGGGCCCCCTAAAACTTGAATTGTAAAAAAATAAAATTAGATAAAAAATGTAGTTATAGTTCGCGTCATTGTGACACCATTTTATATACTGAACTGACGAAGTGGCACCACGAAACGACGTTCAGGCACCACCAAGTGGTGCCACAACGTTTTTTCGCGAAATCGGTCTATATAACGTCATTGAGGCACCAAACGTATTTTGGCCAATTTTTGCCCTGGTGCCACAATGACGTTTATTACCAAATCGTATATTATTATATAGGCTTCAGTGCTCAGTGTTTTTATTCAGGGTGCGCTGCTTGTTATAGTATCATTTCAAGAAATATACTCAACCCCTTAGTGACACCACGTACCATTTCTTTCAATCTTTCGCCGTCTGAGACACTAATACAATAGAAATGGTACGGCAACAATGCAACTATTGTATTCTCCAGGATCACTTAGCGCAGGTATACTGGTTGGACAGTCAAGGGTCAGTTTCTTTTCGTTTTTTTTCTCGACTTTTATTTTCATTCAGAATTTCTGCCATGCAGGTTTTTTTTTCAATTTTCCCTTTTAGCCTTCCACATGTATCTAATAACGAAAAATTTTTTCCCTGTGTCTCACATCAATTTTAATGCTAAAATTTTGATTCTTGACATCAAAATACATCACCTCGCTTAACCCTCGCTTCAAAAATCGCTTTGGGCGGTGGGGAATCCAAAAATCGGATTTTCCGAGGGCAATAAAAGCAAGAGCGTTGGAAAAAAAATTGAAATATTTTTTTGGTCTAATCTTTGAGAAAATTTCACGGCGAATGGAATGTTGCAAACCGCAGACCTCTATCTCTTTCAGAAAAAACGTATCTGAATACTTACTTTTTTTTCTGGTTCCATTTTTGACTAAAATTCGCTTTAGGAGGGTAGGGGGGGGGGGTCCAAAAATCGGATTTTTCAAGAACAATATTAAGCAGAAGGATTAAAAAAAAATTTAGTCCAATCTAATAGAAAATTTCACGGCGAATCGAATAACGCAAACCGCAAACCTCTATCTCTTTCAAAAAAATTTACAGCTCATTTTTTCCAAAATTCTGTAAAAAAATCTCATTTTTTGTGCCTTGTCCACGAAAAACTGAAATTTCTGAGCAAACTAAGCATTCTAAAGTCATAATGACCAATTGACCATAACAAAACTTGTAGAGAATTAAATTTCCTATCGGATAGAACCAAAGAAATTTTTCTGAGAGGCACAGTTTTCAAGATATTTCTGGGTAAAGTTGAACACCGATGAAGAAAATTGTGAGAAAGAACCAAAAATTTGTTTCTTGATTACCTCCACTAATGTTTAACATTACTCGAAAATACTTTCGATACTATGCTTTCCAAAAAAATCTCACTGGTTCCATCCGGTGGGAAATTTAATTCTCTACAAGTTTTTTCACGATCATTATGGTTTTAGAACGCTTGGTTTGATCAAAAATTTTACTTTTTCGTAGGAAAGAAACAAAAAAATGAGTTTTTTCACGATCATTATGGCTTTAGAACGCTTGGTTTGATCAAAAATTTTACTTTTTCATAGGAAAGAAATAAAAAATGAGATTTTTCACAGAATTTTGGAAAGAATGAGCTGTAAATTTTTTTTGAAAGAGATGGAGGTTTGCGGTTTCCGTCATTCGATTCGCCGTGAAATTTTCTATTAGATTGGACTAAAAATTTTCTTTGAATCCTCCTGCTTAATATTGCCCTCGAAAAATCCGATTTTTGGACCCCTCCCAACCTTCAAAAGCGAATTTTAGTCAAAAATGGAACCAGAAAAAAAAGTACTCAGATTCAGCGATATTTTGAATTAAAAAGCATTGTTCGCATCTGTCAACTTACATCGGGTTTATAAGATTTTGAAAAATTGAATTTTACCTCCTCGAAATGTAAAAAATAAAATTTAACTTGAATTTTGAAATCTACTCTGTTCAAGATTGTTTGCGAAATCATATGGATGTTTTTTTTTTACATGGAATAGTTTTCGAAAATTGAAATTTGAAATTATTAATTTTTTTTTTTGAGATGTCCAAAACTTTTCAATGTCAATTTCGTTTGTCACACCAGGAGTAAACTTCAATTTTATGAAATATCTTAAGCATGACATAAATTGACATAATTTTTTACTTGCACGTGGTCGAAAAAATGACGACCAAAAAAATTTTATTAGATTTTTTTTGAGAAACTGCTCAAGTTTGAAGACTCGTGTGGTCGTGTATTGAAATTGGTTGATTCAAGATGAAACATAAAATACCTCATTTTTTCGAGATGAGCGCGTATAAGAAATTCTTTTATTTATTTAATGGTGAAAACTATTATCAAAAATCACTGGAAAACTGTAAGAATTTCAGCAGTCATAAATCAATAAAAAAAATGATTAAAAGCAAACAGTAAAAACAATTGCAGGAAAATCAGTAAAAATTCACTGAAGAAACAGTAAAAAAAACACAGAAATTTGCTGGAAAATCAATAAATTTAGTGATTTTTCACTGAGTTAAAATGAGACAGTACCATTTAAAAATACAAAAAAAAAAAAAAAAAATACAATGAGGAGAACTTTTCATGTTTTTTAAACTGACTACCATTGAAGATTGGTTTGAAAGCACAGAGATCCTCAATTTTGGCCAAATTTCAAAAGAATGAAAAAAGTGAAGTTACATAAATCAGTCTTTTAAAGAAGTTGAGTTTCAATATCAGCTTACATTTCTGAACATGGTCCTTTCAAACTCTCCTGGCAACCCCTCATCGTGGCTGAAATTTGATTTATGGTTATTTTAAGCTACGTCCCTATGTTAGAAAAAGAAACATCAGTTTTTTCAATTTTTTGGTCACTTGGTTGTCTGAGTGGAGCAAGGCAGAGGCATAGTGAAAAAGTAAGTTTATAATCGAGTTCAGCACCTTCAAATCGGTTGAAATCAATAGACCACACACTGATTCAATTTTTTTCTTCCATTTTTCTAAGAGAGGGAGACACTCAGAGGTCGTATACAAAAAATAAATGAATGTATGGTCTCAAGTGACTTTCAAAACATAATAAACGATGCGTCACATGTATTTTTCATTTTTTTGACATTTCAGTCACATTGAGAGATTGTGTAAGGGGTTTGGGGGTTGAGTTCAAAAAAGCAACCCGATATTAGAACCCAGCGTCCTCAAATTAGTAAAAATCGATATGCCACTTCACTTTTTCAATTTTTTTAAATTTAAGGAAACAAATTATAAATTTTTACAATTTGTTGCCTTTCTATCCTTCATTGTTGTTTTGGTGTGATGAATACACGCAGCGTGACGCCATGCATAGCAACCTACGAATCTGTTCTCTTTTTTTTCAAATAGGTAGTATGAGAAAATCGGAGAAATTCCGATCTTCCCACAATCCGATTTAAATGATTATCCTGTGTAATAACAACAGGGTAAAACCTAGATAAATTTGACAACAATGTGTGGTGCCTTATTAACTGTATTTAGATAAATGCTGGTGTCATAAAGGGTTTCAATTGCATGGTGCCAAAATGACATTATTTATATTCGTGGTGTCACTACGACGTTCAACTCGCTGGTGCCGCAATGACGTTTAGTCGTTATAGGTAAATACCTAATTAAAAAGTGCCTAAAACATGAAAAATTGGGTTTTCTATATTTGAAAAAAAAAGTTTTAAATTTTGAGCTCCTATGCCCTCTCATGCCACCAGAGACGTCCGGTCTGGAGGGCTCAAATTGAAAAACTGGAAAAAGTAAGGTTCAAATTGAAATCACTCATCTAAATTACATAATATAATGTTTCTTTTCAAATTATTATCATATTCAAAACTTAAATTTGGGTATAGCACTCAAGTTCAAAAATTTTGAACCCCTGTGCTCCCTCAAGTTCATAGAGGCATCTAAGGGGGTTCGAATTAAAAAAATGAGGTCAAAATTGAAATTAGCATCCCAAATTACAAAATGGGACGCCATTTTTCAAGTTATTTCCCTTTTATACATTTCGAGAGAGGAATGGGAAAGGGGATTGACTCAAAAAATTAATAAAAATTGAAAAAAAATTCTGGGCAGATATTGGGAAAATAATTCAAAAATTTATTAGAATATGGTTACATTTTTTTTATGTATAAATATAAATTTTTGCCTTCCCCTCCCTCATCCTTTCAGGAATCCTTATGCACCTTGGAACATCTAGAGAATTTTATTCAAATCCAAAATCAGAGGCCAGATTCTGAATCAGTGAGACAGCGACCTTAAATATTTTAGATTATACCCCTTTTCAGATTTTTAAATGTAAGAATGCGATTTTTGAGTCTTGAACCTCCATTACGCCTTTTTGGTACCGTTTTTCAAGCAAAGGAGGCACCTCCCTTCCCAAAAAGTCCATCCATAAAATTTCGGAGAATTTTTGCTTTTGATACTGCGTTATTAGATTTTTTCGAAGAGGTTCCAAAAAGTAAAATTTTTCAACTGACAATTTTCATACTTGAAAAAAATTGAGTTGAAAGTACTACGTCAATATTTTTGGAGCATACTTATAAATTCTGCCATTTTTTTTTTCAAATGTAGCCTAAAAATGAGTATTTTTTAAACTCTCAATTTATAAAATTGATGCTTGGTTTGATTACATTTGTTTACCTAATTAGATTTTTTTAAATGATTTATTCTCGATTTTTTTTTCAGTAAGATTTTCGAGTTTCTCAGAAATCCTATAAAAATAAAAAAATTATCTTGCAGAATCCAATTTTCTCTAGAGTCAATATCATCTACAATCACATCACTAAACCGATCAGAAGAATAGAGAATTTCGTGTCCTTTGGGTGTGGGCGGTTCAGTTTTGCTCCAGCTTTTTTTTGACTATGACTCTATGGTTCACTTTCTTGATTTCAAAAATCTTTCTCAAATTTTTTCAATTTTTTTTCAAAATTAGTTTTTTTCAACTTGGATTTTTTTGAATTTGTAATCATTTTTTTCACGAATATGTTCTGAAACCCATTTTAAAAAGAATTTTTAACTTCATCATTTTTTTACAATTTTTTTCCGACTCCAAATTTTTTCAAGTCCAATTTTTATCAACATGTTTTATAGAAAATTTTTTCAATCGTTTTTGTTTCAGAATATGTGACCGTCCCGCAAAGAAGGGACCTAGTGTAAAAAAAAATCGATGTCTGATTTTTCACGTTTGTGGTCGAAATGACACCAAATCTGGACCAAACACGTGAAAATGAAGACAGGGTCCCTTCTTTACGGCAGGGTCACATATTCTTCAATTCCTTTTATATGAGCTCTTTTGCCAAATCCTCTTGAGGATTTTCTTAACTTCTTGAGAAATTATTAAAACGTATTTTCATTCTAAAAAATATATCGAGCATATTTTTCACCGAACCTTGCGCCTAAACTAAGCACTATTCGAAATCCTGGTCCAAATAACTCAGGTGAAATTGAACCGCCAAAATATTATCAACCTAGAAAGGATTTTGATAGAATTTATGGCTCTGTGCCGATACCGGATCGGAGATGAAATTCGTTTTATATAATTTGAATGTCAAGGGGGTATTATATTTTATTTTCCCCATCGCTGATCGATGTACCAAACCATCCATAGAGTACTAATAACAACGCATAAATTGTTTCACTCGATGAATAAATCCATAAATAACGCTTCGCGAAAGATAATTATTTATGGAATTTATTTTTTAATGATTTTTTCTTCTGTACTCTCATCGTCGAGAAAAAATTTCTAATTGGTATTTTGAAGTTTTTAATTCCGAAAAGACGCTATTTAAAGCATGAAAAGAACGAGGGTTATAATTTTATCACTTTTAATTCCTCGCTTTTAATTACAAAGTTGCTTGCTCAGGTACACGGTTCCGCTTTCAGCGAATATCTTTTACTTTGCCTCAATAATATTTTACAAATGGCACTATAAAATCCGCTTTGTCGTCGTAATTTTTCACTTTTTCCATGTTCGCGTACCGACGCCGGGACGCCGACGCGATTGTATTCTAATTTTGTATTTTTATACGTTGGGAAGTTTTGTTTTGGGGTTTTGTTTCGTGTTTTTAAATAACTTAAATGTGCGATTATTCGAGAACGTGATGGATGGTCTTGGAAATTTAGATTGTTCTCAGGGGAGTTGGTAGGTAGGAGGTATATTGTTTGGACCATTTATGATGGTGTGATCTTGTTGGACATATTTTCAGAGTTTGAAGTTGATTTGAATCGATTTTGGGTATTTTTGAAATTAAAATCCAGAAGCACAGTCAGAAACGTCTGGGGGGGGGGTCTGGAACACCCCTCTTGAGGTCAAAAATTAATGTGAAAAATCAGAAAAACATTTTCTGGACATTGAAAATTTAATTATGAAAGTTCCTGACCCCCCTCCTCCTTAAGAAGTTTCTGGCTATGCCTATAAAATCCACTATAAGAATAGAAAAAAAAAATTATTAAGAAAAAATTCCATAATGATTAAAATTGTTGGCAATGATTGCAGAAAATGGATTTTTTTCAATAATTAGAAATGAACAGAAAATGCATAGGTACATTGGGCAGTGATGAAAAACTGAGATGATATTATTTCCAATTCCACTTCCAGTTCTCAATATTTTCTAATTCCAGTTTTCAGTTCCAGTTCCAGTTCCAAATACCAGTTCTAAAATTCCATTTATTTATTTATTTTTTTCAATTTTGAGGGATGAAAATAATCTAAAATTTTCTACAAAAATTGAACTTTGCTGTTTTTCCTTTTCTTTTCAAAGTCCATTTTTTTTTTATTTTTCATATTTTCCTGCTCAACAATAAGGCAAGGCTTCTGAAAAAAATCTGGGAAATAATCATTTTTAGAAACTTTTTTACTCCTGGTCCTGATTTCCTGACTCCTGAGTCCTGAATTACTCAAAAAAAAATTATAAATTTAAAGAATGTGTGAGATGATGTTTTTATTTTAATTGGATGGAATTTTCAAATTTACAACACTTTTTTTCTTTATTCACTTTTCTACGTTAATTTTTTTGGGCGTTTGGGGTCGTTTTTGTTTTTAAATTTCTAGTAAATTTTTTTAATGAAATATTGTTCATCTAAATTTTCTACTTTTCCACGTCAAATTTTCAAAAATTTTATTTTTTTTGTTTTTGCTCCAATTTGGAAATATATTGACAAAATTTTGATTTTTTGAAAAAAAATTATGGTATGAAATGTAAGAGAAAAACGAAGAGAAGAAGATTAAAATTGGGAGAAAATTTTATTTTAAAAAAAGGAAAATTGCAATTTGCAAAACAATGCTGGACCTGCTAGAAAACTGAAATTCATTTCAGTTCTAGTTCCAGTTTTTAGATTTCAGCTCTCGTCATCTCAGTTCCAGTTCTAATTCCAGTTTTCCATCACTGACGTTGGGAAATCAGCTAAAAAATTTTTACCTTTTAAAATTCCAATTTTTTCAAAATTTATTTAGTTTAGGAAATTCTTAGAATATTCTTGCGGGTGTTTTTTTTTCTCAAAAAGTCATATCAGAGTCTATAGTTGAAGGAGTTCTTTTTGAATGTTTTTGTTTTTTTTCTTTTCAAGTTGAGGCTTTCTTAACATTCAAAATAAACAATACGAAATACATAAATTTATTTTAGTTCTTAGTTGGGTACCTAGGTAATTCCAAAGTTTTCAATTTCGAAGAATAATTTTTGAAAAAATCCCAAATTTCTAAAAAAAAATCCATTTTTTTCAAAGTGGTTGTAAGCCTTTGTAGACTCTGTAAATTATTTTTGTAATTTGGGGCGAAGAGGAGGGGGAGAAATGCTGAAAATTTCGAAAATTTAATTCAAAATTTTCCAGAAAAAAGATCGAAAATTTTTTGCATCAGAGGTCAATGTTTGCTCATGTCTAGGTACCATCAATTTCAAAATAAATTTTCAAAAGCAAGTATCGCAATCTCGAACCTTTTTTGGGGAAATCAGAGGATGAGAAGGAAAATTCGTTTCAAAAATTCGAAAATTCAAGAAGTCGTACCTACTTACCTACTTCCATTTGGAAATTTAGATTCAAGTTCAACTCCTTGAAATGAATTTTTCATCGTTTTAGAATTTGACAAATTTTCATTCAAATGTTCATAGATTTCATTTATTTAAAATTAATCAACACAAATTTTTAAAGGAATACATTGATTTTTTAAATTTCTAATTATTCATGCACTAAAATTTAAATTCAAATAAATTTTCCAATCATAATTTCATTCTAAAAATTTCATTTTGGTTTTGGAAGTTTTTTCAGTCAGAAAATTGAAAGTTATAATTACCTGACAATTTTATTTCTAAACCCTATTTTTTAAAGGACAAAAATTTGAAAAACGCGGGAAAAAATATCACCAATTTTTCACGTGCGGTATCCTTGCAGGCTTCAGATACTTTTTCACATTCAATTTTCAGGTGTCGGAGCCATTCTGAAAAAATTTTAAATTCTCAGTTCAACTTATTACTCAACTAAAAATCTCATCACCTGTCACTCGAGAATTTTGATCAACAGCAGATCCCTTGGTAGACAAAAAAAGGTGTACGGATTTTTTTGTTTAGTTTGATTTCAGGAATCATAGGCAGAGATAAAATCATTCTTTTTTGTAATCATTTCAAAAAAGGCATATCGAACGAAATTAAATAAAAATAAGCCTTAATCGTGTTGTGAAAACATTCAGATATTTTCTAATTTATTCACCATAAAAAAAAAGGAACCCCAAACGAAAAACCTATCAAAATGAAATACAAAGATCGAGTCAAACTGTATTAAATTACTTTTTCCTGTTCCCCTCGAGCAAAAATCTGATAAGTAACCAATACCAAACAAAATCCTATCAGACACCACGTACCACACACCTTCGCAAAAAAACCCCACAATTAAAAAGAATTCTTCACTCTTTCACTCGCAAAAAAAATCATATTATTCGCTAAAAGCAATATGATATTAGGCACCTCGTAGTTAGGGCAACATCTTTATGTGAGATTCGAAATTGAACGAGTCGTTCAGGAGTCAGAAATCTGTCGTAATAGTAGCAGAGTTAGAGTTATGCACCACTGCTGCTGCGTTGTGGAAAAGTATTTTCAGTTTATTCTGTGTCCGTTGTCGGGGTGGCTCGTGCAAAACTTCGTTCCGTGCCGTAGTGAAAGTTTCGACGACGTTTTTTGGCCGATCCCGATTAAAAAATCATCTCGTACTTAATTTTTTTTTCGCGCCACCCCTCGTTGAGAATTTTTTATTAGTTTTTCGGTGTGTTTCAACTTTCGCCAAACTGTCTTCTAGAAAGAATTCACCTTTTAAAGAGGATCCAGCGAGCAGTGTTGGTACTGTTCCTGGTTCCAATAGTAAAAAGCATAGATCAAGATCTACTTCTAGATATGTGGAAGAAAAACCGAAAAAAAAGAAGGCAGTGGGTAATGTCTCTTTGGTATCCATTCCAAATACCATACGGCTTTCAGTCCTCAACAGTGGTCTTTTTCCAATATGTAAGTGTTTTTCAATTCAGATTTTGCATTTTCAAATTTTTTTATTGCTGTGTCAGCGAAAAATTTCCAATTTTGCTATTCATATGTAAAACTCTGTGGAAATGAATTTTTTCCCAAAAAATTTCCAATATTTTTGAACTCGGAATTTTAAAATTTTTTTACAGAAGAGGCCTAAAAATATTGTGATTTTTTTTTCAAATCACCTGAATGCTCAAAAATTAGATTTATTTCAAAATTGGACCAATTTCACCATCCCATTGAAATCAATCTCGAGAAAAAATTTTCCAAAAAATTTGTAAATTCCAATTTTTTGACATAATGCCGAATTTTAATCCTTTTTGGCGACATATTTTTCAAACAAACAGTTCAACAATTTTTATTACATATTAAACAACTTAACATTCATTAAAATACACACATCTAATTTTGATACTCATCCAAATACCAAACGTGTTGCATTGAAATAAAGTATGCTATCAAATTGGTGCATTCACCGCTACCCAACCAAGTACAATCTATTTTAGGTACCCCTGCGTCCCGAAAAAATGTACAAATATAAATTCGATGCATAAAAAGTAAATACCGTTGAGACATCTCGAGTAAAAATGTTACTCTGTTGCAAAGACGATACGGATTTCGAATTCGAAAATAATTCAGATCACTTTTCCCCATGATTACGTCTTCGTAGTGAAACCGAAATATTGAAATTATCGTTCAGGTAACCGATGGCCTAAAAAGTTGTACTTTTTCGGTCGAAAAACTCTCCCGGAATAATTCTACGAAAAATATATTTCGAGTAAATTTAAATTGCAAAGATTTTAAAATGAAATTTTCATCTCGAATAAAAATAAAAAGGTACCCAGCTCGTCAAGTTTTTTTTGAATATTTATCTTCCAATTTTTCGCGACAATTTTTCAAGTATTATTGACTCTGAGAATAAAAATTAAATTTCCCCGAAACAAGCCCGAAAACATTTCTAAAGTTTAACGAGGAAGTGAAATTTTCACAACTCGAATACTTTTCTTGTTTCGAAAACAAAAAGAACAGTTCAATTTAATCATTAAATTTGAATGAAAATAAAGCACCAGAAATTCCAAGCTGTGTTTATACAGAAAGAAAACTGGAGCAAAAATTTGTTATTTTCTTTTACTGACGAGATGTAAATTGAAAGAAGTGTTATGATTCGTTTTTTTTTTTCGCATTTCAATGAGAAACTGTATAAATGTGCATGTGCTTTATTCACCAACCTATCAAAAAAAAAGTACCTATTATAGATTTCCTCCTTTTTTTCATCTCCTTAAATTTTGTACGATTTTTCACCCTTATTTTTGAAAAATCGTCCGACGAATTTGAATTAAAAAAAAAGTTCGCATCGATAGGTAGATTTGCTTATTGTCTGATTCTTTTCAAAGTTCACCAGAGATTATCCTTATCAAGTTGCTTTATTGGTGGGAAAAAATCCTATCCAAGATTCAAAGCTGCGATTCGAATTCGGTAATCGTCATACTTCATCTAGAGCTTCCTTTAAAATTTATTTTACCAAGGATGACAATCGAAGATTCCGTTTTTTATTACCTTTTCCTCTCGAGGGAAAAAACCCACCGGGTTTGAACGCTTGATGTTTCGCTGTTGAGGGATCTTGACGAGGATACAAAAGCCAACGAACACACGTTAATTAGTTGTAATTTACATACGCCACATTTATGGGGGCAACCTTTACGACAAAAGGTATTTTATCAAGTAAAAATAACAAAGCGAATTTCAAGTGAAGATAAATACAGCGTATTGTTGATATTGTACCTTTTGTATACTGAAACATCCTCGTATATAATAATTTGATTTGTTGGCATTTTTTCCCTCTCGTTCTCGTGTAAGATACTCGATGGAAAATAATGTAAGTGTATGAAGGGTACCGTGTTTTTCGTTTCTCAAATGACAAGTACATATTTAGACTTGTGCCGGGTCGAGTTATATATTCGAAATGTATTTTTTTTTCGCCATTTGAGAATTTTCTCGTTGAATTGCGGTTTGAATAGGGAGGGAGATCCTTAGAAATACGAATAATTTGGCTGAGCTGAAGTTGGGGTTTCTAAAGAGGTTTATTTATATTCGAATCGAATGGGTAAATGACTATTTCTCCTTATTCTGAATTTAGAGTACATCGTGTAATTCTAAATTAGGGTTTAGGTACTCAAATTTATGGTGTGTGTTTTACCATATTTCTTACACGAAGCCATAGAATACTATAAATTCTTAATCTGTGAACTTATCTGGATATATCAGAGCACTTCACTTCTCAATTTAACTTTGTTCATTTTTTATTATAATTTTGGAAAACCTGAATTAGAGAATTGGAATAATTTTTAGTTATCAACTGAAATTGAAATTAACTTTTGGAAAAAGAAATTGTCAGTATTTGTGATCATGAAAATGAGAACGATAAACAGACCGATATATTTCAAAAGCTGAATCAATATTCTGATGAATGAATTTTTGATTTATTCTGAAAGAAAAGGAGGTACGAAATTCAAGTCTGAACAGATAAATTATAATAAAAAAAATTGTGAAAAATTTTGAAGCTTGACAAAACGTCATTGTGTTTTTCCGTTTAGTACTAAGTACAAATACCTAGGTAGGGATATACCTTTCAAAACTGATGGAAATACGAGAAGTTTTGAAATTTATAAATTTTCAAACGTTTATGCTCTTCAATTTTGATGTTGGACAAACAAATCATCATGACAGTTTTCGTAAAACCCCATTTTCTCGATCAAAAAATAATTTAACCACCGGAGCCAGTAAGAATTGATGAGAGCCATTTTCCATACCCCAAAAAATGTTGAAAATAAAATTTCAGTATTTTTTTTGTAACTTTTTGTTTTTGTCTCTTTTACTTGTTCTCCTGTTTGGAGGGGAAAAAGTTGAAAATTTTGTAATTTTAGTGCAGATTTTTTTTAGAGCATATTTTCTCGAGAATTGAAATTTATAGTTTCCTATTAGTTCTTCCAAGATGGTAGGTCTGGTGCAAATTCACCTCTTGCATTCCTTCTCATGGTTTCCGTCGAAAACTTTTTTCTAAAAGGATATTTTTGTCCCTTCCACTTTGAAAGCTCAAAAGTTTTGATCAGGTCAAAATGACCGAAAATTAATACCCTCTTGATACAAAAATTTTCGCCCCTCTGGAACAAAGTAGGAATGAACCCGCCAAAAATCAGATTACAATCCAAATCTGGGAATCTTTTTTTTTTGATTCAAAATTGAAACCAAATTTTGATTCAAAATCAGAACCAAATTTTGATTCAAAATCAGAACCAAATTTTGATTCAAAATCAAAACCAAATTTTGATTCAAAATTGGAACCAAATTTTGATTCAAAATGGGAACCTAATTTTGAATTTTTGATTCAGAATTGGAACCTAATTTTGATTCAAAATTGGAACCTAATTTTGATACAAAATTGGAACCTAATGTTGATTCAAAATTAGAATCAAATTTTGATTCAAAATGGGAACCTAATTTTGAATTTTTGATTCAGAATTGGAAACAAATTTTGATTCAAAATCAGAACCAAATTTTGATTCAAGATGGGAACCTAATTTTGAATTTTTCGATTCAGAATGGAACCGAATTTTGATTCAGGTTTGGAACCAAAGTTTGATTCAAAATTGGAACCGAATTTTGATTCAAAATTGAAACCGAATTTTGATTCAAAATTGGAGCCTAATTTTGATTCAAAATGGGAACCTAATTTTGAATTTTTGATTCAGAATTGGAACCTAATTTTGATTCAAAATCAGAACCAAATTTTGATTCAAAATTGGAAACAAATTTTGATTCAAAATTGGAAACAAATTTTGATTCAAAATGAGAACCTAATTTTGAATTTTTGATTCAGAATTGGAACCTAATTTTGATTCAGAATAGGAACTTAATTTTGATTCAAAATTGGAACCAAATTTTGATTTAAAATTGGAACCAAATTTTGATTTAAAATTGGAACCTAATTTTGATTCAAATTGGAACCTAATTTTGATTCAAAATCAGAACCAAATTATGATTCAAGATGGGAACCTAATTTTGAATTTTTTGATTCAGAATTGGAACCGAATTTTGATTCAGAATTGGAACCTAATTTTGATTCAAAATTGGAGCCTAATTTTGATTCAAAATGGGAACCTAGTTTTGATTCAGAATTGGAACCTAATTTGGATTCAAATTGGAACCAAATTTTGATTCAAAATTGGAATCAAATTTTTCATAAATAAGTTACCAAAATTCAGCTCTAAAGAGAAGAGTGAAGGAGGAATTTTTGAATTAGGTACCAAAAATTTTACTACTGTGGGAAAATTGCCTTAAAATATTTAGTTAAAAATGATAATGGCAGTGACTTCATTCTTACCAATTTTAATGGGAAAGTATTTTTTTAAAATACCAACTCTTTTTTTCTGAAAAAATAGGAGGTAATTTTCATTCACTTTATTTTTCCAAAAGTTGAAAATTAATCGGGACAGCTGAAATTAAACTTTTCCAGCGATTCTTTTGTCAGATTTCATCACATTTCAGATTTCAGAAATATTTTCATTGGCATCACTTCTAATTTTCTCTCAAAACCCTAAAAATCTCAATTTTTTTGCGAAAATAACTAAAAAATCGGAAAATGAGAAGAAGTAGGTAACCAAATAATTTAATTTTTTTTTCAAAAGCGAAACAATTTTCAAACCCAAAGCCATCGCAATTTCACCAGTTTTACATCTGTTAATACCCTTTAATCCAGCCACTAAAAAACCCAAATAAACTTGCAGCACCTGCAATAAAACTGCTGCGCAAATAAGCTGTATAATTTGCAAAGTGTTGAATTCCCGCTGCGAGGTAAATTAACCGGAATGAATACGGTTTGCAGCACGGTAACTACAGGTACGGTTGATTTTGCGCCAGGTTCCACATTTAGGGTATCAAATAAATTGTAACATGAGAAATTTGCAAATCAGTAAAATGTAGTATGAAATTAAATGTTTATGGTGTGAACGCACCAGTGAATTAACCAATTCAGCTGAAAAGTATACACAGATACCTACTACACAGCATTACACACTTACACAGAATACAAACTTAATGTGGCGGCAAATATTACCGTGTATATCGAGAAATGGCTGCATAAGTTGGGCTAGAGATCGGACAGGGACATGGTTGGTGTTTTACATTTCGACGCTGTGCTGTAATATTGTTCGTTAAACGCATTTACGTATTATTTTGGTCGAATAAAACGGTTTCGTTAGGAATACGTTTGAAAATGAAAGTTTACGTTTTATGGAGGTTTTTTTTGGAGCTTTCCTCGGTATCATGGTAGTGGATTGACTTTTTAGGGGATATTAAATAAGTAAATAATTTTAAATAAAAATGAAGATCAAAAATATCATCCAGTTTCTTAGTTAATGATACGAATCACTTTAAAAACGTTGTAAAAATTGTAAGTTTTTTTTTCAGTATCTACAAACAAAGTCTCAATTCAGGTTGAGTTGATATGTGGAATTGTGGATAGTAAAAAATGAAGATGACAAGATTTTTTCAAAAACTTTTTCAAGTTCTTGAATTTTCAATGTGTCAAAATTTATTCAAAAATATTTTACTTTCGATTTTTCATATTTTTTTTTTCAAAAATCTTTTTTTGAGATGTGTATCAATTGATTCCCTTTTTTTCGAGATACATTCGAGTTCATTTCCATTTTTTTTTTCAAATGGGAATATACCAATTCAATAAATGAGTATTGGGTATTGAATATCAAAAATCAGTAAACGAAAATGGGAATTTAATACTCGAAAATCGAGCATTAAAAATCAAGCTTCAAAAAATATCAAAGATCAAATATGTAGATTGTTACTCGGGATGATAGTTTTACACTTTCTTTATTAAAGTTGAAGAGAATAGCCTGCCAGAAAATTATGCTACAATCCTGGACCTCAGAATGAAGATATCTATGCAAAAATTCCACCCTCCCCTGATTCTACATTATCCCTCCCTACCAAACTCCGAAATTTTGACCACATATTCAAAATAACTTAGTACAGGGACCCAGAACTGAACTAATCCGAGGAATGAAGGCCCCCTGATAATTTTTGAGGAGCCGGAACTATGTTTTAAAAAATTTCGGGGCCGGAGTCGGAGCCGGAGGCATTTTTCTAAAACCCCTGCAGTCAGAGATACTTTAATTAAAAACCTCGGAGCTGAAGGAACCAGACCCCTCTCTCCGGAACTCTGATTCAGTATGGTTGTCTTTATCCAAAAATAACCTCAGAATTAATTTTTCATCAAGGATCCTTGAAAAAAACCTTTTTTTTTTAGATTTTTTCAAAATTTAGTAAAAAATTGAAAAAAAAATTGGAAAAAATTTTCTCTAAAATGATATTGAATGAATTTCAATTTTTTAATGTTGGCTTAAATTTTTCATTTTTTTTTTTTATTTTTTTTTTTCAATGGGCTAAATTAAATTATTCGTACTTATATTCTCTCATCATTTCTAGGCAGGGCATAAGAGTCAGCAAAAAAGTTGACTCCTGACTCTGGCTCGATTGACTCCGGCGTCAATTTCAGATCTCGATTCTTGAATCCGTTCGACTTTGGAATCAATTTGGAGTCAGTTTGACTCCGACTTCGGCTTGACTCTGGAGTCAAAATGGAAAGTTGACTTCTGACTCCGGAGTCAAAATGGAAAGTTGACTCCTGACTCCTGAGTCAATTTTAGACCTCGACTCCAGGATTTTTTTTTCAAATTATAGCAGGAGTCAAATTGACTCCAAATTGACTCTGGAGTCAAACCGGAGTCAAGAGTCAACTTTCTATTTTGACTCCGGAGTCAAGCCGGAGTCGGAATCAAGAGTCAAGATCTGAAATTGACTCCGGAGTCAAACCGAAGTCAAGAGTCAACTTTCTATTTTGACTCCGGAGTCAAGCCGGAGTCGGAGTCAAGAGTCAAGATCTGAAATTGACTCCGGAGTCAAGTCGGAGTCAAGAGTCAAGGTCTGAAATTGACTCCGGAGTCAAGTCGGAGTCAGGAGTCAACTTTTTTGCTGACTCCTATGCCCTGAATAATAGATAAGGTTTAAAAATCATTTTTTTTTTCAAAGATTTCTGAAAAATAGGATTATGATTAAAAATGAATGCCAATGTTATTTTGAGGAAAGTAATTATAGAAAAAAATCCATACTTGAATCATTCTTCAAAAATCATTTAGTGACCTTCTTGTGATGCCTATCTCTCGAGTAAAGCTAATTACTGAAAGAGGTTCGGAATCAACTCGTATCTACCTTGAAAAAAAAAAATTGAATCAATTCTTATACAGTCACAAAGAGGTGGAAATCAATTCATACGCTTCTAAATTCAAAAATCAACTCATACCAATCAGAATTCAGCATTTATTAGCATAAACATTTACCAAGTAACCCATCCAGGTATCAATATATCGGTTTCTGATTCGCCATCTCATCGCTACTCCTGTACGTCCTGTGTGTACACGACGCTTGGGCGAATAAGTCAAGCTGTATAGAAATCGAGGTGAACTTTGATGTCATGTTATTCGAGATGATCGAAAATTTGACAATATAAAAGCTTAACTCGTATACGTTGACGTTAATACCATTTATAAATGAATATAAATCACTTGACAGGCATTTTCTGTTCGTCATCGCGCAGAGCAGGCAGGCATCGCTACGGTGTTATTTTTCGCCAAAAGGTTTACACATCTGTTATGAAACGACATCGCATCCCCTCGCGACTCCGAGCTCAGCATATTTTCAAATTACAAAATCCATTGTGCTCGAGTTTTGTTCGCCGACGAAATTATACGTAATTACATACTCATTGGTAGAGATTTTAAAACCCCCGAATGTTTTATTGTATGTTTTGAAATTCGAGCCTATATTAAATTTTCTTCTCGCGCTACGTTTTCCATCACTTTCTTAAAATTCCGACACGACGCCAGGCACCGAACCACGCGCCACGCCTTGCTCACTTTATTACACAAGTTTCAAAACTTTTGTATAAATCTGTTCCCTTTCGATGCTTTCGAACCCGCCTCATATTCGTGTAAAATCAGAAATTTTAAAACATAGAGAAGCTCGTTAAACGTAGCAAAGGGTGCGGGGAAACTGTTGCTAGAACATCGTGAAATAACTCCTTTCCTCGTGTTTTACCCGACATAATTATTCGCTATGAAGGACTTTTTTTTCCCTCCGCTCGTTCGTCGGGTTACCACATTGCCTCGACTTGATGCGTTATTCTACTTCGCCGAGTAATTTCAGTTTTCATTTTTTTCCCCCTCCCCTTATCCCCCCGCCGGCCATTTAACCGTGGTATTTTGCTTAATGCATGGTATAATACGAGCAGTGTTTTTATTTCTGTGCGGATGCGGTTTCGCGTCGAATATTTTTTCGCGGTTAAATGTACGGCACTCGAGGTGTAGTGGATTAGCTTTAGCGTGTTTTATACCGAGGTGAGCTCGGTTTACAGGTCGGTTTTTAAGCTATTGTCCAAAAACACTACGGGTTACCGGTGAAAAGTAGCGAGCTTTTGAAAAGAAAACCATGTCGTTGCCAAATAGGTGTCCGAATGCTTTTTCCATATGCTTGAAATAATTACCACGTTGCTAATGCTACGGATCCTACGATGACGAAAAAAAAATCTTAGATTGAATTTTTCGCAATGTAATATGAGCTGAGCTCGGTTATGGGGAGAAAATTCGATTTACGAGGTTTCGAGTTTTATACCAGGGGTTGTCGAATTTTCGATAATTTCAGACCATGTTGTATAGGGTGATTTATAGGGATCAAAATTTTTTCTTTATTCGGCACATTTCGAGTTGAAATGTTTAAAACTAGGTCATTGCCTAATTTCGACTTGCTCGATCGATTGTGTACATTTTTCGGTTGTTTTGGAGCCTCCAGCATCACTTTCGTTTTTTCCATCGTGTTTTCAAGTATACGTAAGAAGAATCGAAAGCTAAATTGGTGAGGTTTTTTGCGAATTTTTTTCTCGTTTGGGTTATGGAGAAAATTTTATTTCGAAATTTCGATTTTTTTCCCCTCAATTTTTGCATTTATTTCTAAAATTGGGAAAATAGCTTTTCAATATTATTTGTATGAGCTTAGTATAGAAATATTTTCTCAGAACGACCAATTAAAAAATTGCCACCTAGGTTTACACTTCATTTCAGATCCGTTTTGAAAATTTTTTTGAAAAGAGTTTTCGTCATTTTGAAATGTCACACGAGAATTTTTTTGTTTAAAGTGAATTCAATTTATTGGAGGAATACGTTACAATTTTATTTTGACCGGATCTGAGATGAGATGATCAGAGGCATTTTTTCAAGTTTCCTCCTTTTTTAAAATTACCAAAATATTTTTATGTTGATGAGAAAAAGGCTGTGGAATTTTTTCGAGATTTTTCTGGTTTATTTGAATTGATTTCAAGATAGCAGGTTTTATCGGTTTGTATTTTTTTTTTCAAATTTTTATGTACCTGAGAATTTTTTGTGAGATAACCTCAAAATGACATTCGTAAATAGTCAAACACAATTTTTTTCGATCGATCAACTTCTTTCCCTCTGCGAAAAGCTGACTTCAAAAATTGAAAATAAAAAAAATTAAAGTTTTGTTTCTTTATTGGCGATTCCTTGACTAATCCAATCAAGTATTATCCCCCATTTCTTTATTTTTCCTCAGGGAGGGGAGGGGAGACGGAGAAATTTTTGTTTATTTGAGTAATGATGACGATTTTTTAGTAGGTATTTACAAAAAAATATTTGGATTTGAAAGATATTTGTGGGGGAGGGGTGATTTCAATTATAGATATGGATATCCCAGACAACTTTTGACTTTTTTTTGGTTGTGAATTCTTGAATTAAAGTTGAAAAATTAATGGAATGGGAAGGCTATCATTGAATTAAAATTGACCCTTTTATATCGATCATACTCGCACTTCAAGTTTGAATATTCTTTGGATCCAGTGCCAAAAATTCTTCAAATAGGTACAACGTTTTTGTCCATACCTATTGAAAACCTTTCATTTTCAAATTATTGAAGTTATTTCAGTATTCAGTCATTGAAAAACTGAAGATGGATGTTTATTTTATTGTTTTACTCATAAATTTGTGAATGGTTTTTCCAACCTTAAACTTATTTTCCAGGTTTACCTGATTGAAAAACCACATTTTTTTCGTTTTTGAAATATTTCGTGAAAAATTAGATTGTTTCGAAAAATTATTACAATGCAGAGATGTTTTTACTCAGATACAGTCAAGATCGTGCAGAGAAAGAAAATCCTATTTCAAAGAGTGAATCTAGGTAAGAGAAAAGGAAAAAGTCTTTTGAACATCGATACGACTTGTTCAAGTCAAATTTCCTGTTTTTAAAGCTTTCTCAGGAGAGATAGAATTTTTTAACCCTAACAAGTCCTCAAAAGTCCCGGAAAAACCTCAGATCCCAGAAAGTTTCAAAAATCCCCTCGTCCGTTGCACAGGTCTAAAAATTTAAATGTGATTTTATTGGTACCTAAAAAATAAGACTTTTCTGAAATTTAAAAAATTCGTCAAAAATCGAAAAACACAAGGTGTTGAGATGAACATGTTGCCTATCTTGATAACTGAAGGAGCAAATACCGTTTCTAAACAAAATGACTCAAAAAATTTCTGTAATGGGAATGGATGATATTTTGAAAATTAAAGTAATTTCTGTTCCCTGACTTTTTGCCCAACATAAAAATTGAAGGGGCTTCAGAAAAATGTTAAAAATGAAAATTTTTGTTCTGAAAACTTTTTGCCTAAATCAAGAATGAAGTGGTTACGAGCCATTCAAATCTGGAAGGCTTCGGAAAATTCCCAAATTTTCTCAATTTTTAATTATCTTTAGCTCCTTGATTTCTGGTATTGGGTTAAAACTTTCCAAAACAAATTTTTTAAAGTTTTCATTCATTTTTTGAAAGAATTTTTCGGCTATTTTTTGGAGCTCCATCAATTTTAAAATGAGGCAAAAAAATGCAAATTTGTTCAGTTTTCACACTATTATTCATTCTTATGATTACAAAAATATATTTACATGATTTTTTTGGAAACAACATTTGCCCCTTCAATTATCAAGATAGGCAACATGTTCATCTGAATTTTAATTGTGGTATTTTCCTTGGTTATATCCAAAAATGAAGTGAATTTTTCTTATTAAGCAAAATTACTTCTGTTTTTCAAATTTTCTGCGAGTTTTAAATCAAATGGTAGAGATTAGTTTGCGTTTTTTTTTGTTTTGTATTCACTGGAAACCTTGATAAAAGACAATTTTTCTTTTGCAATCCATTTTTCAGGACTACTAGAAAAATTATTTTCGTATTTTTCAAATTTTCTGAAAAACATTTGAAAATACTAAATTTATTTGACCTCAAAGAATTCATAAATGATAATTTTTGATCTTAATCTTTTTTTTTTTTTCACGAAGAAATCGTATAAAAACCGTGGTCAATGATGGGCATAAAATGTAAATAAACATTTTTTTCATTGAAAAAATTTAAAAACCATAAAGAAAATTTGCAATTTTTATGTCTGTATTAAATCAATATTTCTTTTAATTTTTTAAATCAATTTTTAAAAAGTTTCTGAATTTTTTTTTCAGAAAATTTTACTCTTTTTGATGTACCTTGCTTGGCTTTTCGTCTGAAGAGGAAATAATTTTTTGTGTTCATTTCCTATTGAAAAAGATTGTATTGAATAATTAAAAAAATCTTTACTAAATTTTTAGTAATTTTTCAATTTTTAGAAATTTTAGATCTCAAAAATTACCTACCTTTGATTTGTGAAAATTTTATGAAAATTTTATTTCAATTTCTCTACTCGTTTCACAATTTAAAAAAAGCATCATACCTAATTTAGGAAAACGCCTCTGAAGAAAATTTCATAATAATTTTTTCATTCAGAATTTTTTTATTATTCTTATGAACATGATAGTTTTTGGAATTGAACTCAATTTTGAAGAATTAATAAAAACAACCCATTCTTTTCAAAAATAATCTAAAATTCATTCATCAAAACATATGCACTCTTGAGTTCCCCCTCAATTCTCCACCAGTAAAACCACTCTCAACTCAAAGGTACAAATTCCACGTCAAAATCACTGCCCCCTGCGTAAATTTAAACGCGAAACGTAATGAAGAAATTCCTTAGGTTAGTTTATTACGACAATAATTTTCTTAAATGGGTTATCATCGGTTCATAAACACGGTCTAAGAATGCGCCTCGGAGAACGCGAATCACAGAAAGCATAAATTCGCCAACTTTTTTTCCAACTCGATGAAAAAAAAACAGCACGAGTACCTATTCGCAGCTTGGCTCAATATTTCCCAACGGAGAGAAATTTCTTCTGTAGTCGGGCAAAAGTGCGCTAATTTTCCAACAACTCAAATATCCGAATTCTTTTTTCAAATTAAATTCAAGCCTGAAGTGAGAATTGCCGAGGTTTCGAGTAATCCTTCGTTATCGTTTTTTTTCCTCCTTCGAGACGAGGAAAAAAAACGCAACTTTTATTTTAAATTAGATTTTCGTCAAAAATCAAAAGAATATTCGTTGAAAAATATTCTAATTAGTCGTTTAACCCTTTTTTTCTCTATCTCTTTGGAAGCAGAATAAATGTGAAAAATATTTGTCAAATTGAATCTAATCAGGAATGAATGTTTTTTTTTTTAAATTTCTTTTCATGTTTGATCGATCTGATACTGAATGAAACGTAAAAATGAAAAGTATGTTTTTTTCTGTATAGCTCTGCAGAGATTTTTTTTTGAAAAAAAATTAAGTTTTTAAAAACATTCTGTTTACTTTTTTTGATTTTTCCTCGATAATTTTTTTTCACTTGCTAAACTTTTTGAAAATTTCAATGTTTTTACTAACGACCTGAAATTTTCTGCGGGTATTTAAAAATAAATAATTTTCCTTTCTCATCAATTTTTTATCATCAATCACCGTGAAAAAAATAATATCAACGCAATATTGGAAAAAAAGCAAAACATCTAAAAAAATATCATTTCAACTGATTACTATACGACCTCATAATACGTAACAAGTTCGCCAGGTCTGTTAATTTAAGAAATGAAATTATCATTTGGCTACGAATCAGTTCGTTCATTAAGAATTAGCTTCGTTTATGCCATTCGCTTTTATTACTACATTGCTTCACTTTGATTGGGAATGGGCCAGACGTTGAAAAAACCTCGTTATTACACTTCGCCGAAATATTTTTTTTTCCACCGAAGAGAATTCCCAGACAGGTGTTACGTTGATTTGAATTTTTACAACCCTTCGCTTAAGCAAACTCGTATCTGGACAAATTGAAAATTTCACGCTGGTATTAAAAAAAACCCACCACCATCCTCGCAACATCTGGATGATTAATTCGATGAACTTTACGAGTATAAAATGCCTATGAAATAGAGGTCGTTTTATTTTTAACTAGTAGGCCGCGTTAGACTGTTCGTGTGAATAGTTCATGCAAGAATATGTACCTTTTGTACGAGAGCTCGAGCTTGTTCACGTTATAACCTTTACTTTTCATATACTTTTTCTCTCGTACTTCCATATTTTCCACTCGGTTCGGTTTACAAGACGATTTAGGTACCTAGAAGTACATTCTATAAATTATACTTACATAAAATCGTCCAAATTCAAAATATTCTCGTCAACTCGTACACCATACGAAACATAAAAAGATACGAAGAAAACGAAACACGCAATTATAATTTTCCAATACGTTGAGTAAAATTGTACTCGAAATTCGTCTCCTCGCTTTTATTTCTCTCTCTCTCTCGAAAAAAAAAGCCAGAATGAAATAAATAACGTGACAAAAAAAAAGGAGGAAAGTAAATTATAAATAAATTGTATTTCGAGTATTTTCTTCTGTATATTGTCACATCCTTAAAAGGGTGATTATGTCGGTGAAATGATTTGAAATTGTAATAACGCGAAATACTTTGTTTTGTTCAGTTTCGCCGACGTATTTTTTCTCTCCTTTTTTCGTATAAAACTCGAAGCATTTGAATGCTTACGTTTCATTTTTTTTCCACCTTTATATTATGCCATATTTCTTTTAACGTATAAGGTCTCCTCCCTTGTACGTTTTTGTTATTCGCTTATGTGAAGTAGAAGAATGGGGGTTTCATTTTATTTTTTCGCCGAAATAAGTCTCCAAAGAATCTTCGTAATGTTAAGGTGGGTACCTAATTGGTAGAAAAATGCCGAGTTGAAGAATACCCACTTCAGCTAGGTAGATTTATTTGCCAGGTAATAAGATTAATTTGCCGGGTTATTATTGTCGTCGTTGTTTTTTTCCATTACGATGTTATGTTTGCTTTGAAAATTCATTTTAATTTTAAATTGAAGTTTTTTTTTATTTTCGTTGTGAGGGAATTTGAGGCGAATTAGGTAGAATACGGTGAAGAAATTCTCTGCGGAAATTGTCGGCGTGGTTTGTTCTCTGGGTAATCTTTGAATTGAATATTCGTTGGGGAAACATCATTATCATGATTTTTGTTGCAAGAAAGAAATTATTCCTGGGGCTGCCGAAAATATCTGTCTGGTTGCTGGGTGTGGATCTCGGCGTCGTTGAAAAAATTCAATACTATTTCTTGGTAAAATTTGAAAAATAGTGATTTTTACTGAAAAAAATGTAGTGGTGGAACGGAAGGAAACAGAAGGGTCTCTAAGTAGACGGTAAAGTTGAGAAATTTTTTGTGAGAAATCACAAAAATTTAGGCAACGACTGATCCAACATACCAGAAAATGATTCGTTTTTAGTCATCTTTCTAAAATAAAAAATATTTGAGTCGACGACGTACCTAATTCCCCTGTGTTGAAAAATTTTCAAACTGGTCTTTGGCCAACCTTATTTTTCGCTTTTATTCTTGTTTTTGCCTGTACATCTCGAAGGGCTGCTTTTATGCTAATTTTTTGTCAAAAATGTCAAAATGTTCTGTTTTTTATTTTTTTCAATCTTTAAATTTTTTAGATTTTGAAATTGAGTAGATAGGTACCTACATAATTAAATTTTTTTTCGAGCTTTTTTTTTTTATTTGATAGAAAACTGTGATGAGTGAACAAGAAATTTTTGTACCCCTGTCTCCTTCCTTCCATTTCTTTTCCCCTCCTTTTATTTCTTCCCTCACTTCCAAAAAATCATGCAATGTTTAAAATTATCCTGTTGAATTTTTTCTTTATCTACTATACGAAATTTTGTTAGACTGTATTTTGGGTCTCTTGGAAGGGGTTGTTAAGAGGAAATCTCAACTTGAAGATCGATTTTTGTCATCAAAGTAGGTATAGTTATGGTTTTTATATTTAGGCTCAAATATTGTGAAATAAATTTTTACTGTTCGAAAAAAATTGGCCAGGCCAAGCTTTTTTCAGAAAAGGCCTGCCTCATCCAGGCCATTTCTTGCTTCAAACATTTATAAAATCCATGTTCAGTGTATAACAATTGTGATTTTAATCTTTATTTCAAAAATAGACATTTGAAAGTGTTTTAGGATCCCTCGCCTGCTAAGAATGGCCCATATTTCTCCAAAAGATCCCAATTTCTTCTCCAGACAATTGAGTTGTGTAGTTTTTTTTTGAAGAGCGAGTGAAAGTCAATTAGTATGGAAAAATCATTTCATTTTTGAGCCGAATCTCATACGGAATTATTTTTCCATGGGGGGGGGGGGGTATTTCATACGGGCAAATAATTCCTATTTTGAAGGAAGCATTCAAATTTTTAGGGAATCATTTTAATTTTAGGCAATGAGCATACAAAGAGAAAATGAGTAGGTACGAGACCTTTTTGAAACTCATAATATATTTTTTATTGATTTCATTTTTTCAATTTGCCAGGCCAATATAGTTTATTTAAAAAAGACCTGAAAAGAATTTCCGTGATCCAAAAACACCATCAGCGTATTTTTTTAACGATCTGAATTTTATTTAATTATTCAGGGTATGTATTTATCATTTTCAATGTTTATTTTTATCAAAAAATATTTCTGGGAAAATTTTTACATAAGGTAACATACCAGTTTTGGATCACTTTTTCTTAAATTCATGCCCTGACGTTATTTATGAACCAATTTTGGTGATTTTTTTTTAAAAATAAACGTTGACCTCTCTTCTACAAACTAGCGCGGTTGAATTTCGAAAAAAACGATTTCAAGCAGGCTTGAAGGGACCCAGAAAAATACGCCTTTTTAGGGGGTTCTACCAATTACGGATCATCAAATAAAATTTAAGTTATGCAATTTTTTTTCACTCTGACTGTATTTTTAACATTACAAAGATGGCCTTCAAAGATTTTCATCAAAAAATTGTTAAAAAACCGAAGTTGAAAAACTACCAATTGTGGATCGATCCGTAATTGGTAGGAAAATTTTTGATCCGCAATTGAAAATTGAAAATTTTTCTACCAATTATGGATCAAACCAATTACGGATCACTTTCACTTTGGAATTTCATTGCGCGGATTTAATAATGTTAATCACCCAATATATAAAAACACGACGAAAATCTCGGACAGACAATTTTGGTGAAAAAATCCAACTTTTTTGGTGCCAATTTACGTTTTCTTCGATGCTTGGCAAATGACACTCAAAATTCGCAAAACGGGTTGATCACGCGAAAAATGTGTCGATAGTACTTCCCTGAACATGAAATAATCAGCAACCGCATCAAAAACTAAATATCAATAACTCTAATTACACTTTTTAACAATCGCCATTGCAAAAAATACGAAATTTCAACTAAAAATGTGACTCACTTTTTTCAAATGAATCTACAAGCGGTTTGATAACACGAAAAATGCAAAGTTTACATATTTTCTGAAAGGTAAGACTTCAGACTACACGATTATGTTGGTATCAATCCTTGGTGACCATTTCGGAACGACGTAGAGCGCCTCAAAAAAATGATCCGTAATTGGTAGCCTGATCCAAAACTGGTATGTTACCTTACTAAAATGATCATAATTTTTCCATCATTTTAACCCTAAGAAATTAGGCATTGGCAGAAATTTTGTTTTGTTATCTTTTGTTTTGAAAATTTTTGAAAAGTGAATAAAAGTGTTATCAAGTGTTGTTTTTTTTTCAAAATAAGTTTCTTTGAGAATTTTCCTGCACAAATCAGAAAAAAATGACCTTTTCACGAACTGCATCAGAAAAATCGGATCATGGTCAGAAATATACCCCACTAATTTTTTGGTAAAAATAAAATATTAATCCTAAAAAATGATTTTAGGCAAAAAATTTTCATGTACCTCCTATTTTTGAAATTTCGTTTCAAAATAGAGCAAAATTTTAGTTCAAAAAAAAAGAAAAAGAAAAAACAGAAAAAATAACGCTGGATGATACAAATCGATTTTTTTTGAAAAATTTTTTTTCAGTGGGTAAAAAATCGACGAAAGCCTTGAAACCATTTCAGAAATTCTTTAAATGAGTGCCTACCCAAGTGAAATCTTCATATGTGACCTTCCAGGAAGAACCCGACCTTCGGCCCGTAAAAAAAATTGAAAAAAAAAAGGTTCCCAATCACTCCAAAACCATGATTATCATTTGTTTTGAATTGATTGGGAAACTTTTTTTTAAATTTTTTTTTTCGGACCTAAGGTAGGTTTCTTCCTGGAAGGTCACATATGTGAGCCTGGATTTAAAAAAAAAAACAAAACTATCCCTAGGTGTAAAAAATTAGTCCCTGAGTTTAGGTTTCCCTTTGATTGTATTCCTCCTGAAAGGCCCAAAATCAGTGTCAACTCAAAAATCAATTTTCTCCACTAATTGTGTGGTTTTTATAACGACTAGGCGACCAGGCTCACGTAATAACTTCTTGTGTTTGAAATCAATGTGAATTTTTAAAATTGTGGTATTATCAAAATTTTTCAACTTGAATTTTGTTTCTGATTTTTCATTTTTTCAGACTCAGAATGAGAAGTACAATTTTTTTCATATTTCTAGCCAAAGCTCTCAAGTTCCAAATTCACATTTATTTTTCTCGACTCGAATTATTTTTTGAGCTAATAATTAGATTTTATCATGGTGGGGAGGGGAATACATGGTCTCACTCTGCCTTCATCATTGGTCACTTTTTTTCACGGGAAAAATGTAAAATTCCAAATTTTCCTCATTTCTCATCAAGGAGACTGAAAAAAAGGAAAATACAGAATTCTTCAACGTCGATCTTCATTATACCCATTTTGAGAATTCTAGCATCGTCTGGCCATCTTGTCAACCCAAGCTTACTCAATAATTATAATCGATCGAGTCAAAATTATAAATCAGAGTATTAGAAAAAATTTGACATTAAAGTCCCGCTAGTAGGCACCTAGCCCTACATAGCTGGTTGTAAATACTCAACCTTTCATTGTTATAAGAAAAGTTGAACGTGATAAAAATACGGTATAGTTTTGCTTTCAGTACGATAAAGAGAGCGAGAGACTTTTTAACTATAGATTTTTCATTGTACGTTTTGTGTGTACACACTTTAAATAGGTCTAAAATCGTGATCGAAATTCTAATCTTATTTTTGACAATGGGATTTAAATCCATCATTTTTTTTCCACATTTCGGCTTGGCGATCGGCTCGATATTGTAGGCTGGTGGACGTCTACGACTTTACCTATACCGGGGGTCTACTTTAGCATTTAATTTGACACGAACGACTTGACGAGCGGTTTTCGTGTGTTGGTTATTATAACACGAGACCGAGAGACGCGACGGTGGCGAGGAATGACAAATTTTATAATTTGCCTAATTCGCGTGTGTACAGGGACTAGCGCCCGAAAAGGGTTTACGAGAACGAAATTTCAACTGGAAATTAATCCGATGAAGTAACCACCGAAGGGGTTTTCGTCGTCGTAAAATAGTTGAAATTTATTTTACAAGTTGTTCGCTCGTACGGTGGTTTAAACCGTCGAGCGCGCGGCCAGCGCGCGGCGGGCTAAATGTTAATAGAGTATGATAAAATAATGATGTGAAAGAACACCCTTTAAATGCTATACGTACTATATAAGTTGCGTAAACAAGCCGGCTATTTTATTAGCCCCGGCTAACTCGCCACCAGTCCATATAATAATTATTTACTTTCATCCACACCCTTCGCGCCGGCCTCCTATCCCAAACCTGGACTTGCAATTGCGCCGCGAAAAGTTTTTATGCAAATTAAGCGCCGACGACATTTTTGGTTTCGGAATCCGAGCCGTTGGAAAATTTTTCACCGTTGCACCTCGCTCGCGCGAATTTAAAATCGCTTCGGTTTCACAGACGCTAATTATAACGACTTTAGCGAGCTGTTTAACTCGTCTAACTTTTCATCGTGCCACGTGAACTTTTTCCCGCAAATTGTAAACACTCGAGTAGTCTTGGTTGCCATATTATGTCGTCAGGGGTCGGTAATGCAGCGGAGAGATTATTTTTACGATGCAGGAGTTGAAATGAGACAGGGGGATTCTGCGCCAGGAGGTGAAAAAATCGTTCAAATATAAGGTTTATTTGAAGAGCCGTTCGTTTCAATTTTTTGAAGGATCTTAGGGAAGGGGATTCTGCGCCAGGAGGTGAAAAAATCGTTCAAATATAAGGTTTATTTGAAGTGCCGTTCGTTTCAATTTTTTGAAGGATCTCAGGGAAGGGGATTCTGCGCCAGGAGGCAGAAAAATCATTCAAACGACATCACTGATATTCAATTTTTCAAATAGGTAATAGAGAGGATAATTCTGCGCCAGGAGAAGATGAAATTTTTCAAAAGATGGTCAAGTTCAAATGTTACCACCTCCAATGAGTTTTGAGCAGGGAAATATATGTAGGAGGATTCTACGCCAGGAGGCAAAAAAAAATCATACCAATGAAACTGATTTGAACGCATCAAAGGTATTCAATTTGTCAAATAGGCAGTGGAGAGGATAAATCTGTGCCAGGAGATGATAAATTTTTTATAAAATAGTTCCTGTCATGAATTTTAAGAAGAGAAATATGGAGGAAGATTCTGCGCCAGGAGGCGGAAAATAATTCAAACAAAGCTGATTGGAAGGCATCAAAGGTACTCAATTTTTAAAATGGGCAGTGGAGAGGATGAATTTGCGCCAGGAGATGATGAATTTTTTAAAACATGGGTCCTCTCATGAATTTCGAGAAGAGAAACATGGAGGCCGATTCTGCGCCAGGAGGCAAAAATCATTGCAATGAAACTGATTAGAACGCATCTAAGGAATCCCATTTTTCGAGTAAGTGATCGAGGGGATAATTCTGCGCCAGTTGATGAATTTTTCAAAAAATGATTTTTTCTTCAAATGTTACTTATCCCTTGTCATGAATTTTAAGAAGAAAAATATGGTGGCGGATTCTGCGCCAGGAGGCAAAAAAATCATACCAATGAAACTGATTTATTTTTCAAATAGGCAATGGAGAAGATGAATCTGTGCCAGGAGATGATGAATTTTTTATAAGATTGTTCCTCTCATGAATTTCAAGAAGAGAAATATTGAGGCGGATTCTGCGCCAGGAGGCGAAAAAATAATTCAAACAAAGCTGATTGGAACGCATCAAAGGTACTCAATTTTCAAAATAGGTGATGGGGAGGATATTTCTGCGTCAGGAGAGGACAAATTTTTCAAAATATTTTTAAATAAAATGTTACCAAGCTGTCATGAATTCAAAGCAGAGAAATACTGAGGCGGATTCTGCGCCAGGAGGCAAAAAAATCATTGCAATGAAACTGATTAGAACGCATTTAAGATATTCAATTTCTCAAATAGGTAATTGAGAGGATAATTCTGCCCCAGGAGGTAAAAAATAATTCCGGGATAATTGTGCGCCAGGAGATGGTGAACTTTGAAAACATGGTTTAGTTCAAATGTTACCACCTCCAATGAATTTTGAGAAGAAAAATATGGAGGAGGATTCTGCGCCAGGAGGCAAAAAATCATTCAAAAATAGCTTTTTGGAATGTACCGAAGGTACGTAATTTTACCTATGACTAAATCTACACGAAAAGGGCTTCAGGCACGAAATTTAAGATACGCTGCGAACGACTGAATCGTTCTGTTTCCAACTCTATGACTCGCAGTGATTCGCAAGTCTGCATGTTTTTTTTGAAGTTCAAAAATTTTAATTTTTTCCAAGTTCGAATTTTTTCTCGATTATTTTTTCAAAATTCAAAATTTCTCCAAGAGATAGGAGATCGAGACAATTGAAATAAAAAAGTAAAACACCAAAACCTGAACCTGTATAACAAACTTTTGATAATGTTGGCGAATTATTGAATAAATTTTGAAAAATTTCAATTCTGGGAACGAAAGAACAAGAATGACAAATTTTAATTGTGTTTTTTTTTTGCGTCATCATCTACTTACCTACAGTTATAAAATCGAGAAAAAATTAAACTTGGAAAACAATTTTGAATTTTGAAAAAATAATTGAGAAAAAAATTTGAACTTGAAAAAAAAACCATGCGGACTTGCGGACCACTAGGTCTTAATTTCTCAAATAGGTAAAGAGAGGAAAATTCTGCGCCAGAAGATGATAAATTTTTCAAACGATTTTTTTTTCAAATGTTACCACTTGTCATGAATTTTAAGGAAAGAAATATGGTGGCGGATTCTGCGCAAGGAGGCAAAAAATCATTCTAATGAAACTGATTTGAACGCATCAAAGGTATATAATTTTTCAAACAGGCAATAGAGATAGAGAGAAAAATTCTGCGCCAGGAGATGATGAATTTTTCAGAAGATGGTTCCTCTCATGAATTTCAAGAAGAGAAATATGGAGGTGGATTCTGCGCCAGGAGGCAAAAAATTATTGCAGTGAAACTGATTGGAACGGTTTTAAGGTAGTCAAATTTTCAAATAGGTGATAGATAGGACCCTTCTGTCCCAAGAGATGATAATTTTTTTAAAAGATACCCAGTTTCGTTCAAATTTTACCTCCTCTCATCAATTTTAAGAAGAGAAATATGGAGGCGGATTCTGCGCCAGGAGGTGAAAAATCATTCTAACAAAGCTGATTAGGACGCATTAAAAGTACCTACTGAATTTTTCAAATGGGCAATTGAAAGGATGATCCTGCGCCAGAAGATGATAGATTGTTGAAAATATGGTTTTGTTCAAATGTTTTCTTCCTGTATTGGTTTTTAAAAGAGAAACACGGAGGCGGGTTCTGCGCCAGGAGACAAAAATTTCATCAAACAAGTTCATCTGAATGAATTACCTTGACTGAATGTTTGAGAAAAGGCAATAGAAAGAGTGATTCTGCACCAGGGGATGAAAAAAATGGATTATGTGATACTTAATCCACCTGAAATATTCAAGTTTTGAGAAAGGCAATGGAGAAAAGGGTGCGCTGCGCCGGAGTCAAATAGTGTTTTTTAAAAATTGAAATAAAACTTCATGAATTTTTAGAAGGGAAATAGGGAGGAGAGTTCTGCGCCAGGAGGCGAAAAAATGATTGTTCGGATCAATTTTATTTGAATATATCTCTGGTATTGAGCTTTTGTATGTGACAATTTTGAGGAGGATTTTGCGCCAGAAGGTGAAAAATTGTTTAATCTGAAGAAATTTGTTTAAACAGATAAGTTTACCTTTTCCAATGGATTTTTTAGAATGGAAATTAGAAGAATTTCTGCGCCAGGAGGCAAAAGTTGTTCAGTTATAACTCGATTCAAACGTGCCACTTGAATTGAACTTTTGAAAATAACGATAGGAAAGGGTATTCTGTGTCAGTAGGTACATCATTTACAAAAAATTTGAAAAAAGACAATCAATGATATTGAAATTTTTCAAAATCAAGTTTTCCAAGCGCTCATTTTGAAGTTATTCTTACAAAATAAGTACAACGAACAGTGGACAAAAAATGAATCATGTCCTCTTTTTTTTTGCAAGTCATCTTAATAGTCTACAGTCCAAGTGGCAAAAAGTGTTCATTGAGCGTGCATTTCAGCTGGACAAGAAAATCAGTAGGTTAATTTCAGGTATGGGTCTGGTGATACCAAAAAACCGTATTTTGGATTTTTACCCGGGCACAATGGGGAGCTGAGCCCTAAAAACCCCCATTTTTTCTCAATTTTCAAATTTGATTTTGGACAAAAAATGTTTTCATATTCTGGTAGCAGACACTCCCCCGACTCCAAATATAGGTCACATCCCTTGGGTCACGGGCACAATGGGGTGCTGGGCCCCCCAATGTGCGATTTTTTGCCAAATTTGATCATTTTTGGTACAATAATGCCTCTGTAGGGGTCATGCGGTAGGTTGGACAAAAAAAATCGAGCGCTCTGTATTCTTGGGTTCATTCTGGGTCCAATGAGCCAAAGTTTGAGGAAAACGGTGGGCACAATAGGTCGTGGTGAATTTTTAAAGTTTGAAAAAACGCACGATTTCCCCTTCCTGTCATTGAAAAATAAGTTACCAAAAAAACCTGAAACATGGGTTGCGACCTTTCAAGATGGGTTAAAATTTCACGAGCAAGCCAAAATTATGGATGAATATTAAATTTGAGCAATTTTAACGCATTTTGAGCCCAAAATGGAGGGGTGGGGAAGGGGTTAAAAGTGAGATTTGGGGGAAAATATCGTGTGACATATCAAAATGCATGTTTTTGAGGCTGTAGATTACGAATTTCGCATTAAAAAATTTTTTGGGAGCAAGGGGTGGGGTGGGGGGGGGTCAAAAGTGAGATTTGAAGAAAATATCGTGTGACGTATCAAAATGCATGTTTTCGATGCTGTAGATTACGAATTTCGTATTAAAAAAAATTTTGGGTGCTTGGGGAGGGGGTGAGGGAGGGGTCAAACGTAGGATTTGAGGAAAATATCGTGTGACGTATCAAAATGCATGTTTTCGGGACTGTAGATTACGAATTTCGCCATAAAATTTTTTAGGTGCAAGGGGAGGGATTGAGGGAGGGGTCAAAAGTGAGATTTGGGAAAAAATCGCGTGACATATCAAAATGCATGTTTTCGTGGTCGTAGGATACGAATTTCGTTCTAAAAATTTGTTTGTTTGGTCTTCGCTCCTTCTTAGGATGCGCAAGGCGACCCATGAAAGCATAGTCAAATTTCACCACGAATTCAAAAATGCCCATCTAAAACTTTTGAGCCACTTTTGAGAATTTTGAGCCTTTGATTCAGTAGGTTTTTTTTTTATAAACCAATAAGTATCGATTAAAAATTTAACTAAAAACAAATCTCACTTTTTTGACCCTCCCTCAACCCCTTCCCTTGCACCTAAAAAATTTTTTATGGCGAAATTCGTAATCTACAGCCTCAAAAACATGCATTTTGATACATCACACGATATTTTCCTCAAATCTCACTTTTGACCCCTCCCCTTGCACCCAAAAATTTTTTAATGCGAAATTCGTAATCTACAGCATCGAAAACATGCATTTTGATACGTCACACGATATTTTCCTCAAATCCTACTTTTGACCCCTCCCTCACCCCCTCCCCTTGCACCCAAAAATTTTTTTAATACGAAATTCGTAATCTACAGCATCGAAAACATGCATTTTGATACTTCACACGATATTTTCTTCAAATCTCACTTTTGACCCCCCCCCCCCAACCTCTCCCCTTGAACCCAAAAAAATTTTGAATGCGAAATTCGTAATCTACAGCCTCAAAAACATGCATTTTGATATGTCACACGATATTTTCCCCCAAATCTCACTTTTAACCCCTTCCCCACCCCTCCATTTTGGGCTCAAAATGCGTTAAAATTGCTCAAATTTAATATTCATCCATAATTTTGGCTTGCTCGTGAAATTTTAACCCATCTTGATAGGTCGCAACCCATGTTTCAGGTTTTTTTGGTAACTTATTTTTCAATAACAGGAAGGGGAAATCGTGCGTTTTTCAAACTTTAAAAATTCACCACGACCTATTGTGCCCACCGTTTTCCTCAAACTTTGGCTCATTGGATCCAGAATGAACCCAAGAATACAGAGCGCTCGATTTTTTTTGTCCAACCTACCGCATGACCCCTACAGAGGCATTATTGTACCAAAAATGATCAAATTTGGCAAAAAATCGCACATTGGGGGGCCCAGCACCCCATTGTGCCCGTGACCCAAGGGATGTGACCTATATTTGGAGTCGGGGGAGTGTCTGCTACCAGAATATGAAAACATTTTTTGTCCAAAATCAAATTTAAAAATTGAGAAAAAATGGGGGTTTTTAGGGCTCAGCTCCCCATTGTGCCCGGGTAAAAATCCAAAATACGGTTTTTTGGGATCACCAGACCCATACCTGAAATAAACCTACTGATTTTTTTGTCCAGCTGAAATGCACGCTAATTTCGATTTCTAGAGCACTTTTTGCCACTTGGACTGTAGACTATAAAAATCTACCGATTTCAAATTTATACTTTTATGAATTTTTGTCAATAGCTGAAATGCGGTTAAATTGGGAAAATTCGTCCGTCCTTATTTTGTAAATTTTTCAAATGGACTTCAAGCTTGTTAAGAACCTAAACACCCACTGAAAATATTGCCAACCAATTACTTTTTCATTTCTTCCAAGTACTCGTAATATTTCTTCAAAAAATCCACATACCTTGATTCTCGTTTCATCTTCGTAATTTTAAGAGAGTTACCCCAGTGAAAAAATTCTTTCTTTCTATACGCCACCGCAGAACATCGTTGAAAGAATATATATAGACTAAAGGTAAGAAGCTTACAGTACGCGTTCACAAATCGAAGCATCAAACCACAAAACATACCGCTGGGACATGAGAATTCATGTTCGAAATATTTATTATTATACATTTCGTTTAACTCGACAACGCAACGCGTACGTACAGCAGAAAGAAATAGATTTAGATGAAACAGCGCAAACTTTTTTGGCTTTTGGGGTTTGTATTTGAATGAAAAAACACCACAGCGAGTACGTTCTTTTTTGCGCATTCTTCTCCTATAAAGCTTTGGAAATTTATACAGCGATACGCGCCGCTCCGGGGAGAATTGGCGGTCAACGCGAAGCAAATGTTGCTTGAAATGAAAAGTCATTTCCATTACAAATACACGTATACCCGGTATTCATTTGAGAAAACCTGAGATACATATGTGAGAAAAGTTCGACTTGTGTGGGTTTCAATTCATTATTGGCTGTAGAAGGGAGTTTGGAGAGATGGAAAAGGTACAGAGAACGAAAGTTTGAAAGGGAATTTCAAAGAAATTTTGAGGCCAGGTTTTGAAACAGAACTTTAAGTAGGTATGATTTTTTAATGTAATTGGCTGCGTAGAAGAGATCAAAATTCTCATAGGAAGTAAAAAAAAACCTTAGATGTAGAGACAATTTCTAAATAGAAGCATTATGTTTTCAAATACATATCTGTGACAGCGAATACAGAAAGGGTGTATCGACCCAAAAATCGTGTTTTTTTAATTGTTGATTTTAATGAGAAATTTAGTATACAAATTATCCAAATCAACAATTTAAAAACACACGATTTTTGGGTCGATACACCCTTTCTGTATTCGCCGTCACATCTACCTATCTTTAAAATTTTTCCAAAAAGTTGTATTGAAATAAATCTTTTGAGAGATTTTTTAAGCTGATTAATCATAAATTTTGCTAAAATTTTATTTTACTTTGAGATGGCTAATCAGTGTCCATTTTGAAGCAGATGGCAAAAAGTAAAAATCCGAAATCTAAAAAAAAAAAGAATAATAATTCAAAATCCATGAATGATAGAAAAATCAAAACTGTAGCAAATCTAAAAATCAGTGATATCCATTGATTTTTAAATTTTCACGACTTTTTTCTTTAACTTTACTGACGTCATCGTCACTGATTTTCCTTGATTTTTCATTGATTTCTGAATTATATTTCAATATTAATTATTGTGGAAATAAATTCGTAAAAGGTGAAATTAAAATTTGGTGATCAAAAATTGAACACTACATTTTGTTGACCTGAAATCAAATTGACGAGACACAAAAAACAATACCACTGAATTATGCATGCAAAATGAACAAATGGTCAATGAGGGAAGGGGAACTCCATACAATCAAACTGAACAACAATTTTATAAAAAATTCCAGTTTTTCTGCACCTCTATTTGGTTTTGCCTTTGAGGAAGAGGGATTGTATTTTGAAAAAAAAACCATAAACTGTGCTTTGAATCCTTTATTGTAGTTGTTTATATATATAAAAAAACTATTTTCAAAAATCTGTGTGACTACCATGATTTTTTTTCAAGAAACCAGATCATAGTTTTGGCATCTGATTCATATCTTTAAATATTCTTTCAAAAATTCAGTGCATGATGTGCAAGAAATTAATCCTGACTTTTGAATTTCACGAGGAACTAGGAAAAGTTGGTGTGAGGGTCGTCTCATTTTTCTATCTGAATATTCAACCATGAAATGGACGAGCGAGGTCGACCATTTTATTCGAAGTTTTTCCTTCTTTAGAATAAATTACCTATTTTATACCAGCGATCCGGAGGGAAGGGTCTCATTCCTCCGGCTCCGCTTTCAGCTCCAAAATTTTTGATTCAAGTCCCTCCGGCCTCAGGGATCTGAAAGAAAGTGCCTCTTTATAACTCTGAGATTTTCTTGAAAGCTCCTTCAACTCCGAGAAAATTGCTCGGAGGGGTGAAAGGCTCTTCTTCCTGTGGCTTTGCTCTGGAATCTGGATCTCTGGACTTCCCAGGGATCCGGGAAGGTCTATCCTTTTTTCGGTTTTGAATCTGGCTCCAAAACTTTGTAAAAAGTGCCTCTAGCTCCAAGATTTTTTAATAAGTCGTGCGGGCTCTGATTCCTACTCGGATCTTCACAAAAATACTCCAGTTCTGGTTCCGAAAAAATCGTCCAGAGATGGCCTTCCTTCCTCCTTCCTCGTCTCTACTCCGGATCTCTACAGCTATATTACATTTCAATTATTTTTCGGAATCTAATGTACCTATGTTTTTTCAACAAAGAAATTTGCCATAAAATAGGTAACCAAATTTTGAATATTAATTTTTGAACTTTAAATCTGAGATCTGGGATGTAGGACCTTGCGCAAAAGACGGTTTTAAAAAAATTATTCAGGAATTACAAACTCTATGTTTTGTTTAATGACCATATTCAGTTTCCCAGATATCTTCACATTTTTCCATAAAAATATCATTTTGAAAAATCTGAGGAGCTGGTAGTGTTCTCAAAAATTAAGTGGACTGGAAAAATAAAAAATCAGTGTTGCAAGACCCTGCTCACGAATTGACGAAGAATTCTCGGCGAGCCACGACTTATTTAAGTTGATTGAGGCATAAAAATGACCACTTACCCAATTTATAAGACATCTAGAAGTTCAGATTTGAAATTTTAACCCTCTCCAGGTCCACCCACAGAGGATAGCGCTACCTCATAAATTTTTCGTACTTCATTTTTTTTATTTTTGTGCTCAATTTTTGAGATTGTAGAGAACAAAAATTGATGGAAGTGCTAAAAATAGGTTGATTGAGAAAGTCTGTCAAGTATGGATATCACCGGAATGAAAAAAAAAATGATTTCATCCTTGAAAGAGGTCTCAATGAAGCTTTTGTGATTTTAAGTGCGATTTTTTTTTGTGTGAGATAATTTGAAAATTTGGGAAAACAGTTTAAAAGATACAAGCCATTTCTTAATTTTCATTTTTTTTTTCCATTTTTTGACTTTAGCAGTATTATTGCCATTATTTATTTCGCCTTTCCTCGAAGAAATCCAAAAAACGGAAGAAAGGGAGTACATTTTTCATCCCTTTTTAAAATTTCGTTTAGCTCTGTTCTTTAGATTTTTTCCCTGAATTTTCAAAAATCTAAAATGAAACTGTGTCGAAAGTATTTTTTAAAAAATGGAGCTGGGCCAGGCAGAGCTGAGGACAGCTGTACCTTTCCCTCCTACTATGAAAACTTTCACTTTCAGCAAAAAAAAATGGCATTCAAATTCATTAAGATGTATTTTTTTTTGAAGGAGGGGGGAGGAGGTGAATAATACGAATAAATACGTAAATCAGAGTTGAATTATGTTCGTCAGAGTGTTCTCTTGCTACCTCATCAGAAAATCCTGTGGGCGGGCATGACCCTCTTCCATTTTTCTATCTCCATGATTTTGAACTGATCCAAGTAGTGTCGATGAAGAATCTAAAAATTTGTATTTTTCAAAAAATTATAAAAAATATTTACATGCATGAATTTTGATTTACCGTTAATCAATTACCTTTTTTTAGGAACATTTTTCTGTCTAAGACCTTTCTAGGGGCATCTGGAGACATCGCACTAAATGCCCTTCTAAAAAAATCCACTTTTGGCTTACTCTATTTTGAGATTTTTCCACCAAACTGCAGAAAAACAAATCCTTCTGTTGCACAGCTGACGAATCTCCACGATACCAGCAAATCGACGCTCAATCTATCAGTCTCCTACTCCTACGCACGACTACAGCACATGTAACGTCATCGTCGACCGATTCATTAATGGTAATAGATTAGTTATGCGCGAGGATAAATATGTACTACATGCAATAGCGAGAGTGAATTTTCCTCCAATATCGTTCAGACAGCCAGACGCAAAAGCCTGTTGTTTACTATATTGGGTTTAATAGAGATAACGCGAGATGAAAATTTTATTGCTGGCTCGTTATAGCGAGCCGGGAGGAGTTGAATTATTTATTAGCTGCAACCACTCAAATATTATGGCCGAAGAAAATTTATAGATAATCACGTTATTTTACCAAGTAATAATACGAGCATTTCATTATAAATGGGGCTTTAGTCGCGAGAAAATAAAATTACAAGATGAATGTCGCGTTTTACAGCCAATTTTTATCCATTAATTCGGATTCGAAAGTGGAGGTACCCTGGTTTTACAGCTTTCGGTGACGTGACGAGTTGATTTTTTTTTTACCAGTGATAAATTACCTATTTATAGAATATCTTCGAGTCGATTACGATTCTTCGCTGGGCCTTATTTTCAACCGATCTTTTGAAAATCATAAAATACCGAAAAGTTGAAAATGAAAACCCTTTTTCCATTTTGGAAAAAAATAAATGGCAATTTGGAGCTCGCATACGAATAAAGAATGTTATACAAGGTAGCTTGAAAATTGGTAATACTTGCGACCTACGAAGACGAAAAAATAGACGGTTTTGGAAGAAACCACGTCGTATTAAGTGTAGAGAAAAAATCGCCCGAAGCGTTTTAATCGTTAAAAAAGTAGCTTTTTCTTGGGTCGCAAAGTACCGGAAAAAAGTCTATTCGGCGGTTTAATTTTGTTAAAAGTTCTGCCGAAGAGAAAAATCTCGTTACAGGCGAATATTTCAGGCTGATGTTAGAACGCGGAAAACGAGAGTAATATCATCGGCGAACGAAATAGCAAAATTTTACCATGATTGACATTGTTGGTGATTTCGGGATAGACGAGAGACGAACTACGACGACGAATTAATTCCGTTTCAACGCTTTTACGTACCCATGGGTGATGCATCATTTAGAAAATAAGAATGCAGCATTGTTTCGGTCTAATAAAATAATATTTCATATTTCTTCATTTCCCCGGCGAATTGACGTGTAGGAATTCTCGGTTCGACGACGCTTTCAATCAATTATGCGCGTGAACTTAACCTGGGCTTTGTTTTGCGGCCGTTGCGTGCTTTTAGCGACGCGACAAATCTAAAAATTGGTCCACGTCGAAACGAGCTTATAAAGGATTTCGGTATCAGGTGCTTGTTCGCCTTGATTCAGGTACATTTCGTCGGCTCTCGGTCAACTACTTAAAGTCCCTGGTAAGTCGACGTTGCCTAATTTGTTTCCGAAATTAAGCGGCTTTCTAAGTTTCTAGACGGGTACTTTTTCCCAGCCCGTTGCTTTTTTCGGGTTCGATAAAATTAATAGGCGAGGGGATTGGAAATTAGTTTGGGGAGGATGAGTATTTCAGTTTTGAAATTTGGATAAAAGGATGCGGAGGAACACTTCTGATTTTTTTAAAAATAGGTATCTATCAATCTAGATATTTATTTGTGAATTTGTAGACCCGAAAACCGAAAAACTTCCCTTTATTTTTTGTTCGTGTAATCGATATCTATTTGAAAAAAAAATTCAAAATTTTAGAATTATATTCAAATGACTTTCTACAGACTTTCTAAGGAACTTATTAAAGTATTTACCATGACAAATGAAAAAATTATAGTCGAGCCAACATAAGAAGGAGAGCGCTCAAACCGAGAAGTTTCTCTTTAGCGGCTGTATGTGTATCAATTTACGTCGCCGCAACGCTGAAAACCCAAAGTGCGTTTCCACTGGAATGAAATACATGCACAACAGCCAGATTTGGAATTTGATTGAAAAATTGAGTCACGTGTCAAAATTAAAGGATTTTTAGGCCAAAGAAGTCATTTCTGGAATCATTTTTTGAGAATTTACAAAATAATAATTTGAAATTTGAATGTTTTTCCCACAATCTTTTTAATGTCAATAGTGTCGAGTGGTAACGCACCTTAAGTTTTCACTGATGCGGCGAGGCAAATTAAAATTATGCAGCCGCCAAACAGAAACTTTTCGGTTTGAGCGCTCTCCTTCTTATGTTGGCTCGACTATAGGTGCTCAATAAGAAAGTAATAATCATATTCTTTAAAAATCAAATTTCTAATAATTTAATTTAATCGCCGAAGTAGTGAAATTTTGTTTTTCTAAAAAAAATCTGTACATGGTTAATTATTTATTCGCATCGGCCAAAAAAAGTCATTTTTGAAAAAACCTCAGTAGAGATGAGGATAATCAGTAATTTTGACTACCAGAAGTAAAAAAAAAAAGTGCAAAAAAATAACCGGAGGATAACCTGAACTCTAAAAAAAACTACCGGAGGTACCATCTCAGAAGCGTGATGAAGTGATGTGTCCTGGGAGGGGGGGCACCTCAAGTTTTCTCAACCAATCAATTTTTATCAAATTTTTTAACTTCTTGGAAATTTCCCAACTTGTCAAATTTTTCCAATTTTAAATTTTTAGTGATTAACATTGGTTTTGACTGAAAAAAAATACTAAGTATACAATTTACAACTTTTTAAAAATGTTTACAAAATTTGAATGGCGTTGGAAGAATTTGTTGGGAGTTGATGCAAAATGAATTTAAAAAACTCGGAAAACTGGAAAGATTTCGGGGGGGAGGGGTAGAGGGACTTTTTTTCACCCTTTCACCTATGGATAATTTATATACTTAGTTGTGATGTTATCTATGTCCAAGCGAAGCAAAGGCAAACCTTTGAAAAAAATTGGGATATTTAATGCCCAAAAAAAGATTTTTTTCATTGTTTTAATGCTTTGAAAATGATTCTTCTCTGATGTAATTTTAGGAGGAGGTGCAATGCATCAGTTGCACCGCACTTTCAGACGCCCTTTCAATATAATAGGCACCTACTAAAAACTAATAAGGGTAAAAATCAAGGATGAAACTGGGCCAAAAATTTTGGGGTTGAGAAAAATTTGCCGACCAATATTCCAATATTATTTTAAACAAAGAGAAATTTGCTGACTCATAATTTTGAAAAATGGAAACTTTCTGACCAGTTATGTTAGAAATAAGAAGCAAAGATTGCTTGTGCCTTTCTTTGAGCGGCTTACATTTTCAACTTCCAAAATACACTAATAGGGTTGGTGCAAAAAAATTAGATTTGGCTGAAATTGAAATATGTTATAAAATATACAATTATAAACTCAACAAAACAAACCGCACTCAAATCGGTTGAGTAGAACTCGAAAAAAACCATTTCAAAGTTCCGATTTTTGGACTCGTTCAAAAAACGACCGCCTCAACGAAATTATGCGTTGTGACGTCAGTTCCTCGTATCGGCCCCGCGAACATAACGTATTTTAATGCGCTATTTCAGTTTTTCGTTAATTTTGGAACTGGACATTCGATTTTTCTGATTTTTTTTTACAATTTTTTCTCGTTGATGTGATATAGTAAATTAATACCTATATTTTTTAATTTTAACCTTCCAGAAAGGGGAAGGAGCTCTCGTAATTTTTATGATTTAATTTTTTGTCATACTACCAACCTTAGAATTTTTCATCTACAATTTGGTTTTACCTAGGGTGAATCGGTTTGCGCAATTTAAAACAAAAAATTTCAATCTGAATTTTAAAAACGTTTTCAACTCCATGTTTTTCAAATTATTTTCCGAACACAATAAGTATTCAGTAATTTAAATAAAATTAAAAATGAGTAATAACAATATAAGAAACATGAACCTATTCGAATTTTCTGTGGCTTTTGTTTGGTAAATTCGTGTCTACTCGTATTATAAAGATTTTGAAAAATGTTTGCTTTCTTAAGACTTTCTGGATTCCTCAGATATTCCCTTGGATTTTTAAAAAAATTCAAATCCATATTGTTTGAAATTTTTTACAATTCGAAAACTTTTCTAATAATCTTGAAGTATTCCTCAATTTAAAAAAAAAATCAATTTGTATGTTTTTCAAAATTAAATACCTCAATTGAAATATTTTATACATCCTTAATCCATAATAAATACCTAAATTATTAATTACGTAATGAAAAATCAACAAAAAAATTACGATTGATAAAAATTATCGAAAAATCATAATGAAATTTAACGCGACGGTTTTTTCGTTCCTGTTTGAATCCGAGGAACTGACGTCACAACGATGTTACGCGCGTTGCGACTTTTTTTCGCGACCCGCTCAATCTGCGGAATTCAATGGTCAATTTCTTCGATTCTAGTGGACCAATTTCGATGCGGTTTGTTCTGTTGAAGTTGTAATTGTGTATTCTATGACATTACATTAATTTCAGCTAAATCTAATTTTTTTGCACCAACCCTATTCCTTAATGACAGCACATGATAAGGAATATTTTTCGAAATTAATAAGTTCAAATTTATTAATAAATATAAAAATAATATAAATTTAATTATCAGTATTTAGTTTAAATTTAATAAAACAATAATTTTGGAGATTATAATTTATAGTTACTGTTTTTTTTTTGATTTACAAAATCAATGTTTTATAATTTATAAACTATTTTTTTAAAAAATGTGTTCTCCAACACCCCCCCCCAAAAAAAAAACACAATTGAATACTATATTTTTTCACGGAACGTAACATTTTTCAAGAATTTTGTCAAGGAAGGACGAAATGAGTACAACTCTGCGAATGTCAAAAAATGAAGAAAAAATTGAAAAGTGAAAAATGACGTGCATCTCCAAAGCTGATTTCTCAAAGTCTAAAATTTTGTCACACAATAAAATTTTTTTTGCTTTCCACATCGTACAAGCTCTTTGAGGCCTCTTATGACATATCCCTGTTTTGACTTTTCCGTTGTGGAGGAATGAGGTTGTTTTGGACTTGTAATTTTTAAGAGTTTGTCTTATAAGTGATCACGTGTTTAAAGGTAGGTGTTTTTCCTAGATTTTTTTTTCACTCAGAATTTTTTCTCAACCCCAACGAATTTTTTCACTCAAGTTTTTTTTCTCAACCCTATCGAATTTTTTCACTCAAAGTATTTGTTCCCCAACTCTATCGATTTTTTTTTTACTCAGAATGTTTTCTCAACCCTATTGAATTTTTTTCTCCCAACTTTTTTTCTCAACTCCAAGTATTGAATTTTTTCACTCAGAATTTTCTTCTCCTGTTAAATTTTTTCACTCAGAATTTTGTTATCAACTCTATTTACGCCCTTGAATATTTTTATCATCCAAATTTCTTCTTCAAAACTCTATTTATGCCTTCAAATTGAAAACGTAAAGAAGAATTGAAAAATTCCGAAACTATGGGGAAAAAATCACATAAGGAACAAGGAGAAACCTTTGAAAATTTCTACAAAATACCTTAATTTTAAACAAAATTTCAAAATTCTTGGTGAAAAAAAATCAATAAAGTTGTGAAAAAATTCTGAGTAAAAAAATTCAACAGGGTTGAGAAATAAAATTCTGAGTGAAAAAAAAAATGAGAGAAAAAAACTACCTTCAAACACGTGATTACTGATACTGAAGACAAACTCGAAAAAACCACAAGTTCAAAAAAAAACTCACTCTTCTACTGCGGAAAATTCAAAACATGGGTAGGGTCACATGGGTAGGGTCCTCTTATGAGGGTGAAATCATTTTTTTTTTCATTCTGGAGATATCCATGCCTGATAGACTTTCTCAATCAAAAATTTTCCATCTTTACCACTTTCATTAGTTTTTGTTTTCTACAATCTCAAAAATTAAACACAAAAGCTAGAAAAAAAAATCGGAACACAAAAAATTTATGAGCTACCCTCTGTGGGCGGGCCTGATTATTTGTGATATTCTGTGTAATTTTGCAAATATGCTGTGATATTTTTCAAATTCTTCTATATGGATTTTTAATGAATTGATTTATGTTTTTTCCCCTGATTTGTTGGTTCAAATTTTTTTGGCGAAGAATTTGTAATTTAAAAAAAATTTATGTAGTTTGCTGACCTATTTTCAGCATTTTTCTCTCTCATTTTTCCATCCTGTATATTTCATAATTATACAGCCTTTCTAGCTTAGGTATTTTATGCGTGTGGGTGGATACTACGTAGGTTCATAAACAAGACATTACTTAGTATAGTTACGCTCAATACTGGGTTTAAATTGCAAAAAGAGCTTAAAGGTTTCTACGACCATTTAGAATACCACCATTACCCACCTACAAACCAGGTATTTTATTATATTAAAACTCATTACGTACCTATAGATACCTGTTCAATAGAGTACCTAATTAATTCGATGAGAATGATGTAAAAGCGAATCGAATAAGGTACCGAGTAAAACGTACCGACACCATGGTACTTTGGCATTAACAAAAGCTGCAAACTTACCCATTAGCGAGGAAATTGCACGAGTGACACGAGGGCAACGTAAATTGAGCTTTCACACAAATTAACTATAGCAGCTGCATAATAGATACGCTTTCTCTTTATATTATCGATCTATATAGCCATAAACGTCTCAATTTAACCGATACAAACGTATCAAAGCTTTGATATCCTGATCGGATTTCACCTCTTGTAATTTTTCTCTCTCTTTTATACCGTCGAATATTGAAAGAAAACTCGTACGTGGGTAAAATCCGGGCGGGCGTCGATTTTGATAGATATTTTGTATATATGGCTCCGATGCACGATCCAACGTTGGGGGTTTTTTCTCATGAAATTCAATTTACCTATACGAGCTCGAGCTCTACGTATCTACCTATAGATACACGTAACACTATTACGAGATAATTTTACGCTTTAGGGGTATTTCAGCGATGGCGAATACGGCTCGATTTCAGCCACGTAATAAAAGGCGATTGTAATCCAATTAAACAATCTTTTGTATTAAAATACGGCGAGGTTTTCTTATCGGACGACGAGCGCATGTGGCGAAAAGGTTAATATTGTTTGTATTTTAAAACTCGCCCAGCCGAGCTCCGAGCATGGTTTTTAAACGTCCGCAGAGTTCCATTGTTGGCACCTCGTACCGTGCTAAGCTAAAGTTGTCGGCCAAATTTCTAACATGTTTTTGGGTTTGTTTTTTACGACTAAAACGTATTTTAATGGCATCTCGGTCGTGTTCGAAAGCCCCGTGTCTCTATCAAGCTGCGTGTAAGATTTCCTCCATTAAAATCTCGCACCTCGCAGCTTACATGGCGAGTTTTATTCGTTTCTGTGTATTTTTTTTTACCCAACTCGAGTACCATTCTAGACCCTAAATCGAGAAAGGGTACGAGGGTGAGCGGATTTTCAATGTTACCATATTCAAAACGTACTAGACGACGAATTGAGTAAAATTTACGAGATTTTCGTTCACGTACGTATGAAAAAAAAAAATACCACCAAATATACTCGTAACGATTGGACAAGTTTCAATAATTTAATTGATAATCGTGTTGAAAATTTTCTCGAAACGACTACGTACTCTTACGAGTTTTTATTTCTACCTACGCTACCTACGTATACGTTCAAACGAGTGGGAAAAAATTACGAAAAGGGACGAGCTAGTGGAGAATCGAAGAGGCGAGGTGCTGAAAAAAAAAAGCAAAACATAATATTTACGAAAAGTTGTAATACACATACGCTTTGATTAATTTCGAAAGGGGAAAAAAATTACATATACGAGAATTTCATAGGTTTTCTGTCTCCTGTTGGATGGGTTGGGTTTTCTACGCGGTCCAAAACGACTATTGATTGAACCGGCATCAGCAAACGATTTGCGATATTTTTACACATTAATCTGTTCGACTACGAATAATGTGTTCCATTATTTGCCGATTGAGAGGAGAACGGCTTCTCCTCACGTTTTATAGGTTTTTTTAATAATGGGTAAGTACCTACTCCCGGTTGAAATAGGTAAATTGACTCAAGGTCTATTTTTTGAAACTGATCATCAGGCGTATTATGGATTCCAAAAAATAATTTCAGGTAGCGTTTTCCACTTGTCATCTCACTCTCCTTCACCCCACCCCCAAAATATCGGTTTCCGTTAAAAAATCCTATTTTGGAACATTATGAATCAAAAATTCTGAAATTTATGTGGTATATAAGGAAAAGGGACAAGGATGAGCAAAATCTGAGACAGACGGATTTCAAATCCAAAATTCAAAATTCTTTTAGATAGCGGATTTAAAATCCAATATCCTGTCACAAAACGAATTTAAAATCCGAAATCTAAAATTCAAACTCTGGGTGTGAAGGTGATGAAAAAAAAATGAACAAAATTCCAATCTTCGAAACATTTCTATGTACATTACAACCTGGAAAAATTTTCATGACCTTTTACAAAGCTGAAAACTCTGAAGTTATTGTCATTTTTTAATCTAATAGACCGTTGATGGCTCATTATCATTTTATCCGTTTAACCGGAACCAGAATACCAATCTCCTATTTCGAAGTAAAGGATTAAAAAAAATTTGGATTGTGAAACAAAGGATTTTGAAAAAATTATGATTTTAAATCAAAAATCCAAAATCCGCAATGAGAGTGGATTTAAATCCAAAATCCAAAATTTGGATTTTGAGGTTGTTTGGATTTTAAATCCTGAAGTAGGTATATAAATCCTGTCCCACGCTGAAAAGGGGTAACCAGCTTTTGAGATTTAAAAAAAAATTTTCGTAATGTATTTTAGCTAAAACCCCACTCTCAAAATTTAAAATTGTTCCAGTTTCAAAACAAAAATATATACATTTTTTTCCGGTAGTTTGAGGGTGGATTTTTTTGGCTAGAATGCATTACAAAAAAAATTGAAAAAAGTCTCAAAAGTATGTTAGGTAATCTTCTCTGTCCTCGCCATATGAATTTCATCGATTTTAAAATTTCAGGCGGAGTTTCGGGTGAAATGCGGTGCAAAAAAATCTGAAAACTTTTCTCAAAGCTGATTACTACTTCCCATGACATTTTAAAAATAATTCTTCAGCTGAAATGAGATATAACTAAACTAAGTAGAGCAAATTTTTGTCCCCTCCCCCAATATTTGTTGCATGATTTTTTCTAAATAAATTTCACATTTTTGCATACTACAAAGTTAATTTTCAACTTCGGGACTTTGAGTTGGTTTCTACTTAATTTTTGGACTTCAGTGTATAAAATTCCAGAAAATAGTGAAAATTGAAATTTTAACACATAAGGTTGATTTTGCCATTGAACGTCACCTATAAATTTCATTTTGGTTTATTAGATACCAAAGTGTTTTTTTTTTGACCAAAAACTCAATATTTTGGGGAAATGGGGGATGGAGTGAGGTGGGCGTTGGAAAATGCATCTCAAGATTTTTTTGTGTCCTTAATTAGGTGTGTTTGATAGTTATTTTCAAAAAGTGGAAAGAATGTTTGTTTTTTAGTTTTGGAATTGAAGCAATTTTAACAGTGATGGAAAATAATATTATAGTTCCCAGTTCCAGTTCTCAACATTTTCTAGTTCCAGTTTTCAATTCCAGTATCAGTTCCAAATACCAATTCCAAAATTCCTCCTTTTTTAAATTTTAAAAGATGAAAAAAATCCAAAGTTTTTGTAAAAATTGAACTTTGTTGTTTTTGTTTTTAATTTTTTTTTTAATTTTTCATACATTTAAGCTCAACACAAAATATTTCTGAAAAAAAAACTTGGGAAATAATCTTTATCAGAAATTTTATGATTTCTGGCCCTAATTTCAAATTGTGTTAAATTTTCTGCTTTTCCACGCTAATTTTCAAAAATTTGAAATTTTTCTGTTTTTTATTCCTTTTGGAAATTTGTAGACAAAACCTTGAATTTTTCAAAAAAAAAAAAAAAAATGGTGTGTAATATAAGAGAAAAATGAAGAGAAGATGATTTTAATTGTCTGAAAATTTTAGTTAAAAAAAATAAAAATTGCAATTTGCAAAAAAATGCTGGAACAGGTATGAAACCGAAATTCATTTTAGTTTCAGTTCCAGTTTTTCAGTTGTAGTTCCAGTTTTTTTTTTTTTTTTTTTTAGATTTCAGTTCCAGTTCATATTCCAGTTTTCCATCACTGAACTTTAAAGTATAAACGTGGGTTTTGGTTGGAATGCATTGCAAAAAAAAAAAAATTAAAAAAATTCGTATAAGTTTATTATCTTTCCCAGCAAACCTAAAAATTTGAAACCAGGGTCACATTTTATTAATTTTGAATCACTCAAAATTGACTGATTAATCGACAATATTGAGTCACTGTAGGAATCAGTGAAAAAATTTACTGATTCAATGGGTGAATTTTCATTTCTAAATCAGTAAAAATAAAATCTCACTGATTCAATCAGTAATTAATTAATTACTGATTCAATTGGTGAATTTTTTTAAGGTATTGATTAAATGATGAAAATCCACCGATTTGAAGAAAATGACGCTGATCAACTGGGAAATCAGTAGAATTTGACTGATGATCAGTGACTTGATTTTCTCTATTTTCATCAGTAGATTTGAGCATTTTTGACTGATTCAAATTAAGAGAGTAGGTATAGGTACTGAAAAGAAAAAAAATTTGTCTTCAAGTTTTTAAATTAGAGTGATTTTAACTTTTCAAGGGAGGGGGATGAGTTGGCTAGGAAGTGGTGCAGAAAATTGAAAAATTCCAAGTTGATCACAAATTTCAGAATTTCTGGTTCATAAGGTTCCAAAATACTTAGGATATTTTGACGAAAACTCGATATTTCAAGGGGTGGGAGTCGAGGAAAGTGAAGTGGGAAGTTGAAAATTCCGGCCTAAAATTATTTGTTTGGAGTCCTTAATAATTCCCGATGGTTGATTTGAAATAGTAGCTCTTGAGCTAATTCACCTTTCTGAATCGGGGATACCCTTTGAAAAATTGTTCATAAATATTTCGCCATAAAATACGTTCAAGGATTAAATTCCATTTGATTCCAGATACGTAGGGTAAGTTTCCCTTGCAACCGAGTCGAATTGTAAAACCGCTCTAAAAACAAACGATTTCTTAAGTCAATACAGAGAAACATTCTATTCGTTTTCTTTTTTTTTTTCAGCTACGAACAAACTACCGAGAAGTGAATTCTCTCTGTCGAGAGTCCGCGGAGCATTTTATTGTGTTAACTTTTTAGTCGCGTCGTAAAAAAAAAGCTCGTAAATTTTATTGAAAAACTTGTATATCCAATTTAACGAAAATTTTTTCGCTATGAATTTTTTCCAAAGTTCAAAGGTTTTTCGCCGGATCGATTTTTCTCTCTGGTGGTAATTTTACTTACATGGTTGTCCGTTCGGCGGCGAGTTTGACATAGAGGGTTTTATTCTTTGATGTATATTATTCTCCATATGGCGAAGGTTTTTTTCTCCTTCGCTCTATGTACCCGACAAATAATAAAATTATTTGAAGAAAATTTCGTCTCGGAGTACACTGCTGGTGAGTTTTTTTTTTATACGTACGTCTTTTATAAACGTCGATTCCCCCTTCTCCACCGCCTAAGCGGATCAAGGTCTTCTCTTTAATCTAATTGTTTGCCTTTTTCGTCCTCATCATCGTACGACTCGAATATGGTGGAAAAAATTCGCAGCGAATTTTTTTCCTCTCAGATAAAAAGGAACGTAATTCATCGACTTTTAATTGACAATATGGGTTGAAAAATGAGCAGAATAAGGGAAAACGTATAGTACTCGGGTCTGTAATTACACCCTGCAGGAGCTCGCCAGCGGCAGCGCCATGTTGCCAGTATATTTGTAAGTTTGCGCCAACTTGTACCGAAATCGAATTCACCTCCCGAGAGAGACAAATTAAAAAATTTTACACGTAAAAGGGACTCGAAAATTTGCTTACTTTGAAATTAAAATGCAAATAAGGAGAAAAGCATGAAAATTTACGCTTGCGAAAAGTACCCATAACGAGGATCCCCCCGTCGTTTCTGTTTTCTACGTTCAAGTCGAGGTTTCAAGAAAGGCTTATAAAGAGAATTTTTCAAGAAAACGAATGCCTATGCTTATTACCGAATTTTAAGGATAATTAAAATTTCCAAAGTGAATCGAATATTGCACGAGGCAAACGATGGAAAATTTTGGTAAAAATTTACGACGAACGAGGCCAAATGGAGAGATATTTTACATTAGAAGACTTGTATTTTTAATGCGATTATGGGAAAATATTCCAGAAAGGGTATTAGTTGAGTTTTCACATTAGTTTCATTATTTTATTTAATTGCTCGTTTTTTTTTCAAATTAAAATTTTGTTTGAAAAATATTTAATTTAGCGGCGAAAAAATTGTTGGAGAGAGTGGAAGAAAAAGAGATTGTCAAATTAAGTAATACGTAGGTATTTACCTCTGTTCCTCACCAACCTTCGATAAATCTCTGGTTGGGTAGTAAGCTCTCAGAAATAAATTGGCCAGAAAAAATTTGAGGAATTTTCAACCCAAGAAAAAGGTTCAGAAATGATGATTTTTAAACGATTTTGAGAAAATTCAAGCTCGAAAAGAATTTTTTGAGAATTTGAAGTGGGAAAAATTGTTAATTTTCAATTTTGAAAAAAATTTAGAAACTTCAAACCTTTTGTGATTGAGGGTCCTGCCCAAGAAAAGGTATTCCCCTCATCTCTTGAAAATAATTTTCATCATTTTTGAAAATTTTGATTTTTTGCACTTCAAAAAAAAAGGTTAGATTAGAGAGAGAAAGGGGGAGTCTTGAGGTTAAAAGGAAAGGACTTGAAGGGGAAGGTGAAAGGGGGGAGGTAGGGCGAGGTTGAAAAAAAGTAACTCAGATGAAATTCATTTTCTTTTTTTTTCATTGGTATTTCACGGTTGATTGAAGGAATGCTAATAAAAAGTGATTTTAAGGATTTTTACACGAATCCGGCGGTATCTTTTTCATTTTTTAATTTTTTTTTCTGGATCAAAATTTTGAAAATTCCCAGTGAAAAATTGGATTTTGAGATTTCGAGTGGAATGATCATTTCTATGCATGGTGAGCGAGAAATGAATAGGTACCCAAGTGTTTCGCCAAAAGTTCTGCATTTTTTATTGATTTTTTTTTAACAAAAAAAAAATTCTAGCTGAAAAACAATGTTTATTAAGTATTTTTTGAATTATAAAAACGTACTCAACTACCTACTTAAGTATACCTATTTTGAAAAAAAGTTAGAAAAATATAAACAACAAATATAAATTTTAATTTAACCGAGTATGAGATTTCATTTCATTTCAAACCGATATTCCTGCAGTCTGCTTAGACTTTTGAATCACTCCATTCAAATAATTCCATCGTTCAAGAATACCATTTAGAGTCATTTCACACCAAATAAGCCAGAAATTTCAGTGAGGGAGTATTAATTTTTTTTTTTCAAATTTCACAAAAACCATTTGGATCTTCTCAAAGAAACATAATCAAATCCTTCGGTTTACAAAATTCAACATAATTTTTTTTAATGATCTCTACCAACGCGCAGATTTTTTTTATAAAAAAATCGATAACCTCATTTAACTGACCCGAATGAATTATTCGAACGCGTTGAAAATTTTCCATTTTACTCGTAAATAATGTGGAATCATTTCGTTAATCGGTGGAAGATTGAAATGTTCCTTTTTTAAAAGTGAAACACGCCGCAATCATAAATCCTTCCATATAATATCCTGCAATTTGTAAATGAACAAAGATCCAATGCAAGGCTTTTGGAATACTTGGATTACAAAGCTTCTTAGTATGGTCCAATCCATTTATCATCACAATCACAATATCGGCTATTGCTATGATCATTATAACTAAAGAGAAAGCGCCGATCATTGCCAGAAGACGAGAATGCAGTGAAAATTTCTCATAGAATTCGGGCTTATTCATGATAATGGTTGATCTTAGGTACCATAAGGCGCTACCAATAGGAATTAATGGTATTATACGCATGATCGGATCCATTATGGTGTATATACGATCGAAGTTCTCAATTTTATCATTTTTACAGTTGAAAAATATATACACCATACTTAAAGGTATACCTGCACTTAAAATGCAGTACATGAAGAATTTTTTATTCTGAAACCCTAAAGGGAGCTGCAGATATAAGGCTGCTTTACGAAAATTCCACCATATATCCACAGCAATTATAAATTTTATCCAAGCCAGTGTTGAAGACATGATCTGATAAATAATTTTATAGTAATTTTGTTTTTCGGTGCACGCCCAAGACTCCCATAAAAAGGAGCCTGAGATGGCCCAAGCATAGAATAAAAACGAGATGAAACAATACCAGGTGATCATTTTGGTTACCAAGCTCTGAGGTATTTTGGTCCGGAAAAACTTGCACAAATGAATCGTTACGCAAACGATGGAAATAATTGCCAGCATATTCATTGGGATTTTTCTAATAACAGATTCCATCAGATCTTCTCGAAATTCGCAGTTCTTGGGGTTCTTCGCTTCGTTCCTTTCCTGATATTCGCATTTTTCGGTGATATTCATTTTTCTTCTTAAATTGAAATATACTGTGAATTTTTAATGAAAAACAAAAATCGTAGTTATGAAATAAAAAATCGTATTTTAAGAAATGTTTCGTTTTCACTTTTTATAACTCAACATTAATTACTCGACAGATAACAAGTGCACGAACGAGCAAACTAGGTACATCTAATCTATGATTGGGATACAACGTGGTTAGATAACACAGGTTCCTAATATATTCATACTTATGCGCGAAAATATTTCATTCGACCGTAGGAGGAGAGATAAAAATGTGATGTGATAAGACATCGAGCCATATGAACGATTGTCGAACGTTTCATTACTTATTTAATAGTAGTATAATTTTTAATTTTACCTATCTAAGTAATTCTTATCCATGTACGAAAAAATTATGAAAGCTCAAATTCAGTTTATGCAATGCAATCAAATTTGAATCAAATTTTACACCTTATAGAAAAATAAATGAAGGAAAAGTTTCCTCTGGAAGGAAATGTTGAAAACAGGGATAGGTTTTTTCCTCTCATCTTGATTTCAGATATCAAGTTGATTTTAAAATAAAAAAATGTATTTTTAAAATTTAAAAATCGGCTTTCAGCTCTCTTCCTGTCATTCTGACTTTCTGATATTTAGTAGGTAAGTTGACTTCGAAAATAGAAAAATTTGTAAGTTTTCAAAAATCAGCTTCTGACTTTCTGAAATCAAGTCAATTCAGAAAATAGTTTTTTTTTTAAAAAAAAAAGGATGTTGATTTTCTGATACCAAGTTACTTTTGAAATATCAATTTATAAGTATTTAAAAGTCATCTACTGAATTTCTGATATTTTTCCTGTCATTCTGACTTTCTGATGTTAAATTAAATTTCTAAAATAGTGTTGAATAAAAAACATATCAATCTATGACTTTCTGACATGAAGTAATTTCGAAAATATAAAAATTTATACTCAAGTTTTTGACTTTTGTTGACGCAAAATAGGGTTCTAAAGATTTTGGAATCCCCCCTCACCCACCCAAAAGGAAAAAACATATCCATGTAGATATACCTAATTAGATATAATTTGATTTGGACATTTTTGAGATGCATTTTTATCAAAACGGAAAAAATTTAATGTATCTACTCACCTAATTCTAAATAAATCAGATATCATTTAATATGATCAGATCTGAAATAATTTTATCGTGATAGAAAATGCTATTTGAAGTTTAATGGGAAATTTTTGTTGTATTTTTTCGCTCATTATGATTAAAGTAGTGAAAAAAATTCCATTACCTACTTACCTAGAGAATTTTCACGATTTGAATTTTTTGTGGACCATTTTTTAAAATCACTTTTTGATAACTGAACAAAGGAAGAGTTGAACGTTTTTCTCAAGAGATGATAGCTTTTGAGATGTTTTTGTTGAAATTTCGAAATGCAACCTTATTTTTTCTCTTTTGAAATCCACTTTTTTTAAAATTTGACTCTACCTGTTGTTTTTTTTTTTCAAGACCACACCATGAAATACTTATTTCATTTGGTACTATTTTTACTTTTAGAGTACCTACCTTTACTTACCTGACCCGACTAGCTTATTTTGTTCAATACAATTTCTATACGCAAAATTGAGAAAGATTTCACTTTCTGAGATTCACATGCAATCACCTTGTTTAAAAACAAGACTGACATTATCCTTCGCATAGGCAAAAAGAAAAAACAAGAGAGAAAATGCCTCGCTCGTTTCCATCATTACAATGAGAATTTCGCCTCGAAAACTCTTTCCCCTAAAAAAAATTATAAAAGAAAAAAGTTTCAATCCTGAAACAAGAAATCACCAAGTTTTGTTAAATTAATCAATTTCTCTCGTAAACTTTCACCATTGCTAGTAATTTAAAAAATTTTCAAACATTTGTAAGTATTCGTTTTCTCTCAACGTAGGCTTTCAATTTCAATAATTTCCGCCGAATCGTATTAAGCGTTTTGTTGACGTATTTGAAAGCGGCGGCAATGGCATCTGCGAAAAAATTAATTCCTATTATAGGTTAAAACACAATCAAAGTCGCGAAGGCGTGACGAGTTGCTTTCTGTTACGTAATATTCTACCATCCCTGGGGACAATTTTCACCTGATTAGAAATCTGAACGGGTATTTTTGTGGCAAAAAAAGCTTCTTAAATATGGCGAATTTACGCCCCGAATCAGCAGCTGCGAGCGAATTCTCCTTGATCGAGTAACGTTTACGTGATTTGAGTTTTGAGTGAGAAAGATACCAATGTGATAAGTTTCATCATAATAAAATGCCTAAGAGAAAGTTGTTTTTTTTTCGACAGATAGTTCTCCAATTTCACGTTGAGCATAAAAAAAAGAATTCGCACGATTTGAGAAATTTTTCATTGAATTTATCTTTCAAAAATATTTGTAATGGTTTATTATTGTAGGTTTGAAATAATTTTTCATTCGACAACATTTTTTAAAACGTGTTGTTTGTTCTGATGCTTGACAACACTGCGTCAGCACTGTTTGATAGATGACACAAAAACGTTGGAAATGTTTGTTACGAGCGTCAAAACCGGTTTTGAACTATCGAATGATTCTCACCATGTTTGTTGTGTGATGTGAAAACGTTGGAAATGTATGTTACGAGCGTCAAAACCGGTTTTGAACTATCGTATGATGCTCACCATGTTTGTTGCGTGACGTGAAAACGTTGGAAATGTTTGTTACGAGCGTCAAAACAGGTTTTGAACTATTGAATGATTCTCACAATGTTTGTTGCGTGACGTGAAAACGTTGGAAATGTTTGATGCAAGATAACAAATGTTGGAAATGTTTTCCACATGCATTAAAACCGGTTTCAAAACGTTCAATAATTTTCTACATGTTTGATACGTGACACATAAACGTTGGAAAAGTTGCTATCGGCGTAGAACCTGTTTTAATTTATTTCTATGTTTCTCTCATGTGGCCCATGTGTATTTTATTTCAAGTTTGAGAATTCGTCAACGGAAAACATTGAAAATACTTCTTGCCAAATGCTTAATCGAGATTGCCAGTGAATTGCGAACCACATGATTAAATACTGGTTGGTAAACGAGAACATTTTCCAACGAATGTAATTTGTTATAAACCCCGAGAAATTAATGACCTTCCATATTAAATGCAAAAACACATTAGAAAAAGCTCGGAAAATTACATTTGAATACCAGAAATAAATTTTCAACAGTTTCTGCCCAGATTTAGAATTTATTTTTTCACTGTAGAAATATTTTAATTTAGTTGAAGGGAAGAAACCTCAAAATAATTAGGCAAGGAAAAAAAACAGCCTAATTTGTTAAGATTTAAATAGGTGTAATTTTACAAGCCTCATTGTGCAATTAATTTTAATTAATTTTACTCTCGAGTTGTTTATTAAAGGTGGACTATCTAGTGGGATGGTAATAATTTATAAATTAATAAGAAGGTGCCTACCTATTATAGGTACCTATACTTCGTGGTAAAAACAGAGGTTATTTTATCTAGCACAACAGTTACTTATTAGCTCGGTTGGTTACAAATCTTACCAAAATGTAATTTTTTTCTTTCTGTGCTTACCATCATGTAATTAGACTTTATATCTTTCTTAAATTGTGCTACTTACCTACTCAGTGATCTCAAAACTTATCCATATTTCTCTACTCCTTCTACATACTTTGGTTACTTCGTACAAGTGATACATGATAACGGTTATAAAATTACATATTTTCTATCTCTTTCCAGATACCAACCGATAAATTATATCGTAATTTATAATTCGCTGGTACTAATTACCAGAAATTTCATCAGTTTGTATAAAACTCCGCCCTTATCTCACGTAATATTATTTCTAAACTTTAAGCATTCCATTTCCCAAAGTATCAGAGTTCTAGTAACTTACAGAAAAATACCGTAACGCATCTTGCAACTATTTTCAAGTTCATTTCGCATTCGACCGCTTTCCGTTATGCTATAATTATACCAACTTTTGAAATGTTTATGGTTATTAACGGAATTTTTTCCTACGGTATTAATTTTATAAATTCTTGGCATTTTTAATTTTTCTAATATTTGCTACGTGGTATTATCGCTAGCAGAACAATTTATCCCTAGGTCGGCCTTCCCTACCATTATTTTAATGAAAATATACAAAGGATGGTATTTTCGAGTATTGTAGTTATTTTTATGCTCATTTTTGCAAGAAATTGGGCGTCTAGTTTTCCGCCAATAAAAATTCGATGCTTGTTATCCGACTCGTTTAAGTTTTATACCGTCATCTCTGATGGAATTTTTTCAAAATATTTCTTTTTTGATGGATGGTTTGACGACGTTGTAAAAAATTATATTTTTCAATTTTTTTACGATTTGCGAAATGAATAGGGTTTCTTGAAATGATTTTAGTTGAAGATTTTTTTCAATTTGTACAATTTTCAATGCCAAGATGATGATTTAAGCTTTCAAGACACTAAATCAAAACTATGCTGGGCAACTTGCTCGATAATTGCATCAACTGCTGAGGGGTTCTCAAAATTTCATTCAGATTAGTCTTACAGTCGTTTTGGAATTTAATTTCAAGAATGAAATGCAATTAATGTGTAGGTCGTAGGTTCAAAATTGAAAATTTGGTATTTAGTAAAAATACTTTCTCTTTTGACTTTGACTGCTATACCCAATCTAAACTTCAAAAATTGGTTTGAAATTTTTTTTGTAAAAAATCTAAAAATTTGTCATCTGAGAAGTTTTTTTTTGAAATTGTTTCAATGTGTAGATATCTCACCACCACCCCCCCCCCCCCCAAAAAAAAAAAACTAACAATATTTCTGAGTTACCTATTGAAAAAATCTGTTGATTTTCCTCTATTTCGAAAAATATCCGAATTTTCGGATTTTAAAGGTGAAGTTGAGGGGCGATGAAAAATGTCGACGATGATATTTTTGCCTCCTTATCGTATTCGGAAAACTTGAATAATTTTTTTATAAATTTGATTTTCAATTTTTTGTGGTATTTTGGAGTAAAAATGTCTCGAGGAATAAGTCAATTTTTTTGAAATTGTTTTTGTCAAATTTTTTGAAAGTTGTAAAATTTTCAAGTCAATTGTGGAAGAGTTCAGATTAAAATTAATGATGGAACTTTTTTGAAATGTTTTTTTAAAATCGATCAAGACATAACTTTTTTGAATTTTTCTATTGAATTTTCAATTCTACTTTTTAAAATCACGAATTAATCAAATTAGGCAAACATTTTCCTTTTTGAATCAGTGAAAGAAATTTCATTGAAAATCAGTGATTTTTCAGCCAAAATATATATATTTTGTTTCCTAAAAATATTTGAATTTATTAAGGTGAAAAATTACTGATTTGTAACATTCAATTCATGATTCAGAAGGATTTGAATTGAATATAAAATGGATGATTTTTTTCTCTTTTTTTCTGAAGGAGCAGGGGTTAAGAAGTGAATTGAATCTTATGAATTATAAAATTGAGTTTTGGCTGTTGAAAAATTTATTAGTATTTTTGCTGTTGTTATGATTTGAATTTCATTATGGTTCAACATTTGAATCCTACTTTCTCATTTATAGATGAAAAATTATCGAAAATCACTAGAAGACTGTCAGATTTGCAGAACATTAATAAATCAAATGAAAAAATTCCATAATAGCCAACATGTAGTGAAAAAAATTCTAGAAATTCAATGAAAATTCACTGAAAAGGCAGTAAAATATCTGAATGTTTTTGAAAAATTCATGTTATTAGTGATTTTTTAAAATTAAAATTAACGAAAATTCCCTGAATATCAGAGAATTTTGTGATTTTTTCTGATTCAAAATGAGTGAGCAAATACATCTTAAGTGATCGAAAGGGGGTAGGAGGTATTCTATTTAAACATTTTACTACGTTTATTGTTGATATTAAAATACATAACTAATTCCATCCTTTGGGGTCCAGAAAGAAAAAAAAATCATTAAAATCATTTTCTTTTCTTTTCTCATAAGAAGTGTGACTGAAAAATTGGATTGCAGGGGATATCCCTACCCAAAATGTTCCAAAGATTAATCCAAAAATGCATTCTACTCCTACCTATTTTAATTTATAATTCTGTTAGAAAACTTTTCCAAGATCTCGATCAGTCCAAGAGCAATATCACACCTCCTAATGTCCAGAAAAGGACAATTTTAGGATTTTTTTGATTTGAAATTCTTTTTAAGGCACTTTTTAGGGCATGGCATATTCACCAAACCAATTTTTCTTCAATCCATGGAAAAATGCTAATTTTAATTTTTTGAATTTCTTAAAAATACCCATTAAATTTAAAATTTGAAATAAGTGTTCTCAAAAACTCACATTTTGAATTTTTGATAGATACCTTTTACTTGAAAATTTTCAAACCTAATCTCGGTATTATTTTTCGGTTTCTAGCATTTCTTTCCTCGATTAAATATTATTTGACCATCAAGTGAAAAATTTCACAAAAAATCTGAAAATTATACTGCGAAAGAGTTATAAAATGGAGGTTTTTTTTTCTCATCGAAAAATCCTTTAAATATAATTCTGCTAACAATAACAGATGGATAGGTTACTTCAACAAGATGATATAAGTTTAGAATTTACCAGAAACGTATTCAGTATGTTGTTGACGTAAAGTACGTACTTTGAAAAATATCTCTTGAAAAATTTTCCCTCTGAATTTTATATTGAAAATGCAACTACGAAGACGATGAGTAGGCAGATACAATTCAAACCTACACTTCTGACGTTTTATTGAAAGAGGCACAACGGTCGAGAATGCATGTTACTTTTTCACTTCACAATATTCATTCGAACCAAATAATTGCCAGACCCTATGCACATTTTTGTAACATTTTCCATAAAAAATACAGTTCAGAGAGATAATATTTCTGCGTATATTTTCCAATAAATGGAATCAAAATTTCATGTTATGGGAATTATTTCAATATATACCTACTTATAATAAATAAGATACACGATGACATTATAAGGAATTATTTGCCAAACTGAACCATCATCGTCGATGTAATATTCAACTGTTGTGTGTCTACGATGGGTATGGGATTTTGGGTCTCTCGTCGTTAATCATATCACGTAATAAATTTTATAAACATTTTGACGTATATGAGTCGTTTGCACATAAAGGAGTTGTAACTCCTGTTACACGTACATAGGATTCAATAGACGAACGTGTAATTCGTACCGGTATATCTTGATTGTATCGAATTGGGATATATTCACTTCGGTTAGGAATTTATTCGGCGTAAAATTGGCCCAGTTGATTTGATATAAGTTTACAAATTCATTGGTCATAAATTAACTTTTGCCGAACAAGTAGCAACTTTCTGCGAATACGTATTTATAGAATTAATTCTAGCGAATTTTTATAATGATCGGAACACGTAGATATTAGTTCTATGTATACCTACCCACGTATGTAATTTTGGGGCACGTTTTGTATACTTCGGTATACATCTGTTCGACATTTCGACGTTGCAATTCGTCGCTCGTCGTGACCTCGCCCCGTTCTATTCAAATTGATCGGTGACAAAAACGCGCGGTAATGGAATGGAATAATTTATAGCATTAATAATGTCTTAGCGAGGAGGAAAAAAAATCAAGACGTCGGGCTCTGAGACTGCGGCGCAGCGAGAGAGACACATCGCAATGAAAATAAATATCGTTTCATAGAAAAGGAATTAGACCAGAAAGCCTCCAATAAAGACGAAATCGTTAAGTAATTTATTTGGTCGATGGGGAAGTTTTGGTAGGTGCTGGTGAAAAGGGTGTGGTCTATGGGTCTGATATTGAGGTTGATTCCATTTAGCTGTGTTGGGTTGTAACTTAAATTCCGCGGTTATGGTAAAAGTTGAATTTATTTTTGCGCCACTTGCAATAATTAACCTCGCCGAATAAACCAATTCTACGTATTTCGCGCGCCGCTATTTCCAAAATTTATGTCCCGAAGTTTATTTTCAAAGCTGTGTTCACGTTTGCGACTGCGAGCCCTAGTCCACGTGACCATCGTAGATATGCATGTACGCGAATATTTCGTTTCGTGTTGTTTGATAATTACTTTTTGTTGAAAGATATACGCGTATTTGGCGTTTAATTTTGATTTCGTCGCGTCTACGTGGCTGTATTGTGGAGAAATTTCGTGCTAGATGGGATTACCTACCGTCCGGGCTGGCGCCGGTGTCGGGATTTACAGAAACACATATTTTGTGGTTAGTCCGGTCGAGCTTTGAATGGGGAAAAATGACCAGCTTGGTCGAAATTTTAAAGAGAATGTTTGAAGAGAGCGAGGAAGTTGGGAAATGTAAAATTCAAAATTTACTGCTATATTGTGGCTTGTATCTAATCAGAAGGTGTGTGCGATTTTTACAAGAAGTTTAAAACGAATTCTCAATTTATGAAAAATGATTCTATTTAATATTTAAAATTGATTTATAGATTAGAAATTAAATTCATTTTTGAAAAAAAATTGTTTTGCAGGTCTCTTTCATAATCTCATTTCAAATCAGGGGAAAATAATTGAAAAGAAGTCAGAATTCCAGCAACATGAAAAATAAGCCAAATTCTTCAATTTCATCGGATTTTTGGCTTTCGCTGATTTTTCAAAGAATTCCATTGATTTTTCAGCAAATTCATAAATTTTACTGAGTTTTCAGAGAATTTTTACTGATTTTCCAGCAATGTTGACTTTTCTCGAATTTGACTTGAAATGTATTCCTTGAAAACCTATTTTAGAGAAACTTCAAAATTATTGAAATTTTGAAAATTCGATGAAAAGGATATGTTCGAATTGAAGTATGATTTGAACGATTTTTTAGCCTCCTGATGTAAATTTTCCTTTCTGCACCTTCTTATGAGAATCAATACCTATCTGTGCTACATTTGAATGAAATTATGATTTGAACGATTTTTTTCTGACTCCTGGCGCAGAATCTGCCTCTCCCTACCACCTTTTCTAAAATTTTGAATAACCAAACATTTAAATGAAATATGTATGAATTATTTTGTTATTCCTGGCGCAGAACCCTCCTCGATCTCTTATACTTTCTCTCAAATTGATAAAATGTTATATTTGAATAAAATTGTTTTCAACAATGTTCCTCGCTTCCTGGCGCAGAATCCATTTTCATAATAATTCCCTCCTAAAACATTCGGTATAAGTCATACACTTGAATAAAATAAGTTTGGACAATTTTATGCCTCCTGGCGCAGAATTAGCTCCCTAAAATCCTTCCTGAATTTTGAAATTGCTGAAACATTCAAATAAAATTTGTATTAATTATTTTTTTATACCTCCTGGCGCAGAACCCTCACATCTTTATCCTTCTCATAAATTTGATATTAATTCCTACATTCGAATAAAATTGGTAAAAATATTTTTTTATCTCTCCTGGCGCAGAACCCTCACATCTTTCTCTTTCTCACAAATTTGATATGAATGCTACATTTGAATAAAGTTGGTAAAACGATTTTTTATCGCTCCTGGCGCAGAACCCTCGCATTTTTCTCCTTTCCACAAATTAGATAGAAATCCTACATTCGAATTAAATGAATTTCAACAATGTTTCTCGCCTCCTGGCGCAGAATCCATTTCCATAATAATTCATTCCAAGAATTTGATATAGAGCCATACATTCAAATAAAATTGGTATGGATGATTTTTTTTGTCTCCTGGCGCAGAATTACCTCCCTATAGTCCACTGCTCAATGTTGAGATCGGTGAAATTTTTAAATTAAATTGGTATGCAAGATTTTTTGCTTCCTGGCGCAGAATCCGTTCTATTTTTCTCCATTTTAGAAGAGCAATATTAATTCCACGTTTAAATAAAATTGGTTTCAACAATGTTTCTGATTTCCTGACGAAGAATCCTTTTGCTCATTTACTTTCCAAAAATCCGATATAAACGATAAAAATTTGATATGAACCATTCTCTGTCTCCTGGCGCAGAACTCTTCTCTCTATTTTTCTTTCAGAAGTTCGATATCGACGACGATTATGATTGGATTGTATGATATTTTCTCGCCTCCTGGCGCAAAACCCTCCTTGTTATTTCCTTTCCAGAATCTTTATACAAGCAAACAATTCCATGAAAGTGTGATTTGAATGATTGTTTTATGCGTTCTGGCGCAACCCCCTTCTTCTATTTTTGTTCCTGAATGTTTATTTGAGTAAAATAATTTAATGCAATTGTGATCTGAACAATTTTTCATGCTCCCTGATGCAGAATTCCATTCTTCATTTCAACTGTTATGTATCAAAAAATGATCTTTCTGCTATATTACCAGTCCCTGAACATGTGTAATGTGGCAAACCAAGATTGCACGGGTGCGGAGTTGGGAAATTGCGGAAAATTTCCTATATTGTGGGAATTTTCGAGCGAAAAAAAAATGAAAGAGAAAAAGTGAATTTATGAGAAATTCGATCAAACGTGGGGGAAAAATGGGATATTCTATGAAACACGAGGAAAAGACGGGGAATTCGCCCAATGGAGCGGAATAAAGGGGAAAAATCCAAATTTTTATGCATTTTTTAGAATTTCTATAAGAATTTAGTTTCAATTGTTAGAAAATCTTGTAAAATTTTCCATATTGTGGGAAAATTCAGGTAAAAAAAAGAATGGAAAAAAGGAAGGTTATGGAAAATTTGATCAATTGAGCAAAAAAATGGGGAAAATCATGAATTTTTAGTGATTTTTAGGCATTTTCATCAATTTTTTCAACAAAAACAGTGAAGGGAAAAACGTGGGAAATTTTACAATTTTCTGTGGGAAAATATGAAAAATTTGAGGATCTGGTTAGGGAAAAACTACAATTTCAATATCCCAACTCTGCTCGGGTGTTAATAATTTGCGGAAAAGAGCTCATGATAAAAAAGTCGGCAACATTTGATAAATTAAACAATTCATTTTGATATCATTATAATTTATTCCTATCTGTCATATCCCAACTCTATCAGTGAACATTTCCACGCTGGCTTAGATTTCAAAACGGAAAACGTTGTTGGCCAAGGTTGCCAACCAATGTTTCGAAAAATCACTAATTTGACCAAAAAAAAAAACGCATCACTTATATAATCATTGCTCCCAATTTTTAATTTTTACCAAAAAATCACTAAATTAAAAGAAAATGATCAAAAATTATTAAAATCACCAAAATACTCAAAAATCACTTCCTAAATTTAGTTTAAAAAAATGTCAAATCTGCCAAAAAAAGGTTGATTTTCAAATTTTTTAATTTTCTTTAAACATCAAAAAAACCACTAAAATCACTGAAAATTGAAAAAAAAATTGTAAAAAGGCAAAAAATCACTGAAATTACTAAAATCAGTGAAAATAATCACAATTTTTTGAAAATCAGAAAAATTGCAGATTTCAGTGATAAATCACTGAGGTTGGCAACTTAGTTGTTGGCTCTCAATTTGCATGAAAACTTTTTGAAACTTGGTGTATGACAGAAAATGCTAGTCCAAGGATGGGAAGAGGGGGTTTCTAATGATTTCAAGTAGTCAAATAATGATTCAAAACTTCAAGAAATCAGCTCTTATTCCCAAAGAAATGAAATCACATTTTTGAGTTGAAAATTATTGACATAATTATTCAGATTCAGATAGGTGCTGAAATATCAAAAACCAATATCTTGATTTTTAGCTTTTTTTTGTTTTGTAAGTAAGTATGTGAATTAATCAGTGAATTCCATCCTCTCAGAATCGGACTTATACAAAAAATGTTGTACGAAATTTTGTTCCTGGTTTCAAAAAAGGGACCCGAGGACTTTTTTTTTTTAGAAAATGTGTTTTTCGATAATTTTCAGCTAATGAGTATTGGGTTATTTAAGCAACTAAGTATCTGTATCGAAAAACACATTTTTGAAAAATACACCTTCAGATATTTTTTTGGATCCAGTTTTTGACCCCTGGTCTTTTTAGAAAAACTCAAACGATTCATTTCAATCGATCATACTAGAATGGGCTCAAATTGCCCTTGGACATCTCAGGATTGGAGAACAAGTAACTGAACTCTACTCGAGGTCAAGCCATTCAACTGATTCGACCCATTAGCCCAGGTCATCTTTCCTGATTCAAATTTCACGTATCTCCATTCAATTTCTCAGCTCAATATTTAATTATAAAATTCTTCATTTTTTCTCAACATTATCATCACAGCTGGCAAAAAATAACGCTCGCCCGAAATTACTTTTTACATCTGGAAATTGAAATTTCTCGCATAATAAATCGCGCAACGACGAATGAATTACAATAATAAATTAGCCGACGAATCGACACTTGGATAATGACATTAATCTGTTGAGATATTTCACGTCTGAAATCAATTTAGACGATGATTTAGAAACTATATCTACAACCGGGGGAACATTCAACTATATGACGCCGTAAATAGCGCATTGACAAATTCTACGAGCTGAAAAAGGACAACAAAACGAAGCATTTTGGTGTTTTCGTTCAGCCATCATGAATAAAAAATTAGCCCTTACGCATTCGCGCAGTTCGATTCGCAAACAGACTCGTAATTACGAGCTCGTCCGTACAAACATCGTTTGACGGTTGGAATTTTTCGCATCCCATAGGCGCGAATGAAATTTTCGTCTATTTCAATATACTCAGACGCGGTGGCGAAGAAGCAGCCGAGAACGTTTTCATTTTGCGGCTTTATATTGTATATACAATGTAAATCTCGCTCTTTCGCCTCGGCCAGACGCTACGCCTATAAAAGTATTGGCTTTCGTTCATGTTTTGTGTAGCTCATTCACAAAAAAAGTGCACGATCGTGTGATAAAAATATTATTAGTAAACTCGGCTGGCTTGGTACGTGAACGTATACGATAAGCTCGAGAAACAATCCTGACGTAGTTGCTTAACCGTACCCTACGTCCAATCATTAACCGGCCATCGAACGTCACTGCTCGCGTAATACTTCACTTCGTAATTGCTGCCAATTTATTTTAAAGCTACTGTTTATTGCGTTTTTTACTATTTTAAAGTCGAATAAGTATTTAAAGCGGTGTAATTTTTGGCCGAATATGAATCAACAGAGTCTATAACTAATTACTCGAATGCTTTTTTAAATTCGCTACATTACCTTCGAATTTATTTCTTAATTTAGAATTTTTCTGCAGCTTTGCCCCATATAAGTGGGTAAAAATATCGAATGTTTTTGATGGAAAAGAAATAAACATGAGTGTATTGCTGTCTAGATGAGTGAAAATTTGTGATTAATATTTCAGAATAGTCTCTAAAGTGAGTCCCACAAATGGAAACGAGGAAAAAATTAAAAGAGTTGCATAATTGAATAAATTATTCATTTTTTCTCATTAAAATATTTATATATAAACTGATCTACCGGCAAAAAAATTATTTTTAATTTATCCATGCACAGATTAATAAGTAACCTATTTCATTTTTGTTTCAGGTGAGTACAGAATTTTTGCCATGAAAGAAAAAAAATCATACTTAGGTACCTACCAATATACTTAGGTATTTATAAACATACGGATGAGTAAGTAAATATCTAATATTTAATGTATGTATGTATGTATGTATGTATTTACCTACCTATACTAAGTACATTATACCAAAGTGTACTTTTTACAAAAACATTTCATTCTGCTCTTATCTCAATGTAGTACTACATACTTCGTCAAAATTGAAAAAAAAAAAAAAAATAGGTATTATGTATAAACATGAATAAATAGCTAAATTTTTATCAAATATAAGTACAAATATTTTCCCCTGCAGTGATAGAAAGTAGACTTCTCTTAATGAATGATTAACTTGGTACTTACTCTAAACTTGAGTACTTTCTCATAAATCAGTAAAAATTATGGAAAATCACCGAGAAAAAGTCAGAATTTCAGCAAATTGATGAATCAGTGAAAAAATTTCCACCAAAAGCAAACAGTGAAAAAAATTGAAAATTGACTGAAAAGTCAATAAAACGTTTGAAAATTTTTTCCAATGATTGGTGGGAATGTGAAAATGCCAAATAAATTCATTGTGATGTATGATGCACCATCATGACTCCAAGGCTCCTCGAGGCATTAAAAAAATTCTATTCCAAGAAATGCATTGTTTCACCTTCGGAATCTTCTGTTTCGTGCTCCATTGGTAAATTCATCATGCGTTGTTCAAGTGTCTGCAGAACATCAAGATAATTTTTAATTGGCGAATCAGTGAGACTGATGTGTAGTGTCATGCCTAACTAGGTACTCTTAAAAGACAAATGTAAGAATTCAACATTTTTATTTGACCAGTTTTCACTTTTCCAAAAGTGTATTTGTGGCAAAGTTTCTTGCTGTTAATTTAAATTCGGCTCCCTTTTTAGAAAGTAGGTAATGATTTGCTACTTCATGAATCTAATTTCTAAAAAAATCATGAAGGACTTTATTTTCAACAATTTGAGGAAAATTTTTAGGGTGTCAACAAGTTGAAATATTCAAATGGGCAAAGCATAGTTGTTCAAATCTCTTTCTAGAAAATTGAATGAAAGCATCTAAAACATACCTCATCATTTGACAATATTTCTCCCAATTCTTTCACAATCATTGAAAATGAAGGACGGTTCTTGGGTTGTAAACTCCAACATTTGAGCATTAAACTGTACCTATGTGCATATCAAGAAAAATGTTTAGTTCACATCATTATATTGAATGAAAATTTACACAAAGGTACCCAATGGTCATTTAAACAGAAGTATGTAACTACATGTTCTCTGGACAGTTGTAAGGGTTTTCCATGCGGTAGCCTGAGCATAGACTCTTGTATAATTTGTCAAGATCTGCAAAGGAAGGATATGGCGAACCACCCAAAGTAAAAATTTCCCACAGTAATACACCATAGGACCACCTGTGGAATTGAATGACATTTTCAGTTTTGAAGTGACATCTCAAAAAATAATGAAAAAGTTTTATAGCCTGATAGCGATGATTGACTCCATAATATTGTTCAAAATTGGTTTGGCACATCCACATAAATGTTACCTTCCAGGAAGAAACCAACCTTCAGTCCGAAAAGAAAAAGGTTAAAAAAGTTTCCCAATTAAACAAAAACCAATGATAAACATTGTTTTGGATTGATTGCAAAACTTTTTTTTTCGATTTTTTTTTTTCGGACTGAAGGATGGTTTCTTCTTGGAAGGTCACATACTTATACCTAATGTAACTATTAATATTTTACTTCATCAACTCACACATCAGATTTAGTCGAGTAAACATTATGACACAGTGATTCAGGTGCCATCCATTTTACAGGCAATCTGCCACCTGATCTTTTCTTATAGTAATCTCTGTTTGAAATATCTTTAGCTAAACCAAAATCTGCAATTTTTAATACAAAATTGTCCGACACCAACACATTTCTGGCTGCAAGGTCGCGGTGAATGCACTGCAAATGAGTAAATAAAAAATTGTTACTTACTTTGCTACTTATAAATTGTTAAATGCAAGTTCACCATTTCATTCTTGATTTGATTCAATGTTTGTAATACAGGTAATCAGAATCACAGCCAACATGAATTGAAAGGCTTTGAAACAAAAATTTTGATAAATAATTACTTTTATTGAAGCCAGATGCTCCATTCCATTTGCAACTTGCACAGCAAATGTTATCAACATTTTTATTGATAATTCACCAGTTGTGATTTCACAGTCTGATGAAAGATATTTTCTGAGAAATTCTTGTAAATTGCCATGTGGAGCGTATTCAGTTATGACTAACAAAGGCCCATCTACAGTACAACAGCCAAGTAGTTGCAGAACATTAACATGCGCTTTTATTAATTTCATTATTTCCATTTCTGATACCAAATCTATCATGTCTTCATCTGTATGAACATCTGTAATTCATTATGTTACTGCTGCTTTAAAAATTTTTTAGGTATTGGAACCTAGCATTTCAACTTGTAATACTACCTACTTCAAAATAGATTTGAATACACAAAAGGTGACCCAAAAGTTCTGGAACTTTTTTTTTGTATTTTGTAATTCAGAGTGGAATCATTCCATATCCAGGGACCGGAAGCCGATTGATAAAGCTTAGGCCTTCGGCTTTCGGCTTGTGATAAGGATTATAAAGCTTAGGCTTTCGGGTTTTGGCTTTTGAAATTATATGGCTGTTACAGCTGGCTTTCAGCTGGCTTTCAGCTGGCCAAAAATACGGATTTTTTCGGCTTTCGGCTTTCAGCTTTTGGCTTTCAGCTGTCAGCTTTCGGCTTTTATTACGATAAATTTCAATCAAATTCAAAGTTTAAAAATTTTTTTAATCTGAAATGTGTAAAATCAAAAGATCTTAAAAGTAAAAAAATGAAAGAACACCAGTCAAATTCAAATCGTCAACTTCAACTAAAATAATGGTACATAAAAAACGAACATTTGCACCATTAATTTCAATTTTTAAATTTTGAAAAAAAGCTGTAAAAAAGCCGAAAACATAAAGCTTTCGGCTGGCTTTCGGCTGCTGAATTATAAAGCTGAGCTGACTGCCAGCTTTTCAAAAGCCTCAAATTATCGGCTGAATCGGCGTTCGGCTTCGGCTGGCTTTCGGTCCCTGTCCATATCGGCATACATTGATCTGAATCAAGGGTTGCCTACATATAGATCAACAACTCCACGAGAGGTTAAGTAGTGGAAGCAGCGTTGCCAAATTTACAAAAATTTAAATTTTTTGGTAAATTTTTGCACCTTTAAATCTTTGATTAGGCAAAATCAGTATACAATGATTTTTAATCCTTGTTCAATGACCTTTCATATAATATTAGTTTTTGAATATCTCAATTTTTGAAATTTTTGTAATAATTTGGGATTTAGATATATTTTTTAAAAAAACTCAAAAATTTGACAAATTTGAAATTTTTTTGCGATTTGTGAACAATGGAGGATGAGATCATATTTCTTGAAGGGAATTAAGCTTCAGCTACATCGTAAATCAGATTTCATTATCTGCTGGCCCTTCCAATTTTTTTTTATGAATCAATTTTTGCTTTCCAGAAATTTCAAGTCACCCCGTAATCATCAATATCAATATTCAATGACAATAACAATAACAATATCAATATCCATATCAATTCAATTCAATCTATTATATAGAAGAAAGTGGTGTTTTCATTGTCCCAGGTAATCTCTCAAGATCCAACTAATTTGAGGGCGGCGCCACCCGCGGTTGGTACCGTTAGATAGCTCTCGACGAGAGGAAGATTTAGCGCTAATAAAATTCCGAAAAAGCTGCCCACAAAGTTGAGAAAATTTACGCCAAAGTTTGGTAAATTTCAGCTTCTGTTTGGCCAATCAGAAATCCCTTAGATTCACTTGGAAACCTGCAACTTGATATCTTACTGTAATATCATGGGAGCGTTTTTTTAGAAAGTATTTGCAATTTTGCTGGGTAACTATTTTCAATACTTGACTATTTGAGTATTTTTAAATAATGCACCTATTCCTACTTTTTTGAATATTTTTTTAATTTGAAATTTACTTTCCCTCATTGATTTTGTGCATGAGTAATATTTTTTTCAATTTGAAAAAAAAAACATAGATTTGAATACTTCTATCAAAGTTATTAAAAATTGAAATTGAAATATCCATTTTTTAAAAAAATTTTCAATGAAAAACATTGAAGTAGGATTATACTTGAATGCTTTATTATTGATGAAAACATAAAATACCATTGGAGTTTGTGTCTACATAATATATCAATACTTCTTTTCTTTTTTTGTGAACATTTTTTAATAAGTACTTTTCTTGAAATCGAATATAATTTGAATCTCTCTTCAAATTCAATTACCTGTCAAACATTTTTTTAGAAGCAGCTGCCATAGCTTTGCTGTCTTGGTGCTGCCAGCAGAGTTTCTCACTATCTTAGTGTAATTTGCTGCTAAATTTGATAAAAATAGGAGCACTGCTGCTATTTTACGATAGTAAAATGGAATCAGAATTGCTAAATCCCTGTATAAATTTAGCAGCAACTCCTATTTTGACCCACTTCAAAATGCCATTTTGCTACTAAGGCAAAGGTAGCTGATTGGTAGTAATACTACCAAACCTTGGGAGCTGCTTAATATGGTTGCCCAGGGAAAAGTCATCAGGTCTGATCAGGTCTGAGCATGACTAAATAGCTCTGATCAGTCCTGATCAGGAAAGAAAAATGGCCGCGATTGATCAGACCTGAGCAGGCCTGGCTTATAATAGTCTTGCTCATGCCTGCTCAGGTCTGCTCAGGTCTGCTCAGGTCTGATCATACCTAAACCCCTTAATTTTTTTTGTCCTGTTCATGCCTGATCAGGTATGATCATACCTGCTCATGAACGGCCATTTTTCAGGTCTGATCAGACCTGAAGACTTTTCCCTGGGTGTTTTTACTTCTCACTAATGAAGAGTATTGTAGATTTCTATATAGGGAAGAAAAAATTTCAGAGAGTACTACCACATAAGGGTCATTTGAGAACCACTGCTGAGTAAGTATGTTGAATGTAGAAGGTGAAAATTTTTGATCTTCACAGCTAATCAACCCTAGCTAACTTGTAGTTACTAAACTACAATACTACACACTACACATTATTCGAGATTATGATTTATGAATTTTGTCCATTACAAATATTATTGAAACAATTTCGGCAATTCGGGCAATTGATATTACAATGCCAAAGCCACCTAGATCTCTCCAAGCCATGAACGTAAAAAGGCAACGTCGCAATTCAGCTCGTCGGGTGGCCGATGTAACATGTAATGAGAGTTGTAATGAATGCACAAATTTTAATATTTTTCATTTTAACTTTTATTCTGTGACCGGGAAAACTTTCAAATCTATCCCATCTTGTAGAGAATTTCACGTAGGTCATTTTCCTTACCTCAAATACCCATGTCCTCACTCAAAATTTCGAGTTATTTCAATGTAAAGTTTAAAAAATGCTTATTGAAAAAAATCACTTTCGTAACTTTGAACTTTTATAGCTTTCGTTTGGTGACCAGGCAAACTTTCGTTCCTAGCCTATCTTGTAAAGAATTTCACGCAGATCATTTCCCTTACCTCAAAAACCCATGTCCTCGATCGAAATTTTGAGTTATTTCTATCTTAAGTAAGAAAAATACGAAATATTTGCAATAAAAATGCATCTCCGGAGCTTTGAATTTGAATAACTTTCGTTTGGTGACCAGGCAAACTTTCGTTCTTATTCTATCTTGTAGAGAATTTCACGTAGATCATTTCCCTTACCTCAAACACCTATGTCCTCGATCGAAATTTTGAGTTATTTCAATCTGAAGTGAGAAAAATACGAAATATTTGCAATAAAAATGCATCTCCGGAGCTTTGAGCTTGAATAACTTTCGTTTGGTGACCAGGCAAACTTTCGAACCTATCCTATCTTGTAGAGAATTTCACGTAGATCATTTCCCTTACCTCAAACACCCATGTCCTCACTCAAATTTGTGAGTTATTTTAATGAGAAGTTATAAACCCATATAAATACAATGTTATCTTCGGCCACCCACGCAGCGTTGCCAAGTTTCGGCTTCATGGCTTGGAGAGATCTAGGTGGCTTTGACAATGCTTAATGGGGAAGCATCTTGGAAGCATATTAGCAGCCAGGATGCTTTAGCATAACAGTATTTCAGAGGCATACCTACCTTCACCTTAGTAGCAAAATGGTATTTTGAGCTGGCTCAAAATAGGAGCCACTGCGAAATTTATACAGGATTTTGGCATCTATTATTCTATTTTACTGCCATAAAATAGCAGCGATGCTCCTATTTTTTTCATCACTTTTAGCAGTAAAATGTTTGACGGGTATAATTCATTTCATAAAAATTCCAAATTTTTTAGCAACAGAAAGAGAGTTTATCCCTGGTGGAATTTTCTACTTGGGAGTTGGGAAAATTAGACAATTGAGATTGATTTTTTAAATGAAAAAAATGAAATAAAAATAGTCATTTTTAAAGTTGGAAATCAACAAAAATTTTACTAATTACTTGGGGGAATTGGTTATATACTTTCTCAACTAAAAATTAGCAATTTCCCAACCAATGAGTAAAAATTTTGATTGGAAAAATTGGACAATTACGATTTATTTTCAACATGAAAAGCAGTTGAATAAAATGGTTGCCTATGTATTTTAAAAATGAAAAATCAACAAAATTTTCACTTACTTATTTCTTAACAGAAAATTGGCTATTTTACTATCTGAAAATTAGATTGGCGTAGTTTTTATTTATTTTTTTTTTCAAAAAAAAAGCTGATTAGGTACCTTGTCAGTGATAAAATTTTTATTACCATGTCCTAAAAAAACTGCAGTTGTGCTATGCACCTAGTAGGTACCTACTTGTAATTTATGATTTTCTTAATGAAAAAACTGATGAAATTAAGAGTAAATATTTTAAAATTTGGATCAAATTTTGATATCAAGCTCCTTATACATATTAAGTACTTACTAGAACTTGAATTGTAGTTGTATGTATCAAGTGGCCATACCTTTCAACATTTTAACAGCCACAGTTGTGGAGGTATTTTTTCCTGCAATGTTTTTAGCCTCTCCTTGAATTACTTTGCCAAATTCGCCTTCACCTAAATATCTTCCAAGAGTCAAATCACTTCTGGGATATTCCCATTTGTCATCAGTTGGTAATAAAAATTCTGACTTTGATGATGTTCCTTCTATTTTTGAAACTGGTGTATACCGGATGGAGACATCAGGCAACTTCTGTTTTAAAAAATACATACATACATAATTTTTGATTCATGAAAAATTAATAAAACAAGTAGGCGAGAATCATGTACCATGAGACCGAAAATCAATTTTTGGCTCTGGAGCCCAATCCTCTTGTGTTTGAGAAACAAATTTGGTCCGCCTACAATAGGGTACTTTACAGGAAAAGTGAGCCTCAAAACACATCCCATGATAATAGGAAATTAATGTATAACTGCAATACCATGGGACTATGTTGAAAAATTGTTTAAAAACTTTCAAAACTACAATATTGATCACTTTTTTTTTTGGCTCTGTTTACTTAGGTTGACACGATTTTTGTGTTTGGGTTCAAATTGTCAAATTTAGATTGCTTTTATAAAACGAATGAAGGGAAAAATGATTTTTTGACCAAAGTTGGCCTTTGAGGGTGAGGGTAAATCATTTTTTGGGGGCAATAAGCACGAGCATTGTAAAAAAATTGTTTTGACCGATCCTGTAGAAAATTTCCCAGCGAATCAAATGGTGCAAACTGCAGACCGCTATCTCTTTTAGAAAAAAAGTTAGAGATCATTCTTTCCAAACCAAAACTCGGTAAAAAAATCTTATTTTTAAGCCTTACCTACCTACGAAGAAGTGAAATTTCTGAGAAAACGGAGTGTTCTAAAACTAAAATGATCATGGCAAAAGTGGTAGAGAATTGAATTTTCAATCAGATAGAACCTATGCAATTTCCCTGACAGACATAGTTTTCAAGATTTTTTTGAGTAATGTTAAACATTAATGGAGGTAATCAAGAAAAAGAAAATGAATTTTTGTTCTATTTTCCTAATTTTCTCCCCCAGTATTCAACTGTACTCAGAAATATCTTAAAAACATGTCTCCAAGAAAAATCTTACTGGTCCTATCTGATAGAAAATGTAATTCTCTGCAACTTTTGCCATCGTCATTATAGCTTTAGAATGCTTAGTTTTCTCAGAAACTTATCCTTATTTTCCAACGGCACTTTGGGTGCTCTGCTCGGAACGGTCACTTTCATGGGACTTGCGTTTTTTACGTGATTACGTGAGCCTGTTTTATGGATGATTTTTTTTTCAAAGTCCACATTCCGATGTTTTTTTTTCAACTTCAAAATTTTTCTTGATGAGGTCTGAATTTTTTTTCAACTTTTAAATAGGTAATATCTCCTTTTCTTGACAAGGTCTAAATTTTTTACGAATTGTTTTTTCAATTTCAAAATATTTCTTGACGAGGTCTGAATTTTTTTCAACTTCTAAATAAGATTTCTTGATGAAGTCTAAATTTTTACGAATTTTTTTTCAACTGAAGCACTGAAGCATAATTCGTACAAATGGTATATGTAAGTCAAAAAACTGTATGTATGAGAAAAGACTGAAAACAGACTATTGTTTTGTAAACAAAGTTACACCTAGGTCCCTTTTCAATTGAGGTTTGGAAAAGTATTTAGATCAAGTCAAAAAATTTGAAGTTGAAAAAATTTCGACCTCGTTAAGAAAAATTTCAAAGTTGAAAAAAAAATCAATCACGTCAAGCAAAGTTTTGATTTTTGAAGTTGAAAAAAAAAAACACGTAAAAAATTTAGACTTCGTCAAGAAAAAGAATTATTTAAAAGTTGAAAAAAATCAGATTTCAGACCTTGTCAAGAAAAATTTTGAAGTTAAAAGAAACGTCGGAATGTGGACTTTGAAAAAAAATCATCTGTAAAACAGGCTCGCGTAATCACTTAAAAAACGCAAGTGACACAAAAGTGACCGAACCGAACCGAGCACCCAAAGTGCCATTGGAAAATAAGGACAAGTTTCTCAGAAATCTCACTTTTTTGTAGGCAAGACACAAACAAAATTAAATTTTTTTTACAGAGTTTTGGAAAGAATGATCCATAACTTTTTTCTACCCAAAAGAGATAAGAGGTCTGCAGTATCGTTTTTTTCTTCTTAAAAAAAATGCAAGAAAATAAAAAGTTGGTTTCGGTTTTCATCAAAATTTTGGTAGCCAAGTTCCCACCATGCTGCATCACACATATGGTATCTTTTTTTTCATTTATGCCTTTATGGCTGAAAGTACTGAAGTATAAGCGTCTCATGGTATACTCTTCTTCCCTACAGAATACCGTAGTTTTATATACCAGAATTTTTGATGAATTTTCATCCAGTTTAATTTGGTTACTGATGATAACACATTTGATGCATTGTTTCATGGCAATGGTTTCTGTACCCATTATATTCACTTGCTGTTGCAACTCTCTAATTCTAGACAAACATTTTGTTATAACTTTGGTTATGAAATATAATGCAAGAACAGATATCAGGATGACACCACCATAAACAATGGATTTTGTGGCCCAGTAAGTATTTTCTTGTGAAGTTTGCGAAGTTATATTTCCACAATTATCTACATAATGAATGAGTACAACATTTGTTGTGGGATCTTCCCCAATATAGCTGCATTTTTTCTCATTTGAATGCCATCGACACCCAAATGTCGAAACAACACAACTTTCACAAAATGTGTATAAGGTACAATCAAAAAATTTTATTTCTGCTATTCCAATATTCATATCTTTGTTATCAGTGATGTTCAGTTTAACATTGAGGTAATTTTTATTCTCAAAGTTACTAACTTGAAGTGTATCTCTTGCTATTTTCTCAGTAGGTATTGGGCAAATCACTTTGAAATCATGTGTATCATCATAGAATCCAAAGCCTTCTCTTATTACCTTTGTGTATGGAAAATCTTCAATATGAAATTCACAATTAATTTGAACAAATGGAGATAGAAATGTATAATTCATTTGCAATTTGTTAACAGATTCTATTTGTAAACTATTGGAACCATTTGTTATAATTCCAGTATCTTTTAAAAAATCATATGTGTACCATGAACGTCTGGCTAAAGGGCAATCTTGTTTTGAAGTACATTGATTAGAGATCAAGCACCAGCCACAATATTTAAATCTATCTTGAACACAAATGTTGTAAGAATGTGTGTACTTGGAGCAATTTAAAATCTTTAATGTTTTAATCCTAGTAAGACTATTTTCAGTCATTACATATAAATAGTCTTTATTGGGAGAAAACAGTAAATTAGAGTTTATTGGCGAACTTTCATCAATACTTATATCCTCATCTTCATATACAGTATTATGATCTATCATAACAAGTTTCTTTAAATGACCAGTATATGTACCAATAAACAAATCATTGTAGAACCCATTTGATTTGGTAGCGATAGCAGTCAAAAGTGTATTATAAGTAGTAACATAATATCCAGATATGGGAAGGTTGCCATCAATAGGCATATTCCATGTTGAAATGCAGAAATTCAAGTTCAAAGGTTTACGTTTTCCAATACATGTTTTGTTTAGGTTTGGTGGAATTATAGATTTAAATCCTTTATATCCATATCCATTAGAACAATTTCTAATATTTTCATTGAACTTTGCATTAATCTTTTTCAACGGATAAATGCATAAAACACTATCATTGGTTGGTTTATTTGTAGCGGCATTGATTCCTTGAGATGTAGAAAACAGTCCAAATAACACATCATCATCTTGCCCAATATTCAGTAATCTTGCTGTTAGGTAACCAAGTTTTCCAATACTTGCTGCTTGTATTAAAGGAGCAGGAAAATATTCATTACTACATGATATTTCAGCCTCAATATATCCTGCCCATATAGATTCTTTATTATCAGCACATATTCTAATCAATTTTGAAACATATGTGTATTTGTCATTCTCAATAAATTTCTTTTGCACGGTTAAAAAGTAACTATACTTTCCTGAATTGAATCCATAGACATAATTTACCTTAAATTTACTTTGATAATTGGAATTAAATATTTTTTGTTCATTTCTGTGGCTTATGTTTGATGCTATATCAGATTGGTGAAGCCAGTATATGCCCATACTCCTTAATTTTGTACTGGGATAAGAAGAATAATTATCATTGTATGATGCTCCAACATATATTTTATCATGCCTTTTGCTAAAAAATGCCACTACTGATTTGTTCATATTTTTCTCAATCATTTTTTTACATGTTTGATAATTATGTGTTGGTAAGGGGCTAATTTGGTTGTCAGTAATGTTGTAGATTTTATAAGTATAAATACAGTTTCTTTCACAAGTGATTAACGTCTCGGGAACGCTGTTATTTATCAACAGGATTTTGTTATAATTGTTAAAATGTGAAACTGGACCAGTAGAAATGTTGGCCAACAATTGTAAATCGGATGATAACTTATATAAGTGATTTATAGCACCAATATATATAGTTCCATCATTTTCATTCAATGCTAAATGGTTAAATAATGATGAATCACTAGATGAAAATACTTTTGTATCTTCCAACAAATTCACAGTTCTTGCTTGTAAATATAGTTCTAATATGATCCAGAAAATCGGGATTTTAAAAAAGAACTGCATTTCTATGCCAAATGAAGAATGTGGGTGTAATATTCTGACTTTTTTCTGAATTACTAGTTTCTTTCAAATTTAGTGTGTTCACTGTAATCGAGTAGGTATATCATGAACTTTTTTTGAGTTTGAATATCTGGAATTTAAACAAAGAAAAAAAAACATGGTAAATGATGTATTTTATATTGGATCATAAAATTGATGTCAGTTTTACAATCCCCTTTTTTTCGAGGATGAAGTTGAAGTAAAAACAAATGATAAGTATACCTAGAATTCTGATTTAAAAAATTGATACCTACTCATGGTCCATCTAGACTCATAGTTCATTACTTGAAGTAGGTAAACCACTTTTACAGGTATAATAAAAATCCATTAAGTAATTTTTTTTTCTTCATACTTCACCATTGATATCTAAGCTTAGGTACTTAATACTTACCTATATTATATTATGTTTTATAAAACCAGCCATAATGGTGCAATCACAGCAAGCACTTCAGAATAATAAAGTGTTATAATAGTTTTCAATTTAATGTTTATTCACTGAACTTTTCAATTATTTTTTCACAATTAATGAAACACACATTGAAAATCACAATTTTCAGATACTTATTTTAAAAAAGGTTTTATCTTTGTGGGTTATAATTTTATACCTGGTTGCAAACTCGAACCTGTGATTATGCAATATTAGATAATAACCTAATTATCACCAGTGCTACTGTTAAAACGGATGATTGAATCAGTGCAACGACGTACCTATCTAAAAGTTGCAACCGATATTCCTGTAATCAACATAAATTTCGTTGAGAGAAATTATTTAATGATAAACTTTACAGTACCTAATGCAGTTACATTTGACATTTATGTAGATAAGTATTTTTAAAAGTTTTCATTCGTTGGAAACTGAATGTATTTCGAAGAGCAGTTTGGTAGCAAATTTTATAAAATATACCCTAGCATGAGCATTAAGCATATCTTTTTAAAAACTGCCTGGGGTAAGAGCAGAAAAGGGATTCCTAGTAGGTATCTGAAATTTGGAAAATTAATGATGGACATTATGGATCTTTCGAGCCTTTTATTTTCAACCTCATTTGAAAAAAGAGTGCCGAAATTTTTTGTTGATGAATTTCTACTTAAAATGTACACCTTACCTAGATATGTATAAATAGAATACCTAATTTTTTTTTTTTAAAAAAAAACTGAACCGATGAAAAAATGAAAAATACGAAAGAAAATTTTTTGAAGTAGCCTCCGTTCTTTAAATACCAATAGTGAAAAAAAAAGCCAGAACGGCTCTCCTTTTCTTTATAAACTTATAAATTAATGTATTTCTCACAAAGGAAAGTAAAATTTTCGAGAAGTTGTACAAAAAAATTACATTCATTTCTGTCATTCTTCTTACATTGGATCAATTTTTTACATGCATTTTGATACCTTCTCGAGTTTTTCAAAAAATAATATTTTAAAATTAAATGGTCCAGGGGAAAAGAAACTAATGAACCTATACCTAGTACAAAGAGCATTCAAAAACTACTGACACTGTTTTTTTTTTTTTTTTTTTTTTTTTGAAGAGGTTACACTGATTAGGAGTAAAATGCCGACAGAAAATGTTTCTGAAAACTTGTTGATTTTGGCCTATAAAGGCTACATGGTGGAATTCTTACATTGACGTCCTCAAAGACGTTTTTTTTTTCTGCTCGAGGAATGGATGAGTCACAGAGAGCCAAGTTTAACTAGATTTGGATCTCAAATACTTCACTCCCTTCCCTTGAAAAAACCTTCGATGACGCTACTTTACGAAGAATTTACCATTTTACCACAGGCACACCCAAGGGGTGAGCTCAAGGGGCTCGAGTCCCCCTTCTTATGTTCGGGGGAAGAAAAATTGCCGCAGAAATGTGAAAAAGTTAATTTTTTTACTTTTCAAACAATATTTTTTCTGAAGATTTTCGCATTTAAATAGGTAAGTATGTCGGTACTTTTATTCTCAAATAATCAATGATATCGACTGTCTCGATGGGACTGATTTTCGAAATGTGAAAAGGGAAATCATATGACCAAACATCGGAACGGAAGTAATCACATTAGGAAAATTTTCAACTATGTCAATTATAGCATCTCTCTAACCCGATGGTTGTTTTTAATTACGCCGTTAATCGCGTAACAAAAAAAGGTACCAACTTTAAATATGTGTACCATGTTGTTGGCGATTTAACGACAGCTTATTTTTTTTAACCAAAAAAAAAAACCGTCGCCTCGGATCCTCGCTCGTCGCGTAATTTAATTAATAATATAAATCGTTTTTTGGCACCAGAAAAAAACAAGCTGAGGGAAAAAATGCACCGATGGGATGTTCATAATGTGTCGTCCTCCTTCTCCCCGCGCTGGCCCTGGATTAAAAACAGTGTATGAATTTTCACCTCTGCTTCGTGAATTTTTCAAGTCCACTCGAATTTAAATTCATCGACGTTGAAATCAATGATATCCTTTCGGCTGGGCTCGTTCTGAAACGAATTTACGAGTCAAGAGTGCTTATTCCAATATCCATAAGCTCTTTATTGGCGAGATAATCGAACGATGGAGGTTTTTATTCGTATTTCGTTCGCGTACGTACACAAATATCAACACCGACATGGATGTATCGATTAGGCTAATCGAATTTGCCATTTCGATGAACTTATATGTTCCATACACCTGTGCCACGACCATGGCGCCCGTATTCATCTCGTCGTCGCAGCAACATCGTGGCAATTATAAAACCGTGTTGTAAATTCGTACGAGGCTGGTTCAAATAGAAATTAGACGCGACTGGGAAACGATATAAAACAAGACCGTAATACGACTCGCAGTCCTAGGCACTCGAAATTCGCACGCCATCCGGCGAAACCTTAATGAAAAGCATTTGTAATCTTTTTATGTGATTATTGCAGGCAATACTTTTATTACGTTTGGGATTTCCCGCCATTTCAAGGTCACCCTACTTCATCCCTCGAACCTTTATCACCAGCGGCGTCATAACCTTTAAAATCGAACCGCCGCAACTTTGTGTAAAAATTGAAGCCTCGAGCCCGAATAAATTAATTTATACGATTTAATATTTCTGTCGGCGTTGCGAAATACATCAGAAAGCACTAAAATTTTCCAAAATATCAGATATGACAAGAATTAATAACGGATTCGTCGTACAAAAACAGCCCAAAATACCATCGCCATTTAATAGAACAAAAGAAGAAGAAAAAAGAACACATGACGTTTTTATGTTACAAACGTTCGAAACCACCGACGTTATAAACTCGAGCGAAAAAAAAAAAAGGAAACCAAGTTAATGACAAGAAATAATATTGATTACAAATACTCTTTCTCTCGTCGCTTTGCTGATATAAAAACCACGATGAAAAACAACCCAACATTTGCAACCGGGTCGAGGGGGTTCCTTATCCTGGCATGATTTACGTGGTACTTTTCTTCTTTCTCTAGTTTTCTCGGGGTTTGCTTCTCTTGTTCATTGATGAGTTGTACGATTATGGCAAATTTTATATGGTCTTATTCAAATTGCTATATATTTCTGAACGTTTCGTTCGTTCCTTTGGTAAATGTACAGCGATATTCTTTCATCTTCGAGTTATTTTTCTTACAGAGTTGGAAAAAATTAAGCATTTTTATGGTATGGAATTCTTCTTAAACGAGTACACCGGGTCGATTACCTTTAATAAAAAATTCCTCTGGTGGAAAAAAAGCTAACATTATGAACGCTACAGCGAGGTATGTTGTCTTCCTCCTTTCGTCAAGTTACCTATATTTTCGCAGCAATGTCTGAATTCACGTTTATTTGTTTAATTTACCGTGCTTTCGAACTCGTTTATTCGTCGTAATTTACATTTTGTATTTATGCGTCGTCGGCGGTATGGTGCTTTTTATTGCGTTGGATTGTTCTGTCGATGGATGAGAAAGGTGGAGGGTTTCGGGGGGTAGGTGGTGGGTTTTGGTTGCTTGGTGTATCGACGCTGATTGAAAGGAAGTCGACGTATTAGGATATGGTGGAAGGCTCTGGGATTGAATTGACAGATTTTCTTGACTAATTTGTGCGGAATAGTCCGATGTCTTCTCGAGGGATTGGTTGATTTGGATGGGAAATGTGGAGAAATTCGGATTCGATTTTTTTTCAGTTCATCTAGATAGGTACCTAATATCTAGCGTATGAAAAATGAGTCTAAGTTACCCACTTGCAGAGAACATTTTACTCCGAATTGAGCAAAATGCGCTCCGTGGAAATTACGCGTAATTAATCGAAGGATTGTACATATGTAGAATGTTGAAATGAACAATTTCCACAGTGTTTTCACTTTTCAACTCTTATTTTTTTTTGAAAATTTATTACGGCTCAAATTTTCAACCAATTTTTTTTTCAACTTCAAATTTATCGTAATTTTCATCAGCTGCAATTTTTTTTCAAATTAATATTTTCAATTCAAATCTTTTCTGATCGATTTTTCAACATGATTGATTTCTAATTTTTTTCGAAGTTATTAAAATTTTTATCTAAAAATTTCATCAACTCTAAATTTTTTCTTAAAATTTTCCTTGTTTCAAATTTTTTTGGAAAAATTTTCATCAACTTCAAATTTTTTCCAAATGTTTTTCTTTTTCAAGCTCGAACTTTTTTCAAATTTGAACTACACAGCTCCTCTTTTTTCAAATTAGGTAATTTTTTCTCAATTGAAATTTTTTAAAATGATCTACGTTTCAGCTTGTTTTTTTTTTCTAAAAAAATTCAACTTGAAATTTTTTTCAACATTTCTTTGAATTTAGATTCCAAATTTCCAAGTTGAAATTTTTCTATACAAATTTTCCCGTTTTTCTTATTAACGTTTTTAATACTCGATTTCTTAAAATTCATTTTGACTCAAATTCATTTTTTTTTTCAAATCCAATTTTTTAAAAAAATATTCGTCGGCTTCGAAAATTAGGCTGAAAAGTTTTGAAAAAATGATCAAAGTTCAAAATTAAGAAGTTGAAAAAAAGAGAAAAAATGCATGGACCTGTTTAAGAAATTTGAAGCGTTGGCAAAAATTTTTGAAACAAAATTGAAATGAAAACACGTGTAGAAAGAAATTTCGAAGTTTGAGAAAATGAAAATTTTTCCAGAAAAATTTGGAACCAGGCAAATTTTAAGAAAAAATTTAGAGTTAATAAAATTTTTAGATAAAAATTTTAATGACTTCGAAAAAAATAGAAATCGATCAGAAAAGATTTGAATTGAAAATATTAATTTGAAAAAAAATTGCAGCTGATGAAAATTACGCTAAATTTGGAGTTGAAAGAAAATTTTGGTTGAAAATTTGTGCCAAAATAAATTTTCAAAAAGAAAATAAGAGTTGAATAGTGAAAACCCCGTGGAAATTCAAAATTGTTCATTTAAACCTTATTATCATACTTTCCCAAAAATTAGGGGGCTAGGGGTGCACTGAAAGGGCAAATCCAAAAATTAAGCTAATATTCGAACTCAGTGCTCTCAAATACCGAGAAAACGACAGGTCACACGTTATTTTTCATTTTTTTCGAATTTCGACCTCTTTTAGGAGCTAATAGGGGGGTTCAGAGGGATCGGATGAAAAAATGAATTGCATATTCGAAATCAGCTCCTTTGAATTAGTAGAAATCGATATGCTACTTCACTTTTTCACTTTTTTTGAATTTTGGTCAAAATTGTGGACCCCTCTACCTCCCAGAGGTCTAGAGATCTCGACTTGAATATTTGTTGGTTGAAAAGAGTGTAAAAAAGGTTACTAAGTGTAATTTTTTCAAATTTTCAAGTGGTAGCTTTCATCTTTTGTTCTTATTATAAAAGTCGAGCTCGTGCCAGCAACGTTCAACTTGAAGCTTTTCAAAATTCTATTATCGATTTTGAATCTCACATCAATTCTCTTTCAGACCCCATAAAAAATTTTTCCCCAAGTACAACTTATCTCGAGATATGAGTCTTAAAAGTTGAGCAATTTTTCTGAAAATCGAAAATGCATAAAAATTTTGAAGTCCGCTCCCACCTCCTTGAGGGTTAAAGAAAAAATGATGGTGGTTTTGTGAATAAACCATCAAGTTGAACTCGTAAAAAAATTTGAGCAAAATCGGAAAACCCGACTTCATTTTTGTCTTGTTTTGGTATGGAATAGCCCACCTATATCGATATAAATTCTGTAATATTTGCTTCTAGATTTTCTTTTTTTAAATCTCCTCCCTCCATCCTTCCTTCCCTCCCTACCTCCCTCCCTCCCTTATACTTATACCATATAAATATTTATGTACTTGGGATTCCCCTTTCCTTCAATTAAATACCTACCTACATATCAGTTTAATGCGCAGTATTTTGGAGAATAATTAGATGATCTTCAAAATCAATAATCACACTTTTAGCCTTTTCTACCCAATCAGGGTGTCAGAAAACTACATAATTAATTTTTCACTAAAAATTCCTCCCCATACTGTCACTCCGGACCATCCTCAAAGCATCAACACTCTCGTAAAAATAGTCGAAACACTTCTTATTTCTCAAGAATGTCTATCCGCGAAAAAAATCCAAAACATGGTAATTTCGTATCGAAAGTTTCTTAATTATAAAATTCCGACATCTAAAATTAAAATAAAAACATCGCCACGCTCATCTGCTCATCTCACGCCAACCTCAAACTAAATTATTCCTTCACTCCGAAAAAACTTTCCTAGTCTGTATTTTCCACTTTTTCCATCTCGAAATACCCTTCGACTTGAAACAAAACATCTATTTGAAAAATTATATCGTTCGTCAGCGAAACGAACCCATCAAGACGGGTATTTTTCCCCCTTCAAATTTAAATATCCGTAAAATTGCGAAATAAATGGGAAAAAATCTAATTTACGGCGCGAATAGGCGAGTTATTTTACGCGAACGTGGAATGAGTTGCCTAATTGTTGCGAATTCAGGCGCAGCGAGTTTCTGCTGACACTCTGTATAGGGTGGTGAGAATTTTTTCGATATTTTCACCTTTCTTTATTTTTCGTTTTTTTTTCACCCGTACTTTTTTTCTCCCTATCCTGGTGAAAGATATTTATGATGTCGTTGGTGAAACTTTCGAGCAGTTTTTATCTACACCAAACAGACTTTTTAGCTCTGATTATTCTGAGGTAATTATAAGCCCTGGCAAGATTTTGTTCCAGTAGTTATAACGGCTTGGAATTTATAAGTATTTGGAATTATGGAGCATCGATTTTCATTTTTTCCCCGCCCTAACGAGATGAATTCAATTTGAAGATTTATGTGTTTATGCAAAATTAAAATCCGTCGTTACCTGATGTTTATTCAAGTTCAGGTAACTAATGAAGAAAATTTAATGATTTTTTTTCTTTTTTTGTTTGAATTGGAGGAATTAATTTTTATGAAAGCGAAAGAAGGCGAAAATTTTATAAATGGCTGAAGAACTTTCCTCGGTTATGCCAAAATTACGAGCGTTTCTGAGGCAGCATACCCAAATGATTAAAATTTACGTTCAAATTGCAGATGTTTCTGAAACATTAAGTATGGCCAAACACTAATTTTTTCACGACTCTAATATACATTATACAAATTGAGGTGAATTTTATGGGACAAGATGTCCCATCATTTGCATGGTTGTCAACATTTTGTGGTTCAAATTATGAAACGTGAAGTCAAATTCTGGGGGTCAAGATTTCGAACTCATAGACTAAAAAAAACTGCCGAACTCAGATGATGAGCTTGATAATTTTGGAACTTAATAACCGTATGACTCAATGACCTTGAAGCTTGAGTATGAAAAATCTAAAGTATTCCATACTTCAATTGAAAATTTTGAAAAAAAGCACAATTTTCTCAAAAATGTAATTTTGTGGGTACCTAGACTTCCTACCTACTTTGGCAAAAAGGTCGGTGTTTCTTGATATGTATAAATAGTTACTGAGATTCCATTAGGTACCCTTAAAAATTTCTGGGTAAGTACTTCTAAAAAAAAAATTACCACAGTTTTGAAGAGAAAGTTTCTGATTCGATGTCTATAAGTTGCATATCATAATCTTTCATTTTCCGTCGAATAAAAATTTTTCTCTTGAAACTCCTTTTTTGCCATTGTCATAAAAAGGGCAAGAACTAGGGAAAATTTATTCAACTAGAAAACTTTTTCAAGATCCATTCAACAATGGATTTGAAAAGTTATTCAATTAATTTTTAATGTACTTGCTACTTAATCTAAAAAAACAAAAACAAAAACAAAAATGGAACTAAAAGTGAAAAACTAGAATTAAAGTACAGAAAACTGAAAACTGGAATTCAAATTCAAATTAAATTCAGTTCCTTATCATCAGTTCTAACAGCTGTAATTTTTAACCAGGTACCTTTTTTGTCTTTGGGTAAAAGAGCGTGTTTTTTTTTCAACGCAGAACTTTTCATTTTTTTAATCCTCATTTTTTTTTAAGCTGTAAGTATACAATTTCAAAATTTATCTATGTGTAATTTATTTTGGATTTGGATTTTCTCCAATTTATTGTCATTTTAATTTCAAAGTTGAATTTTTTTCAACTCTGAAAATTTTTTTTAATTCTATTTTTTTTTTTGAAATCGCATCCAATTTTGAAAATTTTCTAACAGCACATAAAATCTTATTAAGCTTCAATTTTCTCACAATTATACATACTTATTTAAAATTTCTTTCCAATTAAGGCTTGTATTGGAAAAATTTTTGAAAAGCGAAAACCTGAAATTTTTTACCTAGGTACAATTCCAGACTAGGAAAAAAATTCAGGCAAAAATTGGGAAAAATATGGATTTTTTTACTTCGGGAGTTCTAAATGAAAAGGGCCAAACATCTTCATAAAAGCTGCACGAAAAAAAACAGAAGTTACGAAAATGAATACATTTTACCCCAAAATTAATATATTTTAATCAGAAAATGATAAAATGTATTCAAAAAAATAATAATGTGTTTCAATTCACAAAATAGGTGAAATTTGTTCTAAAAAATAATATTTACCTACATTAAAAATAATAAAATTTGTCAAAAAAATGAATAAATTTTACCAAAAAGAATAAATTTTATTCAAAAAATGATATATTTTACCTATTTTGAGAATTGGGATACGTTATTATTTTTTGGATAAATTTTATCATTTTTTTTTCAGTGTGTTTTCGAAATTTTTAGGCCAAGAGTTGGAAAAATTTTGAGAAAATTAAAATTTAAAAAAAGTACAATAAGAAAATTGTTTCGCAAACTTCATAGTTCTTAATTTTCTTCCAACTGAAAATGGTTGCCAATAATTTTGAAACTTTTCTTCAATTTTTTTCAACTCCAAAATCTTTTTTAACTAAAAGACATTTAGAAAAATTTTCAATTAGATTCAGATTTAAAAAGAATTTAAGATTAAAAAATTGATTTGAAAATATCGGATCGTCAAAATCATAGGCGCACCCAGAAATTAATTAAGGGCGGGGCTGAGAATTGGAGAAAAAATGGAGAGAGGGTCAAATTTCAAATAAGGCCATTTTTCATTGATCGTTTAGTCGAAAATCATCAATTTTTTCTGTTAAACAGAGAATTTATTGAGAAATTAGTGATTTTTGACTGAAAAATCATTCAAAAATCGTCAAGTTTTAAAATGAAACGACTGAAATACTGTTCGAGTGAAGCGAGGGCGAAATTTTTTTGAAAAATATATGTACTTTGAAAAGCAAAAAAATGCACTTTTTTACATTTTTGCAGCAAAAAAATATTTTTTCCGAGCTCAAGGGGTGCTCAAACCTCTTGAGCCCCCCCCCTTGGGTGCGCCAATGGTCAAAATCCTATTTGAGATAAAATCATCTAGAAGCTAGTTTTGGCAATTGCTTTCTTAGGTAACCTTAATTCAAAATGATAAGTAGGTAATGAACTGAGACTTGGATATCTATAATTTTTTTTATCCTGTTAGAAGAAAAAACTGAAACAAAAAATAAAAAAAAACCTGATATCAGGAATTGAAAACTAAAACTAAAATATTTCGAGAGCTGAAACTGAAACTGGAAGTGATATTAAGTATTCCAGGTTTCCATCACTGCAGAAACAGTACCTTAATTGTGAATTACAAAATTTCAACAAATTTCGCAACAAGCTTCATTAAATTACTCATTTCGAGTTAAATTTGAGAATCCTTTGAACAATCGTTGCGTTTTCCATCCAATTAATTAGTCAAGGGACGTTATCAAGATAAAAACGCACACGTGTCTATTACAAAACACATCGCAAAAGTTTATCACGAGGAAAAACGTCACATTGTGCAATCACAGTCTACCTCCGGTACTCGTTTCAAAATCCAGGAAAAATGATACATTTATAACCGGAACAGAAGTGAAATTAAAAATACACGTAGGTATTTTCGCGAATCGACATTTCGTAGAAATCCAAACCACGTACGATATCACGTACGCGATTCGAGCTATCGATAAAAATAACCCCATTTATAATTCGCGTACAATAAATACACTTTATATGAGAAAGTTATACACAGCCGAGCTGAGCTGTTTATAAGGGGAGCAGCAACAGGTGCGTCTTTTAAACACAGTCCTAAAACGGTTTCGCCGACCTTTGTATTCGTCGAGTTGGTATTCATTTAGCTAAAATCGTCCTCAATTATACGACGTTAGTTCATGAAACTTCGCACTGGTTCAGGGCTCGTTTCGCGCTGTCTATATCAATCTTCGATTTTTTCCAAACTTTTCCAATTATTAAGGCGAAATACCGTGAAAAGTTTTCGATACAGAAAGTACCTTTACGTACTATCCTCGTGTACTACGCCTGAAGGTATTTTAAAGCTAAAAGGTGTGATTGATTTTTAATAATATCCATTTCGAGGGCTACGATTCCACTGTAGATGGGAATTTTCAGAGCTGGAGTAGAAATATGGGCGAAAATTTACTGGAAAATTGGAATTTTACTCGAGAACTGTGAGGAAGAGCACAAAACACGTGTACGTACGATCACTCGACGGAATTTTCTTTTAAATGTAAACGCAGCAGCTGTGTCACAAAGTCACAATTTTAAAAGATCTGTATTTCGGATAACGTTCGAAAACAGAGGACTTTTGTAAATGGTACATTGGTCACGTTCTTTTATCATTCCAACCATATGGTTTTGTTTTTCAATGAATCGTAGATAAGAAATTGGTGGTTTTTATCTCGAGCCTGGCTGCGTCCGAGCTTTCTCCTATTTCAAAGCTATCGCCATTAAATTACTGGAGGAAAAAGCGAAAATCAATTAGCACGGTTTAACGTCTGCTGAGAAAGATTACCCAACGGTGATGTACGTAAGCCCGAAAACTTGGTACACGAGTTGACTTTGTCACGCGATTTTTACAACTTTACGCCACAGCTCGTTCATCTGGTAGATTAAATTTATTCCGTTTTACATGCCTATCGCCGGGCTCAGATAGGGATCTCGTTTACAAGGTCGATTTTACGACCACTATTCCTCGAAATGCGATGATGCACCTTTATACACACGAGAACACATTAAGGTCGTTCACGAACCCTTTCATGTTGATATTCGCAACAGTAATCTAAGAGTTTGATGTAATTGAACAATGCACTTTGAAATTAATTTGCAAAATGTACCGTATTTGTGTGGGTTTGAAATATTATACCTATGTGTGCGATGCACGAGAGAAATTAAAATTGGAGTTTTGTTTCGAGCCTGGTTCTCGTGGGAACGGTTTTGCGCAAAATAATCGATTTTCGGCGAGGCGACGGAGAATGGAAAATTTTTAGAATTTCGATTCGTAATTAGGCGCGATGCAATTGGGAAATTTCGAAAATTTTTCAATGTGTTGAAATATCCCGAAATGCATCGAAAATGGTTTAAAAATTTTCTATTTCCATGGAATTTTCCCTTCGGTGCATTCAATTTTGAAAATTTTTTCTAAAAATCAATTTAGTCCAATAGAGCATAATTTTTGACCCAAAATTGGAATCTCATATACATATTTTCAGAAAGATGTGACCATGAAAAAAATATTATTTTGATCTTTTTGTGTCATCTCAAATATTTTTCAGTCAATTGGAACCAAATTTTCCTTTTTTTCATGTTTTTTTTTTCAAAATTTTGTTTTCTGAAAAACATGAAAAAATCAGGCATTTTTTTTTTTAGAAAAATTGGTAAGGAATGGCTAATGTAGGTAAACGTTCACAAATATTTTTAGATTTTTTCGATCCCAAAAATGACCTTGAAACGAGCTTTCACCTTCCAGCTTGTAAAAATGACCAAAAATAGATTATAAATTATGAAAATTCGTCTAAGTCATGTTTAGGTATTCTGGACCTGTCTGGATTTTTTCAAATTTTTTGCACAATGTCTTTCTTAAAAATGTTCAAAAAATAGTTTTCTATTTTGATTTCCATGTATAGAAATTGAAAATATGGATTGACCTAATGGAAGAACTAAAGTCAGATTCATATTGAGCGGGTGAAATTCAAGTATTTTACAATTTACATCATCGATTTTTCCATAACTAATATAATCAATTTAGAAAAATACCTAAAGAAAATACCTGAGTGAATTTTGAGGATTTAATAAAAATTATGTTGAGTAAATTGGTTACCCAAGTAGCAAAAAATGAGGTAATTTGATCAACTGAAAATGAATTCATCACTGATTTTTGCCTCGCACGATTTCCTCACCCTTGACGTTTGATTTGAACGCTAAAAAGATGAATTTATAGAGAAGGATTGACCAAAAAAGAAACTAATGTCAGATTAAAGTTCATTGAGTCAGAATTGGCCCATGAACTTTTTTCTGGATAATTTTATATTAAATTTTCAAAATTCGTTTCTTCCTAATTTTTTTTCAATTTGTATGGAAAATTAATTTAAAGAACTCGAATTCTGAACTTCAGGAAAAATGGTGTTCGGAGGTTTTTGGGTACTGTTTTTTTCATCTGTTTATTTTTTCCCATACAAAACATTTTTTGAGCGTTTTTGAGAGGGCTGCGTTAGGACAAATTTGAAACAACTCAGACAAGTCCAGAATAATTTAAGAAGGAAGATATATTTAAACGCTTAAGTAATTGTAAGTGAAATATTTGTAGCCCAAATCGTCACGACTTTCATTGTTGGAATTTTTTATTAGGGCCAGAAATTAATTTCTGGAGGCCCAAAAACTTCTTGAAACTGGTTCCATTCGGTTTGAGTGGTTGAAAATGAGGCATATACCACTTTTTGTGAATTAGGTTAAATTTTCATGCTTTTTTGGGTATTGATAGAACTGAAATTTCAATTTTTTTAACTCAAAATTTAAACTTCTAGTTGAGATGAGTTTTTTATAAGCAGACCCCTAGTGAATTTTTATAATTTTCATTTTTATGGCCCTTTGGAGGTTTAAAAATTTGTTTCAAAATAATTTTTGAGGTTCAAAAAATGTCTAAACAATTAAAGATGGGTGGATGTTCACATTGGTGATCTCCTGTTATCCACAGAATTTCCTTAAAATTGAGTAAAAATCATCCTGTTTGACATGAAAAGTGTCAAAAATTCTTTTTTTCACAGTCACATCCTTCTGCAGGGAGATAGAGGATAAAGATGCCATTTTTGGGTCAAAATCATCTTGAAAGGTTTCGCGCAGAGTGATACTTCAAAGAAGTACTCACTCTTGAGTGGGAGAGGGAGGAGTGAAAAATTGAAAATTTTGAAATTTACGGAATGAGGGTGATATTGATGTCAAAATGTAGGTTTTTAGAGGCACTGATTTTGATTCCGGTATTTGATTGATTTCAAAAAAAAATAAATAATAAGCCTAAAATTAAGCCTCCTAGAGAGAAAAAAGAGGCCCAAAAATTTGAGAAATGTGATATGGGTATCGAAATAGTCTCACTTTGACTTTTATTTAACCCAAAAGTACTAAAATTAAACCCCCTAGGAGGAGGAGAAAACTGACCTTCCAGAGAAAAAAGGGCCCAAAATTTTTTAAAAATACAAGTACAGGGTGTTCCGAGGATGGACATCCAAAATTTATTTTTGGATAGGACTGGGTACCACTAAAAAACCCTGAGATGAACACGTTGCCTATTCTAATAATTGAAGGGGTAAATTCAGGTGTTAAAAAAATCACGTAAACAATTTTTGACCATGGGAATAAATAGAGCATTGAAAACTGAACAAATATTCATTTTGTGACATTTTGCCTTACTTAAGAATTGAAGGGGCTACAAAAAAAATTCTAAAAAAATGAACCAACCAAGATAATAAGTAGATGGTACATTGAAAACTGAAAAAATTTTGTTATGTACACTTTTTAGTCAATATCAAAAATGAAGGGGCTACGGCTCACTTAAAACGAATGGGCTTCAAAATTTTTTCAAATTGTCTCAATCTTGCGCGACCCTTAGCCCCTTCATTTTTGATTTTAGGCAAAAAGTGTACATAACAAATTTTTTTCAGTTTTCAACGTACTATCCATTCCCTTGGGTAGCCCCTCCAATTTTCAGATCAGGCAAAAAGTCACCAGAGGAAAATTTGTTCAGTTTTCAATGTCCTATCCATTTCCACGCTCAAAAACATTTTTTACATCATTTTTTTCAGAATCTGCCTTTGCCCCTTCAATTATTAAAATAGGCAACATGTTCATCTCGAGTTTTTTTTTTTAGTGGTACCCGGTTGTATCCAAAATAAAGTTGGGACGTCCATTCCCGGAACACCCTGTATACGATATTGGTATTGAAATGTTGGTTTTCAGAGGCGCCGATTTTCATTTCGATACTAATTTCATCCAAGTGCTTTAATTAAGCCATCTAGGGGATGAAAAAGGCCAGAATTTTGAAAAATATGATATGAGTTTCGAAAGCTAAATTTTCAGGGACTTTGATTATCATTTCAATACCTACCCGTGAAGTTCAAAAAAAAAAAGAAATCCGATCTTCAATTAAAGAAGAGGGGGAGAGAAGTGAAAATTCTGATATTAAAATTTAAAAAAAAACACTAGTTTTTTCTTTTTTCCTCAGAAAAGTTGTAAATGATCAGAATCCATTTTCGGATTCAAAAAAATTTATTCGAATCCACCATGTGAAATTCGATTCACTTCAATGATTGGAAATCAATGAATATCTCGAATTTATGATAGAGATTTGATAGTTTTGAATTATTTTTCGGATTTGTTTTTCTGCGTTGTTTTTGGCAGCTCTTAAGACAAAAAAAGGGGGAAATGATCAATTTGTCACGGAGGGTCCTTCCATATAGAAAATTTTTTCTCGTCAATTTTTCCTCAATAATGGATTGGAGCATTGATGGATTCGAAGTTATGAATCCACTCATTCGTTTCGAAATATATTCGAATCTGAATTCAAATTTTCAAAAAAAAACCAACAGTGATTTGTTGGGTCGGATTCAAATTTAATATTTTGAGTGGATTCGTTCCAATTAACTTTGTTTCCTAGAAATGTAAAAAGATAGGTAAAAATTGTCGATTTTACTTTATTAGCATCAAAAAAATGAAAATTTTAATGCCTTTTCGAGACCTCTCGATGTATATTCCACAAGTTTTTTTTTAGTTTTTTTTTTTTTTGAATATCAGCCCATTATTCAGTGGAGACGAAAATAATTTTCCAGAAATTCTAAAAAATTAATCACGTGTGGTCAAATTTTGTTTTACTCTCAAAATTGACAATTTTTCTCATTCTGGAAAATTTTCACAGTTTATTTCCCATAGGTAAGGGGTTAATCTCTCTCGCACAACCACCAACCCACACACTTTCGAACTTCGAACATCGCTTTCATATATCTCTACATGAATTCGTCGTTCGTTTACATATATCCCATATTACGTATAGTTTCGACATTCATTAAATAACAGTTCGGTGACAGTAATCGTTTTTCTGGTATTCGGAAGGGTTTCTTCTCTGGAGCCGGGTAATTGTGACAGTCGCGTATCATCGGTTACATAATTCGTCGATGCTGCGGTATAATTATACGTGCTGAAGTTTACTTCTTCGTTATCGGTTTCATTAATCAATCGTCGCTTTAATGTGGTCAAATTACACCTCATGTCGAAAATCGAGCTGTTGCCGTCCCGTCGTCGTCAACATTACACTTTCCGGGGGTGTTTATTGTTTACGAGAACAAAATCCGCTGCCTCGTCAAGTTGCCACTATATATATCGTATTTTATTAGCGAGAACAGGGGAGAGGGGGCACATATACCCGTAACATGTACTCGTATATACTCGATTCGACAAAACGCGCCAAATTGATAAAACACCATTTTCTCATTATCCGAATGGATTTTAATTCCGACGCAACGTAACTGTTTCGTAAATTACTTTTTAATTCGAATTTAATATTTAAAAAGCACGCCGCGTTCGCTGATTCGCTTTCTCGCTCCGCGCGTTATACGTTATTTGCACGTGACAGTTCAAATGGTCCTCTCGTACGAGTATATATTTTTTTATACGCAAAAAATAAACTTGTGTACGGTGTATTTGAATCTGCTGAGCTGATAAATGCGATTTTCTGCGAGACATTTTTATGTGAATAATTAACGCAAGATAAGAAATTCCGTCCTGGTGTCTCCTGTCTTTTTCGCTTGGAATAATTTCCAGAAAATGTATTTATAAGTACCGAGTGATTCGAGTATCTAGTCGGAGGTACCTTATTTTACGGCCTAGGCAACTTTGTACGCGGCTGGGTGAAGCGTTGCCTATGTTTTTATTCAAAGGCGTATGTAATGGAACGACAGGTGGAAATTGGAACTATTCCAAATTTACCGAGTGAAATATCGTTACCGATTTTTTATTCGATTATCTTGCCTTTGGACTTTCGCGAGTGTGTATCTTTTTTTCATTTACTCGATTTATTACATATTGAGGTTTTTTTTGTCGATTTTGAACGAGAGAGGAGGTCGGTTAGAGCAGGGGAAAAGAGGTAAAATCAAAAAGTTAGTCGATATTCAAATTCTACGATCTAAAATTAGTGACAATCAATCTGGCACAAACCATTTTAATTTATCAACATACTTTTCCTCAAAATTGGGAGGCTAGAGGGCCTTAGAACGATTTTGAATTTTTTAAAATTATTCTTCAAGTCTCTTCAGCGAACAATTTTTGCAGGGAGGGCATGTTTTTGAAAATCGAAAAAATTGTTTTTTCGGCCCACCCTATGGAATAGCCTCATAGTCACTTATAATACTGAAATTCGTTTTCTGGAATTGGGAAATTTCGTGAAAAATTTTTTAATTTCAATCAAAATGGAAGAATTTTTCGATTTTATGGTACTTACTCATTTCACGATGAAAAATAAAATTTTAGGACACAATAACAAATTTTCATTCATCTCCTGGGGAGCTGGAGCCCCAAAACTCATAATTTGAAAGAATTGAATTTCTTAAATTTTTTCTCAGAGTTGAAATGGAAAGCGTGGTAGAAATGGAGGGAGGTAAGTTTTTAAAATCTTTAGCGAAATATACAGATTGTTCCATGAATCGTCTGCCAAACTTAGGATATAATCGGGCTCCACAGACTACCAATTTCTTAAACCATGTGAATGGATATTTCGTACTTTATTTACTGAACAAATTTTCCCTTTTGTATGTCTTTTTGCCTAGCCCTAAAATGGAAGGACTGCAAAAAAATTCTAAAAAAATCCAATCAATGGAATGGATAGTGCGTTGAAAACTGGGAAAATTTTATTCTGTTGACTTTTTGCTAATATCAAAAATGAAAGGGTTAAGGGTCATTAAAAATGAAAACTGAGAAAATTTGTAATTTTTTCAGCCTTTTCATTTTCGATATTAGATAAAAATCTCTAGAACAAAATTTTCACAGATTTTAGCATAGGTACAATTTCTCTGATTACCTTTATTCTTTCAAAACTTTTTTATGGCTCAAACAATTTTTAAGTTCAGTAAAAAGTTATCAAGTGAAAATTTATTCAGCTTTCAAAATAATTACGATCCATTCTCGTGGCTGAAATTTTTTCAACGTGATTTTTTTTAGAAGTAGCATATGCCCCTTCAATATTTAAAATCAGCAACATGTTCATTTATTAATTTTTTTTAGCGGAACTAGGTTATATTTGAAAAAATATAAAAATAAGTTTAGAAATTCTGAGGTGGGACTTTTTTTTTTTTCATTGTCACAATTAATTTTGTCACAACAATCTCTTCAGAATTTTTATATTCCAATTATACACTCCCAAGGAATGCATAAAAAAATGCTCATTATCCACCATACCTAATCATACTTATTCTAATTTAAAATTTTTTCTTTTTTTTTGGTTGCAGGTAAGTTTCTGTGAGATTATTTCTTTATCAAGTGTTATCCTTCTTCAGTTTGTAAGTAAAATTTATTTATTTCTATTCAATTTTTAATTTTTTTTTTTCGTTTATGAATACCTCCTCATCAGTAGAAAAAATACTCAAAAATTTATCTACTGTTCAGGATATTTTGAAGATAAGAAATGATAAAATGAATTCGAGAAGTTCGCAGAAAAGAGCTTACACTTGAAGTGAAGTATTAGCAAATGGAAATTTTCTTTTCAACATTTAATTATTGCATTTGAAACTGTTTTATCAGGTAGAAAATTCAAGTAGGTATATATTTATAAAAATTGATTTGTGATTTTTGGTTTCTTGCATTCTTGCTGACAAAATAAGTATCCCAACCAAAAGTAAAATTTTGGGCCGAAAGAGCACTCTCGAACTTTAGTGAATTTTTGAAAATTCAAAATTAAATCTTCGGTTGAGAAAGTAAGTTTAAAAATTTGATTTAATCAACGAAAAAAAAACTGAAATACAGTATATTTGTATTTTTTACTCATAATTTTGCCTTATTTTTCATCTCCCGGGCCGATTGGAAACGATTTCGAGATGTTTTGAAATTTTCAGACAATTTTAGAATTTTTCAGCATTGAAAGTAAATCTGCAAAAACAGTCCATCTGAATTTCAGCATCTGCTCTTTTGATCACTGATTTGATCACTCAGAGCACAGTAATTTTTCAGCATTGAAGAGAATTCCGCAAAAATGGCCCATCAGAATTTCAGCATCTGACTTTTTAGTCGCTTATCTGATCAATTAGAGTACAAATAATTTTTCTCCAGAAAAAATGTTTGACGAAAATTGAACTACTTATACTTACCCACAAATAATGTACCAAAATTTGGATCCAGACAAGAAGGCTGAAAATTAACATGTGAGTCTGGGATCTGGGTGTAGAAAGCACCCTTAAAGCATGCTCAACCGTGAAAAATTTGTTTTTGAGTTGAAGCTGATTTTGGATATTTCATAAGGGGTAGAACCAGGGAGAACCTCTACTCAAAAACCAAAATTTTTCACACTTCAGAGTGGTTTTTCATATCCGGGGTCCTATATATACTAATATTTTCACCCCCCACCCCCACCCTTCAAGAGACTAGTAACAGTTTCAAATGAATTTAAAGTGATCAGATTTTAATTTCTGCTCTCAAGCATCAAAAAAAATTGCTTCAGAAAAAAATTGAATTCGACACTCCAGTTACCTACAAATATTATCTCAAAAATTTCAAAAAAAAACATCAAGTTTCAAGTTTTCGATAACTATAAGATACGTATTTCATTTCCAACATTTGTTTCTGATTTCAAAGAGGAAAAAAAAGGGTCAACTTTATAAATTCACAGTATGCACTTGACGAAATATTCGTGATCTGATTGCTTTCCTAATTCGATGAAAATTTCCCAAACTCGAGATCTCCACACCAGTGGCGATTTTGTAAAGGAAAATCAGAGGAAGCCTGAAACTTGAAAGAAACTGAACATTTTTAAATAACTACTCAAAATTTGAATAGGTTCACGTTTCTTGTATTTTTATTACTTTTTAAAAATTTCCCTCAAATATTCATTTTGTTTGGAAGACATTTTAAAAAAACATAAATTTCTTCAATTTTGAAATTTTTTCTCCAATAATTTTGAAATTTTCCTTTTTTAAAAAATGAATTTCAACTTCATGTTTTTAAAAATTTCTCTTGAGGAAATAATTGAAAAGAATTTTCAACAACATGAAATTGAAAATCGAGTGGAAAAAATCAAATTCAAGTTTGAAATAGTTTTATTGGAGGAAAAAAATCACAAATTAGAAATTGGGTAAAATTTAAAAAAAAAAATTACGTTTGAAGTGATGGAAGAAATTTAGACTTGGAAAATTTTGGACTCGAAAAATTGGAATAAATTAAAACTTTTATTGTTGAAATCTTGTTCAAGGTTTAGTTCCTGGATAGAAGTTAATTTAATTTTCCATTTTTCTGTGCACATTTTACCAAAAAATTGGCACTTGAAAATCTCAATCTTGGAAAAAAATAGATGGAAGTCATGACTTCCCTAACTTCCCTCGGAAAATCACCTCTGCTCCACGCAGAAGCGTGACGACTATGAGGAGGGAGTGACACACCCCCAGACCATCCAAAAATTGAGAAAAGTTGAGAAAAATGGGAAAAGTTTGGTAAAGTCGAGATTTCCAACTTCCTCCCAATTTTACCCAAGTCTGGGTTTAGAAAGTTGAAAAAATCTGAGAATATATCAAAAAATTGGAAAATTTGGGGCACCCCCCCCCCCACGACAAATCACCTCGTCACACTTCTGTCTCCACACCCTGAGAACTTTTGCCTCAAAATTTCCCAACTTAAATGTTTATTTGACCTCTTTCACCCCTCTCAAATCCCACAAAGTTAAATCCAGTATAGTTGTTGGTTTAAGGAGTTGGTTTCGTAGAAAGCTCTACACGACAATCGTACAAAACCGAGCTGAGGTGTTTTAGGGTTATAAGCGATTACACCCTTAAATCTTATTACCTACATCTCGAAATCAACTCAAACGTACACCGCTTGATTGGTAATACGAGTATATACGACGATTGGAAACAACGTGGGTATCCTGCCTCCTCATCCATATCGACGCCATCGAAAGTTTAAAAGATGAGGCAACCATTACCATGCCGAGTAATTTATTAAAAGCTAAAACGTTGTATAGGAAAGCGTTGTTGAAAATCAATCGAAACGAATCAAAAACCGTACTAGTTTACTCAACGAGCTTTATCTATACGCCTTTTTGAAAAATAGCCCGCTCTTTTCAAAGGTTGCTTCTTGGTTCGCCCATAGCGAATTGTACAATATATAAGGTACCGATACGACTGATGAAAATACGTATAGAACACGTGGTAAAACTTTTCAATGTTCTTGTTACAATTTCAAACCGTCGAATTGACTTTTGAAATTAATAAACCGAGAAATATAGAAACGCCGGCGAAAAATTAACTTGGCGCGTAGAAAGTTTTTCCTTTATTAAAATACACCCGAGTGATCCGACGAAAAGCCCGAATTTCTCGACGAGAACCCTGGTACTTTTTTTCGCCATTACTGTCGGGGTCGGGTTCGGGTCGAAAGGGACGCGAAAAAAAGCAGAAAGGGAGAACAGGATGCAATAGTAAAATACTAAGAAAAGCAATAAATTTTACACAACATGCACACTAGCATTTTCGCATATAAAGCGTTCAGTCGCCAAACATACATGGCGCCTGCGAATCTTTTACGTGCCCCGTTATAATAAGTAGTTAGCCATATCGGATTCGTTTTTCTATTCGTTATACATTAACGCACGACAATATACCTACCAATATCGTCGCCATTCCATCGTTACTCTCCTTTTTTTTTTCATTAATTTTGAAAAAAAAAATACCTATTTGGCTCCGATGTAAATTACCTAAATAAAAGGGTTATGGAACCGAATGACCGTGTAACAATTACGTTGTAATTTTAGACAAATTGATGCGAACGAATGTGAAATTTTTGACAGATGAAATCATCACGTTCTTTGGCACGAATATCACAGCGGCTTGTGTTTTCCCCCTAGTTTCTTTTCGACCTATCGTAAGTTGCAGGGTCGTTAGATAAATGGAAATTCCCATCGTTGGTATGAATGCGAATATCGCCGGCGAAAAATTACTATATACGGTGAGTTTTAATTTCGTGTTCGGTGTCCATTGCGACGCCCATTGGGTTGATGGAATTATATCTACGTAGGCATTTTGATTCTCGTTTGAAAATTTGGATGGGTAGAGGAGGTTTGAAAATAAGAGGCGTTGAAGGATTTGCAAATTGTAATATGGGGCAACGTATAATGGCGATTTTATGATCAGTTAAATTCTTTCTCGTGTTTTCGGATTTTTTGAATGATTTTAGTCATAGGTGCACCTAGAAATTAATTAAGGGACGGGCTGAGAATTTGAAAAAGATGGGGAGGGGGTCAAGTTTCAAATTGAGTCATTTTTCACTGATACTTCAATCAAAAATCATCATTTTTTTCTGACAAACAGATAATTTATTGAGAATTTGGTGGTTTTGACTGAAAAATCAAACAAAAATTGTCGAGTTTTGAAATTAAAGTACTGAAATACTGCCCGAGTGAAGCGATGACGAATTTTTTTTGAAAAAATATACTTTGAAGAGTAAAAAATTCACTTTTTTCTCATTTTTGAAGCAAAAAATTATTTTTTCCAGGCTTAAGGAGGGGGGCTCGAGCCCCCTGAGCCCCGGCTTGGGTGCGCCTGTGATTTTAGTGGCAGTTGAAAATTTTCCAATGGAAAATTGATGTTTGCTTAGACTGTTTTTTGGGAGGGGAAGAATGCTGAAGATTGCAAATTTGCTAAACGAATCAAATTTTGAAGAATTTCACCCCCTAAAATTCTCATTTACTTCGATCATTGCTTATTTCAGATTTGTCAAAAATTATAATTAAAATTATTGAAATAATAAATAGAAAAATTACTTAATGTAAAAAAATGATTAAAAAAATGCTAATTCTGATGCCTCAATTATAGAAAATATCAAATTCATGGTGAAATTAAATATGAATTCGGATTAATAAATCTGAATAAAAAATTGACTCATTTCGCTTCAAAACTACTGAAGGAGAAATAATATTTACAATAGGGCTGAACCCAGCGGGGCTAAAGCTTTCAAAAAATTAGATTTTCTAGTATCAAAAAAAAATTTCAAGATGAAAAAACTGAATATAAGAATCAGTTGAAATAACTTTGAGAAAAATAAAGCTTAAATGCATGAAAGTCACAGTTGTTGAAAAATTTGATTGCTTTGTTATTTATTACCTGCCAAAGGAGTACGAATCTGATCAGTTTTTTCAGTTTAGAAAAATACGGGAACGAAATGATGAATCTATCCCCCCCCCCCAAAAAAAAATAATCATTAAATTATGAACAACTAACAAAACCAAAAAAAAAAAGTTCAAGACTGAACAATTGAGGAGTTTCATTTCAAAACGCAACATCTCCGAAAACCTGATTTTTGGGAAATCGCAAAAAAACTGTCATTCAAAATTGGAGGGGGGGAGGGGGGGTTGGCTCGGGGCGGTCTCATTGGAAAGCTTAGGACCCCAGCTACATGTTTTGGGGTCATTTCGCACTTGTACCTCGAGGAGGGTTGGAAGGGGGGGCAAAACAAAAAAGATGTTGCGTTTTGAAATGAAACTCCTCAATTTTTTTAGTTGGAAATTTATTCTGCTCATTTATTCAAAAAAATAAAATGAAATAAAATTTGAAATGTTCAATTTCCTGAATCGAAAAATGTATACCTATAAAATTAAGTTCACTTCTAATTTTTTTTTTCACCTATCGCCAAAATATCATACTAGAAAATACACACGGTTAAAAATTATCCAAAAATTGTAAATTTTCGAGGGCTACCTATACAAATCTTATTTTAAGGTCTCATTTAATGAATGCTCCTTATGACTTTGATAATTCAAGACGACTCTGTAGTCACATATTGTTTAAAAATCACGCTGAAAATTTTGTACAAATTCCTTCAAAAAAGTTAACTCATTTTAGGCGCAACCTGTGTTTACAAAATAGTGGTAAATTTTCCCAACTGAATCCTGGAACATTCACTCCTCTTTCCTTCTTGGCACGTCCCTGAATAGGATTTACTGATTTTCACATTTTCCGGAGATGGACTGAAGATGAAATTTAAAAAATTTGGTTAAAAAAATGCTGAACTAGACTCAAAATCTAATTTAATTTTTCTTGTAAATTTAGGAGATAACTTTTTGAGGGAAAAATTGAAAATCAAACCTCCAGTAGAATTTTTTAGTTTTTGACGAAAAAAAGGAACCTGAATCGAAAACAATCGAACCTCTATATTGAGTGATCTCAAACCTTTTAATTTCAACCCGAAAAACTATAGTTTTCAAAAGTTTTATTTTCTGATTTCCCATTCAATTTTTTTTTGAAAAATCCAAATTTTTAGTAGACAAGGTCGTGTTCAACTCTTTCTCCATGAATTGCTAAATACCGAAGTCAGAACTTTTATGAAAAAATTTCAATGTGAGATCAAAACTCAGAACTTGAGATTTAATTTTTTCAACTTGAAACATTGACTGGAATCTGATAAGCTGAACTTTCATATGAGTTTCATAACATAAACTCTAAACTTCAAGAAACAGCTGAACTGCTTTTCAATAAGTTTGTTAATGTCAACCCTGTTGACTAAAACCAGTCACTTTTTAAATTTTAAGATCAGTTTTGGGTTTTGTTTCTGGTTTGAATTTTTAATTTTAGATTTTGCCTGTCAAAAGAGTTAAGCTGGTTTCAAAAAATACCTAATTTAAAAAATTAATGTATTTTGTAGGATTGGGTCAACACTTATACTTCTTTTTTTCAGATCTAAATTCATCGATCAATTTTTACAAAACTTTGTCATCTGCAAAAATATTTCAAATGTAGTTGAATTTTTAAAAAAATGAAAGTAGCATAGGTATTTATTTAATCATTTTTCGAAATTTTCCATAGATAGAGTTGTCACCTGAAATCTAAATGACTATGTTTTGGTAGAATTTCATTTCATAGATGGATATTATCTGCAATCAACGCAATCTATAGAGATTTTTAGAAACTAGTAGGTATAGTTTTTTGACCAAAGTTTTGACAATGTTCTATAGATGGCGTTTTCTTTACTCGTTGAGAAAAATGATAAAAAATTTCCAATAATTGGAGAACTTTTGAGATTCTGAAATATTTTTAAAAAATTGGAATTTTTTCAGAAATGAGAATATTTCTGGAGAATTGGATCCTGCTAATAGATAAGTATATATAATTATCGGAAACAGCCAAACTTTGAAAAATCGGAAGGGTCTGAAAATTTTCAATTTTTTGCTGTAATTTTTCCCAAGTTTTCAGACTTTATACGTTAAAAAAAATTGGAAATTTTTCTAATTCTTTTTAAACTTTGTTAATTAGGTCCTCGTACTGCTCAAAAATACCTTCGATTCTTAATTATCCTCACCACATAATTTGAACCCCACTGAACCGCGAAAAAATGAAAATGAACGAATTCTGACGGGAAATCTTAAACGTTAACGTTGCCTTATACCCATATTCGGGTAAATATTCGTTTTTCGATATTACATCTGTGTATATTATAAAAACGCCGAACGTATACGCCTCTGAAAGGAAACACAATATAGGTGGAATTTGATTATCGGCTTTGCGGAAAATACATATACTTTTGTTGTTTATAAAACTGCGGCAAGTTTTTCCTCCCCAAAATGATGTAGAATAATCCTGCGCTTCATCGAGTATAAATAAATTTGACGTGTATTGCGAAAGCTGTGCATGGAAGAAATCATGAAAATTGACGATTTCTTTATACTACCCAGACCCCTATACCTACGTTTTCATATACCTACGTTCACTGCCGGCGGAATTTTCCCGGGTGACGGGGCCGTTAGCTTTGGGTCTTTGTTAATAAATCGAATCGAATTATGAATTTGTATTCGGGACGATATTAAAGCATACGATTGGTTATGTTTTAATTTAAGAAATATAGCGAGATACTTTAGCCTTCTCTTGGGTATAAAAAGGGTATAAATAGATGAGAGAACCTCTTTATAAGTAGAAGTTTATTCGCGACGGTGCAGAAATTTCACCCATAATGTACACTGCTTGGGGGAAATTTTCGAACCACTGTTTCCACGCACTAGAGGTGCTATTCAAGTGTAACGAGTGAAAACATGACGGTTTATCTCGGCGAGCTTGGAAAAAAATACCTAGGTAGGTCAGAAGGCTGATTAATAGTGTTACACATCTTTACAAATAGCGACGAGTATATTGAACCAAATTGACATTTGAAAAATTCGCTTGGGACTCTGACGTTCTCTCATTTGGTAATTCGTAGCATGTATAATTTTACGTTTCGCTACCTCGCACTATCTAAAGCGAATTTACATCTGAATAATTCATCGATTTTTCCATCTACATAGGTATATTCTTACTTATATGTGCGTAAGTGGTGTTTCGCGATTTAGATTCCAATACATTTCGCCGGATATGTGAAATTTTCGTACGTACGTGTACGTGTGTTTTTTCTCCTTCCCCTTCCCACCCCTCCACCTTACAAAAAACGAGAAACCCCCGATGAAAAAAGACTGTAGGTACCTGAAGGCTGAATTGAATGTTCTTTTCCCGTACCTGGGTAAAATTCGACGCTACAGTTTCCCTTTTTTTTTATTACTTCGTCTGGTGAAAATACTGGTTAAATACTTTGAGGGAAATCGCGAACCGTGTAATTTTTCCAATGTTTAAGGAAGCGTGAATTAAAATTTCACCAATAAAATAAGCAAGCGTCGAATCCCCCGAAATGGAGAAGAGTTCGAGGTCATCCGGTGTATAATTGTGTACAAAAGCCGGCCATTCCGAAGCAGGATTTTGGATAGAAAATTACACCGCTGCTATCGAGTATCTGTATTTTCAAAGGTATCGATATCTGAAATGCTTAACGTAGGTTAAACAGAAGGTGTGAAATACGGTTGTGAAATTTTATCACGATGATCTTTCCGGGGATGTACGTTGTATAGCCTGTGGCGATGGTAACAAAAATGCAAATCATTAAAATGAAATGATACGCTAGCGTATTATTCCTTCAGCTATTTTCATACGCAGGTACACTCGTCGAATAGTTAATTTTGCGAAGTTCGATAACGTGTCGATGGATTTTTGTATTTTGATACGTAGGTGTTGCTGGTATTATGCCTATATTGCCTATATATCCATTATATACTCGATAGAATTATAGATTCGGTGGAAATGGTGTTTTGAGTGCATGGGAGGGGGGCTGGGGTATACATGGATCCCAGGGCGATGTTGAAGCTCTTCGTGTCGAAACGAAAATTCAATTTTTAATAAAATAACTGACTTGTAGTGAAGTTGGTGAAATATTTCACTTTGTAATTGTTTTTATTATTTTGGGATCTTTATTGATTATTTGATTTCTAAATTGATTAGGTACCTACTGAGAATCTGTATTTTTTTTTGTGTTTGTTCCAAAAGCTAAATGGTGGGGGTGGGGGAATGACTGCTTAAATGTTGACATCAAAATAATTCAGTGTAAACACAACCAATTTGACTCGAAGCATTCCTTATTTCTAAGGTTTTCGGCAGATTTTCTTCTCAACAATGAAACAAGATCGTAAATATGTATATCTACTTGATTTCTAAGCAATTTCATTTTTTACATTGTTTGGTCCCTAATTTTTTGCACATTGATATTTTTCTGAATTACCTGAAAAAATTGTCAGTACCTACACCAAAATTATCAAATTTCTATGAATTTTACATTTCCTAAGAATTTTTAATTTTCTAAAAGTTTTCAATTTTCTAGAAATTTTCAATTTTTTAAAAGTTTTTCTAAAAATTTTCAATTTTCTACCTAATAATTTTTTAATATTCTAAACGTTCATAATTTTCTAAAAGTTTTCAATTTTCTAAAAATTTTCAATTTTCTTGAAATCTTCAATTTTCTAAAAATTTTCAGTTTTCTTGAAATTTTCAATTTTCTTGAAATTTTCAATTTTCTTGAAATTTTCAATTTTCTTGAAATTTTCAATTTTCTTGAAATTTTCAATTTTCTTGAAATTTTCAATTTTCTTGAAATTTTCAATTTTCTTCAAATTTTTCATTTTCTTGAAATTTTCAATTTTCTTGAAATTTTCAATTTTCTTGAAATTTTTAATTTTCTAAAAATTTTCAATTTTCTAAAAATTTTCAATTTTCTAAAAATTTCCAATTTTCTAAGAATTTTTAATTTTCTAAAAGTTTTCAATTTTCTAAAAGTTTTCAATTTTCTAAAAGTTTTCAATTTTCTAGAAATTTTCAATTTTCTAGAAATTTTCAATTTTTTAAAAATTTTTAATTTTCTAGAAATTTTTGATTTTCTAGAAATTTCCAATTTTCTAGAAATTTTCAATTTTCTAAAAATTTTCAATTTTCTAAACATTTTCAAATTTCCAAACATTTTCAATTTTCTAAAAGTTTTCAATTTTCTACCCAAGAATTTTTAAACGTTTTTAATTTTCCAAAAGGTTTTAATTTTCTAAAAATTTTCAATTTTCTAAAAATTTTCAATTTTCTAAAAATTTTCAATTTTCTAAAAATTTTCAATTTTCTAAAAATTTTCAATTTTCTAAAAATTTTCAATTTTCTAAAAATTTTCAATTTTCTAAAAATTTTCAATTTTCTAAAAATTTACAATTTTCTAGAAATTTTCAATTTTTCAAAAGTTTTTAATTTTCTAAAAGTTTTCAATTTTCTACCTAAGAATTTTTTAATTTTCTAAACGTTCATAATTTTCTAAAAGTTTTCAATTTTCTAGAAATTTTCAATTTTCTAAAATTTTTCAATTCTAGAAATTTTCAATTTTTTAAAAATTTTCAAATTTTTAGTAATTATTTTCAATTTTCTAGAAATTTTCAATTTTTTAAAAATTTTTAATTTTCTAGAAATTTTTGATTTTCTAGAAATTTTTAATTTTCTAAAAATTTCCAATTTTCTAGAAATTTCCAATTTTCTAGAAATTTTCAATTTTCTAAAAATTTTCAATTTCTTAATGCTCTAGAAATTTTTAATTCTACTTCTGAAGAGTTATTTTTGTAATGTGAAGCTTGACTCATGACAAGAATTACATATGATTTTCCAAACTTTAAATGTCTGTATCTCGGCAATAAATTGATCCAGGATACTCATCAAGGTCGTCGCAAAATGTTTTTCTTGGTCCTCTTCTATCATTTAAACAAATGAAATAATTTTTGAAAAATTCGATTTCGATTCTTCTTTTTTTGCATTATGCACCTTTTTGTAAATTTATGGCGAAAAAAATGATAGGTAAGCTTTATATGGGAAATTGTAGATTAAAATTTGCAGAAGCGTTCAAAGTAGCGCCACATTTCATTTTTTTTGAACAGGATGTTTGATTTTCTAAAGGTTTCAATCTTCCTGTAATAGGTATTTCAAATTTTTCAAACATTTTCGATTCTTAAATTCCAAATCAATTATTTGAAACATTTCCGTTTTCCAAACATGTTCCAATTTTAAAAATATATTTTTTGTTATCTATGTCTCATTTTTTCAAAATGTTCAATTTTTTAAAGCCCTAAATTTTCTAAAAACTAGTTTTTGTCCGAGGTGTTAAATCTCGGAAAAATTTCTAAGGACCTTTCAAAATCTTTCCACCTTAAATCACAACCATTCTGAACAAGCGAGTTTTAATTGAGAAAGTCTCCCCACGTGAATGCTTCAACCATTCGGTTTTGTCGGATTACTTCAAAACAGAGAGATTTGATAACACCGAAGATCCAAATAGGCTTTTAAAAAAAAGCGAAAAATTTCATCCACCATCTCGGTGAATTTGCTGGCGGATTATTCGGCATGAGCCGCAGCTCAGTAATAGTAAATAAATTTAAGATTCAAACTGCCAAAAGATTTTGTTTCGCGACTAATCTGACGAGTATTTCATATGATAAAGCTGACGTTAAATATCACCAAGAGAAGAAAAAACCCTCTAGATTGAATGCCTTTGACGGTATAAAATATACTAAAAAGGACGTAGGAAAAAATTATCCTATAAGTAAACTTTTTCCATTAGTACGTTGACTGTTTGAGGTTATACAAAAAGTTTTCATGCAGCCATGCGCATCTTCATAAATAATTTCGCGGCGGCAAAAAAAATATGAAAAATGGAAAAACCCGTCGAGTAATCTGTTTTATATTACGAAACAATGTTCTACGATACGCTCATTCATTTTTTTTTTTTTTTTTCATTACTTCTGTCTCAGTGTATATTAGGCCCATGTTGTTAAAAATTTTTCCAACCTGGTAATATTCCTGAAGCGTTTCTCGAAATGGCAACGTTATACTGTCACATCAAACCGTCTCTACCCATCATTCTACATTTAGCTCCAAAACAGCGCAAGATACAGTTTCTGAACACTTGTGACCATACTTACTCTCAATCTTAAAAAAGTTTTATTTTTTCTTCCGAACCATCAAAAAAATCCCATCATTAATTTAAAATGAGCGCCGGATTCGAAACAATGAATTTTTCATAATAATGGACCTTCGCTTATATACCTATGCCCAACATAATCCGGATAACTGTTCTCTTTCAAATTTTCGTTTCCAAGTTTGACAAGGGTCATTCGTAGCCGGCTCTTTACTGTCGAAAATATTTTTTATGATCTGATCCGATATCTACTTAAGCTATGAATTTCCAGACGAAGGAAACGCGCGAGGTACATGTAACCAGATTTCTTTGACCAGATAAGAAATTTGTGTTATTTCATTTCTGCACGCAAGAACATAAGATCCCCTCGAATCGCTCGAATGTGTGTAAGCTGGTTAAAGTTGTGAGTTTCTTTTGTGCTGTGCTTGTTTCGTTTTTCAACCGTGTGCCAGTCGTGAGAATTTCAAAGGAATTCTATAATATTAAATACCTACATCGTGTAGAAATAGACTCTGGTAAGCTGGGTTCTTAACATGGAAGTAAATTTATAATCGCTTTAGGTACAATGAGTGTAGTTGGAGCAAAAATAAAACAAATAGAGTTGTGTGTTAGAAACATAGCTAAAGTCTCAATTTTGAAATGAATCTGAACCATTGACACGAAAATAATGTTCAAATACGCTATACAGGGTGTCCGATGAGGGATTGCATGCCTTTGAAATTTTAATGTTTGGTGTTAGGGTCTCCAAAAAAAAAAAAAGTTCACATATATTTTGAAAATTGAAGGTGAAATAATTACTGAAAAAGGGTTCAAATTAAAATTTTGACTAGCGGTCTCTGCCCCGGCCCGCTACGCGGTCCCATCCCTTGGCTAGCGCCCTAGCTCCGTCCTGGGAGCTCACTTCTGTTGTACTTTCGTTTTTGTGGATACTCTTACTCTCTTACATCGAATCAGTGAAAATTGACTGATGAAATATCTAGATTTGAACCAATGCAATGCAGAAATCAATGCAAAACAACAGCTTCAATTAATATATTCGATTTTGGATCAGTAATAATGGAAAAAAATTACTGAATCAAAAATTTATAATTCATTAATTTTGAATCGAAAGTTTTTCATTGATTTCTGCAGTGACTCGGTTTCATATTTAATCAAGAAGTTTTCGCTGATTCAATAATTTTGGAGAGCATCCTGGTGAATTCAAGCCCCCTTCCTCCTATACCTTGTTCTTCTATTTGGAAATTTTAGAAAAAATTTTATTTAAAATATCATCAACTGTCGTCGAATATTTTTTAGACCCGTTTAAAATAATTGTTCAATCCAAAACTAAAAAGTGTTATCTCGTTTAACGCGAAGGGTATCGTATGACGAACCGGTTGTTGCAACGCCACGCCCACCACCCCACAACGCACTCGAATTGACTGAAGCGAGGTGAGACGCGGAACCGTTTTGACGACTTTTTTGAGCAATTTCGGGCAATTCGGTCGCTTGAATTTTCAACAATTACATGTCGCTGGTCAGTTGTTTCATAAAAAATTCATAATAAACGTGTTCGTCATAAAATTTCGAAACTTTCCCTCGCTTACACTACACCTCTAGCTCGTTTAGCTTTCGAGTTATTTTAATCCGAAAATCACGCTCGGTTTTTCAAAAATAACTCAAAAACTAAAAAAGCTAGAGGGTAAGTGTAAGCGACGGAAATACGCTAAATTTCACGCCCTTCAAGTTAAGACCACTCCCGAGTCTGTAGCTTTCATAGTTTCCGAGTAATTTTCAAAAAACTGAAAAAAAATTGGAAATTTTGATTTTTTGGGGCCCCAAATTTGAAAATTTTTTGACCTAAACGTTTCATGGCTAATCTACACGTCAGATGGAAGGTATTAAAAAAAGAATGAGCAAAATCGGTCCATTAGAAGAGGCTGGCCGATTGGACATAAGTTTCGCGTTTTTACAATCTCCAAACATCTTTTAATATATATAGATTGTGCGAATTAGTAGGACTTGAAAAATTGAACAAATTTCACCATTAGGTACGAATTTTTGCCCATCTTAAAAATTGAAGAATTGTAAAAAATTTGTACGCAAAAATCATATGTAATACCTATTTTAAAGAAATAATCAAGAAAATGAATAATTGATAGGCAATTGAAAATGCTACGATAATTTTTTGCCAAACATGAAAAATTGTAGAGATGAGTGGGTCTTTGGAAAATGAAAAAATTTGAAAATTTATTGACTCATTTTTGGGTTTATTCAATTTTCAAGTTTGGCCTCAAAATCACAATGATGGAATTTTATAGTATTTTGAAATATCATTTATGTGTTCCCCGGATTAAAATTTGGATTTTCTTTTTTTTAGGGGGGGGGGAGGAGGAGGATGGGCATTTGGTTGCATGCAAATTTCATATCCGACACTCTGTCTATACATAATTTTCCAATGCTTAATTCTCTTTCAAAATGTTATCTACAGGATGTGAGCATCAGACCATCACATTCAAATTAGAAAACAGAAAAGTGATCATTTTGCAACATTTTTTTCAAAAACTAAATGGAAAAGTTTGGTCAAAACTTTTAAAATTTCAATTTTCTAAAAAGTTTCAATTTTCCAAAAATTTTCAATTTTCCAAAAATTATCAATTTTCCAAAAATTTTCAATTTTCCAAAACGTTTCAATTTTCTAAAACGTTTCAATTTTCTAAAACGTTTCAATTTTCTAAAACGTTTCAATTTTCTAAAACGTTTCAATTTTCTAAAAATTTTCAATTTTCTAAAAATTTTCAATTTTCTAAAAATTTTCAATTTTCTAAAAATTTTCAATTTTCTAAAAATTTTCAATTTTCTAAAAATTTTCAATTTTCTAAAAATTTTCAATTTTCTAAAAATTTTCAATTTTCTACAAATTTTCAATTTTCTACAAATTTTCAATTTTCTAAAAAGTTTCAATTTTCTAAAAATTTTTAATTTTCTGAAAATTTTTAATTTTCTAAAAATTTTTAATTTACTAAAAATTTCTAATTTTCTAAACGTTTTAATTTTCTAAAAGGTTTTGATTTTCTAAAAAGTTTCAATTTTTTAAAAATTTTCAATTCTTTAAAAATTTCTAATTTTCTAAACGTTTTTAATTTTCTAAAAGGTTTTAATTTTCTAAAAGTTTTTTTTCAATTTTCTACCCAAGAATTTTTAATTTTCTAAAAATTTTCAATTTTCTAAAAGGGGTTAATTTTCTAAAAGTTTTCAATTTTCTACCCAAGAATTTTTAATTTTCTAAACGTTTTTAATGTTCCAAAAGGTTTTAATTTTCTAAAAATTTTTAATGTTCTAAAAATTTTCAATTTTCAAAAAAGTTTCAATTTTCTAAAAATTTTCCATTTTTTAAAAGTTGAATTTTTCATTTTTTTTTTCAACTTTATGCTTTTTATATCACGAAAATTATTCGACAAAATTTGAGATATCTACGCTACAAAAAAATAAATAGGTTATTGAAATCAGTAAGTTATTTTCTAAAATTGATTCAAAACCCCTAACTAGAACAAGAATTCCAAAAAACTTGGTAAAAATTATAAAATAGACAAATCAGTGAAAAATTACTATTTAGTTGTCAAGCAATACTTGACGGTTATGAAGACGTTTTAGAAAATTGTAAGTTCTTTGGAGAAAATTCAAGTGAAACAAAAATAAACACAAAACGTCACAATAATGCTGAAATGTCTCAATACAGAGATCATTTTCATAACAAAAATGCACAAATACTTCATTCAGAAAATATTAAATTTTTCATTTCTTCCAAACTAAAAATGGCATCTAATTCGATTTAGGTAGGTCTTAAATTTTCATCTAGACACCCATCCAAATCTACTGTTTTTTTACCTCCTCGAACAAAAACTTCGACGAAAAATTCTCAAAGTAGGTAAAAACAGTTCTCACGCACCCGTCGCACTCTACTTATCTCGTAAAATCCGCGTATAAAAATGATGCAAAAAAGTAGGCTTTTTCAAATGATAGGTGTAAAAATGCTACAAAAATGACAGCTTATTTAGCCACGTCGTCGCATTCGCTTCGTACAGTTCCCCGCCACAGACGAATAGCAAAAGCAAACCACAGTATAACTAAAGGCACCGAGAAATAAAGAAAAATACTCGGCATAAAACGAAAATAACGAGATATCGCGTGGAATTTTCATGTTTCCTTTTTTCTGTCCGAATAATAGTTAAGTAGAAAAAATCACATGGTATTTATTTGAAAAAGCGAGAAAAACAAAGAAAAATTAACCGCTACCATGATACGAAAAAGGAAGTAGCTCACTTTAAAAAATTGATTCCTTTGGCCAGCTGAAAAAAAAAAAGCGTTTTAGTTTACTTCGCTTGTGCACGATACTGGGTATCTAACGACGATTGTTTGTGGGAGAGAAGCACACGCGAATTTGGAGCTCGGATTTGAAAAAAAAAGGAGAATAAAATAGGTACCTAGCTTAAATTTTTTTCGGTGTTTTTATTTATTACCATCGAATACAGTCGAATAAGATTAACGATAAATATGCTATGTAAGAAAGTTTGGTCGTTGTGACATGTTTTAGTTCGTTTTGTTTTGGCATCCTGACAAGATTCGAGCTTACCCTGGTCGCATTTTTAAGGGCAATGTGTATAAAGAAGCACGTGTATGTCGAGTAATTCTTTTTATAGAATTTTAGAGAAAACCTATTGCCATATTTTTGATGTGCTGTGCATCGACATAAATACGATAACTAGTTTGGAAGTTGGAATGAATAGATTTTTCATTAAAATGGTCTCTCGAGTTGAGAAAACGAGAAAATTTATTCTTTAACGTTTATTTTATCATCTCGAAGGTCTATTTAATCCAAACATTTACGTTTGAATAATAATCGAGGAAAACCTTTTTATTTGGTTGGAATAGGGCAAGGCGAACGGTTATACGTACACGTATGATTTATACAAATAATTTGTTACCGACAGATTGCCAGTATCGGGTCATTTGTATTGAGTTGTTGGTAAATAAGGGTGGAACTGACGACGACTGCGTACTTACGTCGTTATCGGTGCCTATGCTTCGCCTTTGTACAAAATTGGCTACACTTATTCCTACTTTGCCAACTTTTAATCACATGTTTAACCCCTGAACCACCTGTAGCATGTTTTTAATCAAATACGTATCCGTAGGATTCCAAAAGCTTGGCAAAACCGATTCGTATCCGTGTAATGGCTGCATTAAATGCATGGATCGCGACGATGATGACGGCGACGTAGCCGTAATTTGTAGTCGTAATTTTTGTATGCGCCGGGATCCCCCTTTAAAAAGTTTAACGGCCTAGTTTCAAAATAAACAAAAAACTTAACGTAGGTGTTATAAAGATCCAAGTTTTTGTTCGAGGAAAGTTTCGTTTATTAAAATTTACCGTTTTCGAGTGGGTGTCATTTTTCCCAAATGGTGGAATTAACGAGAACGCTAATTTTTCAAATTGGACTATTTTAAATTGATTAAATTTTTTGAACGGGGGTTTCACACGATAGATGTGAGGGTGTTTTATGGCGGCAAAATCTTTGTAAATTGGGTTTACTTTGATTTAACACTGGAAATGCTCACCTGGGTTTTAATTTAATGAATTTTATTCGTAAATCGTGAAATCTCGAATGAATTTTATCTTATACTGTCTGGTGAAGAAATGAAATGGAAAATCTTTGAAAATTTAAAATCATCTAATTCATTGCCCTACAAAATACATATGAAAGTTAAATTTTATCAACGAAAAAAAACTTGAATTTGGTATGTACTCTATTTGTCATATCCGGAATCAATTGGAAGTGGGGAAAAGATCAAATTTTTCTAGTGGCTCCAAAATGCCTCAAAATCACTTCTGGGTCGATCTGGGAGGTTAAAAAATAATGTAATGCGTACAAAATATTAGTTTTATTTGTTAAATTTTTATTCACCTCTTTCAGAGATATATGAGATACATATATCACTTGTTGAATTTTCGACATGGGAGTGTGATAATCCTAAAAGGAGGAGAAATTGAAAGGAAGCACTTTTTAGGATGGTTTTATGCTAAAAGTAATATTTTGAGTCATTTCTGATCAAATTTGAGCTAAGAGATCGTTTTAACCTTTACCAGAAAAAGTTCTTCCCATATTCTGCACGACGATGAGATGATATTGTAATTTAATAAAATCAAAATTCGAGAAATGAATTTTAGCATTAAAATTGTTGGAAATATGGTAGTTTTTTTTATGATATTCTTGTTTTCGTCCAAAATTTTTTCATCATCGAAGTGGCTGGTGAGCGATTTTTTTTCCAAGTCCTGTCTTTTTACTGTTTTTTTTTCTCAACTTCAAAATTTTTTTGCCGAGGTCGTAATTTTTTCCTCGTTTTTTTTGTTAACTTGAAAATTTTTTTCGATCAGTTCAAAATTTTCCCTCATTTTTTTGTCTCAACTTCAAATTTTTTTGACGTGATCAAAATTTATTCCTCTATTTTTTTCTCAACTTCAAATTTTTTTTGACCAGTTCAAAATTTTTTCTCAATTTTTTTTGATGTGATCAAAATTGTTTCTTCTATTTTTTTCAACTTCAAAATTTTTTTCTGTCAAGGTCAAATTTTTTTCTTAAATTTTTTTCAAATCCAAAATTTTTTCCTTAATTTTTTTTCAACTTGGAAATTTTTTTTGATGAGGTCTGTATTTTTCCGACTTCAATTTTTTTTGACGTGGTCTAAATTATTTTCTGTGTTTTTTTCCGGATTTGAAATTTTTTTGACGAGGTCTAACTTTTTTCCTCAAATCTTTTTTCCAACTTCAATTTTTTTTGACGAAGTCTAAATTTTTTCTGTGTTTTTTCCGGCTTTGAATTTTTTTTGACGAGGTCTAATTTTTTTTCTCAAATCTTTTTTACAACTTCAAAATTTCTTTGACGAGGCATAAATTCTTTTTCAAACTTCAAATTTGATGTCAAGGTTACAATATACAATTTTTTAACAAAATGTTTTCAACGTCGCGGAAAATTTGTAAAAAACCCAAAGTCAATTTTTCTCAAGTAAAAAATTTTTCCCAGCTAATTTTTACACTATTTTTTTTTTAAATTTCAAATAATTTTTACAACATGAAAATTTGAAGGTATCATTTTTTTTTCATTTTTCTCCTTAAAAAATTCAATACCTTCAAGCTTTTATGTTGTAAAAATTATTTGAAATTTAAAAAAATAGAGAAAAAATTGGCTGGGAAAAATTTTTGACTTGAAGAATTGAACTGGGCTTGTTTTACAAATTTGCCGCGACCGACGTTGAAAACATTTTGTTGAAAAATTGTAACCTTGACAAAAAATTTAAACTTTGAAAAAGAATTTATTCCTCGTAAAAAAATTTTTGAAGTTGGAAAAAAGATTTGAGGAAAAAATTTTGACCTCGTCAAAAAAATTTTGATGTTAGAAAAAATCATGAAAAAATACAGGAAAAAATTACGATCTCATCAAACAAAAATTTGAAGTTGGAAAAAAATGGAGGAAAAAAATTTGGAGCACGCCAAAAAAAATGTTGAAGTCGGAAAAAAAAATACAGACCTCATAAAAAAATTTTCAAGTTGAAAAAAAAAAACGAAAGCGTAAAAAGTGAGGACTTGAAAAAAAAATCGCTCACCAGCCACTTCGAATCCGTAAAACAGGCTCACGTGTTTCACGTCTGCTTACTTGATTTGTGTACAGAATGTTTGTTAAATCAGGTCAGTAGTTCTCAAAATAATTTCCCTAAAAATTATTATTTATTCTTTCTTTGAAAAAAAAATAATTATACAGTATGACACAAAAGTCTTGTCCACGAAAAACACTTCATGATATCTCGAAACTGAAAAGAGATATCGGGACGATTCAAACGGCATTATGTTCCTGGAGACAGGGACATTGAAGATTGATAGTCAAATTTTCAGTTCTACCTACAGGGTGTCCACAAATTGAGAAACCGGTTTTGGTTAAAAAATGGGGGTCTGGGTTTTTTATGGATTTAAAGTCTACACACTGAGACGATTAAAATGTGATAATTTTTTTTCGAAACCGGTTCGAAAATTTGCAACCGGTTGTCAAAAATACTCCAAAAATCGAGATTAGAAAAAATTTTCCAAATGAAATTTGTAGAGCTTTGTAAGCCAAACATGGTCAGTGAACTCATTTTTTGAATCGGTTCACTCTCGGCAACTTGACAATTTCAACAACAAAAAAAGATATGAAAATTTTTTCAAAATGAATGTTGAACACCGCACCGTTAAAAATCTAAAAAAAATCATATCTTTTTTTTGTTGTTGAAATTTCAAAAAATGAGTTCACTGACCATGTTTGGCTCACAAAGCTCTACAAATTTCATTTGGAAAATTTTTTCTAATCTCGATTTTTGGAGTATTTTTGACAACCGGTTGCAAATTTTCGAACCGGTTTCGAAAAAAAATTATCACATTTTAATCGTCTCAGTGTATAGACTTCAAATCCATAAAAAACCCAGACCCCCATTTTTTAACCAAAACCGGTTTCTCAATTTGTGGACAGCCTGTAGGTAGAACTGAAAATTTGACTATCAATCTTCAATGTCCTTCTCTCCAGGAACATAATGCTGTTTGAATCGTCCCGATATCTCTTTTCAGTTTCGAGATATCATGAAGTGTTTTTCTTGGACAAGACTTTTGTGTCATACTGTAGAATAAGAAATGATGCATTTGCAATCCTCCTGTACAACTTTTGTACCATTCTTTTTTTCTTTTGTATCTTTAATTTCTATTTTTTTTTTATCCCAGTGCCTCAATAAAATCAAGTTTGAAAATAAAAAATCGTGATATCTATGAAAAAAGATGTAGGTGAATAAAAAATTTAGGAGATTGGAAATTCATGCCGAGTCTTTTATCCAGCAATTTTTATTCTTATCCTTCATTAAATAAGTCTAGGAGATAAGATTTTTTCAAAGAGAAATTTTTGATATTTGTTTGTTGGCAAGAAAATCAATTCAGGAACTAATAAAATTTTAAACACCGGTATTCCTCATTTGAGAAGCGTTTTTCAATAAAGGACCTCGCGATGAAAAAAAAATCGAAGTAGGAATTACCTAGGCAAATTCAACCACCAATTTCTCTTCACCCCAAGGTCCCTTATCCCAAAACCTCCTCTCAATTACATCCCTCCGTTGGCCTTGTGTAAGTATGTACCAGTAAGATTAACCAAACTTGCGCACGTTTTCAGCATATCATCAATTACACTTAACTAGATTTTTTGCGTATAAAATGAACGTGATTGTTTCACTATTCAAGCATCATTATGTCTACATAACAATAAAATATTTGTATCATTGCGTTGAATATTCTCCGCCATTTCTATCGTCGATAAACGCACAAAAAAAGTGGAAAAGAAAGCACAATGTAGCCAGAAACCCCCCAAGTACTTCACTTCGCACATTTCAACTCGGGATAAAAAAATAAAACGAAAAAAGAAATAAGAAAGAATAATAAAAGAGGGAAAATGCAAATATCGTAAATTTCAATATTCATAAACGAAAACGCAACTCCAAACACAATCATTTGCCTTTATTAAAATGACCGAAAAAAAACAAGAACCAAACGTTAATAGCTTTCGCTAACAGCGATACTTTGGCCTTTTTTATTATCCTCATTTGTGTTAATGTACTCGACAAAGTTTTCCACAGCATATGGCCAATTTATCGGTTGAAGTACTCATTTAAGAATTAACTCGACTACATTTTTCATTTCGAGAGTTTTTCTCGTACAAGGCCAAAACCAGGGGGAAAAAATAAGGCACAAGTGGAACATATTGTGAAAATTTCATACGCCGGGTTTTCGCTCGTTTTTAAATGGGCTGCTGGCTGTGTTTCCCGAGCTGGAGAGTTTTTACACACTGGGTACGTGTGTAATGAATTGAATACCCACTTAGTTTTTCTTCTCGTAGATATAAGCGTTTTGAAAATTACGAGTATATCTTTGTGGAAGTTTTTATGTATGGGTGGGTTCGACATGGATAAATATGGATTTGGATATGTAAGCAGCGACGCTGTTCGTGGTGTGCTTATTTCGTTAACAGCACCGGATTTAGGTTTTTGGCGCCCTACGCACAGTGAATTGCCGCCTTTTAATATCTTGCTCCCCCCCCCCCCCAACATCTACATTTTGGGTTATAAATGAATGTAAGCAGAATCGAATGATCGAAGAATTTTTCAAATTTATCGTGTGAAGAATCAAAATATTTATTTCTAACCTACCGTTTCTTTCCTTTAACCTCAAAATTTTAAACAAAGGAATCCTTCAAATGCATATTTCATTTTATTTTCAAAAAATGAATAAAAAATAATTAAAATAGTTAGGCACTTTGTAAATGTAAGTAAGGAGAAGTGAGGAGATAATAATTTGATAAAAAAATACTCATTTTTGAAGAAATGTGTTATTGTTTTGCAAAATTTGGCGCCTTTTGAAATTTTTGCGCCTTACGCACGTGCGTATTGTGCGTCTAGGGAAATACAGCACTGTTCGTTAAAGTACGAACGAAATTCTCAAGCTGCGTATTTTCGCTGATCATACCTCGATGAACACGAGCGTTTTATTTATCACACAACGAATAAGACGTGTAAACGTCTTGCATAAAATTTTCCACTAACGACGGTATAAACATCGTGTAAATATTCTAGACGTATACCTAACTAGTAACTACGTAAGTGCTTCGTGTAGCACACGTAATAACTAGATGAATACTTTCCACCGTGTTGGGGAAAATCAACTGAAAAATGATTCGTTTTGTGAATCCGAGTGCTAAATGCGAACACCAAAGGTATTCGACGAATTCAAATGATAATGAGGTGCTCGCCCAAGATTAAAAGACTTCGTTTACTGTACCCGAAGTTTACGTAAACTTTTACAAGATATCGATTATTATTTAAATGAACGTGTATCCATTTATAAGTACTTATACCTATACTTGTAAATCTTTGGAAACTATTCCATACACAGTTATTTCTGTTTGGGTTGTTTGATATTCTGCATCGCTAGATTTTTTAATTTTGGGTTGGAATCGAGTAAAATCGACTTTTAATTTCGCATAATATATTAAGGAGCAGTGAAGATTTTGGAAAGGAAAATCTGAAGGTGAACTAAAAATTTCTCGAAAAAATTCGGAACAAATCAGCTTTTTGCCTTGTTGTATGAAGAACGGGTGCATTTTAAATTTTTTGCGGAAAATTTCAAGCCAAAAATATGAATTTGAGCAAAAAGTGACGAATTTTGAAAAACTTTGCATCAGTTGTTCAATTAGGTCACCAATAATCGTAATCCACGAATATAGGTGCTGAAGTTCATATTGGCGGTTTTTATGAGCTTTTCTCAGAGCTGAAAAAAAGTTGAAATTTTCTGTTGGCTCTGAAACATCTCGAAACCGCTTCCAATCGATTTGGCAGGTCTAAAGTAGGGTGTATATCGAATTTCAGCTTTTTTCGTTGATCAGATAAAATTTTCGTGATTTACAGAACGACGAGGTAACTTTGGAATTTCAAAGATTCGCCAAAATTCACTTCAGCACTTGAAATTTTGAAAATGGAACTGTTTTATGATGTACTTTCAATTTATGACAATTTTGACTCAAAATTTTACTTTGAGTAGCGATACCTTGCTTGCAACTACAAAAAAAGTAGTAAAAAATCACGTTTTTTTTTTTGGTTTTGATTTTTTTGACCATGTTGCACCCAGTTTTGGGGTCAAAAAAAATATTATGTGATGCATGACCACTTGGCAGAACTAATAAAAAAATTTCCAGCCATGACACCCCCTCCCAAAAATTTTTCTAATTTTTTTTTGAAAATTTTAACATGAAAAAAAATGGGAAAATGTGAACCAAAAATTTTCAAAAAATTTTCATCGATACTACCCAGTATGATGTATAATCTGTGAAAATTTCAAAAATTTTTACCCACCTCTTCCAGAGATATCGCGTGTTGAAGTTTCAACATTAAAAGTGCGATAATTCCGGAAGGAGAGGGTGTAGGGGTCAAAAAAAATTGGGACGTTTTTAGACCATAAGTAACATTTTGGGCCTATTTTGACTGATTTTGGATCAAGAGCCGTTTTTGACCCTTATTAGGAAAGGCTCTTTAAAAATCAGAGATTGGATATTTTGAAAAAAAATTATGATTGAAGTGATGGAATAAATTTAGACTTGAAAAAATTTCGATGGAAGTCTGACTTCCCTAACTTCCCTTGGAAAATCGCCTCTGTTAAGGAGTATCTCAATTGGCAGTAAAATTTGTAATCGAAATAAAAATAAATGAATAATAAACAGTAATCTGACTGGACGTTTCTTACGTGAGCCTGCTTTACGGATTCCCGTAGGTTGGTGAGCATTTTTTTTGAAGTCCGCACGTTTTTCCTGTTCCGACTTTTCTCCCCAACTTCAAATTTTTTTTGACGAGTTCTAAATCATTTCCTCAAATTCTTTTTCAACTTCAATTTTTTTGACGAAGTTTAAATTTTTTCTTTAATGTTTTCCTCAACTTCAAAATTTTTGACGAAGTCATAATTTCTTCCTCAATTTTTTCACTCAGCCTCAAATTTTGTTTTACGAGGTCTAAATTATTTCCTCAACTTTTTTTACCAACTTCAAAATTTTCTTGGGGAGGTAAAAATTTTTTCCTCAATTTTTTCTTCAACTTCAAATTTTTTTGACAAGGTCTAAATTCTTTTCCAAACTTCAATTTTTTTCAAAGTTATAATTCTTCAACAAAACAATGTTTTCAACGTCACGGCAAATTTGTAAAACAAGCCCAGGTCAATTCTTCAAGTCAAAATTTTTTGTTTCAGAATTTTCCTGAAGAAGGCCAAAAAGGAGTGTTGAAGATGTGTCGATGTTCAAAAAAATGTTAAGGAGAAAAATGAAAAAATTTACACATTCAAATTTTTTTATTGTAAAAATTTGGTACATAAATTTGAAATTTAGAAAAATAAGGAAAAAATTGGCTGGGAAAAATTTTTGACTTGAAGAATTGACCAGGGCTTGTTTTACAAATTTGCCGCCACGTTGAAAACATTTTGTTAGAAAATTGTAGGTAATCTTGACAAGAAATTTAAAATTTGGAAAAGAATCGAAAAAATAGAGGAAAAATTTAGACCTCGTCAAAAAAAATTGAAGTTTAAAAAAATGAGGAAAAAATTTATACCTAGTCAAAAAAAATTTGAAGTTGAAAAATAATTGAGGAAATAAATAATAATTCAGACCTCGTCAAAAAAAATGTTGAAGCTGAAAAAAAAATTGAGGAAAAAATGTCGACCTCATCAAGAAAATTTTGTGTTTGAGGAAAAAAATTGAGTCTTTATAGCTTAGGAAAGAGTGGACTTCTTTGCATTGATGTGGGAACAGAATAAAAATAAGAATCAAAGAACAAACAAAATTTTAAAAGAACGAATTAACAGAAGAGCAAACAATTAGAAAATCCCAATAAAGAACAGAATAGAACGGAGATCATTTTTTGGGGAGAAGTAAAAAAACAAACGACGCCAAGAGCAATTTTCATTTTTTTTACTTCGTTCTTGTTCTCATTTTTGCTGCTAATTCATTGTTGAAAAAACCATGAAAATTATGAAAATGGGGGAAAAATTTGAACAAAAATAAGCTGGGCAAGAGTTTTACAAAAAATATCATATTCTATCAAATTTTTCTCTTTGGAAATGTCAAAATTGGAAAACATAGGTATTGAAGAAATGGAGCGGGAACAAGAAAAGAAGAACACGAATCTCAGTTGAGAACATACGAATGAAAAACAAACACAAATTACTAATTGAAGATCAGAAGAATGGAGAATAAATGACATAGTTCTGCTATTCAGGAGCAGAAGAACAAAGAACAGACACAGAATTTCCTTTTTCCTACATCACAACATTGTCCCTCATTTTTCAGGATCTTCATCATCTTCAATCTTGATTGACGCAATCAAAAAAATACTTTTTCATAATTATAAAAAATAGGATGGTTTCTCTGTCAGCTTTCAAAGTTCTCTGAATAACCATTTTCAAGCGTGCAAATACATCTCTAGTTCCTTCCTTGGCTACAAAGCTGTGCTGAGTCTAGATTTTAATCTAATTTCCCCTCAAAGAAAACCAAAAATCTGTCATCTTCATTCAAAAATTTTTCCTGGAAGAATGATTTTTTTTTTCAATAATTACATCGTGATTTTTTGGAGTACCTTGCGTATGGCACCCAAGAATTTTCACGTCGGATTTATTTTCCAAATAAAACTACCAATACTTACTGTATTTATTTGAGTTCCATCGTTATTATTTTTTGCTTGATTTAATGTCCCTCGGTCCCTTCTTTACCCGTCTAAAAAAAACCATGTCATTTGCAATACACGTACTTGTCAAACCACCCACTCAGACATTTCTGTATTCGATTTTTTTTTTCAAAATTTTCAATACTATAAAAATGTTTTTAACGAAATGCAATTGATATTAAAAAATAGGTAATGCAAAACGACTATACGTAGGTATGTTGTTACTTTTTCAAAATATGTTATCGAATCAAGTTGCACGTCAAAATGTCGGTGAAACAATATGGGGAAAAAATATATTCCTCGCATATTCCATCATAGAGATAACACCTCCATATCTATACACGTACTCTGTAAAACGAATGTTATTTAACATCACCTTATGACAGACACACAGATGATAGAATTTTTAATTGACGTATAAATGTATAAAACGTTCTAGTTTCATTACTTTTACTACCTATTAAAAAACCATTAGGGCGATGAATGCTGAAAAAACTGGAAAAAAGAGGGATTTTTTTCGTTCGCTTTAATTACAAACAGTATCGCGATTCTTTGCTTATTTATCGGATTTATGCGATAAAGGTGCCTCTATACCTATAAAATACGAGGTAGCTTTTTTTAAAAAAAACTCGACGGTACAAAAAGAAAAAGGCTTAATTGCTAAAATTCTCATACATATATCTTGATCATCGCTATCTCTGCGAATTAATATTCGGTTACAATGAAATTTTCCGTGGGCGAAATTTAATCGAAGGAATTATGTTAAAACGTGGTAAAAAGGCATTATTGACAGAGACTTCATTAAATTTTTCCAACTCGGGCGCGCAATTTAAATATCACGAAATTCGTCGCGGCGCTGCGGCCCGGCCGCGGTTTTCGTTGCGAAAATGAATTTTTTTTCAGCTGGTAGGTCTGAAAAGCCGCCGGAGCAGCGTTTCTCAAGAAGTATTAGATACCTCTTTAGTGTCTAAGGGTTATGCTATATATTTGTATCCTAGCAACCGAAGAAACATTTTCACTTTCAGCAGAAATTCAAATGCTTCTTTTAATTAAAACTTCAATTTTTCGCGATTGTATTTTTGTATTTATTCGATTAAAAATTTGAAATTACGAGTTGATTTAATTTACAATATAGTAAGACTTAATCCGTTCGATAAATTTCGTTAGTCTTTGTCGTAGAAGCAGTTTTGGTTCGCTTTTTTTTCTCTTCTTCTTTCCAATAAGTTACGTCGGTATTTTTTTTCTGTCTTGCTCGCTCCGGCCCTCGTTTTCAAAACACGAATATTTTTTCAGCTCACAAAGAGTCGCTCTCTCGCAGATAAATCAATTTTTTCCCTTCAAGTTTTCGACGAAATTAGTTTTGCGTGAGGGGAAAGGTGGGTGGAATTTTTAAATTTTTCATTTTCGAATTTACCTATCTACGTATTCTATTGACGAACGAATTGCGCCAATATGAAGAAATATTTTTAAGCCGAATTTAAAGATTTCGAATCGTAATTCGATGAGATTTGAGAAATTGAATGAAAAATCTTCGAATCAAGATTTGAAAGTTGACCGAAGCCTAAAATTTAAAAATAAGATCGAATTTTGTAGGTACTTTTTCAATTTTAAAATAAACTTTACACATCTTTAAAAAGTCAACAAAACATCAGAATGAAAAAATTCACTGGAATTGGAAACATTTTTTTATATATTTAAAACATTTTTAATAAAATCCTGAAATTTTGTAATAATTATTCATACTTACAAATTTTTAAAACAATTCATAACAGTCTCAAAAATTCGTCCAATTTTGATAAATTGGAATTTCATAAAATTCTCTAAAATTTATACTTATCTAGCCATCTAGGTATAATTTTGAAAAATTTTACAGAAAATTTTTACATAAAGATGATCTTTGAAACTTTAAATAAATTCGGTTCGTTGGAAAAATACAAAAATTTCCAAAACACCGATAATTTAAAAAAGTAAAGTGTTTTTGAGAAATCTTTTTCAAAAGGCTGGAAAAATGTTTAAAACATGAAGAAAATTGCAAAATTCGGGAAGATTTCTAAAATGTAGGAGTTTTGGTTTGTAGGATTTCTAAAACCTCAGAAAATATCAAAATTGTAGGGGAACTCGTTGAATTTAAAAACACTTGCAAAATGATGACTCTTTTTTTTTCAAATTTCCAAACTTTTGATAGGTGTTTAAATTTTGAAAAATTTCAAAATTGATAACATTTCAGATAAATTACAAAATTTTAACTAACAAATCTCAATTCAAAAAATCTTAAAAAGAAAAGAGTAAATTATTTCTATAGAATCTTGGAAGTTTAGCATTCATTTTACAAAAAGGCTTTTTTTTCGAATTTGGGTCCAGATAACCCTTTAAATCAATTAAAACTATTCTCAAAGTCCTCAGACTTCAAAAAGTGTTTTGAAATTTAGAATAAGTAGGTACAAGCACTTCTCAAAATTTTATTGAAAGAAAGCTTTAAAAAAGTTCTTTTCATTAAAACTTTATTGAGGTTTGCGTTCAGATTGGATGGATATATCCAAAAACAACGTCATTTTTAGGTGTAAATAAACAAAATTTGAAATTAACCTATCAGATTTTTTTCGTTTTTAAAAGATTCAGTTCAGTTTAGTTTAGCTAGGTTAAAAATTTTACCAGAACTGTAAATCAAATGTGAATATTCTAAATTAGATGACTTCTGCATTATTCTTCAAAGGAACGAATTTGCAGATTTCCTGAATTTGTTTACAATCTTATTTCCAAAATTCAATCTAATGTAAACCCACCTCAGGGTTTTGGAAAATTCTAAAATGCTCAAAGAATTTTAAAAAGTTTGAAATCTGGGAAATTTCAAAAACTTAAAAAAATAAACGGCTGAAAAAAATCCGATTTTTTTAAAAAAAGAGAATTCAAAATAGGTAGGTAAGGTATCTGGTTTGAAAATTTTTCAAAAATTTTGCTTTGAAAATTTGTCATTTTGAAAATATTTTGAGCAGTTTTAGTTCTTCGAAAAATTTTGTAAAATTTTCAAGAAATAACAAAAATGAACGAGACGTAAAAAATTCAAAAATATTTCCCCGGGGATTCTCAGGATTCTCCAATTCTGAAATCAACCGAATATCCATTTTTCTAAAATTTATGAATTTTCCAAAGTAGTTTTCAATTTTAAATGTCTATTTAAGATTTTTTCGAGCCTTTCAAGTTTTTTCCCCATCAAACCCTTATTTTTTCTCTCCTAATTTTTGACATATCTAAGAGACTAAGGGGACAAAACAAGAATTGAAATAAAAATTTTCTCGAAGACAAAGATGATGATGTATTATTTCCGAATTTTTAATGTGGAGAAAGTAGCCATATCCTGGGCATTATTGATTGACAACAGATTGCCCGTATAGAAAAAAACTAATGGTGATTAATGGTGGCGAAAAAACCATTAGTTTTTAGTGGTAAAACTATTGGTAACGATTAATCACCATTAGTTTTTAGTGGTAAAACTAATGGTGATTAATCGTGACTAATAGTTTTACCACTAAAAACTAATGGTTTTTTCGCCACCATTAATCACCATTAGTTTTTTTCTATACGGGTGTGTCGATTAACCCTGAAAGTTTCTTAAACAAGTAATTTTCGAAGCTCTAATGTCCTAATATTTCGAAAGAATATTTACCTAGGTACCCATAAAAATTCGAAATGCAAAAAATAGCTAAAAATTTTCAATTTTTCAATAGGAATTTTTTAATCTGAAGCACGAGTATTTTCTGGTAAAATCCATGATTGATTTTTCCCTCCTTCTCTAATTGAAAATTTTTTGCTATTTTTAAATTTCAAACGAATAAATTATTCATCTGGAAGAACTTACTCATCATTTCATTTGGAAATCAGGAAAAAATATGATATTTCTGGTCTTGCTTAGTTGAAAAAAAAACCACAATCAAAATGACTCACACAGATAACGCACTTCTGAAAAATTATCAATTTCAAATACTTCGAAAACAATCCAATCATCAAATCGCCCTCTTCACCTTCCACCAGCTTGTGCCCCGATCAGGGATCTCGGAGGCGGAACCGGAGCTGGAGGGACCACGTTGGAACTGCTTCGGCTCCTCGCTTCGGAGGTCCCTTCTTTGATTTTTAATTTTACTACTAGGAATTTTTCAGTTTTTCTTCCCTAAAAACTATCAAAATGTCCGTTTTTGTTGTTAAAAATGACTTGTTTTTGTTTTTCAAAAAGTAATGGTAGTTTTATTTTCATGATAATTCCACAAATTTTTTGATTTTTTATTGTCGGAGGGCCCTCCGGAGCCTTTTTAACCTTACCAGAGTCGGAGCTGGAGCCGGAGGCATTTTTTAAAAATTTTCGTAGCCGGAGGGACCAGACCCCTCCCACCGGGATCCCTGGCCCCGATATCACATCTACGTCCCAAAAATCTGCCTCGAATTTCCCCCATAAACATTAATGTAAAATATAAAAAGGGAATTTTTACATAATAAATGATACACAAAAGATAGTGTAAAACTCATCTCACGATTTTTTCTCTTCTCACGCTCCGCAGTAAATAAATATTAAGAATTTATTATTTTGTAACGTTTTTTTGAAACTAAAATGACCCTTTTTTTTTCCTTCATCGTGTATTTCCCTCGTTCACCTTCATCATCCATCATTTTATAGTATACTGTTGCTGGGATGCTTAAAAATTGTTATTTTTCACGTTATTAAGACCTTTTAATTAAATTTTGTAAATTTGCGTGTTACAGAATGGCGGAGAAAAAAATATGTATACCCCGTAACTAACGCATAAATTATATTTTGATTGTTTACAGCTAGCGAACAAAATGGAGTAATGTCTACAATTAGTGATAAACCTGTACCAGTTAAGAATTTTTCAAAACACTGCGAACAAAGAAGAAAATTTCCAATATTATATAAAATAGAATTTCAAGTAAGAATTTTTTTTACAATTTTTTCATTGATAGGTACCTATTTAAACGATAAAAATTCAAATATTTTTCAAATTATTGGAACGAAAACATGGCACAATACGAAAAGTATATTTTTTCGTTCAAGTTTTCTCGCTATTCAAATTGCAAGGGGGAAAAAACATTATTCATCCAATTAGACGAAGTTTGCTGATTCACCATCGATCAGAAAAACCTCAATAGTTAATTTGGTTTAAACGGAGCATTCTACATAGCTATTTTTTATGTACAGCGAGTAAAATTATATTACAGACGAAAGTTTACAATTCAGTACGAGCGTAGCCACTTTAAAAACAACTTTCATCTATGCGCCGTTTTAATAAAAGTTCAAACGATTTAATCAAAAGTTGAAAATTTTTCGTTCTAAAATGGTTTCAAGGCAGCAAAATACATTAGCGAATGTCTTTCTCTTCTACATTGTAATTCAAACGTCGCTGATCGATTTATATAAGGAGAAAATTTTGCGGCTTTTCTGGAAAATGTTTTATTCCAGAGACGTTATCACATGTGACGATCAATAAATATAAATTAGATTAATGGTTTAGGCGTCACAATGTCGCCGTTAAACCGTACTTCAAATGTTTTAATTTTTTTTTTCGCTGCGAAATTTTTTTTTTCTCTCCCTAACCGAATCCCAATTTAGCGAGGATGTTCGCGAAAAGCCTGCTCGCTTTTAATCGATGCGAGTGGTTTTGTAATTAATTTTACCGACGTCGAATTTACGTGCATTATCTTGTATATATTTTACAGCTACTCGAGCCGGAGCCGGATTATTATTACAATTAAGAAAGCGATTTATTCGTCGAGAATAATTTTTACCTACCGAACGTGGGTAGTACTTTTCGCGAGATATTAATTTTAAATATACTCGGATATTTTTACCGGATATTTATCCCGAGCGATCGTGGCTTTTATGCGGATGCTTTAAAATTTTAATCAGATTATAAGATTAGAATGTATAGGAATATTCGAAATTCGAACGGAATCCATTTTATTGCCTGAAAATTATCTACGTACGAAAATACACAACGAAATGCTAATTCAACTCTATTATATTCCCATAACGTATTCGCGAATATCGAATATTAAATCTAATTTGAACTTTTAATTAACTAGGTACCTAAGTTTTAAAATTATTAATTTCGACAATTTTGAAACCAGGAAAAATAGGAATCAGCATATGATTCCTGCTTTTGGTTATTCGTACTTGCTTAATTCGCTGAAATGAAAATTGATCCAGATGAGAGCGAGTGTTGAACAATTTTTCTGAAATATAATATGGATTCTTCATTTAAAAAAAGAAAGACAAAAATGGATAGAAAGCTGTTCGCGATGTTTGATATCGAAGTTGCAAGTAATTCGATTTCTGTCTCATGGACGAGTATAAAGTATATTTTTTCAAGACGATATGTTTGTTTTATATGGTGGAAAAACAATCGTACAATTTGAGCTGTTTTTCGAAAAAGAATTAATAAATAATTTTTTTCTCCGTTTGTCTGCGTATTCGAAGAGAAAAGTATCATACGGTGGTTTATTTTTCCAGCTACCTAATAGATTTTTCTGTTTTGAATTTTTCAGACTGCCGTTAAGGTCGAGACACACTCATGTCGACATGCCATTAAAACAAATAATAAAGAAAAAAATCAAAATCCTCGTTGCATTCCATGTAAGTAATATTTTTACGTTTATTTTGCATTACTTTAATGTTTGTTTGAAGTTTTGAAACAACGAGTCCTTTAAAAATGATAATTTCACAGATTGAAATATTCAGAATGGAAATTTTAAGCGGAGACGTGATAAAGCTGTATGCTCTGAGGGAGGGAGGGGGTACCTCAAATTTTTCCAACTTAATTTTTTGAAAAATTTACAACTATTTTTCCTATTGTTGTAAAAAAAACAATTGATTTTCATAAAATTTTCCAGCTTCATTTTTCAAATTTTCCTACTTTTCAAAACTTTCCTAATATCAAATTTAGAAAAGGTTGAGTTTGACTGATTTTTTTTTCAATGTACAATTTTTTTAAAAATTCCACAAAATTTGAATTTAAAAAAAAAATGATTTCCTAAGAAAATGTTCAATGGATGAGAGTGATTTTTTTATTTATTGCAAGATAAACAGATTTGAGAGTAGAATTAAATTGGAAACAGGTGCACCCAGGAATTAATTATAGGAGGGGCTGAGTATTTGAGAAAAAATAGGGGGAGGGATGAAATTTCAAATTAGTCATTTTTCACTGAATTTTCAATCAGAATCCCTGATTTTTCAATCAAAAATCATAGATTTTTTCTGAAAAATTGGGAATTAATTGAAGAGTCTCGATTGAAAAATCAAAGGAAAATTATTCATTTTTTAAATAAAACGACTAAAACACTGCCCAAGCGCCCGAGCAAAACGGCAAACGAGGACAAAATTTCTTGAAAAAAATACAATTTTAATCTTGAGTAAAAAAATGAACTTTTTTCACATTTTTTAATGAAAAAAAAAATTGTTTTCAAGTTTAAGAATTGTAGGGGGAAGGGATTTTCTTTTTGTGGTAGCCAATTGGATTTTTTCTATGATACGTATACTTCGTTTTTGAGATATTTTCAAAAAAAAAATTGGACTTCAAAAGGTATCTTGAAAGCTAAGCACCCAAGGAAAAAAGCAATCGAACTTTACAGAAAATCAATTTGATACCTTACAATAATTTATATTCCATTCTTTTTTTTTTTTCGTTGAACTCTTTTTTTGCTCAAATTTTCAACAAAAAATTAAAATTGTGAAAAATCAAAATATCTGAAATAAAAATCATTCCTTCAACTTCAAACAGCAATTCAAAATCTTAAAAATGTCGACTTGTGTTTTAATGAACACTCATGACGTGTTGAAAAATGGTAGTAAAAGTAAAAAGATGAATTAATCACATTAAAATACATACATACAGATGGTTTGGTAATAGTTCACACCTCAACATTGCTGACAGCAACTTAAACCACATTTCTGTTGATGAATTTGTATACCTAGGTATTGTGGTTATAGAAGTTTACCCCTTCAAATGGTAGAGCTGACAAATCTATTCACATATCTGTAATTTTTTGTTGTTATTGAATGAAGGGAGGGAGAGGAGGAGAAAAAAATGATTGAATCAAAATGTTGCGTCTTGATTGCGTCGTTTGAAGGCAAATGAAAAAGTGGATGAAAATTTTTTACAATTTTTTTCTTTTAAAAAAGAGGTACTGTTTTGATGAAAATTTCGAAGTTCAAAATTAAAAAAAAAATGCATTACAAATTTAAAATTGGAAAAAAGTTTGAGAAAAAATCATGATGAAAATTTCTCTCCTAAAGAGAATGTAAAAAAGATCTGACATCAAAATATGTATTTCCTCCCTGAAATCTTTGTCTGGATTTACAAAGTCAAACAATAGATATTCGTGAACCATAAATCCACGATTTGTGACCTTTCAATATTTTTAATTGTGCGAATTTTTAATGAAAATCTACTTTTTAAAAATTTGTGAGTAGTAATTTTCAATAAAAATCTAGAAAAAATTGAATTAATGTATCTGCATCTGAACTTGTTCAAATTAATTTTGTTCCCTCGTACCACCATATTAACTTTCGAGACTGAGTATGTTTTTGAAAGCTAATTCGTAATTTTTTTTCGATAATTTCCATTTTTTTTTTATGTTGATAAAAATTGAAAATGGAATAGCTGAAGTAAAATTTGAGAAAAGTTTGAAGCCAATTTTTTAGTCTAAAATTCAATTCAGGAAGCTCAAGTTTTCATTCGTTTTTTTTTATTATTTAGGGTAGTCCAGTTTCTATTATTTTTCCAGTTCTAGCAATTCAAACAGCTTCAATGTTACTAAGTTTGCCTATCCGGAGATTCAAAGGCACCTAAGAAACAAAATAGGTATTTTTTGAGCAAATACCAATTATTCATTCACCCTCATTTAGATTTTAAAAATGAAATTTAATATATTTTTCTTGTCCAAATCCGAATTTTTTTGAAGCTGGTGAACTTTGAGCACTTCCACATTTCCATTTTTAAATTTTTTTTTATTAGGAACAATGCTTTTGGAGCCTCTGAACCATTTCAATCTCACTAAAAAAAGATTTTTTGAAGTTTTCTATGCACGGGGGGGGGGGTGGAGGAAGAGGAGAGGTATATAATGGAGTGGGTAATTTTTTATGATTTTATGTTTTTGTGAAGAGAGGCAGAGAGGGAAATGTAAAAAATTACATAAAAATCATTGAAACTTTCTCAGCAGTAATTTAGAAACGATGTAAAGATTGACATGTTATTCAAGATGACTTTCTTAGTTCCTAATTCTATCACAATTTCTAAAAGGCAAACAAAATTGTCTAAATTATGGATTTCAAAGAACTGAACCATATTTCAGCATTATTCTGCATATTCTTCCACTCTGTACTTCCAGCTATTCGAATTCTAGAAATATTTCGAATGTGTGAACGATATTACACAATCGACAAATTCCTGCTACAAATAACAAGCTCTGTGCAAATACTGAATAAATAATACGCGTTTATCGAATCTGCTAAATTATGTGTAAGAAACGTCCAATTCTCCAAATAAATACTTAAGTATCACAATAAAAAAATACGTTAACGCTGAAAAAAAATTTCGTCGACATTTCGCAAACACATTAGTAAAGTTCATCGTATCTCTCTACGGTAGGTTTAATATTGACCGAAAGCTCTTAACAGGCAATATTTTAGCAAATATTGATACGTGTTCCGATATGAACAAAAATGTAAATTTATTCTCCCTCTTGCAATTTCTCCAAACGAGAAGAGTACAAAATATTAAACGAGACAATTTACCTACCACCGAAAAAAAAAAAGGGTAGACCTGTAGAAAATTTTGTCAGCAATTATCGCCGAGTTATCAAACGTCGCTTCACCAATAGCGTCAGCTTTTTCCCAACCTTTGCGTATACAAAATTAACAAATGACCGGAGACTTTTCTCGTTTCAACGTCACAACGTCACGCGCTCTCGTCGCAATTAACGAAATTTTCATGCAATTTTCTATACGCAAACAAGAGAAGAATTTTTATTGTGTACATGTACGTGCGCGAAATATATAATAACCGTATAAACACCCTTTAAAAAATAAAAAAAAAAGACTAGTTGATTCAACAGAAAGGAACATTAATCCTATAAACCACCTCCCACGTATTCATGCGAAACCGCGCCGCTAGATGTTTGTTGGATTATATACCACTTTATTTTCCGCTTATGTACCTTGTGTATTTTATATGCAAAAGTAAATGTTGTAGGTATTTTATAAAATGAAAATAGTTGCCAGTTCAATGAGGCGGGGCTCAGTCCGGTTGATATTTTTTTTTTACTTTTGGCGTGGCTGGGGTGTCTGATTTATTGGGGGTTCGAAAGCAGGTATGAGTTTGCGTTCGGGATAAATAAACCAAACTAACCGCAATGGAATGCGAAGGAGGAATGATTTTGTGTTATGTTTAGATTGCTGAATCAAATTTTTATTCCTGTGGAAATTGATTTTCGAGTGTTTTTTTCTGGTGGGAAAAAAATCCTCGAAGGGTTTGGGATTGATTTGGCTAAAGCGATTTGTAAAGTTGAAAAGGGAAAGGTCTGGAAAATTGAACCTTTCCAACTTGGATTAATTTTTAAACCCTTTTTCTCAAAGTTTTTTTGATTAAAGATGCAATTTTTTAATTTACTGAGTCAAAAAATTAAAATTATTGAAATCGTTTTCAACTTTTTTTGCTCATAGGTTGGTAATTTAGTGGTAAAAATGAATTTCCAGACTAAAATTAGATTATCTCGGATTCATGGGCGCACCCAGGGGGGGGGCTCGAGAGGCTCGAGCCCCCACTTGGGCTTGAAAAAAATTTTATTGCAAAAATATAAAAAGGTGCATTTTTTTGGTTTTCAAAGAGCAAGTATTTTTTCAAAAAAATTTCGCCCTCGCCATGTTCTGGAAGTATTTTAGTCATTTTATTTTAATGATTTTTGACTAATTTTTCACTCAAATATCGCCAATCCCTCAATAAATTCTCAATTCGTCGGAAAAAATTAATGATTTTTGACTGAAAGATCAGTGAAAAATGATTAATTTGATATTTAACCCTTCCCTCTATTTTTCTCAAATTCTCAGCCCCTCCCTTAATTAATTCCTGGGTGAGCCTGTGCTCAGATTTCTGACAAAAAATTAAATTTTTCTAATTTCTTAATTTGAGATATTCAAATTTTTTTATTTTAAATGAATTTTTTTTAATTTTTTAGTGTAGGTAATTTGGGTAAAATTTATAAACTTAAGATGGAAAATTTTCCAATTCTTTGTTTTTGGATTCAGGATTTTTTTCATTCATCTCGATTCAAAGTTTTTTGATTTTGAGGAAGGGGAGTTGAACGTCAAACAGTGTTTTAAAAAATGAGCCCATTTTGAAGCTCTCTATTTCAAGTTTGTGGCATTAGGATATACTGAAAAATGTTCTATTGGCGTTTCATCCTGAAAATTTAAGCAATTCTTACTTTTACTTAGCTCAGAATCCACTTTTTTAATTTTTTGACTCAAAATGTCAAAATGTAACTTTTTAGGCACAATATAAATATATATTTTTAGATTTTCCAACTCGAAATTAAACTTTTCCACTTTTCTTCATCTCACATCCTGAAATTTTCTGACATTTGATCAAAGTTCAATTAAAACAGATGTTTTTCAAAAATTCTTCTATATTTTTGACGTCAATTAATTGTCAATGAAATTCAAATTCAAAGTTTCTGAAACTGAAGTCTTTCAATCTTTCTTTTGTTTTTAAATACCTAAACCATTTTCAATTTTCTGATCAATTCAAAATCCAATTCACTTACTTACTGTTATTTTTCAATTTGTTTTTTTTTTTTTCAATTTTCTGACTCAGATTCAATAAAAATGTAGAAGTTTTGCAGAAATCCTGTGGACAGTATCATGGTTCTGGATGTTTTGCAAAATTCCTGCAGAAATTTTTCATGGTTCTGGAAGATTTGCAGACTTCCTACACAAAGTCTTACGATTTTGTAAAAAAAAAAGAGCATAAGTTTTGAAAAATTCCTGCAGGAAATCTTATCATTTTGCACAGAATTCAGAAGTTTTTCAGAATTTTTGCCAAAAGAAACTCATGATTCTGAAAAGTTTGCAGAATTCCTGCAGAAAGTCTCGTGATTCTGTGAGTTTTGAAGAATTCCTGCGGAAAGTTTCACGATTTTGTAAAAAATGTAGAAGTTTTGAAGAATTCCTGTGGAATGTCTCATAAACCTGCGAATTCTGCAGAAGTTTTGCAGAATTCACGGAGGAAGTCTACCGATTTTGCAAAACGTGTTGAAGTTTTCCAAAATTCCTGATTCCTGCAGAAAGTCCCATGAATTTTGAGCAAAATGCAGAAGTTTTGCAGAATTTCTGCTGAAGGGCTCATGATTCTGGATGTTTTGTTGAATTTCTGTAGAAAGTCTAATAATTCTGTAAAAAAGGTTGAAGTTTTGCAAAATTCCTGCAAAAGGTCCCATTGGTTTTGCAAAAAATGCAGAAATTTTTCGATTCTGGATGTTTTGTAGAATTCTCGCAGAAAACTTCATAATTGGAGGATTTGCAGAAATTCTGCAGAAAGTTTCATGATGAACCAACGAAAATTTTGAGAATTCTGCTTCTGTCATAGGTAGTGATATGCTATTTAAGAACAGCGAACTATCCCAAGACCATTAAAGGCATGCTGGTGTAGTCAGCGTCACTTAATAATGAATATCTCAAATACTCCGTCACTTCGCTGTTCCATTAATCAACTCTTGACCTTCTTTTCTTTTCAAATCTTGGTCTTTTTAAAAGGATTATTCCGTTTTTGTGGAAGAAAAGGCGATACATACTCGTCCAACACAAAAGTCTGAGATTATCTAGGCTTATTTAGTGTGGAAATCTTTTCGATGAATTATACGAAATTACTGCAGCCCACAGCAGGACTTCCTACATTCCAACGATAAGAAACCCCCTCTGTTTATTTCATTTTCATATACAAAGAAACCAAGTTATCTTATGTGGGTGATCGATGACGGAGAATAATTTCAACTTTCAAGTAAATTTTCTGGAGCATTAAAAACAAAGCGAAGTTTTGAAAAATCTCGAGTAACTAATTTAACGTTTTGTAAAAAGTTCACCCACTGGAACGCCTCTCCAGATCGTAATTCTACTCGTATCGTGTTTACTTTGTATTCCCTGGTTGGGTTACGTGGCTGCTGAGAAAAGTTGTCGAGAGGAAATTTAAAATTTTTCAAATAATTAAGAATAAAATATATAATTTCAGGGTTTGTTTACTCTTAAACGTACCACACTGGTTTTCTTTTATTTTTCTTCTCTTTTTTTGGTACTCTAGAGCATTAAAAATATTCGCTTTGGTTTTTATTCGAAATGTAAATATTTACGTGAGCAGGTTAGAAATAGCTTTATATAGGAGGCTTTTAAATTCTAGCCTGTGTTCGGCCCGTTTCTGCGGCGGTTTTGTAAATAACCGAGGTGGAAATTTGGATTTATCGTCCTTAATGGTCTTATTTCCGGCAACGTTTATGTCGTTATACGTTACAAGAACATGATATTTTTCCCAGTCATAATTTCCTACAACGAATATTTTTCTCGCCAAAGTGATTTATATTCTTTCCCTTCTCCTTATCTCGTCGCTTGTCGATGGTTAATTTTCTTCGCGATAATATGCCGATGAAATTCATCGTTCGCATCGATGACATATTATTATTGTAGGATTTATGTAGGTACCTTAGTATTTCGTAGCTCCCTGCCCCGCGCCTTTCAGTTTCTGCGAAATGAAAAATATGGGCTCGGTCGAGAGTTTTCCTGGTTTGCGCTTTTGTTGTTTCCTTGTGCGAAATTTGTAGGTAATGCGAATTGGTTGTAGGAATATCGGTCTTCGGTAATGATGGTCAGAAATTTCAAATTGAATAACTTTTTTATCGGTTAGAATTTTAGAATAATTTTACCTACACTTGGAAAAATTGAAAATTTTACCAATTTCGTAATCATTTAAGATAATATGGCTGGAAAGAGGGGGGAGGTTTAAGACAAAAAACGTTTAAAAAATTCCATTTTGGAGCTCTCTTGCTCTGGTCCAGGACATTGAAAGAGGAGGTCGACAAATTAAAAACATTGTATTTTTAATTAAAAATTTGTAAACGTTCTCTTTTTGAGGAGAAATTAAAAAAAATACTTACTTGCATTTTTGTGCAAAAAATTGATCATTTGAAAACTCTGCATTTTGATATACTTGATTGTACAAAATCAACAATATATCATTTCACGTCAAAAATTGAAAAAAAAATCATTTCAGAAACAAAATTGAAGAAAACTGAATTATGGTTTGGAAATCTGAAAATAGGAAACTTTTTAATACAAAGTTGAAATCGGTACCTATTACATCAAGTACGATTATAAAACTGGAAAAATTATTCTAAATTGAAAAAAATTACATTCCAAACTAAATTTTCTTTCCACATTTAAAAATTTTGAATTTTGATTTGAAGAATGAGAAGAGCTAAATCTTAAACTGAAAATTGTGAGATAAAATTGCATTGAAAACAAAAAAAAAAAAAAGAGTGTCGATAACTACGTAGGTATTCTAAACTAAAAGAATTAAAAAATTGCACCGTTTATTCATGAAAAATTGCACGTTGGATTTAAAAAATTGTAAAGTTACATTGAAGAAATTTTTCTTACCAAAAAATTGAGCAAATTGTTTGCACCAAAAAACCAAGCAAATTTTTTCCCCAAAAAAATTTGAACAAATTTTTCGCAGAAAAAATTGAATAAACTTCTTGCAGAAAAAATTGAACAAAAATTTGCACCAAAAACTGAGAAGATTTTTTCTCAAGAAATTGAGAAAATTTTTCCCACTGAAAAATCAAGCAGTCAGTGCACCAAAAAGTTGAACAAATTTCTTGCACCAAAAATTGAACAATTTTTTTTACCTGCTAAAAATTGAACAAAACTTAAACCAAAGACTGGGGATATTTTTTTCTTCAAAAATTGCGCAAATTTTTTGCACCAAAAATTGAGCTTATTTTTTGAACTATATATTAAGCACTTTTTTGCACTAAAAATCGAGCAAATTTTTGCACTAAAATTGAGCAAATTTTTTGCGTCAAAAATTGAGCTAATTTTTTGAACTATGTATTAAGCACTTTTTTGCACCAAAAATTGAACAAATGTTTTTCTCCAAAAATTGCGCAAATTTTTTGCACTAAAAATCGAGCAAATTTTTGCATTAAAATTGAGCAAATTTTTTGCGTCAAAAATTGAGTTAATTTTTTGAACTATATATTAAGCAATTTTTGCACTAAAAATTGAACAAATGTTTTTCTCCAAAAATTGTGTAAATTTTTTGCACTAAAAATCGAGCAAATTTTTGCACTAAATTGAGCAAATTTTTTGCACTAAATATTGAACAATTTTTTGCACTAAAAACTGAACAAATTTTTTCAATCAAAATTTGAAAACTTTTTTGCACTAAAATTGAGCAAATTTTTTGCACCAAAAAATCAAGCACATTTTTTGCCACAAAAATTGAAAAAAAATTCCACCGAAAATTGAGAAATTTTTTGCACTAAGAATCAAGCAAATTTTTTGCACTAAAAATTGAGCAGATTTTTTGCATTAAAAACTGAGAAAATTTTTCAATCAAAAATTGAGAAAATTTTTTGCACTAAAATTGCGCAATTTTTTACACCAAAAAATCAAGCACTTTTTTGCCCCAAAAATTGAAAAAAATTTCCACCGAAAATTGAGAAAATTTTTGCTTTAACAATTGAGTACTGTATAATCGTTAAAACAAAACTTTGATGAAATTTTTGGAAGGAAAGGTTGGTAAAATTAATGAATAAAAAATTGAGTAAAACTCCGGAGCTGAAATTAATAAAATTTTTGATTAATTGCATAGGATAGAGAAGAAAGAAACATTGGATGTTTTTATGAAAATTTTTCCGCTGAATATCACGCTGAAATTATGAAACAAGTCCTGGAGTCCCTCATATCTTCAATTCAAAATTTTAAAAATGAATTTTAAGCTTGTTCGAAATTGAATTAAAAACGTCATGGTCACGCGAAACAAAGTGTAAAACAATCCACAAATATTCCCTACAAAAATAAAACAACCTTTTCTGTTCACCACGCTCAATATTTATACATTCCGCAAAAAGAAAAAAAAATGCATCTAAAACTTTCTAAACACTTCGCAACGACCTAATAAAACACAAAAACTCGCAAACTTTAAACTAGAACGTCGTCTTGAACCTGAACTACCCAACACATAAGACCTTAGCCCGGAAACATTTTCACCCGGACGGACTTTTTTAATATAAATAAAACACCGAGATTATTCGAGCAAAATTTATAGCAACTCGGGCGCATGGCGCCACTGAACTTTAAAATGTGATCTGCAACCATTAATGCAACATAAATTGTCTAATAGTTTTTTGCAGGGGGGTTACTCCACCTAAATCTTTCTGTATAATGTCGTTACCTCTGACTCGAATATCGATTTTTACCCTCCAGTTCATCCAGAATAAGGAATGAAAACTGAAAGATTTAAACCGAGTTGAGATTCTGTTGTTTTATTTCTTCGGTTTGTAAAGTGACACGAAAACAAAAAATATTTTCAATTAAGAACCGAAGAAAAATTTCCAAAGTTTTGTATCTTTTTTAAACAGCAGGAAACACTTTATATAAAATATCTGCGCGTTTTTATTAACAATCGTTTGTTATAGGAACCGAATTGGATGGTTTTTATTTAGGTCTATATAATACAGCTGATACATATATGTACATCGTGTCACGACTGTATCATTTTACACGAGCGACGATGAAACCGGCGGCGTGGTTGGCGCGTAAATTCGACCCAGATATTAGTACTGAGCAAACTTGCATGGAAATTTAATCCAAATACGGCGCGCCGAAGCGGCCGCGAATCTCTCATCCATAACTCAGCTCTCTTCATATTATAAAGATACATCGGCGATTTAAAAGAGACGCCGGAACGGTTTCCCACCGCAGCACCGGGCCATTATTTATTTATCCCGGCCACAAAGAAATGATTTCGATTGAAAATATTAAACGGTGAAGACTGCGAATGAAGATTTACCCCCCAGCAACGAAATTCTGTATTGGTTTAATTTCTGAAATGTTTCGGTAGTTTTCCTAGGGTATTGAGAGCGTTTTATTCGTGGATGAAAAGTAGTCCTTTGAGAAAAAAAAAATCATAAGAAGACGTTCCATGGGTGGATATGTTGATTGAGTCAACGCATCAGAAATTTTCTAAAATTCGCGAGATTTTCCCCTTCTTTTCTTTTTTTTAGATTTTGTGATCAAAAAGGTTTGAATTCAAGCCAAGTTTTCACTTTTGGCCTTTTAATTTCTCATTGAAAATCTTTTTACTTGCTAAGCTGCTTTAAGCTGTTTTTTCGTCTCTATCATTCAAGGGTATGAGGGAGGGAGGGAGTATTTTCTTGACTTTTGCGATTTTTTCACTGATTTTTCAAAACATTTTAATTAATTTACCGACTTTTCAGTGGGTTTTCACTGATTTTCCAGAAATTTTTTTCGCCGCAAAATTTCAGTGAATTTTTTTCTGATTTATTATTTGTTGCAATTTTGACTGTTTTCCTGGGATTTTTGATAATTTTCACTGATTTATAAATGAGGAAGCTGATACGAGTCGAACCAAATCTGGACCAAATGAGAAAATCTTGACAAACTTTTAAAAATTGATTCGTCTGATATATTGTCTGTCTCCTACAAAATATCAGTTTGCAGGGGAAACTCATAAAGAAACACGCACCTACGATTTTCTTCTTCTTTTTTGTGTATCGTTCAAAATGGAGAAAAATGTTGTATTGAGCTCTTCGAATCCCCTTCTACTCTTAAACTACCACGTAATACTCGTTTTGGATAAGAGGCGAAAAAAAATTAAAACGATGATGTATTTTACGAAAAAAAACTTGGAAATTGTTTAACTCGCTTCGGGGAGTTTTTCTGCCGACGAAGCAAGTATAAAAAAAAAGTTGTAAAAATTTTCATACAGAGTGGCTCCGTTTACGTGTTCTTTTGGGAATGTCAACAAAACGCGTAGTTTAATTGGTAAATTTTTCTTCGGCCGCAAACTCGGTACTCGAGACTCGAGTAGTGACTGAAATTTTAAGTGAATTATTCACCCGGGGCGAATTTATTTCAATTCAACATCGTCGATTTGTTAGTACGATTTTTTTTGGTGGGCCTGAGCCAGACTCGATGTTATTTTCGACTACTTTTTTTTTGTTCTTCGTATGTAATGCTACATGTACTGGGTGAGATTAAATATTAAAAATACCGCTGTTTAAATTCAACTAACTGCCAACCGACATAGAGCTAATTGCATTAACAAATACATTGAAACAAAAGCCGTCTTCGGAATAGTTTACGTGCAAATAATCGAGTTTTTGCTTCGATAAGTAATCACAATAGTCGACTATTTCATTCAGTGTTTAATTTGAGAATAAACTTTTCTCTCCCAACGAAAGCGTCTCCTTTTTCTTGCCTTTAGAGGTAAATGTTGACATGGCGAATCTGAATCTTTTATCGTTGGTGTACCAAAGAAATATAATTTTAATTAATACGATTCCACGATTTAAAATAGGCTTTGAGCGATCCTCGGCTGAAGTTTTTCTCTTACTCGTGTCCCATATCTATATGTAAATGTAAATTCGCTGTTTTGGTAAAACATAAAATAAATGAAAAATTGTAATTCGATTTCCTCTCTTTTGTATTTTCAGATGATTATAATCGCGTTGTTTTAGAACCAGAAGATGATATTCCAGATTCAGATTATATTAATGCGTCTTATGTTGATGTAAGTATTCGCCTCAAGTTTTATTCGATTTTCTTTTAATGAATGAATTTTATCTAAGAATGACATATGCCAATGCTGTACTGTAAGCTGCGATGTGTCTGTAAGCGTGCGTAATTGGTTGTCAATTTGAGCCAAGGGTAGAGAATGAGGGAACCGCTTATTTTGAATGACTGGCGAGGAATTTTCTAATTTACCTATACGTTCTCTGATGCCTGGTCGTATTGTCAGGCCTCAGGTTATCTCGAATGATTGATAAAATGTCACTTCTGATATCGGTAAAATATCAGAAATGAAATTTCGCGTCATTGACATCATTGAAAAAAAATTTCACATTGGTAAAAGATGACACTCGAGGTTGAAAAGTGACGAATAAAGTAACATTTGATGCCAAAATGTCAATTTTTTTTTGTTATCCGTGTCTTTTGAGTTTGGAAAATGTAATTTTGAGTCGAAGCTCCCATTTTGAGTCAAGTCTCACTTTGAGACTAATTTGCCAGTCAAATTGGTATTTTGGGTCAAAGTGTCGATTCTGGATTGAAAGTGACAAAAAAATTTTGTGTCAAAATTGATATTTTCGGTTGAATTGGTGGTAATAATTGGTGTTTGGCTATTGGTTAGAAGTTTAAGCCCTCACGTAAGTCGTGAGCTGGTTGGTGAGGCGACAGGCTTTCGCAAGACGAGGTGATCAATGGGATCCTGGGTCTACCTGTGAGTCTGGCTACCGCGGGCTCAGAGTCAACGGTCACTTCACCGGACTTATTACACCAAATCAAACAGATTGTACTTTACGAATCGCGAAGTAATAAGTTGGTCACTCAGAGTGCACAACTTATTACAAAGAAAGAATCTTGCACGGCGAAACGTCAACTGAATTTATTAGCACAACCGAGATTACGAAATATACATCACACGTTAACTAGAAGTATCAATAATAAACGCGATAACGCTCGATGTACACGAAGTACCGAATATTTACATAAACGTAACGTATGAAGTATAATGATCGAACCGAATAAGCGAATGAGCTCTCGCTCTCAGCTACTTCTAGTCGTCAGCTTCTGTGGAAGCATCTAGAAGTAGCAATCGAGAAGGGAAAGGGTAAACCTACGTAACTGCCGGTTTGGTTTCATCATCTAGTCAGCTACTAGAAGAATCTAGTAGCGACTAGATGAGAGTAGAAAGATCGAAAGCTGCTGTATTCGGTACGTAGTATTACGTAAGCCAAGTACAAAGTCTTATCTAAAAGATAAGCGCTTTGTACTCGCCGAATACAGCACAGGCTAATTTCGCCTGTAATTTCGTCAGAAAAGTGATCGCATGCTTGTATAGGTAGGTAGACCTACCTATCCAAGCATTTCGCGACCCCCAAAGGCGCAATTTCAGGGAGGTATTTCACCTACCGGTTCACGGTGATGACGTTTTTGTGTCAAAAGTGACATTTTTGTGTCAAAAGTGACATTTTTGTGTCAAAAGTGACATTTTTGTGTCAAAAATGACATTTTTGTGTCAAAAGTGAAATTTTTGTGTCAAAGTGTCATTCCTTGTGGCTCAAGTGACATTTTTTGTGGCTCAAGTGACATTTTTGTGTCAAAAGTGACATTTTTGTGTCAAAAGTGACATTTTTTGTCAAAAGTTACATTTTTGTGTCAAAAGTGGCATTTTGTGTCAAGTGACATTTTTGTGTCAAAAGTGACACTGCTGTGTCAAAAATGACATTTTTGTGTCAAAAGTGAAATTTTCGTGTCAAAAGGACATTTTTGTGTCAACAGTGGCCTTTTGTGTCAAAAGTGACATTTTTGTGCCAAAAGTGACATTTTTGTGTCAAAAGTAACATTTTTGTGTCTAGTGACATTTTTTTGTGTCAAGTAACTTTTTTGTAACAAAAATGACATCCTTTGTGTGTCAAAAGTTACATTTTGAGTTAAAAGTGACATGTTGTGTCAATAGGAACATTTTATGCCGAAAATGATATTTTGTTGCAATAGTAACATTTAACGTCAAAAAAAAGGCAATTCACGTCAAACGTGACTTTTGTGTCAGAAGACAATCTAATATGTATGCAGTTAGGAAATGACATTTGATGTCAAAAGTGACATTTTGTGTAAAAAACATTTAGTGTCAAGAACGGCATTTTGTGTCACGGCAGTTTGTGTCCAAAAGTGATTTTGTGCAGAAATGATATTTTTGTCAAAATTGACCTTTGTGCATGTCCAAATCCACATTTCGTTTCGAAGGTGATACTTTTTGTAAAAAATTATCCTTTTTGTTAAAAATTCACCCTATTTTGTCAAAAATCGTCCTTTTTTTCAAAAATCCCCTTTCTTTGTCAAAAATCACTTTTTTTCAAATCGAAAATCACCGAAGTATTTTGTCAAAACTTCAAAAGTGACATTTTGAGTTACAAGAGATCAATCATGTAAACTTCAGTTTGAAATTTTTGAATTTTACAATACTTTTTTCTGTCCAAGTAGGTAATATTTTACCTTATCTGGTTTTGAAGTTAAAAATATCATAGTGATGATTCCAATTTTTTTTTTGTATTCACTGATTCTGTGTTAACTCTTCTCTGATATCAAGTTTTGTCAAGTAGGTATTATAAAAATTTTCTTGTATTTGAAAAAATCCTCTTCCATTCTTTTCCGCAGACGAATTTTAATATTTAAACTTTCTCAACATGAAAATTTTTAAGAAAATCAAAAAAAAAAAGACCATCACTTCGGGCAAATAAAAAATGACTAACTAAATACATTTCAATTTTCTTGACTAAAAATGCAAATTGTCATTATCTGGAGGAAATTTGCCCCCTCTTCCCCCCTCCCCTCCGATTCATTCCAACTCTTTCAATTTATTATTTCAAACTCAGATCTTTATGATAATTATTTTTCAAGCCCGTAGCTCCAATCTCAGGAGTCTTAGGAAAGCTGAGAGCTTAAACGAGATCTTTTTTAAAAAAATAGAAAAATACATAGAACTTACCAAAAATTTTGAGCTCTCGTATCTCCTATCAGCTCCTTTTGATGAAAATTTGCTCCAATTTCTCGCACTCGCGCTGAAAAATTTCCACTGAAAATATCCTTTGAAAATTTATTTCGAGGAAAAATAGGTGAAAAGTTTCAAAAAATGCAAAAAATTGATTTAATTTCGACGAAGCCGGATAAAATGAAAAATACATAATATTTCATTATTCTCTCGACGATCAGTATCTCGTTGGGTTATTTAAATCGGCATTTTTCAATCAGACAACTATTTGCTGAAATCCCAAAACCCGACTATGAGGCAAGCATCCATCGAAAATTCCTGAAAAATACTATACAGCCATGAAAATGAAATAAAAACAAGAGAAAATTAAGTCCATAACAAAATATTTGTTTAAAAATGCAATCAACCCGAGAACGGGAAGCTCGATAATATTCTGAATTACAAATTCAGCTCAGTTAAAGGAAATATCGCATTTTTGTGAAAATAACTTAATATATTTTACCTACACAGTGAAATGGTGCGTAATACAACCTACATTTGAAAAAACATAACTGAAATTTTTTATTCCGCAAGAAAAATATTAACACTGCGAAAAAAGGGTATTTTGGTATTAGAATAGTCGAATTCGATACCTATTATAGGTTGCGCGATATATACGACCGGTTTCATTTCGCAATTTCGTACGTGACGATGTTTACGAAAGAGAAATTCGTGGACGCGACGAGAAATTTTTAACGTTTCGCGTATTTACCTAATAATAAAATTATACGCGGGTATTTCTTGTCGGATAAATTTTCGCGTTTGTTAATTTAAAAAGTCGAATCAAGAGAGCGCGAGAGGAGATACGAATTATAAATTTTATGCAGAGAAGTTTTTCATGAATAATGTAGACGTCGTTCACGTGCTAGATTTCGAACAGAGGTGCTCGTCCTTTGAAATTATTAAACACACGCGACCCCCTCGAACGATGAATTTTTTTTACCTTATTGCGTAAGTACGCGGGTTTATTTTGTTTTCGAATTCGAGGAGGTTTTTTTTTATTGTAACGACTTCGTATATTGTTTACAATGCGTCGTAAACTTTTCACCCGAATAAAAACACACCAAATATATTACAAAGTTTTTTTTAATCAGCTACCATAGCTGGAGTATATAGGTAAAGTGAATGCATCTCCTACATACGTAATTTCATCATCCCAAGAATGAGAGTATAAGTAAACTCCGGGCGAAATTATGTTTATATTGAACAGCGACGTTGGAAAATATGCCAACAACTTTCCACCGCTTCCAATTGCGAGATTTTTTATGCGGAAAACTTCGGTGAAAATTTCGCAGACGGTATTGGCTCCATTTCGCGGATACTAGAAGGTATACGCGAACGTATCTCTTACCAAAGAGTCAACTGTGCGATACGTACTCGTAAATAAACTCTTATTCGAATTTTCCTCTTTTTTTATGTTCCAAGTTTTTCATTTCTTTCTTGTTTTCATTCGGTGTAGTAAGTTGTGCACGTTGTTTCCAAACTAAATGGCAATTTTGTTATTTTATTGCAGAGTTTATTAAAGCCTAAAGCGTATATTGTAACGCAAGGTCCGACCGAAACTACAGTCAATGATTTTTGGCGGATGGTTTGGCAAGAGAAAGCCAGTTGTATTGTGATGCTAACTAAAACATTCGATTTTATTAAAGTAAGTTTAATAATTGAGTACTTGACTGTATAAGAATTTGCAAAAATGGTAACATCGTTTTACGTGTAGGTATGAAATTCCAAGGGGAGGTCACCGAACTACCATGCCCTCTAGAAATGTGGTATTTTTGTATAAAGGAGCCCTTCAAAAATTCCCCCTCTCCCCCCCCCCCAAAAAAAAAATTAATGGACGGTGAAAGATTTTTCTTCCAAAACCTTGGCCCAACGTTTATCGAAAAAATTCGGTTACGTAAATTTTGAACTTTAAAATGTGGTTCCTATCAAATTTTCCAAAGTATTTTTTTTTTCAAAATATTGATATTAGTTTACCATTTTTCAATACATACGACTAAATCTACACGAATGGGCTTCAGGCACAAACGTTGAAATTACACTTCGAACGACTGAATCCTTCAAATGTTCATTTTTTTCAACTCAACTGATATAAAATGAGGAGTTTCGTTTCAAAACGCAACAAAAAATTTGTTTCATATCAAAACGCAACATCTTTTTTTTGCTCCCCTCCCCTCCAACCCTCCTTGAGGTACAAGAGCGAAATGACCCCAAAACATGTAGCTGGGGTCCTAAGCTTTCCAATGAGACCGTCCCCAGCCAAAACCCCCCACCCAATTTTGAATGACAGTTTTTTTGCGATTTCCCCAAAATCAGGTCTTCGGAGATGTTGCATTTGAAACGAAACTCCTCAAATGATTTTAGAAAGGACTTTGAATGTGTTTTCATTTTTTATTCTTTTCTAAACGATTTTTTCCAACGTCTATTTTTCAAATCCATTTTTTTTCCTCGATTATTTTTCAATACTTCAAATTTTTACGTCAACTTTTCAGTCCTACAATTTTTCCTGGACGTTTCCCTCAACGTTGATTTTTTATGTGAAATTTGTGAAATTTTTCTAGAGTAGAATTTTTTGTCAAAATGTACTTATTTAACGTCACGGCAAATTCATAAAACAGGCGCAGGTCAATTCTTCAAGTCTAAAATTTTTTCCTGGAAAATTTTCAACGTCCATTTTCCAAGTGTAAATTTTTCTCCTTAATTTTTTTCAAATTTCACTTTTTTTGTTAGTTTTTCAAGTTTGAAATTTTTTATCATCCTTTCCAACATAAAATGTTTAAGGTCGAAGTGTTATGGTTTGAAAAACATTGAGGAAAGTAATAAAAAAATTTTAAGCTCTGAAAATTTTTTTTGGAAAAGTTTGGTAAAAGAAATTTCAAACTGAGAAATTGACGAAAAATTTTGTAATTTGAAAAAAATTGAGGGAAAAAATTTACACTTGGAAGATGGACGCTGAAAATTTTCCAGGAAAAAATTTTAGACTTGAAGAATTGACCTGCGCCTGTTTTAAGAATTTGTCGTGACGTCGAAAACATTTTGATAAAAAACTTATCCCTACTTATGAAAAAATTTCACATGAAAAATTAACGTTGAAAAAAGTTCTAAGAAAAAAAATGTAGACCGTAAAAATTTTGATGTTTTGAAGAAAATTTGATGAAAATATCTTAGACTTGAAAAAAAGTTTTTTAAAAAATGAAAACATAATCGAAGTCCATCCAAAATCACTTCATTTCTGTTTTGCCGGAAAAAATGGATACTTACTGAGACAAAAATCTTTAATGGATTCAGTCGATCGCTCTTCACAGTGTAATTTCAATTTCGTGTCTGAAGTCCATTCGTGCAGATTTAGTCGTAGGTTTTTTACCATAAGGTACGTCAATTTATGTACCTGAGATAAGACCAAATTATAGATATCATTTTTTTTCAATACTAAAATTATTTAGCGCACAAAATTGTTTACATTTTCTGTTCTGTTTTTATTTTTATCGGAAACCAAAAAAAAACCTTGGAAATTCACGTTTAATCCGCCAATTTAAGATCAAAAAGTTGGAAAAGTTGACAAATCGACAGAATGACTTTCTTGATTTGAAAAAATGTTACGGTTTGATATACTTGATGACATGAAAAAATATCGAAAATTTGCAGAAATAAGATAATACTGAATGACCCAAGTGAATTAAATTCAGAAAAAAATATTCGAAATTTTTAAATTTTTTATAGGAAGCTCATCATTCGAGTAAAAATAATTCAGGTTATTTTCGATTTGGTAGGTAAAATATGAGAGGATGATTCACGGTTTTAGGTGCTGAAGTTCAAACAAACATTTTTTTGGTCTTTTCTTCAGTACTTACCTACTGGGAAATTTCAGATGGCTCCGAAGTTTTTCGAAACTACTTATAATTGATTTAGAAATTCGAAAATAGGGTACATGCCAAATTGCAGATTTTTTCGCCGATTACCTACATCAAATTTTCATTCTTTGCAGAGCAAAAAGGTAATTTCAAAATTGCAAAAATTCAAAAAATTCATCAAATTTTTTCCACTTGAGAAACCTCTCTTGTTAGGTCATTCTTTGAAAAAATTCTCAACTTTTTTTTCAAATTCGTTGCTAAAAATCTGATGACCGAGAAAAAATGATTTTCCTTCAACAATAATTACTCCTTGCAAACGAAGTACAGAAAAATATTGACACTAATTGCGTTATAATGAGTGAAAATATGCATTTGAATGACTTTTTGGAGGAGGGGAGAGGAATTCGGTAAAATTTTATATATTTTTCAATTTTTTTGTGTCAGTTCAATTTCAAGGTCATTAGGAAATCAATTGATGGAATATTTTACGAGGTGTTTCCTAGTCTTTTTTTTTTGAAATTTTCCGACAATTTTTTCCAATTCTCTCTACCTTCACTCAACGTTCGAAAAAAAAAAATGCAAACCAATCTACCCTGGCAAATACATTGAGGAATTTTTATGAAACTGAGAGCACAACTTCCAACTACAGCTATGTAACAATACATCAGCTTCATTCTCTGTAACAAATTGCCATTGCTTACCCTCCGCTCCAAACTTTTCGACTAACTATAATGAAACGAGCCAAGCTCGTTCACCCCATACTCGAGCATAGGATATTAAAATTAATACCCGGCATTCGAATTTATAATATTGAAAGGCGCAACAGGTTGACTCGTCATCAGCTTTTATCATACATGTCTAATTTTATTTAATCAACGAAACGTTTACTTTGTACGAAAATAATAAATGGTGTCAAAGAAGAGTATTCCGTAAAGGTTTTCGGTTAAGCATGTTAATAACGTTACGACTTTAGACGTATTAATTTTGTATAAGCGACTCTTGATAATGAATTATTGTATTATAATTATATACTTGGGTATGGTGCTGGGAGCATACAGCATTACGTAGAATAGAACCATAAGTGTAACGAATAAGAGAATCTGTATGCAAATTAAACGTGCCTTTTTCACGTGCCCTTTCCGTAAATCAAAAGCCTAACTGGGTTCTTTAACTTTAGCCTAGCTCGTTTGTTGCCTCACGTACTTCAATATTATTTTGGTGCACTACTACGCATCCTATATGCTTACATTATAGGTACCCTACAACTACGAGTACATTAGGTACCTACTCGAATAGGATACCCTCTTTATATTTGTATTATTACTTTCCAGGTTATGTGTATTCAATATTGGCCTTCGGCTAAGGTGAAAAGCGAAGATTACGGTGACCTGAATATTTCCATACAGCATGAAGAAGAATTAGCCAATTTTCACATTCGTACCATTCGTGTGATACATAAAAAAGGAACGGTATGTAAATTCAGTTTTCTATTTTGATATGCTTATTTTGAGGATATCGTGATTTTAGTTTGAATTTGAGGCTTTGAGGAAAAGGGACTGAGATTAGGATTAATTTTCTTCAATAGGTAGGTACCTACCTATATTAAGATAAAGAATTACAGTTCTTAATCAACAACTTGTATTAAATTAACGCTGAATGGGCTGAAAAATTGAAAAAAACAACTTTTGCAACTGAAATTGAGAGAAATTTCACCTATTTTTTTCACAAGGTATTTTTCGAGTCAAAGAATTCCAAGAAACTTTGGCTCTTGAGAGGGAAGCTTGAGGTAATACTACAGTAAGCTTATTCTCGAAAAGAATCTAGTCTATTTAATTCTCGCACCTTCCCACTGAGACACTTTTAACCTGACTAAAAATGAAATTGGCTGGATTGTGTAAAGTTATCCGCCGAATTTGAAGTTTATCCAACTGGAATATTTTTTTAAAAATTAATTCGCCTTGAATTCAATTATTGAAGAAAGATATTCAATAAATGATTCAAATCCGAATAAAAAAATTGATTCACCCTCCGATTCAAAAAATCAAAAATGTTTTCAATTTTTTACAGTTGAAAAAAAATATCGAAATATATGTACCTACCCAAAGTGGAATTATTCTTTTATTTATTCACTAAGAAAAATAATTTTAAAAAATTATCAATTTTCAAAACAACTTCATCTGAAAAAAATGATTTTTAGAATTTTTTTTGAAGATTCAGCAAGAAAAATTGATTTGAAAAAAAAAACTGATCAATTTTCAAAGAAGTTTTATTTTATAAAAAATTTGTTTTTAGAATGATACCTATTCATTTTTTTTTTTTTGAAAAAGTTCCTCATCTTGGAGAAAACTTTCATCTCAATTTTTTTTGCTTTTTGAAAAGTTTTTTGAAAAACTGTTTAATTTTTTCAAATTTATTATTTGAAAAAAAAATGGGAAAAAATCCTCCCATCAATTTCATCCAGTCATTTTGAATATCCCTTCAAATGGAAAAAAACCTCCCATCAATTTTCCCAGTCATTTTGAATATCCCTCGAAATGAAAAAAAAAACCTCCTATCAATTTACCCAGGTTATTTTGAATACCCCTCCAATTGAATTTCCTATTCAATTTTTGTTTTTAATTGAAGAGGTTGAATTAAATTTTTTGAATTCTTCCCCCCATTACTTGAAAATTCGATCAATATTATATTTGGTTTTATTTTGTATGTTCTCAATTTTTTATGATTGAAAAAATGATTGAAAGTTTGAAACAAATACAAATTGTTCCAATTGTTTTTTTTAAACATGTTTACAAAATTTGAATTTTTTGAATATTATTTTCCAAGAACCATTCAAAAAGAACTGTTTAAGTTTTCAGACTAAGTCTCACCTACCTATCTACCTACATAAGAAACCAATTCAAAACCAAAATCAGCAGCAGCGTCGGATGATTTTTTTGGGATTGATGCAAAATGAATTTAAAAAACTTAGAAAACCAGGAGTATTTTTTGTAGAGGGGGGGGGAGGAAGAGTCTTTTTTAGTCCATTTATTTTGCATAGTTTATAAACCTAATTGTGATTTTATACATGTCCGAGCGAAGCGAGGATGAAGCTTTGAAAAAATTGGATATTAAATACCCAAAAGAGGCCTTTTTTTACTGTCTTCATGATTTAAAAATTCTTCTTCTTTGATGTAATTTGGAAAGAGTGTGCAATGCACTACTTTATTCCAATATTATTAAAAGAAGGAGAAATTTGCTGACTCATTTTTGAAAAATGGAAATTTTCTGAACAAAGATTACTCTTGCTTTTTTTTGAGCTGCCTACTTTTTTGTCATCTAAAATAAATTAATGGCGACACTCTTCTAAAAAAAATGAACAATTTTTGAAACTTCCGTTTGAAATGAATGTGGGGAAATTTATCAGGTAAGTCCGAGCGAAGCGAAGACGAAAATTTTTGAAGAAAACGTAGCTTTTAAAACCTGAAATTTCTTCATTAAAATTCGTGCTTTTTTTTCTCTCTACTTACCTCTCCTCCTTTCAGAAAAACTAAAAATATGTTTGAAAATTCCATTTAAGAATGTCATGAAGCTCCCTGGTAGATAAATGAAAATGAGATTTTTTTTCACTTGAAAATAGTCGTGTGTTTGGGCTACAGGGATGGGAATTTATAATATTATTTTAAAAATGAAATGTGCAAAATTCACCTATTGAGTCTGAGCGAAGCGAGGGTGAAATTTTTTTTGATATATTCTGAGATTTTTCCAACTTTCCAAACCCAAATTTGGGAAAACTTGAGAACTTTTTCCGATTTTTCCAAATTTTTGCTACTTTGGGGTGGGGGGGGGGTCGGCTCACCGGTCGTTACGCCTCTGTGTAAATACAGGGTGTTCCATGAATCGTCTGTTAAACTTTTTTTTTTGATTTAACCGGGTACCACTAAAAAAAAACTTGAGATGAACATGTTGCCTAATTTTAGAATTTAAGGGGCAAATGCTACTTCTAAAAAAAATAACGTCAACAATTTTTCTCAACGATGGGAATAGACAGTACTTTAAAAACTGAATAAATTTTCATTATATGACTTTTTGTCTAACTCAAAAATTAAAGGGGCCACAATATTTCTTTTCGATTTTTTTTTCTTCTAATGAACTAATTAAGGGAATGGATAGTACGTTGAAAACAGAAAAATTTTGTTCTGTACACTTTTTGCCTAACATCAAAAATGAAGGGATCAAGGGTCATTCAAAATTGGGGAAATTTGAAAATTTTTTGAGGCTCGCGTATTTTGGGCGAGCCTTAGCCCCTTCATTTTCGACTTTAGGCAAAAAGTGCACGGAACAAAATTTCTTCAGTTTTTAACGTGCTGTCCATTCCATTCATTGGTTGACTTTTTAAAAATTGTTTTTTAAAAAAATTTTGTAACCCCTTCAATTTTCGAGTTAGGCAAAAAGTCATATAGTGAAAATTTGTTCAGTTTTTAAAGTACTAGCCATTCCCATAGTTAAAGAAAATTTTGACGTAATTTTTTTCAGAAGTAGAATTTGTCCCTTAAATTCTAAAATTAGACAACATATTCATCTCATTTTTTTTTTAGTGGTACCCGGTCATATTATCCAAAAAAAAAAAAATGTTTAGCAGACGATTTATGGAACACCCTGTATAATCCATTAAAAAAATTCAAAGCATGATTAATTTTTCAATTTTTCAATTTCAATGAGAAACCTGTTTCTTATTCCAATCTACATGAAATACGTACAAATTTAAAATAATTTCCAGATTTTCGCGATGCATCGATTTCGACGATCCAATCTGCGTAAAAATTTCAAATAATACCTACATATTCGCAATCAACTAAAATTTTTGAAAAAAGTCATCCCAAAACAAACTCCTTCATTAGTTTTCAACCCAACTCTTAAAAATCTCTCACCCAAGCACAGGTATAAAACTTTCCACAACTTCCACATCCCCCTAACGTTCTCCTTCACCTACATTAGACAATGATCACTAATCATCCAACCAACTCCGTCATTCTCCTTCACATCCGTCAAACATTCGATTTCAATTCCACGGAAAAAATCCAGACGCGAATGCGGATCGGTTGCCAAACCGAAATCAGCCAACTTTCGATACCATACTAATCTCTCGTACCGTTTCGCTCCGTACAGTAGCGATTCTACGAAAGAGATGCTTTATTCGACGCGTTAATTTCTCCTTCTTCGAGAGGAAAACTCGAGCCGTCAGCAATTTATATACGATTGGTAACGGTACAGCGGGAACGAACGAGAAAAAAAATAACAAATCGTAAGCGTTCGCCGCATTCAGTCGTATTTCACGGCCTTCTTGATATATAACCTTAATAGGGTTGTTAAATCGTAGACAAATTTTAATTACCTGAAGTTTCCTATCAACTTTAATGTGCTCGGGTTTTTCTCCCTTTCGTTCGCTGAGCTGTGGGTGTATCGGGGAGGTAATCCGAAGAGACCTCGTATATAAAATTGGCAAAGCGAAAAAAAATTTCATTCGTTGGGAAAAATCGTAGCTTCATAAATTATACGACCCGGGCGAATACCTCCCCCCACCTTCTTTGGTCCAATTGATATCTCTATCACGTCTGGGTAATTTATTCCGAGGGAAAATTTTCATCTGTGAAAGCTTCTGCGAAGATTAACGTTGCAAAAATAAAATGACGAAAAAAAACCATTTATTTACATATTTTTAACATTAATTCATTTCATATATCAGATATATGTTTGTCGTATTGGATTTTTAAATTGTAATTTACATTTTTATGGGCGCAAATGTGCGTAATACACGAAGATTATACGGTACCATCGGACTGGCGCGCTAATACTTACATATTTTTTGTAAAAATTATATGTTCGGGCTCGACCGACGACCCGAAGAGAAACACCAGGGAAAAAAATCGCTTCAATGATAAATGGAGTTGAAAATGCGTCGATATTTTTAATCTTTTTATCACGAGGGGCGTGTAACTTTGTGTACTTATTTTCACGCATCATTTAGCGTATTTTCTTATACATTTTGTCGTTCGCCATACGTTTTGGTGTAGATTAAACGAAAGACGTTGAAAAATTATATACGTTGTTATCCTTATTTATACACTTTGTTGTCGGTGTTGTTTGGGTTTTTTTTTCTTCTTCTTTTCGCTAGCTCGTGTTATTATTTCATTTTAATGTAGGATAGGTAGCTATATACACACGTAGGTACGTCGGGTTTATATATAGGAGGTATAGAGTGGAGTATTTTTCGAGAGTTTATTAATTTTTCTTGATTTTTACTACACCGCGTACGCGTGCAGCTTTTACGCCAGCAAAGGTAATTGAGTTTGACAATGATAAACGACGTTGTTTCACGAAGGCATGGCGTGGCAGTAGGCGCGAAAAAAAGACGATAGTTGTATCATTTTTCCTCCATTAATAACGCCACTTACGTTGGAAGAAAAGCCTTGTCCAGATATTGTCGGGCGCGGATCGAGAAATTTGAATTTTTTTTGGCTTTCTGGTCTTATGTTCTTTCTCTTCGGTTGGCTGTTTCTTTATGACTTATGATGTGCGAAGACAACGAAAAACGTAATTAAATTTAACGTCGTGTAGGATACCTAGGTAATTATATTTTTATTATATTAAGGGATAGCGGGAGGAGGGGATTTTTTAATCGAGTAGGTAAGATGGAAATGGCCGAATGAACTGGAGTGAAAGTGGTGAAAAATCACCAAAAAAAAAAGTTTGATTTTGGGAGAGACGTATGGTGGGGGGGGGGACCAGACGATCCCAAAGTGGTAAAAAATTGTAAAAATTAGGAAATGTTGGGAAAAATTGTGTAGAGTTGGGATTCCCAACTTTTTTCCAACTAATCTTAACCTTTCCCAATTTGGATAGAAAAATTGGGGAAAGTGAAGAATATCGTAGAAAATTTTTTCGCCCTCGCTTCGTTCGGGCTCAGTAACTTTGCAATTTATTTCAGAAATGATTGATATGAATCTTCCTTCCTCCTAAGCCAGGGCCCTGTCCTAGCCCAAACAAATGAATATCTTCGAATGAAAAAAAAATGATCCTTCTCATTTATCAGAGGACTTCGAGATAATCTTAAATGAAATTCAAACAAATTTTAGAATTTTTTGGAAGGAGAGGAGTTCATCAAGGAACGTCGCTTTTTAACCAAAAAAAACTTGAATTTTAATGAAAAAAGTTCAGCTTTTTGATGCTATTTTTTTCAAAAAATTTTGTCTTCGCGCTTCGCTCGGACTCGATAGAGTTACCCTAATTCTCAAAGTAATGTTTTTCAATGCCAGGTAATTCTCCAAGTAAATTAAAATTCATGTTTTTCACTCTACTTTCTGACTTAAAAAACGGTGTTTTTTAATGAGCTTCTCTTCTCATAGGGGATTCGAGGCCCCTTCTTAAGCTTGGAAAAAATAATTTTTTATTGCAAAAACAGTACCTAGGTAAAAAAGTGTATTTTTTTGGCTCTTCGAAGTGTATTTTTCAAAAAAAATTTCGTCCTCGCTTCACTCGGGCAGTGTTTTAATTACGTTCTTTCAAAAATTAATAATTTTTCATTAATTTTTCAGTCAATTCTCAATTTGTTGGAAAAATTCATTATTGTGAGTGAAAAATTATTTTTTAAAAAATGACTGATTTGATATTTGACCCCCCCCCCCCCCCATCTCCCCCTTTTTATCGGATTATTATTCTCAGTCCCTCTCTTAATTAATTTCTGGGTGCGCCTGCCTGTGTCTCTTCTTCTAAAAAAATTAAAAATTTTTTGAAAATTCTATTCAAGATTGTCACGAAGTGCCCTGTAAATGAAAAGGATAATTTTTTCTTTTACTTAAATTTTGAAATTTTTGTTTAAACAATAGTAAATTGGAAAGATTTTTTTTCAGTTTGAAAACCGACGAAAATAATGAAAATACAATTTTCCGATTCATTAAAATTGCTGTTTTTTGTCGTTCCTGAAAAAAATGACAGGAATGGATAAAAATTCTCTTCGTCGATGTCTTAGAAATACGAAATACCTTTTTCAGCAATATAATTTTTGTGAAAATTTACAACACAATTTTTGTGAAAATTTACAACACAATTTTTGTAAAAATTCACAGTTTTTCGAAAGTTTGATTTCTTCAAAAATATAGTCGATTTTACTTATCCTTATTTTCCAACGGCACTTTGGGTGCTTGGCTCGGTTCGGTCACTTTCGTGTGACTTGCGTTTTTTACGTGATTACGTGAGCCTGTTTTACGGATGATTTTTTTTCACTCAAAATTTTTCTTGACGAGATCTGAAACTCTGAATTTTTTTCAACTTTTAAATGATATTTTTTCTTTTTCTTGACGAGGCGCGAGGTCTAAATTTTTTACGAATTTTTTTTCAACTTCAAAAATCAAAATTTTTCTTGGCGTGGTTTATTTTTTTTCAACTTTGAAATTTTTCTTAACGATGTCGAAATGTTTGTCAACTTCAAATTTTTTGACTTGTTCTAAATACTTTTCCAAACTTTGATTGAAAAGGTACGCAAATGTAACTTTGTTTACAAAACAAAATAAAGTCTCTTTTCTCATATACAGTTTTTTGACTTATACCATTTGTATTTCTTCACTTTCTTGACTTATACCTTTTGTACGAATTTTGCTTCAGTTGAAAAAAAAAAATCGTAAAAATTTAGACTTCGTCAAGAAGTCTTATTTAGAAGTTGAAAAAAATTCAGACCTCGTCAAGAAAAATTTTGAAGTTGAAAAAAAATCAACCACGTCAAGAAAAATTTTGATTTTTGAAGTTGAAAAAAAAATTCGTAAAAAATTTAGACCTCGTCAAAAAAAATAAATATTATTTAAAATTTGAAAAAAATTCAGACCTCGCCAAGAAAAATTTTGAAGCTAAAAAAAACGTCGGAATGTGGACTTTGAAAAAATATCATCCGTAAAACAGGCTCACGTAATCACATAAAAAACGAAAGTCACACGAAAGTGACCGAACCGAGCCGAGCACCCAAAGTGCTATTGGAAAATAAGGATAAGTGTCGATTTTCGTTTGTCAGAAAAATCCAATGACTCCAACTTCCTAAGCGAGAAAGGGGAGGCCTGGATTGAAATCAGAAATCATATTGTTTTGACAATATAGAACGCTTCAATATTTGTCTCAGTTGTAGCGGAAATTTTGATTTTGACCCCCTTTGAAAGTCCCGTGGAGAGAAAATCATGATCTGAAATCGCGATCAAAATAACTTTAAAAAATAGACCTTTCAGGATTTTATACCTAACCAATTAGAACGAAAGCATTCTGTGAGGTTGTTTTATGCCAGTTTTTATTTTGAAAAATGACAGCTCTTCATTTTTCGAAAGCCCAATTTTTAGCACAATCTATTTTTAAAAACACTAAAAATATTCATCTTCCAAAAAACTATGCCAGTTCTCAATTTTTTACAAACATGAGTAAATGTCAATTTAAAAAAAAAAAATCTACTTTTATTCTGAAAATTAGACGCTGTTTTTTAATATATTTTTTTAAAAGATGAATTTTTCTATTGTTTTGATTTTTTGACAAATCAATCCGGAAGTTTTTTTAAAATTTTTGATTTTTTCGTTTTTTGGTAAAAATTTTATTTTTTGGTTGATTTAACAAAATGTTAATCCTTGCTTTATTATTTTTGAAAAATTCAACTTAACTTTTTCTCCTGTACGGTTTTTCAATCAATTAATTCGAAATAAACCGCTCTTCTGCGGCAATGTACCGGAAAATTTTAAACTCTTTGGAAATGCTGACCAGAGATTTGAAAAATGAGAATGAAAATGTTAATATCCCATTGAAATTTCGAGACTGAAAGAGCCATGAAAACCCCCACCAAAAAAACGCATCAACCCGAACCTCGACCTCAATAGACCCCGAAGTTGTATATTAAAACAAACGTGAAAAACCAATTCCCGCGGCTTAGAGATCTATAAATCAGCAAGAAAAATAAAAAGTTTATTAGAGGGTTGAAAACTGATACACGCGGAATACCGAATACCTACGAGAAGAGAATACGCAGCTTTTGGCATTTTCTCCCTCTGTTTTGTTTTGTTTTTTTGTGTATAAGGGTACCGTAGGTTATGGGTACATGCGGTGAAATAAAAACGATATATGACCTTCGGTGTATTTTTTTACGTTTAATGAAAAGATAAGCTTCTATAAATGGTTACCTTTTGTACGTCGTTTTCAAGGAAAAAGTACGACGTTAAGCCTTGGATATGTTTGCGATCCGTTTTTGATTTTGCGCCTATATGTGGAATGGATGGAAGGATTTTCATACTTTTTTTTTTAGGTAGATATAGTATATTTATACGTATCTACGGTATTGAGGTACACAGATACGTGTACGATGGTCAGCTAAAATGTATTATCGATGGGTTTTCTGACATGATTTTTCAACTTGAAATTGTTTAGCCGGAAGAACGAGAAAGGACGTTGTTACAATTCCATTACACCGAATGGCCCTGTCATACGTGTCCGTTTTCAAACGCTATTTTAGAGTTTCGTCGGCGTATGAGAGCTGTCGTCGGGTCTAGAATGGAACAAGAAGGACCTATTGTTGTTCATTGCAAGTGAGTAGATTTAAATATGGCGTTTTTAACATTTATACGTATTATTCGTAATTATTGTGGAATGAAAACTGGAAATATTCTCCCCCTCCCAATTTTTTCAACTTTAGATTGGAGTCAAATCAGTCAAATGAATTCAATGGAAAGTAATTTTTGGTTTTTGTTTATTTTTTGACAAAACAGAAAAGGTTACAATTTTATAAAAATCTTGCTTACCAAAAAAAATTCAGTTGGACGCTAATAAAACTGGTAGGAGTGAAGATAGAAAATTGACTCCTGACTCCGAAGTTAATTTAAGACCTCGACTTTTGACTCCGGAGTCGACTTCTATGCTCTGAAATTTAAAAAAAAATTTCCACTTATATTTTTTTCAATTTTTTTTCAACTAAATGAGTGATTATTATCAATTTTAAAAAGTAATTTAAATATGAAACTGGAAAAAATGAAAAGGTCGATTTGAAAATAGGTCAGGGAAAAAGAACCGTGCCTATGTTTTGCATGTACCCGCAGATCGAGTAGTAAGTATGAAAAGTCAAGTTTTGAGATTTGATGACGCCTTATGGAAATTCCCGGAACTTAAGGTGGTTGAATATTTCGTGGACTTGATCCTGTGTATTTGTATTTTTCAACGTATTTTTTCACGAAATTCTCGTCCGTTTCTGTTACAGCACCATTTGAATGTAATCCAAGGATCGTAGTTGGATTAGATCCTCGGATCATAATCCTGCACAGAATTGGCTTATTTCCTCTACTCAAAATTTATGATTTTTTGTTAATATGGAAAGTTCTTAATTCGTATTAAACACATTAAAAAAATTAAAAACTCTCAACGAAATCAGACAAAAAATCAATTTCAAAAAATTTGAATTTATTTTGAACAGGGAATGAAATTGATCAAAAAATACATATCTACAAAAAATATGGAGGGGGAAAGAAAACTTGAAATGAATTTTGCGACGATCAAAAAATTTACGAATTGACCAATAAAATCTACGGAAATTAAAGATCGATTGAATCTTGAAAAAAATTAATAGAATTTTTGGGAAATTTTCTAATTCAACCAAAAACTAGTATATCAATAGAACTTGATGGTAAATTTTCGAGTTCGACATAATTTTTTTTATTAATTTTATTATACGTAGCATCTCTCTCTCTCTCCCTCCCCTTCACAATCCATTTTCCCAAAACTATTCGGCAATAATAGATTAAAAAGGACCTTGATGGAAATTGGAATTCCTTTAAAAATTAATCACAAAGAGGGAAATACAATTAGACTCGAATATCTACCTAATTCAATTATATTTAAAAAATTCTGCAACCTTCGAATAAAAAAAATCAAAACTCGAAAACAATCCAAAATTTCGTACTAAAAAAATTAATAATAATTTTTCACTGTGTTGGAAAAACTTTCGAATTGAATATGCTAATAGTACGAAAACTTTTTAGTCTACGATTTCGAGAACAGCAAGGAAACAAAAGACTAGGGGGAAAAAATTAGCAGAAAAGTTGCAGCAAAGCCATCTGTTACCTGGTTGAAGAATTTTTATACCGAAAAGAATAATTTTTTGTAATTGGATGGCTTACTCACAAAATATTCTATCAGGTACTCGAGAAATTATTTACCTACCAGTAATTTCAAGAAATAGGCTGATACTTTACGAGAAACTCCAATAAAGTTGTCCTAATGATTAAAATTTTACACTTGCAATACGTCTAAGTACTTTGGTTGGCGATGGATGTCTACTTAGTCTATAACTTTGGTAGTTTGCTGCGTTTCAAATTTCATATAATATATTTACGGCTGAAATACTCGATTTGAACCGATCCCCAACTCGGCCCTTACCATAAACTCGAGTCAAACGTTTCTAAAACTTTATAAACTGGAATTAGCCTCAAACTCGTAGTAATTTTTTCACCTCGCTTTGCAGTGACGGCGGTGGAAGATCGGGCGTTTATTTATGTATCGATGCTAATTTAGAATTAATGGAAGAAGAAGATTGTTTTAACGTTTTCGGATATTTAAAAATGTTACGCAGATCTCGCAAAGGAATGGTGGAAACTTTGGTGAGTATTTCGCACGATGGCGGCAAAAGACGAAAGCTTATACTTAATGGAAATCTCGAGTATTTCGTAGTATCACGTTTCTGCCGAGCATGTTTTAATGTTGAGAAATACGCGCGGCGAACAACGCGCCACGTGTTTTCGACTGAATTAATACATCAACGCGAGACCCTTTTCTTATATACGAAAAATATGTACTTAAATGAGCGAAATAAAGTCGTCCCGAAGAATACGTATAATTATGCATTAGCGAGGTACAGTTTACTACGTAAATTTTATACCATGCTGTGTGTAAAATTTATGCAGAAGAATACGAGTGTGTAATATCTTTCAGAGACCATTTGGATACGCGTATAATAATTTTCAAAATCTATTATTGCGAATGACTTTATTCGCTACAGACGAATAATTGGCCAGAAGTCAAGTAACAGACTCGTGTGTTGGCCAAATTCGCGTTACCGCGAATCAGCATAAGTCACGTATAAATATTTTATTTGGATACACCTTCGTACGTTGATTATTTCTGATGACAATTTAACTACCTAACCTAAAAATGTTCAATTATGGATTCAGGTGTGACTTTAACGTCTCGTTATGTAAGATGGTTCATTTTCCTATATTAAAATTTTCGAAGGATAAACTTGGACTCGTGGACTCTTCAAGGGATGCAAGTAGTTCTGAGACTGACATGGGATATGGGAAAAATTTTCCTCAAAGGGTGAAATCTCAACTGGATAAAAAATTCTGATTGTGAGAAGAAACAAAAATAAATTAAAATTACATCACAAAAAATCACATATCCAAAATTTTAGTAGGCAGCTCAAGTTCATTTTTGCAATTTTAGCGGTTTTTTTGAATTTTAAAATTATCTCATTGCTTTGAAAAATGAACAAAAAAATCTAATTAACAAAAAAATCAGAAGGAAGGGGTTTTGAGATGTTTTGGAGCCTCGAAATTCCAGAAAATTTTAGAATCTTCCAGAACTACGAGTAGAAAAAGCCCGTACCTATCTTTATTTACCAATTTTTAGCTTTTTACCTAGATTCATGCGTATTTTGAAATTTTTTCAATGTATATTTTCTGCCAAAAAATATGGATTTGAACTAAAATTAAGGATTTCAGAAAATTATGCTTCAACGATCAGATAGGTCAGCACATGGATATTGGATAATAGGGTGGGCAGAAAAAACAATTTTTTCGATTTTCAAAAACACCCCCCCCCCCCCAGTTGTTGGCTGATGAGACTTGAAGAATGAAAAAAAATTCCAAAATCGATCCATATCTTCTGATTGCACATTGGCATTAAAAGGCTCTGGTGTGGTAAGGGGGTCAATTAGCCCTTGGTCTAACTTTGACCAAATTCTTATGCCATTCGATTTGGCATGGTAGAAGATGATTTTAGAGCGCATGAGCGAATTTTTACCTCACCCCTGGGGGGCTGGGGGGCCAAAATACACGATTTTCAAGCTGAAAACTCTTAAAAATTCTATCTCCTCGAGTTTTTAACCGATTTTTTCCAAACTTGGCACAAAGGTAGTGGTACTAGAGGGGAATACCCTGAAAGAAAATTTTTTCCACTCCCTAACTCACCCTACCTCCTTACCCCCACCCCCAAAATAGCGAATTTTCGTCAAAAAATAGTATCTCGGAACCTAATGGACCAAAAATTCCGAAATTTCTGTGGTGTATATAGGGAGTGGTGACCAATTTTTGAGAATTTTTTCAGATTTTTTTTGCGATACATTTTATTCTAAAAAACTACCTTAAAAACTTTGAATTATGGGTTGGATTTTCGTTTTAACCTTCCCAAAGGGTACCCTCTGACGTAAAAAAAACTGAAAAAAATTTCACCCCCCCCCCTTCTATTCCTGAGTTATGGCCATTTTATTGCTAGATTTTCAACAATTTTTTAATTTCAACTGTGTGAATAGTATCCCACAAATGTGTATTTCAACGTAGATTCACGTCACGTATTCAGTTTTGGCGATTTCGAAGCCGCAAGAGTCAAGAATCGCAAAATACCTACTACATATAAAAATGTTTTTAGCTGATTCTTTCACATTCTATCCCAAAACCTACCCTAAAACATTGAAATTGATCCAATTCCAAAACTAAAAGACATAAATTCTTTCTTTTTGATATAAATGCAACCCCTCCTTGATAGGTACAATAATTTGAATTTTTTTTTCAATTTCAAATTTTCATTTCCCAGCCCATGACAAAATATGCACTGTAGTACAAGAGCAAAATATTAAGATGAAATGAAAAAAAAAAAACTTTCTTTCATAATTTGTAGATACGAGACATAGATAACTTTGTGCCAAAAAACAGAAAATTTCCTTCACAACAGTTGAAATTAAAAATTGTTGAAAATCTAGCAATAAAATGGCCATAACTCAGAAATAGAAAGGAGGGAGGTTGAAAATTTTTTCAGATTTTTTTACATCAAAGGGTACCCTTTGGGAAGGTTAAAGCGAAAATCCAACCCATGGCCAAAATCACCCCTTATCCGGCCAGACCCTCTGAGCAATTCAAAGTTTTTAAGGCAGTTTTTTAGAATAAAATGCATCGCAAAAAAAAATCTGAAAAAATTCTCAAAAATTGGTCCCCACTCTCTATATACAGTATACACCACATAAATTTCGGAATTTTTGGTCCATTAGGTTCCGAGATACTATTTTTTGACGAAAATTCGCTATTTTGGGGGTGGGGGTAAGGAGGTAGGGTGAGTTAGGGAGTGGAAAAAATTTTCTAAAATCATTTTTTGGGGTCCTTAATAATGTCTGCTGGTTAGTTTCAAAAAGTAGCTCTTGGGCCGATTCGCCTATCATATCCGGGGATACCCTTTGTTCAAAATGTCGTAGTCATGGGAAATGGGTGAATATTGATCAAAATTTAATAAAAAGCGAGCATGAATGTATTTTTAGTGAGAAAAAAATGAAAAATACGAAATTGATGGGAAAGGCATAATTTTAAAGTAATAAAACGACCGATTTATCAGTTTTTCGGACGCCACATGTAAACCACCACTCGAAAAAATCTGAAAAAATTCTGAGTGGTGTAAAATGGAGTGGAAAACATGAAAAAAAAAATTTTCTTTATACCCCGCGGCAAAACGGTGCTCCCAGGGCGATTTGAAATTTTCAAAGTCGAATTCAAGGTCATTGGAGTGGTCGAAAAAATCTGAAAAAATTTCAGGATATTCCCCTCTAGTACCACTACCTTTGTGCCAAGTTTGGAAAAAATCGGTTAGAAACTCGAGGAGATAGAATTTTTAAGAGTTTTCAGCTTGAAAATCGTGTATTTTGGCCCCCCAGCCCCCCAGGGGTGAGGTAAAAATTCGCTCATGCGCTCTAAAATCATCTTCTACCATGCCAAATCGAATGGCATAAGAATTTGGTCAAAGTTAGACCAAGGGCTAATTGACCCCCTTACCACACCAGAGCCTTTTCAAAAATTAGCGAAAATTCAATTTTTTCAAATTTTAGAAAATTTTGAAAAAATTTGAAATTTATTTAAATTGGTTTTAGAGCTCATCTAGTGACTATTCAAACCAAAAAGTGGAATTTTTTTGAAAAAATTCATGTTTCACACCTTTTTTTAATTTCTGCTATTTATTCACTTGTATTATAAAGAAAAATCAAAAAAAAATTAAAACGTTGATTTTTTCAAAAAAAAAATGTGTTTTTTGGTCTATGTGGTCACTAAATAAACTCTAAAATTGATTTTAATCAATTTTTAATTTTTTCGAAATTTTCAAAATTTTGAATTTTTGCTAATTTTTGAAAACTTTAACGCCAATGCGCGATAGAAAAATGTGAATCGATTTTGAATTTCTTTTATAACTTTTGCGGGGGGGGGGGGGGTTATGTTTTTGAAAATCAAAAATATTGTTTTTTGGCTCACCCTAATGGATAATCCGCGATAATTTTTTATGAGCTTTTCTCCAAGATAATTTTTTGTAAGCTCCAAAACATCTCAAAACCACTTTCAATCGATTCGGGAGTTTTAAAATAGGGTACTCACTAAAGTTGAACTTTTTTGTGGATAAGATACCTAGGTATCATGTTCATATTTTTCAAGGCAATGAGACATGTTTTACTTTTTCAAAAATCCGCCAAAATATAAAAAATGAACTTTTAGTACTTGAAATTCTGGATGTGGTTTTTTTTGGTGTACCTGCGATTTATTTACTTTTCGACTAAAAATTTTACTTTTACTTCCAGTTGGGACGTCTCCCTTGGTATAATGATTCCTCTCATCCAAAGTTATCCCTAAGCGTAAAAATTGATGAAATTAAAGAATCTCGAAGTTGGGGTATTTTTTTCGAAAAACGTAATTTTTGCCAATTTTAGGTATTTTCATCCGCTAAACGTCTCAAAATCGAGTTCAAACATTTTTCAATCATCTCGAATGATTTTCTTTGAAATTTTTCCAATACCTAATTTCAAATAACTGGGCTGTCAACTAAATTTTTATTTCTGAATTTCCTTTACATTCAAATTGTTCATTTGGTAACTTGAAAACTACGTCAATTTTTTCGGTGATTCAAATAGGTTTCAATTACTTCCTTTAATATTTTTGAAGCAGTTTTACCAATACAGACTTTTTGAAAATTGTGCCAATTGAAATGCAGTTGGCAACACTGTCAAAAAATTTTAGAATAATTTTTTTATGAAGATTTGAAACATAAATCCAAACTTTTTTGAGTAAGCATATGAACGTGTTTTTCTCGTTTTTTTTTTTTTTTTTTTTTTTTCATGAAAGTCGCGATTTTCTAATTTTTGAATGCCTCTATCTCACCGAAAAATTGACCTAGGATGCTCATACAAGTCTAAAAATGTTCCTCATAGTCTCCTCTATCATTTCAGCAACAAAACTCAGTTTTGAAAAATCCCGCTTTAGGTATTTTTTCCTTGCACGGGGCACATTTGGTTAAAATCAAAGTTTTGTAATCTGCTATTTTTCAATCCTCTTTATAGAGGGGAAAAAGAGGTATCGCGATTCAGAGAGATTTTGAAGCATTGAGATTTCCTAGAAGATAACTAACGCTTCCCACGAGTGGTAAAAAGCTACATTTTTTTCCAAAAAACAAGTTGCGTAGCTTTATCTCTGTTTGGGTCAGGGCACTCAAAGAATTTCTGAGTCTCTGGCTTAAAGGAAATTACCTCAATTTTTTAAAAATGTTTTTAATCAAAATCTAGAATTTTTTTCGCCTATCCTAATATTAAAAAAATAGTTAAATTGTCAGATACCTTGGTACCTACTTACTTACCTATATTTTTTTTTCAATTTTTAAAATTGCAAGGAGAAGAAATTTTAAAAAATTAGAAGAAATTAACAATTAATTTTCTCCGTATTTCCAACCTCATTTTCATTTTTTTGCTAGAAAATCAGGTATTTTTTCATTTTTTTTATTTTATTTTATTTAGGGTACCTATTTACCAATTATTTTAATTTTGAAAAAGCTATGTATTTTTTTTGCGTGGCATAGATTTTTATTCAGGCTCGTAGTTCTACACATTCATGTTATTATTAGGAAATTTCGCCAGGAAAATGAACCATTTCAATATGCACTTAAGACTTCCAAACATTAAAAAAATTCACCTACTTGAAAAAATATCCTATTATTGATTTACCAGTAAAATAGACAGCCGGGTACCAACCTCGAACATAGATACGAGCTCATTAATGCACAATATCGTGCTTATTTATTAATTTAATTTTAATTACAAAATAACAAAAAAAAAGCAGCATCAAGAAAAAAGGGTATAAAAACTTGACCTCAATACTAAAAACGAAACAGGGGGTCTCTTAAGTATCTTTTTGTTTACAAACTCGAATACTGTTTTTCTGTCACATAAAATACTCCATCACTTACGCGAGGATGAGAATCCACCTATTAATTCATATCACGATATAGTTTCGCTAGGCAGCCGCTTATAACCCATTTAATTCTAAACATCTGTCAAAGCCAAGTTCATTTCTCATTTGAAACTTTCTACTCAAGTTTCAGCAGGTTCGTCTGCCTGTGCTGCCTGCACCTAACACGTATACTTACCACGACTATGTATAAAAACCACCCCAGCAAAGTTTCTCCCTCGGTTGAAAAATTATTGAAAACAAAAAATTATACCTATCGGTTGGAAAACGGCTCCTTGTATTATTCAGCCCGCAGTATCGCGACGAAAATGTATTAATACATTTAAAAAATTTATTTTTCTTCGGTGCTCGTTTCAGCGAAGCGAAGTAATTCGCTAGGTAAAAAGGGTACTTTGTCAAAAGACTCGGAACGAAATTTTACCAATAGGTATCTTCGCAATGGTGGCGATATCGGCCCGGAAAAGAAATAAAATGGATTTCGGAATTGCCTTAGGCGCTAAGATGGGTTTTAGCGTTGAATAAAAATCGAAAATGGCGGGAAGAGGAAAAAACACCTTAATACCGTATAATACAATTCGTCGCGATAGTTTTATATTTTTCGTTTTATACGTTTTTGAAATTTGATTTGAAACCCATTCGGAATTGATAGCGGAGCCTTGGGCGGTAATAAACCTGGAAACGTAGATTACCCGCACCTTTTAGGGTTCGCCTATCTGGTCACACTGCGTTACGCCGCCGGCTACGTGGTTCGGTGTGTCAGTCGATGCGTAGGTGTTGTTTGGTAAAGTTGTCGAGTTACGCGTTCGTCTTCTTTTATATTTTTTCTATATCCTACGTAATTAAGTAACTCGATTTTTTCCCCTTTTCGTATTCTATCTCGTCTTCTCTTTGTCCCAGGACCAATATAAATTTATTTACGATACGTTAGAAGAATTCGTGATATGCGGTATTTCCTGGTTCCCCGTCAAAGAACTTTCACAAAGACTGAAAATGAAATCAATAAGAGATTCCTACACGAAACTAAACGAATATCAAAGAGAATACCAGGTATCGTATTTACCGCAGCACGTAGACTCCGGAATACCGACATCGTTCACCCATCTCAGCCTATTTAGTTTTAATCTGGATTGAAATATTTCGCTTTTTCAGCAAATTTGCAAAATGACGCCCCGATTCACGATCGGAGACTGTGCCGGCGGCCATCGAGGTGATAATAGAGAGAAAAATCGCGACGTTTTAGTCGTTCCACGTGAGTATCATTGAGATTAACACTTTTGACAAACACGCGCCGCTCAAGGCCCGAAAGTTTACCCAGCCAGCTTTACAGTCCGCTTTTGTACTCTTTCATTTCTATTCCTGCGCTACGAAACGTAAACCTATCTGCGTCGTGCTTGCCGTTTTGATAAAACTTCAAAAACCATGATGGTTAAAGTGCCCGCTTCGGTTTATGCCATTATATTTGAAATCCTCCTTAATACCTTGCTCCATATCTCGCCTGTAATTCTGTAGTATATATTCTTTCGTTAATTGTGTCATTGGTACGATGATCTGGTTGCTTCGTAGATGGTACCTATCTAAAATGAATTTGGAATTTGTTCATGTATCTAATAGGGTTACTCATATTTAAAAATTTTTGAAATTCGAAGTTGCCACCCCCTAAATTTTTTCCTTTACACGTAGGCATTACGCAGAAAAAATTTCAGCCCGATCGGATGAAGTTAACACGTGCCTCTCCCCCCCTCAAATTTCGACTTTTCATCAAAAATCACACAATTTACCGCATAACTTTTTTTAAAGGGGAAAAACGGGGTCATGACCATAATAAAAATTGTTCCCTGGAGTGTAAGGAGTCGAATGACCCCATAGCCACCCTTGTGGACGCATTAGGGGGCCCAATACGAGCGAGGGAAGCATCCAAAACGCGAAAATGAGCTGTCTGCTGAGGTTATCCACATGAACTTGGAAAAATTTTTATTGTCAGTTAACGATCGTGTCACCCCGCCAACTTTTTATTTTATAGGTGGGTATCGCAAGGAAAAAATTTCAGCTCGATCGGAGGGGGTTAACCCGTGCCTCTCGCCCCCTCAAATTTTGACTTTTTCTAAAAAATCACACAATTTACCATATAACTCTCTTTATAAGGGGAAAAACGGGGTCATGACCAGAATAAAAATTGTTCATCGGAGTGTAAGGAATCGAATGACACCATATAGTCACCATTGTGGAGACGTTAGGGGGCCAGTACGAGGGGGAGAAGTGTACAAAACGTAAAAATGATGTTTTTTTTGTATAGGTACCAATTTGTTCTAAAAAATTGAACAAAGTAATGATTTTTTACAACGATTTATTTAATTCTATACATTTCTCGATGACGCTGAACAACTTGCATCATATATTGCTTTTGAGCAGTGATGGGCCGCTCAGCTCTCATGAGCGCGCACTCTTAAACTCTCTAGTTTTTTGAGTGAGCGTGAGCGGAGTGATGTTTTTTCCGAAATTTATATTCAAATTTAGCATGAGAAATGAGCGAAATGAGCGCTGAAACTCATGTTGCGCTCATATGAATTTTACGCTCCGCTCATGGAACATGAATTGTGCACTCCGCTCACGCTCACTCAAAAAACTAGAGAGTTTAGAACAAATTGGTACCTATACAAAAAAAACATCATTTTTACGTTTTGTACACTTCTCCCCCTCGTACTGGCCTCCTAACGTTTCCACAATGGTGACTATATGGTGTCATTCGATTCCTTACACCCCGATGAACAATTTTTATTCTGGTCATGACCCCGTTTTTCCCCTTATAAAGAGAGTTATATGGTAAATTGTGTGATTTTTTAGAAAAAGTCAAAATTTGAGGGGGCGAGAGGCACGGGTTAACCCCCTCCGATCGAGCTGAAATTTTTTCCTTGCGATACCCACCTATAAAATAAAAAGTTGGCGGGGTGACACGATCGTTAACTAACAATAAAAATTTTTCCAAGTTCATGTGAATAACCTCAGCAGACAGCTCATTTTCGCGTTTTGGATGCTTCCCTCGCTCGCATTGGACCCCCTGATGCGTCCACAAGGGTGGCTATGGGGTCATTCGACTCCTTACACTCCAGGAAACAATTTTTATTCTGGTCATGACCCCGTTTTTCCCCTTATAAAGAGAGTTATATGGTAAATTGTGTGATTTTTTAGAAAAAGTCAAAATTTGAGGGGGCGAGAGGCACGGGTTAACCCCCTCCGATCGAGCTGAAATTTTTCCTTGCGATACCCACCTATAAAATAAAAAGTTGGCGGGGTGACACGATCGTTAACTGACAATAAAAATTTTTCCAAGTTCATGTGAATAACCTCAGCAGACAGCTCATTTTCGCGTTTTGGATGCTTCCCTCGCTCGTATTGGGCCCCCTAATGCGTCCACAAGGGTGGCTATGGGGTCATTCGACTCCTTACACTCCAGGGAACAATTTTTATTATGGTCATGACCCCGTTTTTCCCCTTTAAAAAAAGTTATGCGGTAAATTGTGTGATTTTTGATGAAAAGTCGAAATTTGAGGGGGGGAGAGGCACGTGTTAACTTCATCCGATCGGGCTGAAATTTTTTCTGCGTAATGCCTACGTGTAAAGAAAAAAATTTAGGGGGTGGCACGCCCGATATCTAACAAAAAATTTTTTCCTATGTAAATATGAGCAACCCTAGTATCTAATGTGGTGTTTTATTTTCACAGCTGATAATTTCCGACCTTATTTGATATCATTCCAAGGGAACAATTATACAGATTATATAAACGCCGTTTTTGTCGATGTAAGTATCCGTTAATATGCTGAGTAAGTAATTATTTTGCGTTTTATCGTATACAGGCACCTACTAATTTAGATGATTATATTAATAGTAACACCAATTACGCAAGGTCGCATACTTATTCGAATTCTATACCCTCGAATTAGTGAAAATGGATATGCCACTCGCCATTTGAATCTTTTTGCATACCTTCTCCAAAATTGGGGGGCTGGGGTGACGCTGAAGAGTGCAATTTGAAAAATGAGCAAATATTTGAACTCGGTGTTCTCATAATCGACAGGTTACCCGTTATTTTTAATTTTTTTTTTTAAATTTTGATCCTATCAAGAAGGTTAATAATGAGGAGTCCAGAGGGGTCGGATGAAAACACTAAACGCATATTCGAAATCGGCATTTTCGAATTGGTAATAAACAATGTGTTGTGTTACTTCAATTTTTTTTTTTTTTATTTTTGATCAAAATTGTGGACCATTGTGTTCCCAGGGGTCAAGAGTTCCCTTCTTGAAAATTTATCGATAGGTCTAAGAAAACTGGGTGAAAAGGAATCTTGTAATTTTTTCTGATTTTTTAAATGAAAGATTTTCGTTTTTTCTACATATTGCGAAAGTTGAGCGTTCATCATCAAAGTTGACTTTTGAAGCTTTCGAAATATGATTCTTGTTTTCAAATCTTCAATCGATTCTCTTTTGGAGCTCCCAAACAATTTTCACTCATCCTGCTAAGTAATCGCTTAGTTTTCATCCATCCTCTACTCGATCACTCTACTCAACTTTGTTTATAGAGTAACGATAATTTGAAGACATGTTTTGTATTTTTATGATTTGAGAAATTGCATTGATTTTATAGTAAATTAGCTTGATCTTTTAAGTCATTACCATAATTTTGAGTAATTAACACAATTTTAAGTAATCAGCAAATTACCATAATTTTGAGTAATTACCATAATTTTGATTAAATATCACAATTTTGATTAATTATCACAATTTTGATTATTTATCACAATTATGATTAATTATCACAATTTTGATTAATTATTTCAATTTTGAGTAATTACCGTAATTTTGAGTGATTACCGTAATTTTGAGTATTACCAAAATTTATTTAACAACTGCAATTTTGAGTAATTACCATAATTTTGCGTGATTATCATAATTTTGAGTAATTACCATAATTTCGAGTAATTACAGTAATTTTATGTAATTACCACATTTTGAGTACTTAATTACAGTAATTTTGAATAACTTCAATAATTTTGAGTAATTAATGTAATTTTGAGTAGTATTTACAGTAATTTTACGTAATTACCGATTTATTTAACAACTGCAATTTTGAGTAATTACTGTTATTTTGAGTAGTCGCCAAAATTTCGAGTAATTAGGGTAATATTGAGTACATAATTACAGTAATTTTAAATTTTTGAGTACATAATTACCGTAATTTTGAGTATCACTGTAATTTTGAGTAATTACCGTAATTTTGAGTAATTACCGTAATTTTGAGTAATTACTGTAATTTTGAGTAATTACCAAAATTTATTCAACAACTGCAATTTTGAATAATTACCATACTTTTTAGTAATTACCGTAATTTTGAGTATTAACAAAATTTATTCAACAACTGCGATTTTGAATAATTACCGTAGTTTTTACTTTTTAATAATTACTGTATTTTTGAGTAATTACCGTAATTTTGAGTTATTACCAAAATTTATTCAACCACTCCAATTTATAGTAATTACTGTTATTTTGAGTAATTACCATAATTTCTAGTAATTACAGTAATTTTATGTAATTACCACATTTTGAGTAATTACAGTAATTTTGAATAATTTTAATAATTTTGAGTAATCAATGTAATTTTGAGTAGTAATTACCGATTTATTTAACAACTGCAATTTTGAGTAATTACTGTTATTTTGAGTGGTCGCCGAAATTTCAAGTAATTACGGGAATATTGAGTACATAATTACGGTAATTTTGAGTAATTACCATAATTTTGAGTTATTACTGCAATTTCGAGTAATTACCGCAATTTCGAGTAATTACAGTAATTTCGAGTAATTACAGTAATTTCGTGTAATCACTGCAATTTCGAGTAATTACTGTAATTTCGAGTAAATACTGCAATTTCGAGTAATTACTGCAATTTCGAGTAATTACTGCAATTTCGAGTAATTACTGCAATTTCGAGTAATTACAGTAATTACGAGTAATTACCATAATTTTGAGTAGAAACTGTAATTTTGCGTGATTACCATAATTTTGAGTAATTACCGTAATATTGAGTAAATACCATGATTTTGAGTGAATACTACACTTTTGAATAATTATGGTAATTCTGATTACTTATCGTAATTTTTCGTTTCATTATCGAGTAATTTCTGAATTCTGATAAGTTGAATTTTTTGTAATTATGTCGGGTGATTATGGTAATTCGTGTGAAAATTGTTGAAATTGTATTTATGGTAATTTACAGCGGTTATGCTAATTTTCATGGTAAATACAACGAATAGAACGACAGTTTTTGGTAAATTGGTAACTCACCATTGAATCATTGTAATATGTATAAATTGAAGAGTGATGGTATCATTTTTAACAGTGATAATTTTTTACTTTTAGAATTAGAACAAAAAATATCAATTGTCAATAATGGTATTTTAATGACTGTAGATGATTTTTGGAACAAAGTGTATTTTTGTAATATGCAGTAAAATTCGATCATATACCGAAATAATTTTTGGGATAATTATTTTTTGAAGATGATGCATTTTCTGCAATTGTATTTCGTTCACGATGATGAATATTTTGAAAAAAAAAATCACTCGAAAACTTCCAAAAATATATCTAAAAAATTTACCCCTTTTTCAAAATCCTCTCAAATGGCAAAAACACACGACCTACGCCATATACTTACTTAATTAAACCCCGACAAAAAATACAAGACGGCGACGATATTTTATCGGCGACGCGGCGGTGTGCGCGTAGCTCTCATACGGTAATTTATTTCCATATACTGCGAAAGCACCGACTACCGAGAAAGGGTTGAAGAACTTTTTTACTGGTTCAAAAACCGCCTATGTTTATCAGATTAAGTAATCTTGCACGTGCCGCGAATATATGCTCGCTGATTCGTATCGTTCAATATACCTGGCTGAGCTTTGGCTCACTCGTACTACACCATATAATACTACAGATACTCATACATTTACATTAGGGTAACATTATATAGGTTTATTTACATTTACTGCGAATATTACGAGGTGCGGTGGTAAAGGCGTGAGAACAATAAAGGTCGGAATTCGGCTATTTGCCTAGTTGACCCATATTTTTAAGTGATCGCCGAATCATTGGTGGAAATCTAGATGTGTACGGGTAGGTGGAATATCGTAGTGTTTTATGAGAGGAAAATGAGATGCTTTTAAAGAGTAAAGCTCAGGTTAAGGGTTGAATTTTGCGTTGAATAAAACATACATATCCCGGTACATAATTTATTTGCGGGGAATTCTTTTCCTCGGCGCGATTTTATCGCGCGGAAAAAATAACTTGAAATATTCATAATTTCGTCGAAAACCTGTAACCTATTAAATTCGTATGAGGCTGTATATTTTTTCCTTTATTTTTCGGTGTTAGAGTGGTTGCCTATATAAAAGTATCTACACAACTTTAGATTATTTTTATATCAAGTTTCAATTTTTCTTCTCTCTGCAAAATCATGGATTTATTTTGATTTTTTTTTTCACAGGGTTATACCAAACCTCGAGAATACATCGTGACCGAATGGCCTCTGAAGCATACTCCGGGAGAATTCTGGTCTTTGGTGTACGACTACGAATGTTCAGCCGTTGTTGTTTTATGTTTACCGCCAAAAGATTCGGTATTATAAAGTGTTTAATAACTATTTTATATACGCTCGCGCATGTAAAGCCAAGTTACCAAGTATTTAAAACTTGGTAATTAGATTTCTACGCTTTTAACAGGCGCGCTGTAACGTGAAGTGATGAGGTTGACTCCTTTTATGAAATATATTCCACGAACATAAAGAGCTTCGTAACTTGGAGTACGGTTAATCTCAACTTGGCTGCTCTTTTTTCCCTCCGCCGACCCGGCACATAGTCGTGGTTTTCCAAAATAAGTATAAATCTCGGTTTGAATTTGAAAACTAACTCCGCACTGGGGCGAATTTGAATTTATCGTCAATTACCTACGAGAACGTTTCGGTTGCGAAATTCCATCGTATCCCAGGTGGCCGTCGAAATAAATTTTAATTCCGAGAAATTTACCTGGTCGGCTGGCGTTTTAAAGTTTCCAAAATATTTAATATTATCGTTTCGAGTTTTCGACTGAGATTAAAAATATAATCGAGTGAATATCGGTCGGTCGTGTCGTTTTAATGGCATCAATCCATCTTAAATAAGCTCGCCGTTGCGGATAGGTAACTTACGTATTTGAAAGTATTACGAATAACGAGTTAGGTAACTAGGATAATCGGCGAAGATCAATTTTCTTTAAAATTATCAAGCGTTTGTATCCTTTGATCGACAAAGAAAATATTTTTCATTTGGCTGAAATAATAAAAATTACGAGGTTGGTTTTAATTTTAGAGGTTCTCGGATTTTTTTTCTCAAGTTGATATTTTTCGATGTGAGAAGATGGGAGAGCGGAAGAAACGTTTCTTAGAAAAATTGCCTTCATTTTAAGATCAAAATTTCATAGATGAAAAAGTAGGTAAGGTACCGACCCCAATGAACGCCACCTTGCAGCGTTTTGGAAATTTCTCTGCTCCTATCAAGTTTTGGCCAATTCTGAGTAGTTCTTGGGGTAGATGCTTCTTTTGGCTACACATTGAGCGCTTTACCAACGTTCTACAGCCATTTTTGACGAAGTTATGAATTTTCTCCCGAGACCCTATTTTTGGCGTATTTTGGAACCCGGTTGCCTAAATACGCCAACCATAAAATGCTTCGTTAAAAAGGTCGTAATATCCCCAGAAATGGCCCTAAAACGTCCGTAAAGTGCCCAAAATGTAGCCAAAGGACCCATCTACACCCCAAAGTACTCAAAAGCTGCCTAAAATGCAAAAAATGATTTTATCTCCCCCCTCAAAACCATCTCAAGTACAACGGAATCAAATATCGACGAAAATGCTTCAAAATGAATTTAATTTAGTAAGTACATCAGTCACAATAAGGACCTACACAATGAAGTGTTAGTGCTTGGGATGAACTGAATGTAATACGTTTTCCGAATTTTGTAGCATTTTATTGTGTGGTGAGAGTACATTAAGATATCGGTGGCGTATTTAGGGACCAACCCTGTGCAACTTTGATGAGTGAAAAATAAGTTAAATCCGTGTCGTTTTTGAAGGTAATTAGCCACAATGTGTAGAAAAAGTTTTAAATTATTGCGTAAAAGTGAAGTACTTGATTGTAACTTGATTTTTCTTATGAAATTTCAACTTTGAATTCTATCTGGTGAACCAAAATTTTCAACATAAAAATTCAATAATTTTTTTTGGCTTCGCATTCACGCGTTTTCAAGGGGTATCGAAAGGCATATGCTTAAAAGTGGTAGAACTACCACCATGATTTTTTATACCTACCAAAACTGCATAGTTTACGAGATATAGGTAGGTGGCGTATTTAGGCGCCTGGCGTAATTTGGCACCGGCACCTTAGGTAGTCGAAATTTATGATCAGGAATTGAAGGATTAGAAAAATAGGTATTTTTAATACCTTTGATCCTATATGAATAAATTTACCTATTACTACCTATTCCCTAGTGGTCTGGACCCCCCCCCCCACCCAAAAAAAAGAGGTAAAAATCCATAGATCGATTATTCACTCTTGATTGCTTATTATTTCATGAAGGTAAAAATCTTTCAAATTTTCGGTCCAACAAAGTTCTAGTTGAATACGATTGGCTTAAAAGTGAATGCCCTTACCCAGAAATACCATTACCCATCTTTTCAGAACTGAAAAAAAATCTTCTGCCGAAAAGTAAAAACAAAAATTATTATTGAGGAAATTTGCGTTTAAAATTTTCCAAAAATTTGCTGTAAAAAATTATCAAGAATTTTTCAAAAACATGCGATTTTTATAATAATTATGTTAAAATTTTTTTCGAAAGTTCAATTTTACAATTTCCAAGAAGTTTGAAAATTTTCTTGAAAAATCGGATTTTATAAAACTCGCATTCTTTAACAAATTTTTAAGGGTTCAACATTTTTTCTAGAATTTTTTAACTTAGGTATTAAAAATTTTGCATTTTTTAAAATCTATATTTGTTGTTATTGAGGAAATTTGCGTTTAAAATTTTCCAAAAATTCACTTTAAAAAATGACCAAGAATTTTTCAAAAACATGCAATTTCGAATATGTTGAAATTTTTCGAAAGTTTACAATATTTTCGAAGAAGTTTGAAATTTTTGAAAAATCGGATTTTACAACACTTGCATTCTTTAACAAATTTTCAAGATTTTATCATTTTTTCTAGCATTTTTTAATTTATTAAAAATTTTGCATTTTTCAAAATCTGTATTTTATTTTTTGCCCGAAAAGTTACAATTTTCTAAAATTCCTTTGAAATATTATGCCTATTTATTCTGAAGATAGCTTTTTAAAAAGTTGAAAGGCCGCTCAAAATTTTTAAAACGCTGAACTCGATGAAAAATGGCTCAAAAATTTGAAAAAAAATCAATAAAAATTTCTGACCTTTTACAATCTGCAAAAAAAAAAACGAAATTCTTATCCACGTTTTGGAATAATGAACAAAATAATTATGATTAAGAAACACATTTTGGCCCCTCCCTCAGAAATATTTGCATTTGGAGTCCAAAAATTTCGTCAAAATTTTTTCTCATCGTGACTGATTTTTTGGGGTATGTTTCGTTAAAATTCCTTTCTGGGCCCAAAACATTAATTATGCTTAATCCTGCATTACTATTCAAAAAAAAATATGGACTTGTTGAAAATTTGCAATTTTGAAATTTTTTTTCAACTTTCACGATTTTGTCAAGAAGAAAAAATTTTCTAAACTTTGAAAATTTCTTTAAAAAATTATAATTTTCCAGAATTTCATAATTTTTTGAAATTTTTTATTTTTGAAAATGTGGTTTCTTAAAAATTTATGAAGTTGAATCTCTTCAGTAGGTAATGGTGTTATGCTAAAAAATTTACTTTCATTTTTCAATAGTTAAGTACCTTATATGTGGGAAAAAATCGAGTTCTTCTGGTCAAAAATCGGTCACCCAAAACAATTAGGTTCTCATCTTTTGGGTACTACTTACTAGATTCTAAATTTCTTCAAAAACTAATTCTTCCTCCTTCACTTGTAATCTTTTAAAAAAAATTGAAAATACCTGCATATGACTTTTACATTTCCCTGAAAAAAATGGTGTAATGTTTTTGGGTAGACAGATTCGTTATGTTTGATTTTTTAAATATTCATTTTTTTTTTTTTTATTGACTCGATCAAAATTGAATTTGACATAGGTCAGTTCCAAGAATTAGAACTACTAGGCATAAAATTTTTACGTCTTTCAATTTATTTATATGAAGAAGTGGCGAATTTTATACTTTGGTGTGGACCAATTTTGATTTTTTATGGCGTAATTTCGAGCTTTCTTATTTTGAGAATTAAAAAATATATTTTTTGAAAAAATCATTCTGTTCCAAATTATACATTTTGGGAAAGTTTTAATTTTTCCCAAAAGTATGTCATCACTTTAAAATTTCTATTTCAAAATAGGGATTAAATTTTCTCAACTTCAAAGTCAAGTTACTACATCCAGGTGAGTATGGCTTCAACCCCCTTTACCTTCTCACTTCATTTAGTCCCAACTCTCACCTGAAATTAGTTAAAAGCTGAGATTATCTCGGTGTGAAAATTTTTGCAAATTACCTCGACAACAAGTTTCAACAACTTCACAAACACTACTACTTAAATTCCCAATTACCTTGGTAAAATTTAAAAAAATATATATTTCGTCGAGATTTCTCATTTAATAGAGCACGTTAATTTGCAACTCGTAAAAATTATCCTCGTACTCGAGTTCGCTTGTAATTCAATTCCGACCCTGTTCTAATAACAATGTTATTGTACGAACGACAAAACAAATTAGCAAAACGGTAAATAGAAAATTTTGAAAAACTCCACTCGGCTGTTTTAAAACTGTAAAACTAATTATATAATCGAATACGCGAAGAAGCGAAAAGTTTTTCGTAGACGAAAAATAATTTTCACTTCCTTATCGACATGTCGGTGCCTATTATCAATAAAAACTCGTCATCTTTACAGCCTGCTGCTTCTCTTTTTAAATAAAGCAGAATAGGCTGCGATTGTATCTCGTCGTTTTTTTTTTTCGTTTTCGAAAATTTCTTCGAGAATAAGGAACTGTTCGGTACGGAAGGGAACGAAATAAGAAATACTTTCTTTTTATGATTTCAGCAACAATATCCTCCATTTTGGCCGGAAGGAAGACATTCGAAAAAATACGGTCCAGTATTCACGATAGATCATAAATCGCATAATCATTATACCAATATAAAAACCTGGCTGTTTCAGATAAATAAAAAAGTATGTATGCTTTTAGAAAAAAAAATAACACATTAACTCGTAGAAAGCTTGAGTCATTTCTTTTCCCTTTCGTTTCTCTGTCGTTTAAAATTACATACTTTGGTGTTTTTTTCTTTTTTTTTTTTAATATTAGAAAATTTCCTAGATGTGGCTTTCTTGGTAGTTTTTTTTCCTCTTTCTTTTTTTTTTTCAACATAGAATGTTTTTAATTACCTATTTATTTATTTATTTATTTATTTATTTATTTGTTTTTGAATTGAAATTAGAGTATAATAAGCCTACCTTTATTTACTAAGTAGTAACGTTTGAGTAAAAAGTTGTTGTAGATTGTAGAATGGAGACTTTCGGTAGAATACGATTAACTGAGTAGGTATACTTATTATACTTATGTACTTTCTGTCTATTTTGCAGTCCCCTATAGCGATGGTAGAAAGTTAAATATAAAACGATAAAATATTCGTAGGTACACTGGTACATAAGAAAGTGAAGTAGAGTTTTGTCTAATCCATTTTTTGATCGCTTGCCAATCTTACATTCGTGCAAACTGCACCATATTTTTCAACGTAGGTACCTAGGAACCTGCGTGTGTGTACGTTAATTCCAATTTTAGCTTAACAAGGGAATATTGCGAACTCGCAGGGACCGAATTGACTCGATTTTCGATTTGAAGGCTCGCTCGGATGATTTTTTGAGCTAAAATTCATAAATTTTAAGGGATAAATTTTTATCGTCGTGAAATATTTAGAATGATATTTTTTTCAGGCAAACAGAATAATTTTGGCAATTATTTCAGTTTTTCAATTTTTATGATTTTTTTGACATTAAACCATAAAAATCGTTGGTACGAGTATGAAAGAAATTTCGTACCTACCTGTTGGTTTTGAGAACGTCGAAAAGATTAAAAGGGCTAAAATTACAGGAACATATGGGAAATTCAATTGAAATTTTATGTTTTTCAATTTTATGAATTTGGGTGGTTCGAATATTTTCCTATTCCCCTTTCGGAGTAGAATTTCGAAAATTTTAATTCACTTTCGTGTGCCCACTTCATAGCTTAATTTTGGAAGTTTTCATTTTTTCCTGCACCTCCTCAAAGCCGAATTTCAGACATTTAAATTCTTTCCTACACCTTTTCGTTCAGCGCTGAATTTTAAAAAATCTGAATTTCCCTCTGAATTTTCCCCTAAATTTCCCTTTTGAAGCTAAATTTCAAAATTTAGAATTTTTTTGTACCTTCTGCATTTTAGAGTTGAATTTTAAATATTTGAATTTTCTGGAGGAAATTGGACTAAATTTTGGAAATCTCAATTTTCTCTTGCATCCCTCCAAAGTCGAATTTCGAAAATTTAAATACTTTCCTACACCATTTTTTTCGGAGCTGAATTTCAAAAAAAAATCCTAATTTTCCTCTGATGACTCCCCTTTTAAAGCTTAATTTCAAAATTTTGATTTTTTTCCACCTTCTGCGTAGAGTTTTATTTTGAAAATTAGAATTTTCTCGAGTAACTTGGACTAAATTCTGGGAATTTCAATTTTCTCTTGCATCTCTCCATAGTCGAATTTCGAAAATTTAAATTCTTTTCTAATACCATTTCTTTAGGAGCTGAATTTCAAAAAAAAATATGCATTTCCTCTTATACTCCACTTTTAAAGATAAATTTTCAAAATTTTGAATTTTTTGTACCTTCTGCATTTTAGAGTTGAATTTTGAAAATTTGAATTTTCTCGAGTAACTTGGACTAAATTTTGGAAATTTCGGGTTTCTCTTGCCCCCCTCCTCTCAAAGACGAATTTCAGAAATTCACATTAAGTATTTTTCTGAGCCTTTTTTCGGGGCTGAATTTCAGAGAATCTGAATTTTTCCACTATTTTCCTTTTTAAAGCTGAATTTTAAATTTTTGAATTTTTTCTTGTTCTACAGTTCAGAGTTGAACTTTGAAAATTTATGTAGAGTATCCTTACCTTCTTGACAACCATTTCAGAAATTTAAAAGTTTTTCTTTTGCAATTTTCTAAAGTTCTAGTGTATCTAATGGTTCCCAAGATATTGGCCTTATTTTTGTAGGTATTCAATTTTCAAACTCCCATCGGAGCTGAAATTTGAAAATTTAAATTTTCTGCTGCAGCTTTCATTTTAGTTGAATTTTGAAAAGTTATATTTCTCTAGTACCATCTACCTGAGCTAAAATTCGGAGATTTGATTTTTCTGCTGTAGCCTCTTTCGAAGCTGAATTTCGGAATTTCAAATCTACTGCTGTGCCCCTTTCAGATTTGATTTTCAGAAAATTTTGGAATGTACCCTCGTCATAGAGCTGAATTTAGGGAATTTACACTTTTGAATGTGTACTGGAGCTAAATTTTGGAAGTATGAATTTTTTATGTGATCTCTTTCAAAGCTGAATTTAAAAATTGAAAATTTTCTGCTGTTGATATCCTTTTTAAATCTGATTTCTTAAAATTTGAATTTTTTCGATACATTTTCTCCGATCTTGGGTTCCTTTTGCGTAAAGAATTGTCAAGATAAATATGGCTTCAAAATATTGAAAATTGTTAGAATTGGACAGAAATTTTCTATGTCAGGGCTAATTTTTTTTTCGATTAGGCAATAATTTCATCTGAAAAAATTGGATCCCGAAAATACTTCTTGCTTATTAGGAAAAAATTAGGTTTATTTTGCCATCAACCATTCAATTTTTTAAAAATTTTCTACTGTAATTATCTAATGCATTTAAATTGGTAGGTAGTACCTCGTTTTCCTCCATCCACCGCTCGCATGACTACTTTTGTCACCGTGAAAATTATTGGAATTTAACATCTCGAATCCTCTTATTTTTTAATTTTGTTCCCAAAGGTTTTCATTTTCAAACTCTATTTTGTGTAAATCGAAATTCAAGAAATGCCTCATAATAACTTTTCAAAATAAAAACTGGTAATGTTGGGTACTGAAATTGGTAGTTTTCGAAAGGGCAACTACACTTCTCAATCCGACAAAAAATTTTCTCGATAGACTAAAAAAAAAAAAACTGTGAGAACAGAATTTCGAAGCTAATTTATAACAGTTACATCACATTTTCCTTTTTTTTTCTTTCTAAATCAATCTCAAGTATTTTCATATGCCTATTTCCTATTCTTTTTCCACTTGACTTGAAGGATGGGTTGAAAATGGCAGCATTTGCTTGTGCTTCGTTTGTATTCTTTTGTGCACATGCTCTTTTTGTTTATGCTCACCCTTTTCCTCTGATAATTAACAAAGTATCTAGACAGACCAATGAAAATGGTACCTACCTTTTACAATGCCTGGAAAAGGAAGAGGGTGAATGATCTTTTCTATTTTTGTATGAGATTGAGAATTATCAATTTTTGAACAAACAGTTCATTATTCAAGAATGTGTGCTTAAAAGAGTTCCAACGAAGTAAAAACGAATGACCACATTCACTTTTTGACTCAATCAGGGAGGAAAAAGGAAAACCAACCTGATGCATTGCCCCAAAATTTTTTCTGCGACCTTTTGTTAAAATGGAGCCTTCGATATTTAAAAAAAATCATCAAGTTTGACAAAAATGGGAATTTTTGATGCTTTTTCCTCATTTCTTGAAACGATTCTAATTTTTTTTTAGATGTAGACTTCTGAGATTTTGAAATCGTAAAAATTGTTAAAAATCAGGCCATTTCTATCCCCGAGAGTTCGAAATATTCCCCCCTATAAAACAAAATTTCATTCTGTTATCCTAATTTAGGTAATAACGAGAAGGTGCAGTCTGGCCTTAGGTAGTTTTAATTGTTTTGTAGGCTGATGCATGTCGAGAATGTTTGTAAATAATTCGCTTTTTTTTGCCAATTGCATGTACTATTGAATTGAAGCAGGATAGTGAAATTTTACACAGGAAATCTGTACAAGGCTTAGACAAAAATAGAAAAGTAAGGCTCATTTGTAGATAAAATTTCTTTGCTGATGCGGTAATAACACCAAGTATGACTACTTTCGCCTAAATTTTAGTCAAATTAACCAAACGCTCTAACGCTATAAATGAACAATTCTCTGCTCGAGGCGAATAAGGTTTTCCAGACCTTAAATGTACTATTGCACTTCGAGCAACAGACTTTCAACGTTTGCAATGTAGCTTTGTACCTATAAAAACCAGGTACATAATAACGCAACGCGAAACTTAACGCATCGAGAAGCACTTTGAGCTGAAAACTCTATTTCATTTTTTTTTACCTTTTTTATTTTTCAAGTGTTGGAAAAACGTGTACGATTTTATGAACAAAAAAAAAGATGCACTCTTTGATACTGATGGCAAGTTTGTTTCGCTATAGTGGTCTGCGACGCGAATAATTCCGCTTACCTATAACGGGTGTCGCTTTATGTGGCATTTGTTCACGTATTCTATGGGGTGTCGCATTATACGTGTAATTTTTCTCGTATTATGGATTTTTGTCAAGGTTTCGACGGGTTTGTTTTACAGATTGTATCGTTGACCGAATTAATGGCCGGAGTGAAAGCTCCCCCGAGAACCGTTCAGTTGTTCCAGTTGACCTGTTGGCCGATGGGTCATCGAGTACCGACCTCTACTAATTCATTGGTCGAATTGATGAATATGGTGGAGCGATGGCGTCAACGATCGGATTATGGACCGGTGGTGGTGGTTTCGCAGTGAGTTGGAAATATACCGAATTTACTATTGCGATAGTTGAAATTGGTTTTGAATGTTGTATTGGTGTAATTTCAGCGATGGAAGGGGAAGATGCGGAGTGTATTGCGCTGCAAATGCTTGTATCGAGCAGGTCATTCAACATGGAGAAGTTGATATTTTTCAAGCTGTCAAAACTGTTCGAAGACATAGACCGCAACTTATTGAGAATATGGTGAGTTGATGAGTGGTTCAGAACTTCAAAATGATCAGATTTTTAGGTGTAATTAAAACCGGTTTGGGGGTTTGGCCCTTTTGAAGTTCTTGAAACTTGATAAGTATTTTAAATAATTGAAATCGAAATAATGGATTATTCAGGACCAAATTTCTAAGTGTAATTTTGCAAATTTTGAGGTCCAACTATTCAGTTTGATTAATTCAGAAAATCGAATCTCCAGTTAGGAAAAAGATCTCTGGCAAAAATAACTGATTACGAGGAACAGTCATATATGTTCGGGCCTGGTTTTTTTGTGACAGTGCTGCCAAAATAAAAAATTTGTAGCTATGAAAAAAAAAATCACAATTTTGAAAAAATACGGCGGGGTTTGGGTAGAGGTGGATAAAACGAGTAGAAATTGTTATACGCATATGTCGCATAAATTGCCTAACTCGAGTTTTGAAGGGGCAGTGGAAAAATGGTTTTTTTTAAGAAACATGGAACTTTTTGGAATTGGCAAAACTGAAGAAAATCAGTTCTAAAGGGGGGGAGGGAGGAGGATGTATTGGATAAAAAATTACCGAAATTCGGTTTTCGAACATTGTACTGGAGAAAATGTCAACGTTTATTGAGATGGAAAAATTTCTTGGAAATGCAAAATCAGGAAAAATTCTAAAAAAATTCCGAGTTAAAAAAACAAAACAAAAATCTGTTGAAAAGTAATAAAAAATTTTGATCTGAAAAATTTCCAAGAAAAACTTTTTCAAAGTTGGAAACAATGAAAAAATTTTAGGCTGGGAAAAATTATACTGGTGTTGAACACAAATTCGATCTTATTTTTATAATTTGGCCAATTTCATTCCATTAATTTATTCTGCACGCTTATTTTTGTTTGAAATCAATTCATTGAAAAAATCATCAAATTGGCCACAAAAAAAGAACATGAGTAAATATGACACCGTCGGAAAGAAGGGCCCTTGTGCAGAAAAAACTTATGTTTTTTCAGTCGTTCGGTCTCAATTTGGTGTACTTTTGGCTGAAAACGTGAAAAAATGACAGGGACTTTTCTTTTTTTACATACCTAAGGGCCCTTCTTTCCGCTAGAGTCACAAATCATGTTCAACGTCAACAAAACACATTTTGACTTGATTTATCCGAAATCTTAAATTTTTTCTGTTTTCCTGGCACAATAAATTTGAGAATCAGCACCTTCTCTCATTAAACCCTCCATTTTCAACACCTATGACTAAATCTACCCGAAAGAGGCTTCAGGCACGAAATTAAAAATACCCTGCGAACGACTGAATCGTTTTTTTTTTCAGCTGTATGATTCAAGTAGAAATTTTTTATTTTTTTTCAGAGTTCGAATTTTTTTTGATTTTGTTTTTCCAAATTAAATTTTTTTCCAGAGTTTGAATTTTTTCTCCATCATTTATTGAAATCTTTTTCCGAGTTCGAAATTTTTTCAGAGTTCATATTTTTTCTCGGCTACTTTTTTTTCAAAATTAAAATTTTTTCAGAGTTCGAATTTTTTCTCGACTACTTTTTCTCAAAATTAAAATTCGAACTCGGAAAAATTTCAATAAATGGAGAAAAAAATTCAAACTCTGGAAAAAATTTTAATTTGGAAAAAAATAATCGAGAAAAAATCCGAACTCTGAAAAAATTTTAATTTTGAAAAAAAGTACTTAGTCGATAAAAAATTCAAACTCTGAAAAAAAATTACTTAATTTGGAAAAAAATAATCGAGAAAAAATTTGAACTCTGAAAAAATTTTAATTTTGAAATAAAGTAGTCGAAAAAAAATTCGAACTCTGAAAAAGAAATAAAAAATTTCGAACTTGGAAAAAAGCAAGTGGACCACTTGAATCATACAGTTGAAAAAAAACGATTCAGTCGTTCGCAGGGTATTTTTAATTTCGTGCCTGAAGCCTCTTTCATGTAGATTTTTCAATTTTCAAAAATTTTCACAATTTTTTTTTACTGACCTAGTTTAAACGTATTTAGCATTTTCAAAATGTAAAATCTGTTTCAATTCGAATATCGTAGTTTGAGGACTAATTATTGGTGAATTTTGCAGCGGTTGAGTGGATAGGCTTCTTAAAAATTTTTTGAACCAAAGTAAATAGCGTGAGATTGAAAGTGCGTTTTTTTTCTAAATGAAACGGACATAACAGAACTGAGTAGGTAAATACATATTTTGCCAAAAAATTTAAAATTGAATAAAAAATTTAGGTAGGTAATTTACAAAAAATCAGAAAAATTCAGAGATTAAAGATTTTCACAGTTTTTCTTATTTTAAAAAAGAAGAAAAAGTGAAAATTTCCAAAAAAAAAAATTGAAAAGTTGGGAAAATAAATTTGAAAAATAGAAAATTCAAGAAATGAAAAGAAATTGATAGGTACCCATCTCAGTTATTCAGAATTAAAGAACTTTTCGAAATGATTTTTGTTTTCAATTGAAGAGATTTGTAAAACTTGAAAATTTTTTAAAAATTGAATAAGTTTCAAAAAGTGGAGAAATTTTAGATCAGATAATTTAAAAAATTAATAAAATTGGTAGGTACCTAAATTTTTCAATATGCAATATCGAATATTTTGAAGCGAAAAAGATATTAGGTAGGTACCTATCTGTAAATTTGTACCCAGCTTTAGCTTTTCTAATGCAATTTAATTTTCCTGCATATTAACCAATCCCCGATAATTTTCTTTGTTCGCAGACCGAATACAAATACTGCTACGACCTGGTACTCCACTACGTCCTTCACTATTTAGATAAAGACTTGAAAGAGAAAAAATGAGAATGTGAGATACAGAACCAATGGTTCTCACAAGTCGGTCGCGGCAAAAACCTCCCCCTCACGCCGGAAGACGAAACCAACGCCGGTGAGCTGGATTCGTCGGCCGGCCCGATCAAGCCACTAATCGCCGAAGCTCCCGTACCATCTCCGGGCAAATACGTGGTAACGAAAAAATTCGACATCACCGATAGCCCTTCATCTCTGATCTCGTTCCCACGTCCGACTCTGCTCTCCACCACCGGCAGATGCTTCACCATCGACAAACTGACCAAATCCGATAAACCGATTCGTACTTTACAACGTAACCAGACCGTACTAACTCCCGGGACTAAATCATTATCGAACGAGAAACTCAAAACGCGAAAATTACTGAAGGCCTATTCGCGAAAAACGAATCCGCCTTTATCCATGTACGACGAAGGCTTCATACGTTACGTCAACGAGCTAGATTCGTATTTTAAACAATCCGAGCTTAGGCACCAGAGTAGCCTGGACGTGGTCGATTCTCTGCCAACGGAAACCTCCTTGGAGAATCGGCTGTCTCTGCGTAGGAAGAAATTCCTATGGAATCAGACGACCAGCAAATCGACGGCCATACCGCAAATCTCGCTCAATTCGTTCGACGTGTCTTCGACGGATCTCGATACGTTGGAGATATCAATGAAGACTTCCTCGGACAACGCTTCTCATTACGCCACACCTGATCAAGACGTATCCTTTATAACTGCACCTGATGCGCAATCATTGTGCGTCACCCCGGACCAAGCGACCATGTCAGATTTATCTTGTTATTTGACAGCGGATCAGAATTCCAGCCTGGAAACTGATACGTTTGTTTACGAAATCGCTCGAGAAAATGGCCAAGGCAGTCAGGAAACTCTGTTTAACGAATCATTCGATTACGACTTCCAATCTTCGATCGATTCGTTCGAAAGCGAAGAATTTGGCGAAGAATCGTGCGCCGCCAAATTATCGAGGATCAGTTTGAGCGTGGACGAAATCGACGAAACTAGATTGATCTACGACAGCGACTCGGAGAGATCTGATCTGGACGCCGAAGCTGAAGACGTGCTGTGCGATTTGAACGATAAAATCGCCAAACCTTACACTATCTCGGACACTGTCGATAATCAGACCAAAGCTGTGCTGAATTCTGCGGCCACCGCGACCTCCGGTAAACTAAAGGCTAAAGAAAGACGTTCGAATTTCGTCCGCACAACGTGTATCGATCTGGAAGACGAAAATGGTAAGAGTTTGAATAACGATGGGGCCCAACAAGAAAACGTTGTCGTGGTGCTCGAAGAGCAAGAACCCAAAAAAGAGTCTTATTTGAAATGTTGCCCAGCTTAATGTTTGTACGAAACCGTAAATATTGCCGGATTTTTCTGTTTTTAAGGTGCAGTTTTGATTTGAATTATGCGTGTTTTTTTCCACTCCCAAAAATATTTTCGGAGTAAATTTTTTTCCAATTTTTTTCAATTTTTATACTTGAATTTTTTTTCGGCATTTTAACATTTTTTCAACCTAAAACATCCGTTGAATTTTTTTCATAACTTCAAAATAGTTCACAATTGAAAACAACTTTGGCAAGAAATGGGCTCTGGGTGTATTTTGTTGATTTTGGAAAGTGGCAAATGATCACCAAATTTCTAGAATTTAAAATAAGAGAGAAATTTTCATCTCAAGACCATTTTCTCATACATCTGTACGGTTTTTGGACTTCGTGTGTTTTAAAAACACACCTCAATTTTGAGAAAAATTCATTCGAAGTTGAGAAAATTTTAGACTGGAAAAATAAATTGAAAATTTAAGTTTCTTGAAAAAATTTCAAAGTGGAAGAACTTACAAAAAACTACCCAGGGTTGGAAAAAATTGACAGAAAAAATTATGACCTGAAAAAAAATTCGAGAAGAACTCGTTCAAAGTTGAAAAAATGGGAAAATTTCAGACTGGGAAAAATACCTTTGGATTGAAAAAAAAATTCTAGGAAAAAATGCAAAAGTAGGAAAAATTTTAAGAAAACCTCAGCTGAAGAAGGGAAATATTTTGATCAAAGAAAAAATTTTCAATTGAGAAGTAAAATTTCCTTTAAAAAAATAAAAAAGTAGAGATAAAATTGGCAGAATTTCAAGAAGATAATTCATGATTGGAAGAAATTTAAAAAAAAAACAATTTCTTAATTTTGAGCTGAAAAAATTCAGAAAAATTACGGGTAATTCGAATTTGAAAAAAATTGAGAAAATTTTGGACTGTAAAAATAACTTTTTACTGACAATTAAGGTATCCCAAATGAATTCAAAAGTTTGAATTTCCAAAAAAAAAAAAAACGAAAGTACTTCATTAAAAAAATCTATATTGAAAATTTCAAGTGCTGAAGTTAATTTTTGGAATTTTGGTAAATTTTTAAAATTTCCAAATGACCTTATAGCCTTACAAAATATAAAAATTTTATCTAATCAACGAAAAAAGCTGAAATTTGGTATATACCCTATTTTTGACCTCCCAAATCCATTGGAAGCAGTATCAAGACGTTTTGAAGCCCTTAAAATTTTTTGGAATTTTTCAGCGCTGGGAAAAAACGTATAAAAATGGTCTATATGAACTTCAACGCTTGTAATCGTGTGTGATTAATAGTTACTTATTGGTGACCTATTTGATCGATTCAAGCACAATTTTCCGAAAGTCGTAACTTTGAGTTCAGATCCACATTTTCAGGCCACAAATTTGGAATTTTTTTCAAACGAATTTCCTTCCTAAAAATGAGGATCAGAAAAATGAACTCTAAAGGATCAAATAGGTCACCAAATATTCGTAATCCACGATTATTAGGAGCTCAAGTTTATGTTTGCAATTTTTACGTGCTTTTCTCCAGCCATGAAAAATTCAAAAATTTTCTAGCGGAATCGATTCGTCTATAAACTTCCTATCGATTCGATTGGTCGAAAATGGAGTACGTAGGTACCTAGGTACCTCAGCTTTTTTTGTTGAATAAATCAAATTTTCATATTTTGCAGGGCTATGAGATAATTTTGAAAATCGAAATTTGAAAATTCGAGAAATCCACATCAGCACGTGGAATTTTGAATATGAGGGTCTTCTACAGTGAAATTTCGTTTTTTTTTTTATTTGAGGCCAAAATTTCATTTTGAACTGGGATACCTCGCTTGTGAGTAGATAGGTACTTAGACCTACTGAGTATTAAAATTTCCTAGAAAAAGGTGCAAAAGTGAGAAAAATTTCTGGAAATTGTTTTGAAATTGAAAAAATTACTTACGAGAAAAAATCTTGAGCTGGGAAATACATTTTTAGAATCAATATTTTAGACTTTAAAAAAAAACAAAGAATAATTTAGAATTGTAAAAATTTTATTTGAGATTTGGAAAAATTTCCATAAAAATCATGGACGTAAAAAAATTGTAAAAAATTTACAAGTTGAAAAAAATGACGTCATAATTAGGAAACAATACTGTCCATGTAAATACAAAATTTGAAAAAAAAAACCACTAGAGAATAGGTACCTAGCTACCTACCTAAACCTTTGTATCCAATGCACTTTAAAAACATAAAAATCCTGATATAATTTACGGTTTCGTAATTTGCGGTCGTTTTTTCTCTGTTTTCTGTTTTTCTGTTTCAATTTAATTTTTTTTGTCGTCTTTGTTTTGTTATTATACGTACAAGGTGATAACCGCGATAATTGTCGTTATTTATATAAGGTATCTTTTTATTAATTTTTTTCCCATAATTATCGTCATATTTATGTACGCTCATACGGTGTTCACATAGACTTAACGATTCCAAAATCGACTGTGATACTGTAAAGGAACAAAACTTGAAAACACGTGTAGGTTACCATTATCATCTACGTATTACCATGTTTGAAATTATTACGTACCCTTATTCGTACTCACGAAGTTCGCATCTCCAACCAATGAGGAGTTTACGCTTCGATTTTGATATTTTTATCGCGATATACTTTAATTAATTATTTTTACATCTATATACGAATTATTGCCATTTGTTTCTCGTATACATTTAATTATTATTGTGTACTATAAAATCCATCCCATGTAAACGCGGTTAATCACATTTGGACCCATTTACCTACGTTACTGGGATACCGTCCATAAGTGGATATTGTTTTACGTTTTTTCACCATTTTACTCTTTCTCTCCTCTCACCTTATATACCCATTTCCGTTCGTTTGTGTCGATTATACATACTAGATGTGTTGTATAAATGATGATATGTAATATAAATGTGTAAGTTGGAATTTTTATACATTACATTTATCGTTTCAATGCAATAGTTTTTTTTTTCATTGCCACCTATGGTTTTAGCTGTCAAAGTTGTGATTTACTAGATGTGCAGGTATCGAAAAATTCAAACGGACGATACTGATAGAACTTGAAGTGAGATTATTCTCAAAACGAGAAAAACTCAGAGTCTGGCCCATCTAGATGATGCCATGTTCTAGAATTTTAGTCGTTGGAGTCCAGAATTTTTTTTTGGGAAGTTCAAAAAGAAAAATATCATTTTTCAAAGAAGTCAATTCTTTTTTAAAGAAATGGAATTTTTCAAGTGAAAAATTCAAAAAGAAAATTATAATTTTAAAAAAATCAATTTTAAAAAAAAATAATTAAAAAAATCAATTTTTTAAAAAATGTTAATCTTTAAAAAAAGTTTCAGATTTTAATAAAATTTCAATTTTTTAAAAAATTTTGTACTTATTTTAAAAAATTTAGATTTTAAAAAAAATTTGGATTTTAAAAAAAATTAGGATTTTTAAAAAAAATTGAATTTTTTTAAAAAATTTGGATTTTTTTTAAAAAAAATTGGATTTTTTAAAAAAATGGATTTTTTAAAAAATTTGGATTTTTTAAAAAAAAATGGATTTCTAAAAATTTCTTAATTTTTTAAAAAATTTGGATTTTAAAAAATTTCTCAATTTTTAAAAAATTTTAATTTTTGAAAAAAAGATGGTGATTTCTTTATGGAATGATATATTTTGTTATTTTGACATTTTCTTGAAATGTAGAGAATTCGTTTGAAAAATATTGCTCATATTTTGGAAGTTTTCATTAATTTTTGAAAAAGTGGCATCTACTTATACTTAAATTTATTATGAAATATTTTTGGAATACTAGGGAGGGATCGTCAAGTACCGCTACCTATCTCTCTATTTCATTCTTTATAACTATTAAACTGCCCAGTCAACCGAAGCTATTCGTAGCCCTCTGCAGTCAATTGCAGCCGTTTGTTGGAAAATTTAATAGGTATTTCATTGAAAAATAGAAATGGTCATTTCTTCAAAAAATTGAATTGGAATTTTTTTTAAATTAGACTTTTTTTTTTTGAAAAAAGTCACTTTCTTGATAAAAAAATTACTCACTTGGTAAAATTTCATTTTTCAAATCCAAATTTTTGAAAAATCATAATAAAGGTTCGGATATGACAAAAAAAAGTAATTTTGTCAATGATGGAACTTCGTAAAAATTTTCATCCATTAAATTTGTCGTGGTAGATTACTTTGAAGGACATGAACGAATTTTTTCTCTCATCCATAGAGAGCTAAGTACCAAAAATACGTGATTCTGAAGGTTTGAAGGTAAAATTTTTATCACCCGAATTTTCAAACGTTGGCACATAGATAAAGTTTCTAGAAGGGAACATTCTGAAATTTTTTCAGATTTTTTCAGCTACTATTATGATTTTACATTTGACCTTGAAGTTTTCACATTGCTTTGGAGGACATATAATTATAGAGGAGGCTCAAATTCGATTTTTTTTTTTCGTAGGGGAGGTTCAAAACCCCGAATAAAAAATTCGAAATTGCCAAATAAAAATTCGAGATGGAAAGGAAAAAAACACCATTTTTAGTGATTCCCGTAATAAAAACTTGAAAAGTAACGTCGCGTCGTTCCTAAGCTGGTAATGATCGTACCTGATTTAAGTCAATTTTCAGTCTGCCTCACATCTGGAAATTTTTCCTCGAAAACTGATTTCCAAAAATCAAAAACGAATTTTATAGCGAAAAAATTTGATAAAAGTAATTGAAATAATTTTGAGAAAAAATAGGCTACGCAAGAAATTCCATTTTTGTGGGATTTGAATTGTTTTAAAATGAAAAAATCAATAAGGGTGAGAGCAGCGAGGCCAAAATATTTGAAAATTTTTCATTTGGGGAATACGTATTTAAATAATTATAGAGTTAGATTGTGATTTATGAAATTTCATCATAAGGCTCAGTTTTTTATTTCTTAGTATGCAAAATTTCTAATTTTTTTAAAATTTACTCACCAAAATTGAGATTTTTCCAAAAACCTAAAATTTCCGAAATTTTTTTGAAATTTCCGACTTGAGATTTTTCCAAAAACCTAAAATTTCCGAAATTTTTTTGAAATTTCCGACTGAAAATTGACGGAAAAGGACTTCTTTCTTGACCTTTAATTTCATCGCTTCGATGTCACTTTTTTCACCTAAAAATGTGACTAGGATTTGAAAAAATTAAAAATCCAAAAACAATTCAAAATGGATTTTTTTAAAAGTCGAAGTTGAAATTTTTTGAGAAATAATGAAAAATTTAAGGATTGTAAAATTTTTCCAGAAAATTCAAAATTTAAAATACTTACTAGAAAAATTCAAAAATGGAAAAATTTTAAGAAAAAATATTTGAGAAAATTCGAAATTGGGAAATTTTCAGAAGAAAATTCAATACGTACTTAGATATTGAAAAAATATTAATTTTTTTTCACCCGTAAGAATGCACGTACACCACAACACCACAACCCTCAACAAACCAAATCGTTCGAAATGGATTCGTGGGACAAACAAAAATCATAGAAAAAGTGGAAAAATCTCAAAAAAACTCAATTTTTTATACAAATTTTTTATAATATTGTTGGGAAAGCCAACTGACAAATAATTGGCTATCGATATCATTATCAAACCATATGGAACGAGATTTAAAATATTCACGCATTGTTTATTGTTTGGTATCATTTCGCGAAAAAATTCACCGTTGGTACGTATGTATTCCTTTTCGTATAATTTCCCATAAAAATAAATCAAAGTAACATCGTGCGGTGTAATTTCCCTTCAACATCGCAAATGCCGGCCATTTTCATTTTACAGAATTAACAACTCGCTCGACATCCATAAAATGGACGAAACGTTCGGTAAAGTTGTACATTTCTTCATGACATTCGTGGCAGACAATTGTAAAAAATCAACGGTCAGAGAACTACCCAACATAATGGGCGTCTATAATCTATTCGGATTTAAAAGTAAGTCGTCAGTGTGACAAGGACAAAATTCAATACTCGTTAGTCACCTAATATCGATTACGATGGCCTCCATTTAGGTCAAGCTGCTCAGTCATTAGTTTCGAAAATCAGCGATCAACAAATGGCCGAATGTTTGAGACGTGGTTTAGACTACATAAAAGCTCATATTAGCCAGCTGCAAGCTATGGAAGATGGTATTCCGGTGACCGGAGGTAGCATAGAGTCATGGAGATTTGAAAACATTGCGTAGGTGACGAAATTAACGTGATAGGTGAATCTATTTTACTCGAATTATTCCTAATTGTGTTTCATTCTTCAGACTGGATATAATTTCACAAGATACCAGACTCCATAACACGGCTGATTTCGAATTGCAAACTATTAACGTGAGTATGGCCGAGGGTAAATTTCATATCGTGGCTCGATGGCCGGCAGCTCATTTGACCGAAACTTACATATTACGAGGAAGCGTCGATAATAAAAGAGTGTACGGGGCTGGAAGATTTAGGTAAAAATTTGCATCCTATTTTGAAACATAAATTACGTAGAACTCAATGGAATTTTTTCTTTCGTACCTCAGAATATCGGTTTTAAATTTCGTGATGACCACTTACGTTCATTTTCAAGAAGAAGAAAGCACCATAAGAATAAAAAATATTGTCATGACCAGCGATTTTGAAGATGCTCGAGTACCTATCAAAATATTCGATTTTTTTTTTAAATTTTACAATCAGTGGCGTAGCAAGAAAATGTTCTCCGGGGGAGTAGAAAATTTGTGCACTTCCCCCTCCTACTCACGATTCTCCACATTGAAATTAAGAAGCTTTCAGAAAAATCTGAACCCCAGAGAAAAAAGCAAAAAATAAGCTTTTTAGCTTCTTTAGAACATTCAATTCGATTTATTTATTTTTCAAATTTGAAAAGTAGGTACCTACCTAACAAAATGATTAAAAATACAAATATGTGACCCTGCCGGAAAGTAGGAACTTTGCGTAAAAAAAAAATCGATGCTTTTATTTTCGTGTGTTTGGTCCAGATTTGGTGTCATTTGGACCAAAAACGTGAAGAATGAGAAATTTTATACCTTCGGTTTTTTTTTTTTTTTTAAGCAGCCAGGTAAATGACCAAAAAATTACCTCTCAGCACATTCTTCCAACTTCTAAAAATTTTTAAAAATTGAAAAAAAAAAATTCTTTACTCTTGGGATCCAAAAATACCCTCATTATTATACTTCTCCTCCCCTCAAGAGACTTTTTGAACGAATGGTTTAATTTTCCAGTTTCCAGCCATAGGAGCGTCCTTGAAATTAATTAAAGGAGGGCTGAGAATTTGAGAAAAAATAAGGGGAGGGTCAAACTTCATTTGTCATTTTTTACTGATCTTTTCAGTCAAAAATCATTGATCTTTTTCTGAAAAATTGGGAATTGATTGAACAGTCAGTGATTAATGATTGAAAGTTCGATGAAGAATCAGTAATTTTTAAAATAAAATTTCTAAAGTACTGCCCGAGCAACGCGAAGGCGCAATTTTTTTGCGAAAATATTCTTTGAAGAGCCAAGAAATGTACTTTTTCACATTTTTGTAATAAAAAAATCTTTACATTCATTATTGGGCAAAATTATGCGCCGAGGAAGTTTCCTCCTTCTCCCCTCCCTTGCTACGTCACTGTTCACAATCCCATTTGAAACTATTCTAAATTTCTTCTCGATTTTTCAGATAAACATCAGCGGATTAGAAGTCGAAGGTAATGAAAACGCTGAGCAACTGATGAACAACGCTATCCAACGAGATAAACAAAAATTTCGCGAAATATTACACAGAAATATGGATTTGCTGTCCAAAGAAGTTCTCACCGTGCTGAATTCCAAATTAGCCAACACCCATAAAAATACTATTTTCAACCTGATCGCCTCCTGGTGCAATTTATAACCGCATCGGATGACATCGCTTGGAGTAGAAAAATGTGCAACTTTCCTGTTTGGTTTTTTTTTTTTAAATTCGTTTGTTTTTTTCGTTGATTTTGTTTCGAAAACGCTGTACGATCAAATTTTCTCGTAGAAAAGAGGACGTTTCGTGTGGAATTAAAGTCCATTTTGTTGAAAAATATTTTTTGTGTGATTTTTTTGATGATAGGGGAGAGGGTGGATTTTATTTTAATTTATTCAATGAAAATGATGAAGATTTTATTTACGGTTGAACATTTGGGCAATGTTATTAACGAACAAAAAAGATCATTTAGAATATTTTACCTGGATGAAATTTTTTTTAAAAAGTAGCTTTGCGTCGGAGCAAAATACATCTTTGATAGGTACCTACAAAAACTTTCTTCGATCCTGAACCATAATTTTAATGGTTGAATTTTTCAAATTGTCGTTTTCCAAGGAAGCAAAAAAAATTCAAAAACAAATATACGAAAACGTTCATCTCAACAAGAGGAATTCAAGGTTGAAACCGAATTGAATTTGGTCGATTTTTGGATGAAAATGCGCGATTTTTGAATCGAAACAGAGGGGGAAATTCTCCTCGGACTTGGAAAAGTAAAATCGCGAAAAATAGCTTAAATTCACATCTGAAAAAGCATTCAATTCGTCTTAACGAGATAAATTCCATGATGAATTTGGTTGATTTTTGGATGAAATATGCGCGTTTTTCGAATCGTAACTGAGGGAGGGAATCCCCTCCGGCTTTAAAAATTGAAATCGCGAAAAAAAGGTTCATGGGCATTTTTTTTGGACAAGTTATCTGCGATTTTTGTTTCAAGGTGCGGTGATGCCTGCATCTTTTATTTCAACTTTCAATAAATTTTAGAAATATTGACCAAATTTTAAAACTGAATGTAGGAATATGGTCGTATTCGGTTTTGAATTTCAATTGACGGGCATTCCCCGAATCTTTTTTTCGCCATTTTTATACTGAACTTTGAGAAATATAGACCAAAATTCAAAAGTGAATGTTCGTGGTCTCGACAAGAGGAATCCAATGGTGTCATCGTTTTTACGATTGGACTTTTTTTTCGCAAATTTGAGGCCGAAATTCGAAATCAGGAATTGGTGGGAACTCCTCCTAAAACCCAATTAGGTAACCCTAGAAAAACCAAAATCGCAGAAATTGTCAAAAAACAATCTGTTTTAGTCGCGTCGAGATATGAGTCCAAAGATGCTCGTAGTTTTTTGATTGGAGATTTTTTTGCGGAACTGTGTACGAAATTCGTAACCAGTTCTCTGGCTGTAAATATGAAATTGCTGGAATTAATCAAGTTCCAATCGTGGGAATACATTTTGATTTGTCTCAACGAGACCGAAAATAAATACGTCCAGCTGGTACGTTAATGAATAATTATACTTGTTTATTCCAATTTTCTCTTTGACCAGCAAAATGAAAAAAAAAAGCCTAAAAATATAGGTAGCTACATTTTAAAATAAAGAAATCAGGTAGTTACCCCGACTTCTGTATCCGAAAGACATGTGTCCATGATTGGTATAATTACTTCCTCATTTATTTTATTAGTGATACGTTTACCTACTTTCAATGGACCTGAAAATCCAAATGATTTCCAAAATATGTTTATTAAATCTATATCTTCATCTGTCATATACCAGCGGGGCATATGTTCCAATAGAGCCTCAGTAAATATTAATTCTTCATCTACAGTGTCATTCATGCACATCACACGATCGTTGATTAATTTTACTAAATCGTTTTTCCAAACACATCCTAATTTATACCATCTGGAAATTGTAAACGCGAAAAGTTTACAAAATGCTGTTTTGTTTTTGTAATTCGTATCATTAACATTTTCAGTTTTATTCCAATTTTTCTCATAATATTCGTCAAGATTATTTTTCAAAACTTCAGCCGTTGAATTGTTTTCTCCGCATTTTAAGGTGACTGCTTTGAACCATTTTATGTATGAAATCTGCATGGATTCATTCTTCTCGTAGGCGAAAGTAACCAAAGGAAATTTTTCGCCTGGTCTTCGAATGATACCTATATCTGATATTGTCATTAATTTCTCGACTCCCGCCGGATATTCCAATGTTTCTTCGGATAGATCTAGATGATGATTTTGCAATCCGAAAATATTATAACATAATTCTCCGTATGTTTTGATGTTTTCCATGGCGCAATCAAAACCTTTTTGTAACTGTAAAAATGAAAATGGAGTAATTGAGCATTTTTAATTACCTATCTGGATTCAAATTCTTTTTTGTCCGTTCTTTGGACGCCTTTTTGCTACGTACTATGCTTACTTTCGTATGATAAATTTCCGCAATTGAGGATAATTTTTCAGTGGTTTCATTAGTAATTTTATTGCTTACTATAGTCACTGTGCTCGCTGTAAAAAATGGCAATTCAATGGTACCTATTGATGGCGAGTCTGAACCGGCAGCTATTTTTAGCAAAATTATTGATAAAAATGAGAGCATTTTTTAATATGAAGTGATTATTCCAAAATCTGGAAAAAAAATCAAATTGTTATTTTGAGTGAATAATCTACAGTAGCTTAATACGTGGTGGCAAGAACCCCCCCCCCACCTCTTAAACAATGAATTTTTTATTCGGATGGAATTTATGGTCTTGAAACCATATTTGTTTCAACAGAAAAAATGCTTTCGCGTCGCTCTAGTTGAGTTTGCTGCCTTCATTCAGTTATATTTACGAATCGAGACCAAAATATCAAAAATCAAAATCATCTCTAAGTATTTATCTAGGTATTTTTGAAATTTGTTTTAGGTAGGTACTAGATTTTTCTCTAATTGCGAGGTAAAAAGACCCCCCCCCCGGGCCCGTCCTTAAAATTCTTCTTTTATTTCAAGTTTTCGCCTAAATTCGTACCCTCCTTGCCATAAAAAGCGTTCAACGCCGCTGTATTCTATAATTTCATTATCTTCTCGCCTCCTCCCATCCCAGAAAGAATGTTCAGTAAGGCTAACGATATCTACTCTATTCAAGTACTTGAACTTACCCACACACAACAAGACTTCAAAACGAAAAAAGATTATGCGGCCTTTGGCGGAAACAGGACGAATCTGTGTTAGATCAGTTTTAAATTTTGGGCAACTGAGCAGATAAATATCAGCTTCTCGTATGGATGATTTTTCAATTGGATATCTGCAGCTTAAATCTTTCTTGATACGATAATTGGTCACGGTCTCGTGAATCAAAATCTCAGATCTCATTGATTGCCAGCAGAATCCAATTAATATTTAATAATTGTTTAATCGATACTGATAGGTAATCTTCTTTGATTCATCTACTACAAAAAAACACACTAGATTTTATAATAGGTAGCAATCAAGTTACGTGTAGAGAAAATCTGGGCCCGGATAGAAAAATTTAAGAAGAAAAAGAGGGCTTACACAAGGAAGGGGGTGAAAATTCAAAACTTTGATTTTTTGTGTACCAACATTATGGGCAAATGAAAACTAGAAAATGAGGAAGAAATTAAGATTACTAGATATCTTCCAATCTCGCAAGAGCCTTAAGTTCTTTCAAAATTGTCAACAATTCAGAGTTTTTGAAATTTGATCAATTTTTGGCCGAGTTACGGGCGTTTCTTTTCATCAACTATCCAGGCAGCAAAAGAGCTATCTCCCGTCCAATTGCTCGAAATGGGATGGTAAAAAAACCATTCGATTCGTCTCGACGAGAGGATTCCAAAAATGTATTAGTTTTTGAAATTTGAGCGATTTTCGACCGAGTTACGGGCATTTCTCTGCGGCGCGGCGGCGGCGCCGACCATACATCGACCTTCCGACTCAACTTTTGTTCTAATGCTCCAATTTGGATCGTGAAAAAACCATTCGATTCGTCTCGACGAGAGGATTCCAAAAATGTATTAGTTTTTGAAATTTGAGCGATTTTTGACCGTGTTACGGGCATTTCTCTGCGGCGTGGCGGCGGCGCCGACCATACATCGACCTTCCGACTCAACTTTTGTTCTAATGCTCCAATTTGGATCGTGAAAAAACCATTCGATTCGTCTCGACGAGAGGATTCCGAAAATGTATTAGTTTTTGCATTTTGAGTGATTTTCGAAAAAGTTGCCTGAATTTTTCCTCAAAAATCTACCCTTCACAGCAAAAAACCAACTTCCACCCAAATGCTCGAAATGGGATGGTAAAAAAACCATTCGATAGTGCTTGACGAGAGGATTCCGAAAATGTATTAGTTTTTGCATTTTGAGCAATTCCCGACCCAGTAACCAGCATTTTCCTCAATCTGCAATATGCGAAAACCAATATTATCTCTCACCCAAATGCTCGAAATGGAATGGTAACAAAACCATTCGATAGTGCTTGACGAGAGGATTCCAAAAATGCATTAGTTTTTGCATTTTGGGTGATTTTCGAAAAAGTTACCAGAATTTTTGTGCGCGAGGTCTCCCCCGAAAATCTACCCTCCACAGCAAAAAACCAACTTCCGCCCAAATGCTCGAATTGGGACGGTAAAAAAACCATTCGATTCGTCTCGACGAGAGGATTCCAAAAATGTATTAGTTTTTGCATTTTGAGTGATTTTCGAAAAAGTTGCCTGAATTTTTCCTCAAAAATCTACCCTTCACAGCAAAAAACCAACTTCCACCCAAATGCTCGAAATGGGATGGTAAAAAAACCATTCGATAGTGCTTGACGAGAGGATTCCGAAAATGTATTAGTTTTTGCATTTTGAGCAATTCCCGACCCAGTAACCAGCATTTTCCTCAATCTGCAATATGCGAAAACCAATATTATCTCTCACCCAAATGCTCGAAATGGAATGGTAACAAAACCATTCGATAGTGCTTGACGAGAGGATTCCAAAAATGCATTAGTTTTTGCATTTTGGGTGATTTTCGAAAAAGTTACCAGAATTTTTGTGCGCGAGGTCTCCCCCGAAAATCTACCCTCCACAGCAAAAAACCAACTTCCGCCCAAATGCTCGAATTGGGACGGTAAAAAAACCATTCGATTCGTCTCGACGAGAGGATTCCAAAAATGTATTAGTTTTTGAAATTTGAGCGATTTTTGACCGTGTTACGGGCATTTCTCTGCGGCGCGGCGGCGGCGCGGACCATACATCGACCTTCCGACTCAACTTTTGTTCTAATGCTCCAATTTGGATCATGAAAAAACCATTCGATTCGTCTCGACGAGAGGATTCCGAAAATGTATTGGTTTTTGCATTTTGAGTGATTTTCGAAAAAGTTGCCTGAATTTTTCCTCAAAAATCTACCCTTCACAGCAAAAAACCAACTTCCACCCAAATGCTCGAAATGGGATGGTAAAAAAACCATTCGATAGTGCTTGACGAGAGGATTCCGAAAATGTATTAGTTTTTGCATTTTGAGCAATTCCCGACCCAGTAACCAGCATTTTCCTCAATCTGCAATATGCGAAAACCAATATTATCTCTCACCCAAATGCTCGAAATGGAATGGTAACAAAACCATTCGATAGTGCTTGACGAGAGGATTCCAAAAATGTATTAGTTTTTGCATTTTGGGTGATTTTCGAAAAAGTTACCAGAATTTTTGTGCGCGAGGTCTCCCCCGAAAATCTACCCTCCACAGCAAAAAACCAACTTCCGCCCAAATGCTCGAATTGGGACGGTAAAAAAACCATTCGATTCGTCTCGACGAGAGGATTCCAAAAATGTATTAGCTTTTGAAATTTGAGCGATTTTCGACCGAGTTACGGGCATTTCTCTGCGGCGCGGCGGCGGCGCCGACCATACATCGACCTTCCGACTCAACTTTTGTTCTAATGCTCCAATCTGGATCGTGAAAAAACCATTCGATTCGTCTCGACGAGAGGATTCCAAAAATGTATTAGTTTTTGAAATTTGAGCGATTTTTGACCGTGTTACGGGCATTTCTCTGCGGCGCGGCGGCGGCGCGGACCATACATCGATCTTCCGACTCAACTTTTGTTCTAATGCTCCAATTTGGATCGTGAAAAAACCATTCGATTCGTCTCGACGAGAGGATTCCGAAAATGTATTGGTTTTTGCATTTTGAGTGATTTTCGAAAAAGTTGCCTGAATTTTTCCTCAAAAATCTACCCTTCACAGCAAAAAATCAACTTCCACCCAAATGCTCGAAATGGGATGGTAAAAAAACCATTCGATAGTGCTTGACGAGAGGATTCCGAAAATGTATTAGTTTTTGCATTTTGAGCAATTCCCGACCCAGTAACCAGCATTTTCCTCAATCTGCAATATGCGAAAACCAATATTATCTTTCACCCAAATGCTCGAAATGGAATGGTAACAAAACCATTCGATAGTGCTTGACGAGAGGATTCCAAAAATGTATTAGTTTTTGCATTTTGGGTGATTTTCGAAAAAGTTACCAGAATTTTTGTGCGCGAGGTCTCCCCCGAAAATCTACCCTCCACAGCAAAAAACCAACTTCCGCCAAAATGCTCGAATTGGGACGGTAATAAAACCATTCGATTCGTCTCGACGAGAGGATTCCAAAAATGTATTAGTTTTTGCATTTTGAGTGATTTTCGAAAAAGTTGCCTGAATTTTTCCTCAAAAATCTACCCTTCACAGCAAAAAACCAACTTCCACCCAAATGCTCGAAATGGGATGGTAAAAAAACCATTCGATAGTGCTTGACGAGAGGATTCCGAAAATGTATTAGTTTTTGCATTTTGAGCAATTCCCGACCCAGTAACCAGCATTTTCCTCAATCTGCAATATGCGAAAACCAATATTATCTCTCACCCAAATGCTCGAAATGGAATGGTAACAAAACCATTCGATAGTGCTTGACGAGAGGATTCCAAAAATGTATTAGTTTTTGCATTTTGGGTGATTTTCGAAAAAGTTACCAGAATTTTTGTGCGCGAGGTCTCCCCCGAAAATCTACCCTCCACAGCAAAAAACCAACTTCCGCCCAAATGCTCGAATTGGGACGGTAAAAAAACCATTCGATTCGTCTCGACGAGAGGATTCCAAAAATGTATTAGTTTTTGAAATTTGAGCGATTTTTGACCGTGTTACGGGCATTTCTCTGCGGCGCGGCGGCGGCGCGGACCATACATCGACCTTCCGACTCAACTTTTGTTCTAATGCTCCAATTTGGATCGTGAAAAAACCATTCGATTCGTCTCGACGAGAGGATTCCGAAAATGTATTGGTTTTTGCATTTTGAGTGATTTTCGAAAAAGTTGCCTGAATTTTTCCTCAAAAATCTACCCTTCACAGCAAAAAACCAACTTCCACCCAAATGCTCGAAATGGGATGGTCCAAAAACCATTCGATCTTGCTTGACGAGGGGATTCCGAAAATGTATTAGTTTTTGCAATTTGAGCAATTCCCGACCCAGTAACCAGCATTTTCCTCAATCTGCAATATGCGAAAACCAATATTATCTCTCACCCAAATGCTCGAAATGGAATGGTAACAAAACCATTCGATAGTGCTTGACGAGAGGATTCCAAAAATGTATTAGTTTTTGCATTTTGGGTGATTTTCGAAAAAGTTACCAGAATTTTTGTGCGCGAGGTCTCCCCCGAAAATCTACCCTCCACAGCAAAACCAAATTCCGCACAAATGCTCGAATTGGGATGGTTAAAAAACCATTCGATTCGTCAAGACGAGAGGATTCCAAAAATGTATTAGTTTTTGAAATTTGAGCGATTTTCGACCGAGTTACGGGCATTTCTCGGCGGCGCGGCGGCGCCGACCATACATCGACCTTCCGACTCAACTTTTATTCTAATGCTCCAATTTTGATCGTGAAAAAACCATTCGATTCGTCTCGACGAGAGGATTCCAAAAATGTATTAGTTTTTGAAATTTGAGCGATTTTCGACCGAGTAACGAGCATTTCTCTGCGGCGCGGCGGCGCCGACCATACATCGACCTCCCGACTCAACTTTTGTTCTAATGCTCCAATTTGGATCGTGAAAAAACCATTCGATTCGTCTCGACGAGAGGATTCCAAAAATGTATTAGTTTTTGAAATTTGAGCGATTTTCGACCGAGTTACGAGCATTTCTCTGCGGCGCGGCGGCGGCGCCGACCATACATCGACCTTCCGACTCAACTTTTGTTCTATGGCTCCAATTTGGATCGTGAAAAAACCATTCGATTCGTCTCGATGAGAGGATTCCGAAAATGTATTAGTTTTTGCATTTTGGGTGATTTTCGAAAAAGTTGCCTGAATTTTTCCTCAAAAATCTACCCTTCACAGCAAAAAACCAACTTCCACCCAAATGCTCGAAATGGGATGGTAAAAAAACCATTCGATAGTGCTTGACGAGAGGATTCCGAAAATGTATTAGTTTTTGCATTTTGAGCAATTCCCGACCCAGTAACCAGCATTTTCCTCAATCTGCAATATGCGAAAACCAATATTATCTCCCACCCAAATGCTCGAAATGGAATGGTAAAAAAACCATTCGATAGTGCTTGACGAGAGGATTCCAAAAATGTATTAGTTTTTGCATTTTGGGTGATTTTCGAAAAAGTTACCAGAATTTTTGTGCGCGAGGTCTCCCCCGAAAATCTACCCTCCACAGCAAAAAACCAACTTCCGCCCAAATGCTCGAATTGGGACGGTAAAAAAACCATTCGATAGTGCTTGACGAGAGGATTCCGAAAATGTGTTAGTTTTTGCATTTTGAGCAATTCCCGACCCAGTAACAAGCATTTTCCTCAATCTGCAATATGCGAAAACCAATATTATCTCCCACACAAATGCTCGAAATTGAATTTTTAAATAACCATTAGATAGTGCTTGACGAGAGGATTCCAAAAATGTATTAGTTTTTGCATTTTGGGTGATTTTCGAAAAAGTTACCAGAATTTTTGTGCGCGAGGTCTCCCCCGAAAATCTACCCACCACAGCAAAAAACCAACTTCCGCCCAAATGCTCGAATTGGGACGGTAAAAAAACCATTCGATTCGTCTCGACGAGAGGATTCCAAAAATGTATTAGTTTTTGAAATTTGAGCGATTTTCGACCGAGTGACGGGCATTTCTCTGCGGCGCGGCGGCGGCGCCGACCATACGTCGACCTTCCGACTCAACTTTTGTTCTAATGCTCCAATTTGGATCGTGAAAAAACCATTCGATTCGTCTCGACGAGAGGATTCCGAAAATGTATTGGTTTTTGCATTTTGAGTGATTTTCGAAAAAGTTGCCTGAATTTTTCCTCAAAAATCTACCCTTCACAGCAAAAAACCAACTTCCACCCAAATGCTCGAAATGGGATGGTAAAAAAACCATTCGATAGTGCTTGACGAGAGGATTCCGAAAATGTATTAGTTTTTGCATTTTGAGCAATTCCCGACCCAGTAACCAGCATTTTCCTCAATCTGCAATATGCGAAAACCAATATTATCTCTCACCCAAATGCTCGAAATGGAATGGTAACAAAACCATTCGATAGTGCTTGACGAGAGGATTCCAAAAATGTATTAGTTTTTGCATTTTGGGTGATTTTCGAAAAAGTTACCAGAATTTTTGTGCGCGAGGTCTCCCCCGAAAATCTACCCTCCACAGCAAAAAGCAACTTCCGCCCAAATGCTCGAATTGGGACGGTAAAAAAACCATTCGATTCGTCTCGACGAGAGGATTCCAAAAATGTATTAGTTTTTGAAATTTGAGCGATTTTCGACCGAGTTACGGGCATTTCTCTGCGGCGCGGCGGCGGCGCCGACCATACATCGACCTTCCGACTCAACTTTTGTTCTAATGCTCCAATCTGGATCGTGAAAAAACCATTCGATTCGTCTCGACGAGAGGATTCCAAAAATGTATTAGTTTTTGAAA